>CM075188.1:20814546-21442046 GCA_037577475.1 Chaunax sp. Z400 | reverse complement strand
AGGGTTAGGGTTTGAGCTAGGGTTAGGGTTAGGGTTTGAGCTAGGGTTAGGGTTAGGGTTAGGGTTTGAGCTAGGGTTAGGGTTAGGGTTTGAGCTAGGGTTAGGGTTAGGGTTTGAGCTAGGGTTAGGGTTAGGGTTAGGGTTTGAGCTAGGGTTAGGGTTAGGGTTAGGGTTAGGGTTGGGGTTAGGGTTAGGGTTAGGGTTAGGGTTTGAGCTAGGGTTAGGGTTCGGGTTAGGGTTTGAGCTAGGGTTAGGGTTAGGGTTTGAGCTAGGGTTAGGGTTAGGGTTAGGGTTTGAGCTAGGGTTAGGGTTAGGGTTTGAGCTAGGGTTAGGGTTAGGGTTTGAGCTAGGGTTAGGGTTAGGGTTAGGGTTAGGGTTTGAGCTAGGGTTAGGGTTAGGGTTAGGGTTTGAGCTAGGGTTAGGTTTAGAGTTTGAGCTACGGTTAGGGTTAGGGTTAGGGTTTGAGTTAGGGTTAGGGTTAGGGTTTGAGCTAGGGTTAGGGTTAGGGTTGAGCTAGGGTTAGGGTTAGGGTTGAGCTAGGGTTAGGGTTAGGGTTTGAGCTAGGGTTAGGGTTAGGGTTTGAGCTAGGGTTAGGGTTAGAGTTTGAGCTAGGGTTAGGGTTAGGGTTAGGGTTTGAGTTAGGGTTAGGGTTAGGGTTTGAGCTAGGGTTAGGGTTAGGGTTTGAGCTAGGGTTAGGGTTAGGGTTTGAGCTAGGGTTAGGGTTAGGGTTTGAGCTAGGGTTAGGGTTAGGGTTAGGGTTTGAGCTAGGGTTAGGGTTAGGGTTGAGCTAGGGTTAGGGTTAGGGTTGAGCTAGGGTTAGGGTTAGGGTTTGAGCTAGGGTTAGGGTTTGAGCTAGGGTTAGGGTTAGGGTTTGAGCTAGGGTTAGGGTTTGAGCCAGGGTTAGGGTTAGGGTTAGGGTTTGAAGTAGGGTTAGGGTTAGGGTTAGGGTTTGAGCTAGGGTGAGGGTTACGGTTTGAGCTAGGGTTAGGGTTAGGGTTTGAGCTAGGGTTAGGGTTAGGGTTAGGGTTTGAGCTAGGGTTAGGGTTAGGGTTGAGCTAGGGTTAGGGTTAGGGTTAGGGTTGAGCTAGGGTTAGGGTTAGGGTTTGAGCTAGGGTTAGGGTTAGGGTTAGGGTTTGAGCTAGGGTTAGGGTTAGGGTTGAGCTAGGGTTAGGGTTAGGGTTTGAGCTAGGGTTAGGGTTAGGGTTAGGGTTTGAGCTAGGGTTAGGGTTAGGGTTTGAGCTAGGGTTAGGGTTTGAGCCAGGGTTAGGGTTAGGGTTAGGGTTTGAACTAAGGTTAGGGTTAGGGTTAGGGTTTGAGCTAGGGTGAGGGTTAGGGTTAGGGTTTGAGCTAGGGTTAGGGTTAGGGTTTGAGCTAGGGTTAGGGTTAGGGTTAGGGTTTGAGCTAGGGTTAGGGTTAGGGTTTGAGCTAGGGTTAGGGTTAGGGTTAGGGTTTGAGTTAGGGTTAGGGTTAGGGTTTGAGCTAGGGTTAGGGTTAGGGTTTGAGCTAGGGTTAGGGTTAGGGTTAGGGTTACAGCTAGGGTAAGGGTTAGGGTTTGAGCTAGGGTTAGGGTTAGGGTTAGGGTTTGAGCTAGGGTTAGGGTTAGGGTTTGAGCTAGGGTTAGGGTTAGGGTTTGAGCTAGGGTTAGGGTTAGGGTTAGGGTTTGAGCTAGGGTTAGGGTTAGGGTTAGGGTTTGAGCTAGGGTTAGGGTTAGGGTTTGAGCTAGGGTTAGGGTTAGGGTTAGGGTTTGAGCTAGGGTTAGGGTTAGGGTTTGAGCTAGGGTTAGGGTTAGGGTTTGAGCTAGGGTTAGGGTTAGGGTTAGGGATTGAGCTAGGGTTAGGGTTAGGGTTAGGGTTTGAGCTAGGGTTAGGGTTAGGGTTTGAGCTAGGGTTAGGGTTAGGGTTTGATCTAGGGTTAGGGTTAGGGTTAGGGTTAGGGTTTGAGCTAGGGTTAGGGTTAGGGTTTGAGCTAGGGTTAGGGCTAGGGTTAGGGTTTGAGCTAGGGTTAGGGTTAGGGTTAGGGTTTGAGTTAGGGTTAGGGTTAGGGTTTGAGCTAGGGTTAGGGTTAGGGTTTGAGCTAGGGTTAGGGTTAGGGTTAGGGTTTGAGCTAGGGTTAGGGTTAGGGTTTGAGCTAGGGTTAGGGTTAGGGTTTGAGCTAGGGTTAGGGTTAGGGTTAGGGTTACAGCTAGGGTTAGGGTTAGGGTTTGAGCTAGGGTTAGGGTTAGGGTTAGGGTTTGAGTTAGGGTTAGGGTTAGGGTTTGAGCTAGGGTTAGGGTTAGGGTTTGAGCTAGGGTTAGGGTTAGGGTTAGGGTTTGAGCTAGGGTTAGGGTTAGGGTTTGAGCTAGGGTTAGGGTTAGGGTTTGAGCTAGGGTTAGGGTTAGGGTTTGAGCTAGGGTTAGGGTTAGGGTTAGGGTTACAGCTAGGGTAAGGGTTAGTGTTTGAGCTAGGGTTAGGGTTAGTTCTAGGGTTTTGATCTAGGGTTAGGGTTAGGGTTTGAGCTAGGGTTAGGGTTAGGGTTTGAGCTAGGGTTAGGGTTAGGGTTAGGGTTTGAGCTAGGGTTAGGGTTAGGGTTAGGGTTTGAGCTAGGGTTAGGGTTAGGGTTTGAGCTAGGGTTAGGGTTAGGGTTAGGGTTTGAGCTAGGGTTAGGGTTAGGGTTTGAGCTAGGGTTAGGGTTAGGGTTTGAGCTAGGGTTAGGGTTAGGGTTAGGGTTTGAGCTAGGGTTAGGGTTAGGGTTAGGGTTTGAGCTAGGGTTAGGGTTAGGGTTTGAGCTAGGGTTAGGGTTAGGGTTTGATCTAGGGTTAGGGTTAGGGTTAGGGTTTGAGTTAGGGTTAGGGTTAGGGTCTCAGCTAGGGTTAGGGTTAGGGTTTGAGCTAGGGTTAGGGTTAGGGTTAGGGTTTGAGCTAGGGTTAGGGTTAGGGTTAGGGTTTGAGCTAGGGTTAGGGTTAGGGTTTGAGCTAGGGTTAGGGTTAGGGTTAGGGTTTGAGCTAGGGTTAGGGTTAGGGTTTGATCTAGGGTTAGGGTTAGGGTTAGGGTTTGAGTTAGGGTTAGGGTTAGGGTCTCAGCTAGGGTTAGGGTTAGGGTTTGAGCTAGGGTTAGGGTTAGGGTTAGGGTTTGAGCTAGGGTTAGGGTTAGGGTTAGGGTTTGAGCTAGGGTTAGGGTTAGGGTTAGGGTTTGAGCTAGGGTTAGGGTTAGGGTTTGATCTAGGGTTAGGGTTAGGGTTAGGGTTTGAGTTAGGGTTAGGGTTAGGGTTAGGGTTTGAGCTAGGGTTAGGGTTAGGGTTTGAGCTAGGGTTAGGGTTAGGGTTAGGGTTTGAGCTAGGGTTAGGGTTAGGGTTTGAGCTAGGGTTAGGGTTAGGGTTTGAGCTAGGGTTAGGGTTAGGGTTTGAGCTAGGGTTAGGGTTAGGGTTAGGGTTACAGCTAGGGTAAGGGTTAGGGTTTGAGCTAGGGTTAGGGTTAGGGTTAGGGTTTGAGCTAGGGTTAGGGTTAGGGTTAGGGTTTGAGCTAGGGTTAGGGTTAGGGTTTGAGCTAGGGTTAGGGTTAGGGTTTGAGCTAGGGTTAGGGTTAGGGTTAGGGTTTGAGCTAGGGTTAGGGTTAGGGTTTGAGCTAGGGTTAGGGTTAGGGTTTGAGCTAGGGTTAGGGTTAGGGTTAGGGTTACAGCTAGGGTAAGGGTTAGGGTTTGAGCTAGGGTTAGGGTTAGGGTTAGGATTTGAGCTAGGGTTAGGGTTAGGGTTTGAGCTAGGGTTAGGGTTAGGGTTAGGGTTTGAGCTAGGGTTAGGGTTAGGGTTTGAGCTAGGGTTAGGGTTAGGGTTAGGGTTTGAGCTAGGGTTAGGGTTAGGGTTAGGGTTTGAGCTAGGGTTAGGGTTAGGGTTAGGGTTTGAGCTAGGGTTAGGGTTAGGGTTTGATCTAGGGTTAGGGATAGGGTTAGGGTTTGAGTTAGGGTTAGGGTTAGGGTTAGGGTTTGAGCTAGGGTTAGGGTTAGGGTTAGGGTTAGGGTTTGAGCTAGGGTTAGGGTTAGGGTTTGAGCTAGGGTTAGGGTTAGGGTTTGAGCTAGGGTTAGGGTTAGGGTTAGGGTTACAGCTAGGGTAAGGGTTAGGGTTTGAGCTAGGGTTAGGGTTAGGGTTAGGGTTTGAGCTAGGGTTAGGGTTAGGGTTTGAGCTAGGGTAAGGGTTAGGGTTTGAGCTAGGGTTAGGGTTAGGGTTAGGGTTTGAGCTAGGGTTAGGGTTAGGGTTAGGGTTTGAGCTAGGGTTAGGGTTAGGGTTAGGGTTTGAGCTAGGGTTAGGGTTAGGGTTTGAGCTAGGGTTAGGGTTAGGGTTTGAGCTAGGGTTAGGGTTAGGGTTAGGGTTTGAGCTAGGGTTAGGGTTAGGGTTAGGGTTTGAGCTAGGGTTAGGGTTAGGGTTAGGGTTTGAGCTAGGGTTAGGGTTAGGGTTAGGGTTTGAGCTAGGGTTAGGGTTAGGGTTAGGGTTTGAGCTAGGGTTAGGGTTAGGGTTTGATCTAGGGTTAGGGTTAGGGTTAGGGTTTGAGTTAGGGTTAGGGTTAGGGTTAGGGTTTGAGCTAGGGTTAGGGTTAGGGTTTGAGCTAGGGTTAGGGTTAGGGTTAGGGTTTGAGCTAGGGTTAGGGTTAGGGTTTGAGCTAGGGTTAGGGTTAGGGTTTGAGCTAGGGTTAGGGTTAGGGTTAGGGTTACAGCTAGGGTAAGGGTTAGGGTTTGAGCTAGGGTTAGGGTTAGGGTTAGGGTTTGAGCTAGGGTTAGGGTTAGGGTTAGGGTTTGAGCTAGGGTTAGGGTTAGGGTTTGAGCTAGGGTTAGGGTTAGGGTTTGAGCTAGGGTTAGGGTTAGGGTTAGGGTTTGAGCTAGGGTTAGGGTTAGGGTTTGAGCTAGGGTTAGGGTTAGGGTTTGAGCTAGGGTTAGGGTTAGGGTTAGGGTTACAGCTAGGGTAAGGGTTAGGGTTTGAGCTAGGGTTAGGGTTAGGGTTAGGATTTGAGCTAGGGTTAGGGTTAGGGTTTGAGCTAGGGTTAGGGTTAGGGTTAGGGTTTGAGCTAGGGTTAGGGTTAGGGTTTGAGCTAGGGTTAGGGTTAGGGTTAGGGTTTGAGCTAGGGTTAGGGTTAGGGTTAGGGTTTGAGCTAGGGTTAGGGTTAGGGTTAGGGTTTGAGCTAGGGTTAGGGTTAGGGTTTGATCTAGGGTTAGGGATAGGGTTAGGGTTTGAGTTAGGGTTAGGGTTAGGGTTAGGGTTTGAGCTAGGGTTAGGGTTAGGGTTAGAGCTAGGGTTAGGGTTAGGGTTAGGGTTTGAGCTAGGGTTAGGGTTAGGGTTTGAGCTAGGGTTAGGGTTAGGGTTTGAGCTAGGGTTAGGGTTAGGGTTAGGGTTACAGCTAGGGTAAGGGTTAGGGTTTGAGCTAGGGTTAGGGTTAGGGTTAGGGTTTGAGCTAGGGTTAGGGTTAGGGTTTGAGCTAGGGTAAGGGATAGGGTTTGAGCTAGGGTTAGGGTTAGGGTTAGGGTTTGAGCTAGGGTTAGGGTTAGGGTTAGGGTTTGAGCTAGGGTTAGGGTTAGGGTTAGGGTTTGAGCTAGGGTTAGGGTTAGGGTTTGAGCTAGGGTTAGGGTTAGGGTTTGAGCTAGGGTTAGGGTTAGGGTTAGGGTTTGAGCTAGGGTTAGGGTTAGGGTTAGGGTTTGAGCTAGGGTTAGGGTTAGGGTTAGGGTTTGAGCTAGGGTTAGGGTTAGGGTTAGGGTTTGAGCTAGGGTTAGGGTTAGGGTTAGGGTTTGAGCTAGGGTTAGGGTTAGGGTTTGATCTAGGGTTAGGGTTAGGGTTAGGGTTTGAGTTAGGGTTAGGGTTAGGGTTAGGGTTTGAGCTAGGGTTAGGGTTAGGGTTTGAGCTAGGGTTAGGGTTAGGGTTAGGGTTTGAGCTAGGGTTAGGGTTAGGGTTTGAGCTAGGGTTAGGGTTAGGGTTTGAGCTAGGGTTAGGGTTAGGGTTTGAGCTAGGGTTAGGGTTAGGGTTTGAGCTAGGGTTAGGGTTAGGGTTAGGGTTACAGCTAGGGTAAGGGTTAGGGTTTGAGCTAGGGTTAGGGTTAGGGTTAGGATTTGAGCTAGGGTTAGGGTTAGGGTTTGAGCTAGGGTTAGGGTTAGGGTTAGGGTTTGAGCTAGGGTTAGGGTTAGGGTTTGAGCTAGGGTTAGGGTTAGGGTTAGGGTTTGAGCTAGGGTTAGGGTTAGGGTTAGGGTTTGAGCTAGGGTTAGGGTTAGGGTTAGGGTTTGAGCTAGGGTTAGGGTCAGGGTTTGATCTAGGGTTAGGGATAGGGTTAGGGTTTGAGTTAGGGTTAGGGTTAGGGTTAGGGTTTGAGCTAGGGTTAGGGTTAGGGTTTGAGCTAGGGTTAGGGTTAGGGTTAGGGTTTGAGCTAGGGTTAGGGTTAGGGTTTGAGCTAGGGTTAGGGTTAGGGTTTGAGCTAGGGTTAGGGTTAGGGTTAGGGTTACAGCTAGGGTAAGGGTTAGGGTTTGAGCTAGGGTTAGGGTTAGGGTTAGGGTTTGAGCTAGGGTTAGGGTTAGGGTTTGAGCTAGGGTAAGGGTTAGGGTTTGAGCTAGGGTTAGGGTTAGGGTTAGGGTTTGAGCTAGGGTTAGGGTTAGGGTTTGAGCTAGGGTTAGGGTTAGGGTTTGAGCTAGGGTTAGGGTTAGGGTTAGGGTTTGAGCTAGGGTTAGGGTTAGGGTTAGGGTTTGAGCTAGGGTTAGGGTTAGGGTTAGGGTTTGAGCTAGGGTTAGGGTTAGGGTTTGAGCTAGGGTTAGGGTTAGGGTTTGAGCTAGGGTTAGGGTTAGGGTTAGGGTTTGAGCTAGGGTTAGGGTTAGGGTTAGGGTTAGGGTTGGGGTTAGGGTTAGGGTTAGGGTTAGGGTTTGAGCTAGGGTTAGGGTTAGGGTTAGGGTTTGAGCTAGGGTTAGGGTTAGGGTTTGAGCTAGGGTTAGGGTTAGGGTTAGGGTTTGAGCTAGGGTTAGGGTTAGGGTTTGAGCTAGGGTTAGGGTTAGGGTTTGAGCTAGGGTTAGGGTTAGGGTTAGGGTTTGAGCTAGGGTTAGGGTTAGGGTTAGGGTTTGAGCTAGGGTTAGGGTTAGGGTTTGAGCTAGGGTTAGGGTTAGGGTTTGAGCTAGGGTTAGGGTTAGAGTTTGAGCTAGGGTTAGGGTTAGGGTTAGGGTTTGAGTTAGGGTTAGGGTTAGGGTTTGAGCTAGGGTTAGGGTTAGGGTTTGAGCTAGGGTTAAGGTTAGGGTTAGGGTTTGAGCTAGGGTTAGGGTTAGGGTTTGAGCTAGGGTTAGGGTTAGGGTTAGGGTTTGAGCTAGGGTTAGGGTTAGGGTTTGAGCTAGGGTAAGGGTTAGGGTTTGAGCTAGGGTTAGGGTTAGGGTTAGGGTTTGAGCTAGGGTTAGGGTTAGGGTTTGAGCTAGGGTTAGGGTTAGGGTTTGAGCTAGGGTTAGGGTTAGGGTTAGGGTTTGAGCTAGGGTTAGGGTTAGGGTTAGGGTTTGAGCTAGGGTTAGGGTTAGGGTTAGGGTTTGAGCTAGGGTTAGGGTTAGGGTTTGAGCTAGGGTTAGGGTTAGGGTTTGAGCTAGGGTTAGGGTTAGGGTTAGGGTTTGAGCTAGGGTTAGGGTTAGGGTTAGGGTTAGGGTTGGGGTTAGGGTTAGGGTTAGGGTTAGGGTTTGAGCTAGGGTTAGGGTTAGGGTTAGGGTTTGAGCTAGGGTTAGGGTTAGGGTTTGAGCTAGGGTTAGGGTTAGGGTTAGGGTTTGAGCTAGGGTTAGGGTTAGGGTTTGAGCTAGGGTTAGGGTTAGGGTTTGAGCTAGGGTTAGGGTTAGGGTTAGGGTTTGAGCTAGGGTTAGGGTTAGGGTTAGGGTTTGAGCTAGGGTTAGGGTTAGGGTTTGAGCTAGGGTTAGGGTTAGGGTTTGAGCTAGGGTTAGGGTTAGAGTTTGAGCTAGGGTTAGGGTTAGGGTTAGGGTTTGAGTTAGGGTTAGGGTTAGGGTTTGAGCTAGGGTTAGGGTTAGGGTTTGAGCTAGGGTTAAGGTTAGGGTTAGGGTTTGAGCTAGGGTTAGGGTTAGGGTTTGAGCTAGGGTTAGGGTTAGGGTTAGGGTTTGAGCTAGGGTTAGGGTTAGGGTTGAGCTAGGGTTAGGGTTAGGGTTGAGCTAGGGTTAGGGTTAGGGTTTGAGCTAGGGTTAGGGTTAGGGTTTGAGCTAGGGTTAGGGTTAGGGTTTGAGCTAGGGTTAGGGTTAGGGTTAGGGTTTGAGCTAGGGTTAGGGTTAGGGTTTGAGCTAGGGTTAGGGTTAGGGTTTGATCTAGGGTTAGGGTTAGGGTTAGGGTTTGAGTTAGGGTTAGGGTTAGGGTCTCAGCTAGGGTTAGGGTTAGGGTTTGAGCTAGGGTTAGGGTTAGGGTTAGGGTTTGAGCTAGGGTTAGGGTTAGGGTTAGGGTTTGAGCTAGGGTTAGGGTTAGGGTTAGGGTTTGAGCTAGGGTTAGGGTTAGGGTTTGAGCTAGGGTTAGGGTTAGGGTTAGGGTTTCAACTAGGGTTAGGGTTAGTGTTTGAGCTAGGGTTAGGGTTAGAGTTAGGGTTTGAGCTAGGGTTAGGGTTAGGGTTTGAGCTAGGGTTAGGGTTAGGGTTAGGGTTTGAGCTAGGGTTAGGGTTAGGGTCTGAGCTAGGGTTAGGGTTAGGGTTAGGGTTTGAGCTAGGGTTAGGGTTAGGGTTTGAGCTGGGGTTAGGGTTAGGGTTAGGGTTTGAGCTAGGGTTAGGGTTAGGGTTTGAGCTAGGGTTAGGGTTAGGGTTAGGGTTTGCGCTAGGGTTAGGGTTAGGGTTAGGGTTTGAGCTAGGGTTAGGGTTAGGGTTAGGGTTTGAGCTAGGGTTAGGGTTAGGGTTTGATCTAGGGTTAGGGTTAGGGTTAGGGTTTGAGTTAGGGTTAGGGTTAGGGTTTGAGCTAGGGTTAGGGTTAGGGTTAGGGTTTGAGCTAGGGTTAGGGTTTGGGTTTGAGCTAGGGTTAGGGTTAGGGTTTGAGCTAGGGTTAGGGTTAGGGTTTGAGCTAGGGTTAGGGTTAGGGTTAGGGTTACAGCTAGGGTAAGGGTTAGGGTTTGAGCTAGGGTTAGGGTTAGGGTTAGGGTTTGAGCTAGGGTTAGGGTTAGGGTTTGAGCTAGGGTTAGGGTTAGGGTTTGAGCTAGGGTTAGGGTTAGGGTTTGAGCTAGGGTTAGGGTTAGGGTTAGGGTTTGAGCTAGGGTTAGGGTTAGGGTTTGAGCTAGGGTTAGGGTTAGGGTTTGAGATAGGGTTAGGGTTAGGGTTAGGGTTACAGCTAGGGTAAGGGTTAGGGTTTGAGCTAGGGTTAGGGTTAGGGTTAGGATTTGAGCTAGGGTTAGGGTTAGGGTTTGAGCTAGGGTTAGGGTTAGGGTTAGGGTTTGAGCTAGGGTTAGGGTTAGGGTTTGAGCTAGGGTTAGGGTTAGGGTTAGGGTTTGAGCTAGGGTTAGGGTTAGGGTTAGGGTTTGAGCTAGGGTTAGGGTTAGGGTTAGGGTTTGAGCTAGGGTTAGGGTTAGGGTTTGATCTAGGGTTAGGGATAGGGTTAGGGTTAGGGTTAGGGTTTGAGCTAGGGTTAGGGTTAGGGTTTGAGCTAGGGTTAGGGTTAGGGTTAGGGTTTGAGCTAGGGTTAGGGTTAGGGTTTGAGCTAGGGTTAGGGTTAGGGTTAGGGTTTGAGCTAGGGTTAGGGTTAGGGTTTGAGCTAGGGTTAGGGTTAGGGTTTGAGCTAGGGTTAGGGTTAGGGTTAGGGTTTGAGCTAGGGTTAGGGTTAGGGTTAGGGTTTGAGCTAGGGTTAGGGTTAGGGTTTGAGCTAGGGTTAGGGTTAGGGTTTGAGCTAGGGTTAGGGTTAGAGTTTGAGCTAGGGTTAGGGTTAGGGTTAGGGTTTGAGTTAGGGTTAGGGTTAGGGTTTGAGCTAGGGTTAGGGTTAGGGTTTGAGCTAGGGTTAAGGTTAGGGTTAGGGTTTGAGCTAGGGTTAGGGTTAGGGTTTGAGCTAGGGTTAGGGTTAGGGTTAGGGTTTGAGCTAGGGTTAGGGTTAGGGTTGAGCTAGGGTTAGGGTTAGGGTTGAGCTAGGGTTAGGGTTAGGGTTTGAGCTAGGGTTAGGGTTAGGGTTTGAGCTAGGGTTAGGGTTAGGGTTTGAGCTAGGGTTAGGGTTAGGGTTAGGGTTTGAGCTAGGGTTAGGGTTAGGGTTAGGGTTTGAGCTAGGGTTAGGGTTAGGGTTTGAGCTAGGGTTAGGGTTAGGGTTTGATCTAGGGTTAGGGTTAGGGTTAGGGTTTGAGTTAGGGTTAGGGTTAGGGTCTCAGCTAGGGTTAGGGTTAGGGTTTGAGCTAGGGTTAGGGTTAGGGTTAGGGTTTGAGCTAGGGTTAGGGTTAGGGTTAGGGTTTGAGCTAGGGTTAGGGTTAGGGTTAGGGTTTGAGCTAGGGTTAGGGTTAGGGTTTGAGCTAGGGTTAGGGTTAGGGTTAGGGTTTCAACTAGGGTTAGGGTTAGTGTTTGAGCTAGGGTTAGGGTTAGAGTTAGGGTTTGAGCTAGGGTTAGGGTTAGGGTTTGAGCTAGGGTTAGGGTTAGGGTTAGGGTTTGAGCTAGGGTTAGGGTTAGGGTCTGAGCTAGGGTTAGGGTTAGGGTTAGGGTTTGAGCTAGGGTTAGGGTTAGGGTTTGAGCTAGGGTTAGGGTTAGGGTTAGGGTTTGAGCTAGGGTTAGGGTTAGGGTTTGAGCTAGGGTTAGGGTTAGGGTTAGGGTTTGCGCTAGGGTTAGGGTTAGGGTTAGGGTTTGAGCTAGGGTTAGGGTTAGGGTTAGGGTTTGAGCTAGGGTTAGGGTTAGGGTTTGATCTAGGGTTAGGGTTAGGGTTAGGGTTTGAGTTAGGGTTAGGGTTAGGGTTTGAGCTAGGGTTAGGGTTAGGGTTTGAGCTAGGGTTAGGGTTAGGGTTAGGGTTTGAGCTAGGGTTAGGGTTAGGGTTTGAGCTAGGGTTAGGGTTAGGGTTTGAGCTAGGGTTAGGGTTAGGGTTAGGGTTACAGCTAGGGTAAGGGTTAGGGTTTGAGCTAGGGTTAGGGTTAGGGTTTGAGCTAGGGTTAGGGTTAGGGTTTGAGCTAGGGTTAGGGTTAGGGTTAGGGTTTGAGCTAGGGTTAGGGTTAGGGTTTGAGCTAGGGTTAGGGTTAGGGTTTGAGCTAGGGTTAGGGTTAGGGTTAGGGTTACAGCTAGGGTAAGGGTTAGGGTTTGAGCTAGGGTTAGGGTTAGGGTTAGGATTTGAGCTAGGGTTAGGGTTAGGGTTTGAGCTAGGGTTAGGGTTAGGGTTAGGGTTTGAGCTAGGGTTAGGGTTAGGGTTTGAGCTAGGGTTAGGGTTAGGGTTAGGGTTTGAGCTAGGGTTAGGGTTAGGGTTAGGGTTTGAGCTAGGGTTAGGGTTAGGGTTAGGGTTTGAGCTAGGGTTAGGGTTAGGGTTTGATCTAGGGTTAGGGATAGGGTTAGGGTTAGGGTTAGGGTTTGAGCTAGGGTTAGGGTTAGGGTTTGAGCTAGGGTTAGGGTTAGGGTTAGGGTTAGGGTTTGAGCTAGGGTTAGGGTTAGGGTTTGAGCTAGGGTTAGGGTTAGGGTTTGAGCTAGGGTTAGGGTTAGGGTTAGGGTTACAGCTAGGGTAAGGGTTAGGGTTTGAGCTAGGGTTAGGGTTAGGGTTAGGGTTTGAGCTAGGGTTAGGGTTAGGGTTTGAGCTAGGGTAAGGGTTAGGGTTTGAGCTAGGGTTAGGGTTAGGGTTAGGGTTTGAGCTAGGGTTAGGGTTAGGGTTTGAGCTAGGGTTAGGGTTAGGGTTTGAGCTAGGGTTAGGGTTAGGGTTAGGGTTTGAGCTAGGGTTAGGGTTAGGGTTAGGGTTTGAGTTAGGGTTAGGGTTAGGGTTTGAGCTAGGGTTAGGGTTAGGGTTTGAGCTAGGGTTAGGGTTAGGGTTAGGGTTTGAGCTAGGGTTAGGGTTAGGGTTTGAGCTAGGGTTAGGGTTAGGGTTAGGGTTTGAGCTAGGGTTAGGGTTAGGGTTGAGCTAGGGTTAGGGTTAGGGTTTGAGCTAGGGTTAGGGTTAGGGTTTGAGCTAGGGTTAGGGTTAGGGTTTGAGCTAGGGTTAGGGTTAGGGTTAGGGTTTGAGCTAGGGTTAGGGTTAGGGTTAGGGTTTGAGCTAGGGTTAGGGTTAGGGTTTGAGCTAGGGTTAGGGTTAGGGTTTGATCTAGGGTTAGGGTTAGGGTTAGGGTTTGAGTTAGGGTTAGGGTTAGGGTCTCAGCTAGGGTTAGGGTTAGGGTTTGAGCTAGGGTTAGGGTTAGGGTTAGGGTCTGAGCTAGGGTTAGGGTTAGGGTTAGGGTTTGAGCTAGGGTTAGGGTTAGGGTTAGGGTTTGAGCTAGGGTTAGGGTTAGGGTTTGAGCTAGGGTTAGGGTTAGGGTTAGGGTTTCAACTAGGGTTAGGGTTAGTGTTTGAGCTAGGGTTAGGGTTAGGGTTAGGGTTTGAGCTAGGGTTAGGGTTAGGGTTTGAGCTAGGGTTAGGGTTAGGGTTAGGGTTTGAGCTAGGGTTAGGGTTAGGGTCTGAGCTAGGGTTAGGGTTAGGGTTAGGGTTTGAGCTAGGGTTAGGGTTAGGGTTTGAGCTAGGGTTAGGGTTAGGGTTAGGGTTTGAGCTAGGGTTAGGGTTAGGGTTTGAGCTAGGGTTAGGGTTAGGGTTAGGGTTTGCGCTAGGGTTAGGGTTAGGGTTAGGGTTTGAGCTAGGGTTAGGGTTAGGGTTAGGGTTTGAGCTAGGGTTAGGGTTAGGGTTTGATCTAGGGTTAGGGTTAGGGTTAGGGTTTGAGTTAGGGTTAGGGTTAGGGTTTGAGCTAGGGTTAGGGTTAGGGTTTGAGCTAGGGTTAGGGTTAGGGTTAGGGTTTGAGCTAGGGTTAGGGTTAGGGTTTGAGCTAGGGTTAGGGTTAGGGTTTGAGCTAGGGTTAGGGTTAGGGTTAGGGTTACAGCTAGGGTAAGGGTTAGGGTTTGAGCTAGGGTTAGGGTTAGGGTTAGGGTTTGAGCTAGGGTTAGGGTTAGGGTTAGGGTTTGAGCTAGGGTTAGGGTTAGGGTTTGAGCTAGGGTTAGGGTTAGGGTTTGAGCTAGGGTTAGGGTTAGGGTTAGGGTTTGAGCTAGGGTTAGGGTTAGGGTTTGAGCTAGGGTTAGGGTTAGGGTTTGAGCTAGGGTTAGGGTTAGGGTTAGGGTTACAGCTAGGGTAAGGGTTAGGGTTTGAGCTAGGGTTAGGGTTAGGGTTAGGATTTGAGCTAGGGTTAGGGTTAGGGTTTGAGCTAGGGTTAGGGTTAGGTTTAGGGTTTGAGCTAGGGTTAGGGTTAGGGTTTGAGCTAGGGTTAGGGTTAGGGTTAGGGTTTGAGCTAGGGTTAGGGTTAGGGTTTGAGCTAGGGTTAGGGTTAGGGTTTGAGCTAGGGTTAGGGTTAGGGTTAGGGTTTGAGCTAGGGTTAGGGTTAGGGTTAGGGTTTGAGCTAGGGTTAGGGTTAGGGTTTGAGCTAGGGTTAGGGTTAGGGTTTGAGCTAGGGTTAGGGTTAGAGTTTGAGCTAGGGTTAGGGTTAGGGTTAGGGTTTGAGTTAGGGTTAGGGTTAGGGTTTGAGCTAGGGTTAGGGTTAGGGTTTGAGCTAGGGTTAAGGTTAGGGTTAGGGTTTGAGCTAGGGTTAGGGTTAGGGTTTGAGCTAGGGTTAGGGTTAGGGTTAGGGTTTGAGCTAGGGTTAGGGTTAGGGTTGAGCTAGGGTTAGGGTTAGGGTTGAGCTAGGGTTAGGGTTAGGGTTTGAGCTAGGGTTAGGGTTAGGGTTTGAGCTAGGGTTAGGGTTAGGGTTTGAGCTAGGGTTAGGGTTAGGGTTAGGGTTTGAGCTAGGGTTAGGGTTAGGGTTTGAGCTAGGGTTAGGGTTAGGGTTTGATCTAGGGTTAGGGTTAGGGTTAGGGTTTGAGTTAGGGTTAGGGTTAGGGTCTCAGCTAGGGTTAGGGTTAGGGTTTGAGCTAGGGTTAGGGTTAGGGTTAGGGTTTGAGCTAGGGTTAGGGTTAGGGTTAGGGTTTGAGCTAGGGTTAGGGTTAGGGTTAGGGTTTGAGCTAGGGTTAGGGTTAGGGTTTGAGCTAGGGTTAGGGTTAGGGGTAGGGTTTCAACTAGGGTTAGGGTTAGTGTTTGAGCTAGGGTTAGGGTTAGAGTTAGGGTTTGAGCTAGGGTTAGGGTTAGGGTTTGAGCTAGGGTTAGGGTTAGGGTTAGGGTTTGAGCTAGGGTTAGGGTTAGGGTCTGAGCTAGGGTTAGGGTTAGGGTTAGGGTTTGAGCTAGGGTTAGGGTTAGGGTTTGAGCTGGGGTTAGGGTTAGGGTTAGGGTTTGAGCTAGGGTTAGGGTTAGGGTTTGAGCTAGGGTTAGGGTTAGGGTTAGGGTTTGCGCTAGGGTTAGGGTTAGGGTTAGGGTTTGAGCTAGGGTTAGGGTTAGGGTTAGGGTTTGAGCTAGGGTTAGGGTTAGGGTTTGATCTAGGGTTAGGGTTAGGGTTAGGGTTTGAGTTAGGGTTAGGGTTAGGGTTTGAGCTAGGGTTAGGGTTAGGGTTAGGGTTTGAGCTAGGGTTAGGGTTTGGGTTTGAGCTAGGGTTAGGGTTAGGGTTTGAGCTAGGGTTAGGGTTAGGGTTTGAGCTAGGGTTAGGGTTAGGGTTAGGGTTACAGCTAGGGTAAGGGTTAGGGTTTGAGCTAGGGTTAGGGTTAGGGTTAGGGTTTGAGCTAGGGTTAGGGTTAGGGTTTGAGCTAGGGTTAGGGTTAGGGTTTGAGCTAGGGTTAGGGTTAGGGTTTGAGCTAGGGTTAGGGTTAGGGTTAGGGTTTGAGCTAGGGTTAGGGTTAGGGTTTGAGCTAGGGTTAGGGTTAGGGTTTGAGCTAGGGTTAGGGTTAGGGTTAGGGTTACAGCTAGGGTAAGGGTTAGGGTTTGAGCTAGGGTTAGGGTTAGGGTTAGGATTTGAGCTAGGGTTAGGGTTAGGGTTTGAGCTAGGGTTAGGGTTAGGGTTAGGGTTTGAGCTAGGGTTAGGGTTAGGGTTTGAGCTAGGGTTAGGGTTAGGGTTAGGGTTTGAGCTAGGGTTAGGGTTAGGGTTAGGGTTTGAGCTAGGGTTAGGGTTAGGGTTAGGGTTTGAGCTAGGGTTAGGGTTAGGGTTTGATCTAGGGTTAGGGATAGGGTTAGGGTTAGGGTTAGGGTTTGAGCTAGGGTTAGGGTTAGGGTTTGAGCTAGGGTTAGGGTTAGGGTTAGGGTTTGAGCTAGGGTTAGGGTTAGGGTTTGAGCTAGGGTTAGGGTTAGGGTTAGGGTTTGAGCTAGGGTTAGGGTTAGGGTTTGAGCTAGGGTTAGGGTTAGGGTTTGAGCTAGGGTTAGGGTTAGGGTTAGGGTTTGAGCTAGGGTTAGGGTTAGGGTTAGGGTTTGAGCTAGGGTTAGGGTTAGGGTTTGAGCTAGGGTTAGGGTTAGGGTTTGAGCTAGGGTTAGGGTTAGAGTTTGAGCTAGGGTTAGGGTTAGGGTTAGGGTTTGAGTTAGGGTTAGGGTTAGGGTTTGAGCTAGGGTTAGGGTTAGGGTTTGAGCTAGGGTTAAGGTTAGGGTTAGGGTTTGAGCTAGGGTTAGGGTTAGGGTTTGAGCTAGGGTTAGGGTTAGGGTTAGGGTTTGAGCTAGGGTTAGGGTTAGGGTTGAGCTAGGGTTAGGGTTAGGGTTGAGCTAGGGTTAGGGTTAGGGTTTGAGCTAGGGTTAGGGTTAGGGTTTGAGCTAGGGTTAGGGTTAGGGTTTGAGCTAGGGTTAGGGTTAGGGTTAGGGTTTGAGCTAGGGTTAGGGTTAGGGTTAGGGTTTGAGCTAGGGTTAGGGTTAGGGTTTGAGCTAGGGTTAGGGTTAGGGTTTGATCTAGGGTTAGGGTTAGGGTTAGGGTTTGAGTTAGGGTTAGGGTTAGGGTCTCAGCTAGGGTTAGGGTTAGGGTTTGAGCTAGGGTTAGGGTTAGGGTTAGGGTTTGAGCTAGGGTTAGGGTTAGGGTTAGGGTTTGAGCTAGGGTTAGGGTTAGGGTTAGGGTTTGAGCTAGGGTTAGGGTTAGGGTTTGAGCTAGGGTTAGGGTTAGGGTTAGGGTTTCAACTAGGGTTAGGGTTAGTGTTTGAGCTAGGGTTAGGGTTAGAGTTAGGGTTTGAGCTAGGGTTAGGGTTAGGGTTTGAGCTAGGGTTAGGGTTAGGGTTAGGGTTTGAGCTAGGGTTAGGGTTAGGGTCTGAGCTAGGGTTAGGGTTAGGGTTAGGGTTTGAGCTAGGGTTAGGGTTAGGGTTTGAGCTAGGGTTAGGGTTAGGGTTAGGGTTTGAGCTAGGGTTAGGGTTAGGGTTTGAGCTAGGGTTAGGGTTAGGGTTAGGGTTTGCGCTAGGGTTAGGGTTAGGGTTAGGGTTTGAGCTAGGGTTAGGGTTAGGGTTAGGGTTTGAGCTAGGGTTAGGGTTAGGGTTTGATCTAGGGTTAGGGTTAGGGTTAGGGTTTGAGTTAGGGTTAGGGTTAGGGTTTGAGCTAGGGTTAGGGTTAGGGTTTGAGCTAGGGTTAGGGTTAGGGTTAGGGTTTGAGCTAGGGTTAGGGTTAGGGTTTGAGCTAGGGTTAGGGTTAGGGTTTGAGCTAGGGTTAGGGTTAGGGTTAGGGTTACAGCTAGGGTAAGGGTTAGGGTTTGAGCTAGGGTTAGGGTTAGGGTTTGAGCTAGGGTTAGGGTTAGGGTTTGAGCTAGGGTTAGGGTTAGGGTTAGGGTTTGAGCTAGGGTTAGGGTTAGGGTTTGAGCTAGGGTTAGGGTTAGGGTTTGAGCTAGGGTTAGGGTTAGGGTTAGGGTTACAGCTAGGGTAAGGGTTAGGGTTTGAGCTAGGGTTAGGGTTAGGGTTAGGATTTGAGCTAGGGTTAGGGTTAGGGTTTGAGCTAGGGTTAGGGTTAGGGTTAGGGTTTGAGCTAGGGTTAGGGTTAGGGTTTGAGCTAGGGTTAGGGTTAGGGTTAGGGTTTGAGCTAGGGTTAGGGTTAGGGTTAGGGTTTGAGCTAGGGTTAGGGTTAGGGTTAGGGTTTGAGCTAGGGTTAGGGTTAGGGTTTGATCTAGGGTTAGGGATAGGGTTAGGGTTAGGGTTAGGGTTTGAGCTAGGGTTAGGGTTAGGGTTTGAGCTAGGGTTAGGGTTAGGGTTAGGGTTTGAGCTAGGGTTAGGGTTAGGGTTTGAGCTAGGGTTAGGGTTAGGGTTTGAGCTAGGGTTAGGGTTAGGGTTAGGGTTACAGCTAGGGTAAGGGTTAGGGTTTGAGCTAGGGTTAGGGTTAGGGTTAGGGTTTGAGCTAGGGTTAGGGTTAGGGTTTGAGCTAGGGTAAGGGTTAGGGTTTGAGCTAGGGTTAGGGTTAGGGTTAGGGTTTGAGCTAGGGTTAGGGTTAGGGTTTGAGCTAGGGTTAGGGTTAGGGTTTGAGCTAGGGTTAGGGTTAGGGTTAGGGTTTGAGCTAGGGTTAGGGTTAGGGTTAGGGTTTGAGTTAGGGTTAGGGTTAGGGTTTGAGCTAGGGTTAGGGTTAGGGTTTGAGCTAGGGTTAGGGTTAGGGTTAGGGTTTGAGCTAGGGTTAGGGTTAGGGTTTGAGCTAGGGTTAGGGTTAGGGTTAGGGTTTGAGCTAGGGTTAGGGTTAGGGTTGAGCTAGGGTTAGGGTTAGGGTTTGAGCTAGGGTTAGGGTTAGGGTTTGAGCTAGGGTTAGGGTTAGGGTTTGAGCTAGGGTTAGGGTTAGGGTTAGGGTTTGAGCTAGGGTTAGGGTTAGGGTTAGGGTTTGAGCTAGGGTTAGGGTTAGGGTTTGAGCTAGGGTTAGGGTTAGGGTTTGATCTAGGGTTAGGGTTAGGGTTAGGGTTTGAGTTAGGGTTAGGGTTAGGGTCTCAGCTAGGGTTAGGGTTAGGGTTTGAGCTAGGGTTAGGGTTAGGGTTAGGGTCTGAGCTAGGGTTAGGGTTAGGGTTAGGGTTTGAGCTAGGGTTAGGGTTAGGGTTAGGGTTTGAGCTAGGGTTAGGGTTAGGGTTTGAGCTAGGGTTAGGGTTAGGGTTAGGGTTTCAACTAGGGTTAGGGTTAGTGTTTGAGCTAGGGTTAGGGTTAGGGTTAGGGTTTGAGCTAGGGTTAGGGTTAGGGTTTGAGCTAGGGTTAGGGTTAGGGTTAGGGTTTGAGCTAGGGTTAGGGTTAGGGTCTGAGCTAGGGTTAGGGTTAGGGTTAGGGTTTGAGCTAGGGTTAGGGTTAGGGTTTGAGCTAGGGTTAGGGTTAGGGTTAGGGTTTGAGCTAGGGTTAGGGTTAGGGTTTGAGCTAGGGTTAGGGTTAGGGTTAGGGTTTGCGCTAGGGTTAGGGTTAGGGTTAGGGTTTGAGCTAGGGTTAGGGTTAGGGTTAGGGTTTGAGCTAGGGTTAGGGTTAGGGTTTGATCTAGGGTTAGGGTTAGGGTTAGGGTTTGAGTTAGGGTTAGGGTTAGGGTTTGAGCTAGGGTTAGGGTTAGGGTTTGAGCTAGGGTTAGGGTTAGGGTTAGGGTTTGAGCTAGGGTTAGGGTTAGGGTTTGAGCTAGGGTTAGGGTTAGGGTTTGAGCTAGGGTTAGGGTTAGGGTTAGGGTTACAGCTAGGGTAAGGGTTAGGGTTTGAGCTAGGGTTAGGGTTAGGGTTAGGGTTTGAGCTAGGGTTAGGGTTAGGGTTAGGGTTTGAGCTAGGGTTAGGGTTAGGGTTTGAGCTAGGGTTAGGGTTAGGGTTTGAGCTAGGGTTAGGGTTAGGGTTAGGGTTTGAGCTAGGGTTAGGGTTAGGGTTTGAGCTAGGGTTAGGGTTAGGGTTTGAGCTAGGGTTAGGGTTAGGGTTAGGGTTACAGCTAGGGTAAGGGTTAGGGTTTGAGCTAGGGTTAGGGTTAGGGTTAGGATTTGAGCTAGGGTTAGGGTTAGGGTTTGAGCTAGGGTTAGGGTTAGGTTTAGGGTTTGAGCTAGGGTTAGGGTTAGGGTTTGAGCTAGGGTTAGGGTTAGGGTTAGGGTTTGAGCTAGGGTTAGGGTTAGGGTTAGGGTTTGAGCTAGGGTTAGGGTTAGGGTTAGGGTTTGAGCTAGGGTTAGGGTTAGGGTTTGATCTAGGGTTAGGGATAGGGTTAGGGTTTGAGTTAGGGTTAGGGTTAGGGTTAGGGTTTGAGCTAGGGTTAGGGTTAGGGTTTGAGCTAGGGTTAGGGTTAGGGTTAGGGTTTGAGCTAGGGTTAGGGTTAGGGTTTGAGCTAGGGTTAGGTTTAGGGTTTGAGCTAGGGTTAGGGTTAGGGTTAGGGTTACAGCTAGGGTAAGGGT
The DNA here is from genome assembly GCA_037577475.1 of Chaunax sp. Z400. NCBI lineage: Eukaryota > Metazoa > Chordata > Actinopteri > Lophiiformes > Chaunacidae > Chaunax > Chaunax sp. Z400. Next base: position 21,422,821 of record CM075188.1, on the reverse strand, counting down.
TAGGGTTTGAGCTAGGGTTAGGGTTAGGGTTAGGGTTTGAGCTAGGGTTAGGGTTAGGGTTTGAGCTAGGGTAAGGGTTAGGGTTTGAGCTAGGGTTAGGGTTAGGGTTAGGGTTTGAGCTAGGGTTAGGGTTAGGGTTTGAGCTAGGGTTAGGGTTAGGGTTTGAGCTAGGGTTAGGGTTAGGGTTTGAGCTAGGGTTAGGGTTAGGGTTAGGGTTTGAGCTAGGGTTAGGGTTAGGGTTAGGGTTTGAGCTAGGGTTAGGGTTAGGGTTTGAGCTAGGGTTAGGGTTAGGGTTTGAGCTAGGGTTAGGGTTAGGGTTAGGGTTTGATCTAGGGTTAGGGTTAGGTTTAGGGTTAGGGTTGGGGTTAGGGTTAGGGTTAGGGTTAGGGTTAGGGTTTGAGCTAGGGTTAGGGTTAGGGTTAGGGTTTGAGCTAGGGTTAGGGTTAGGGTTTGAGCTAGGGTTAGGGTTAGGGTTAGGGTTTGAGCTAGGGTTAGGGTTAGGGTTTGAGCTAGGGTTAGGGTTAGGGTTTGAGCTAGGGTTAGGGTTAGGGTTAGGGTTTGAGCTAGGGTTAGGGTTAGGGTTAGGGTTTGAGCTAGGGTTAGGGTTAGGGTTTGAGCTAGGGTTAGGGTTAGGGTTTGAGCTAGGGTTAGGGTTAGAGTTTGAGCTAGGGTTAGGGTTAGGGTTAGGGTTTGAGTTAGGGTTAGGGTTAGGGTTTGAGCTAGGGTTAGGGTTAGGGTTTGAGCTAGGGTTAGGGTTAGGGTTAGGGTTTGAGCTAGGGTTAGGGTTAGGGTTAGGGTTTGAGCTAGGGTTAGGGTTAGGGTTGAGCTAGGGTTAGGGTTAGGGTTGAGCTAGGGTTAGGGTTAGGGTTTGAGCTAGGGTTAGGGTTAGGGTTAGGGTTTGAGCTAGGGTTAGGGTTAGGGTTTGAGCTAGGGTTAGGGTTTGAGCCAGGGTTAGGGTTAGGGTTAGGGTTTGAACTAGGGTTAGGGTTAGGGTTAGGGTTTGAGCTAGGGTGAGGGTTAGGGTTTGAGCTAGGGTTAGGGTTAGGGTTTGAGCTAGGGTTAGGGTTAGGGTTAGGGTTTGAGCTAGGGTTAGGGTTAGGGTTGAGCTAGGGTTAGGGTTAGGGTTAGGGTTGAGCTAGGGTTAGGGTTAGGGTTTGAGCTAGGGTTAGGGTTAGGGTTAGGGTTTGAGCTAGGGTTAGGGTTAGGGTTGAGCTAGGGTTAGGGTTAGGGTTTGAGCTAGGGTTAGGGTTAGGGTTAGGGTTTGAGCTAGGGTTAGGGTTAGGGTTTGAGCTAGGGTTAGGGTTTGAGCCAGGGTTAGGGTTAGGGTTAGGGTTTGAACTAGGGTTAGGGTTAGGGTTAGGGTTTGAGCTAGGTTGAGGGTTAGGGTTAGGGTTTGAGCTAGGGTTAGGGTTAGGGTTTGAGCCAGGGTTAGGGTTAGGGTTAGGGTTTGAACTAGGGTTAGGGTTAGGGTTAGAGTTTGAGCTAGGGTGAGGGTTAGGGTTAGGGTTTGAGCTAGGGTTAGGGTTTGAGCTAGGGTTAGGGTTAGGGTTAGGGTTTGAGTTAGGGTTAGGGTTTGAGCTAGGGTTAGGGTTAGGGTTTGAGCTAGGGTTAGGGTTAGGGTTAGGGTTTGAGCTAGGGTTAGGGTTAGGGTTTGAGCTAGGGTTAGGGTTAGGGTTAGGGTTTGAGTTAGGGTTAGGGTTAGGGTTAGGGTTTGAGCTAGGGTTAGGGTTAGGGTTTGAGCTAGGGTTAGGGTTAGGGTTAGGGTTTGAGCTAGGGTTAGGGTTAGGGTTTGAGCTAGGGTTAGGGTTAGGGTTTGAGCTAGGGTTAGGGTTAGGGTTAGGGTTAGGGTTTGAGCTAGGGTTAGGGTTAGGGTTTGAGCTAGGGTTAGGGTTAGGGTTAGGGTTTGAGCTAGGGTTAGGGTTAGGGTTAGGGTTTGAGCTAGGGTTAGGGTTAGGGTTAGGGTTTGAGTTAGGGTTAGGGTTAGGGTTAGGGTTTGAGCTAGGGTTAGGGTTAGGGTTTGAGCTAGGGTTAGGGTTAGGGTTAGGGTTTGAGCTAGGGTTAGGGTTAGGGTTTGAGCTAGGGTTAGGGTTAGGGTTTGAGCTAGGGTTAGGGTTAGGGTTAGGGTTACAGCTAGGGTAAGGGTTAGGGTTTGAGCTAGGGTTAGGGTTAGGGTTAGGGTTTGAGCTAGGGTTAGGGTTAGGGTTTGAGCTAGGGTTAGGGTTAGGGTTTGAGCTAGGGTTAGGGTTAGGGTTAGGGTTTGAGCTAGGGTTAGGGTTAGGGTTAGGGTTTGAGCTAGGGTTAGGGTTAGGGTTTGAGCTAGGGTTAGGGTTAGGGTTTGAGCTAGGGTTAGGGTTAGGGTTAGGGTTTGAGCTAGGGTTAGGGTTAGGGTTTGAGCTAGGGTTAGGGTTAGGGTTTGAGCTAGGGTTAGGGTTAGAGTTTGAGCTAGGGTTAGGGTTAGGGTTAGGGTTTGAGTTAGGGTTAGGGTTAGGGTTTGAGCTAGGGTTAGGGTTAGGGTTTGAGCTAGGGTTAGGGTTAGGGTTAGGGTTTGAGCTAGGGTTAGGGTTAGGGTTTGAGCTTAGGGTTAGGGTTAGGGTTTGAGTTAGGGTTAGAGTTAGGGTTTGAGCTAGGGTTAGGGTTAGGGTTTGAGCTAGGGTTAGGGTTAGGGTTAGGGTTTGAGCTAGGGTTAGGGTTAGGGTTAGGGTTTGAGCTAGGGTTAGGGTTAGGGTTTGAGCTAGGGTTAGGGTTAGGGTTTGAGTTAGGGTTAGGGTTAGGGTTAGGGTTTGAGCTAGGGGTAGGGTTAGGGTTAGGGTTTGAGCTAGGGTTAGGGTTAGGGTTAGGGTTTGAGCTAGGGTTAGGGTTAGGGTTTGAGCTAGGGTTAGGGTTAGGGTTTGAGCTAGGGTTAGGGTTAGGGTTAGGGTTTCAGCTAGGGTAAGGGTTAGGGTTTGAGCTAGGGTTAGGGTTAGGGTTTGAGTTAGGGTTAGGGTAAGGGTTTGAGCTAGGGTTAGGGTTAGGGTTTGAGCTAGGGTTAGGGTTAGGGTTTGAGCTAGGGTTAGGGTTAGGGTTAGGGTTTGAGCTAGGGTTAGGGTTAGGGTTAGGGTCTCGGGGATGAGGTCTGTCTAGGGGTTTATGGGTTTTCTGAGTACGCCAGCAGTTGTCCCGAATCTCTACGAGCTACGGTTCCCGAGAGATGACCTGTATTTTTGGGTATTTTTGGACTGTTTGTATCTCGGGAACGGAAGGTCGTAGAGACTCGGGGATGAGGTTTGTCTAGGGGTTTATGGGTTTTCTGGGTACGCCAGCAGTTGTCCCGAGTCTATACGACCTACGGTTCCCGAGATATGAACTGTATTTTTGGGTATTTTTGGACTGTTTGTATCTCGGGAACGGAAGGTCGTAGAGACTCGGGGATGAGGTCCGTCTAGGGGTTTATGGGTTTTCTGGGTACGCCAGCAGTTGTCCCGAGTCTCTACGACCTATGGTTCCCGAGATATGACCTGTATTTTTGGGTATTTTTGGACTGTTTGTATCTCAGGAACGGAAGGTCGTAGAGACTCGGGGATGAGGTCCGTCTAGGGGTTTACGGGTTTTCTGAGTACGCCAGCAGTTGTCCCGAGTCTCTACGACCGACGGTTCCCGAGATATGACCTGTATTTTTGGGTATTTTTGGACTGTTTGTATCTCGGGAACGGAAGGTCGTAGAGACTCGGGGATGAGGTCCGTCTAGGGGTTTATGGGTATTCTGGGTACGCCAGCAGTTGTCCCGAGTCTCTATGACCTACGGTTCCCGAGATATGACCTGTGTTTTTGGGTATTTTTGGACTGTTTGTATCTCGGGAACGGAAGGTCGTAGAGACTCGGGGATGAGGTCCGTCTAGGGGTTTACGGGTTTTCTGAGTACGCCAGCAGTTGTCCCGAGTCTCTACGACCTACGGTTCCCGAGATATGACCTGCATTTTTGGGTATTTTTGGACTGTTTGTATCTCGGGAACGGAAGGTCGTAGAGACTCGGGGATGAGGTCCGTCTAGGGGTTTATGGGTTTTCTGGGTATGCCAGCAGTTGTCCCGAGTCTCTACGACCTACGGTTCCCGAGATATGACCTGTGTTTTTGGGTATTTTTGGACTGTTTGTATCTCGGGAACGGAAGGTCGTAGAGACTCGGGGACAAGTCTGGTGTGTTCAGAGACCCCGAATTATGTCCGACGGATCTGGGTCCCGAGTCTCTACGACCTTCCGTTCCCGAGTTATAGACCGTAGTGTTTCCCCCATTGGAATGAATGGGTGCCAGTTGGAGTGAAAATTTTACTAAGTGTTGAGGTCAAAATCGTGTCTGCAGGAAGTGTCTAGGAGCACGTTTCAGGCCATTTGGAGTTGATTGGTACCATTTGTTTAGCAACTTTTTTTAAACCCATACTTCAATGGGTTTAGGCTAGGGTTAGGGTTAGGGTTTGAGCTAGGGTTAGGGTTAGGGTTAGGGTTTGAGCTAAGGTTAGGGTTAGGGTTTGAGCTAGGGTTAGGGTTAGGGTTAGGGTTTGAGCTAGGGTTAGGGTTAGGGTTGAGTTAGGGTTAGGGTTAGGGTTGAGCTAGGGTTAGGGTTAGGGTTTGAGCTAGGGTTAGGGTTAGGGTTAGGGTTTGAGCTAGGGTTAGGGTTAGGGTTTGAGCTAGGGTTAGGGTTTGAGCCAGGGTTAGGGTTAGGGTTAGGGTTTGAACTAGGGTTAGGGTTAGGGTTAGGGTTTGAGCTAGGGTGAGGGTTAGGGTTTGAGCTAGGGTTAGGGTTAGGGTTTGAGCTAGGGTTAGGGTTAGGGTTAGGGTTAGGGTTTGAGCTAGGGTTAGGGTTAGGGTTGAGCTAGGGTTAGGGTTAGGGTTAGGGTTGAGCTAGGGTTAGGGTTAGGGTTTGAGCTAGGGTTAGGGTTAGGGTTAGGGTTTGAGCTAGGGTTAGGGTTAGGGTTTGAGCTAGGGTTAGGGTTTGAGCCAGGGTTAGGGTTAGGGTTAGGGTTTGAGCTAGGGTTAGGGTTAGGGTTTGAGCTAGGGTTAGGGTTAGGGTTTGATCTAGGGTTAGGGTTAGGGTTTGAGTTAGGGTTAGGGTTAGGGTTTCAGCTAGGGTTAGGGTTAGGGTTTGAGCTAGGGTTAGGGTTAGGGTTAGGGTTTGAGCTAGGGTTAGGGTTAGGGTTAGGGTTTGTTAGGGTTAGGGTTTGAGCTAGGGTTAGGGTTAGGGTTTGAGCTAGGGTTAGGGTTAGGGTTAGGGTTTCAACTAGGGTTAGGGTTAGGGTTTGAGCTAGGGTTAGGGTTAGGGTTAGGGTTTGAGCTAGGGTTAGGGTTAGGGTTTGAGCTAGGGTTAGGGTTAGGGTTAGGGTTTGAGCTAGGGTTAGGGTTAGGGTCTGAGCTAGGGTTAGGGTTAGGGTTAGGGTTTGAGCTAGGGTTAGGGTTAGGGTTTGAGCTAGGGTTAGGGTTAGGGTTAGGATTTGAGCTAGGGTTAGGGTTAGGGTTTGAGCTAGGGTTAGGGTTAGGGTTAGGGTTTGAGCAAGGGTTAGGGTTAGGGTTAGGGTTTGAGCTAGGGTTAGGGTTAGGGTTAGGGTTTGAGCTAGGGTTAGGGTTAGGGTTAGGGTTAGGGTTAGGGTTAGGGTTAGGGTTTGAGCTAGGGTTAGGGTTAGGGTTTGAGCTAGGGTTAGGGTTAGGGTTAGGGTTTGAGCTAGGGTTAGGGTTAAGGTTTGAGCTAGGGTTAGGGTTAGGGTTTGAGTTAGGGTTAGGGTTAGGGTTTGAGCTAGGGTTAGGGTTAGGGTTTGAGTTAGGGTTAGGGTTAGGGTTTGAGCTAGGGTTAGGGTTAGGGTTTGAGCTAGGGTTAGGGTTAGGGTTTGAGCTAGGGTTAGGGTTAGGGTTAGGGTTTGAGCTAGGGTTAGGGTTAGGGTTCGAGCTAGGGTTAGGGTTAGGGTTAGGGTTTGAGCTAGGGTTAGGGTTAGGGTTTGAGCTAGGGTTAGGGTTAGGGTTAGGGTTTGAACTAGGGTTAGGGTTAGGGTTTGAGCTAGGGTTAGGGTTACGGTTAGGGTTTGAGCTAGGGTTAGGGTTAGGGTTTGAGCTAGGGTTAGGGTTAGGGTTAGGGTTTGAGCTAGGGTTAGGGTTAGGGTTTGAGCTAGGGTTAGGGTTTGAGCCAGGGTTAGGGTTAGGGTTAGGGTTTGAGCTAGGGTTAGGGTTAGGGTTTGAGCTAGGGTTAGGGTTAGGGTTTGATCTAGGGTTAGGGTTAGGGTTAGGGTTTGAGTTAGGGTTAGGGTTAGGGTTTCAGCTAGGGTTAGGGTTAAGGTTTGAGCTAGGGTTAGGGTTAGGGTTAGGGTTTGAGCTAGGGTTAGGGTTAGGGTTAGGGTTTGTTAGGGTTAGGGTTTGAGCTAGGGTTAGGGTTAGGGTTTGAGCTAGGATTAGGGTTAGGGTTAGGGTTTCAACTAGGGTTAGGGTTAGGGTTTGAGCTAGGGTTAGGGTTAGGGTTTGAGCTAGGGTTAGGGTTAGGGTTAGGGTTTGAGCTAGGGTTAGGGTTAGGGTCTGAGCTAGGGTTAGGGTTAGGGTTAGGGTTTGAGCTAGGGTTAGGGTTAGGTTTAGGGTTTGAGCTAGGGTTAGGGTTAGGGTTTGATCTAGGGTTAGGGATAGGGTTAGGGTTTGAGTTAGGGTTAGGGTTAGGGTTAGGGTTTGAGCTAGGGTTAGGGTTAGGGTTTGAGCTAGGGTTAGGGTTAGGGTTAGGGTTTGAGCTAGGGTTAGGGTTAGGGTTTGAGCTAGGGTTAGGTTTAGGGTTTGAGCTAGGGTTAGGGTTAGGGTTAGGGTTACAGCTAGGGTAAGGGTTAGGGTTTGAGCTAGGGTTAGGGTTAGGGTTAGGGTTTGAGCTAGGGTTAGGGTTAGGGTTTGAGCTAGGGTAAGGGTTAGGGTTTGAGCTAGGGTTAGGGTTAGGGTTAGGGTTTGAGCTAGGGTTAGGGTTAGGGTTTGAGCTAGGGTTAGGGTTAGGGTTTGAGCTAGGGTTAGGGTTAGGGTTTGAGCTAGGGTTAGGGTTAGGGTTAGGGTTTGAGCTAGGGTTAGGGTTAGGGTTAGGGTTTGAGCTAGGGTTAGGGTTAGGGTTTGAGCTAGGGTTAGGGTTAGGGTTTGAGCTAGGGTTAGGGTTAGGGTTAGGGTTTGAGCTAGGGTTAGGGTTAGGTTTAGGGTTAGGGTTGGGGTTAGGGTTAGGGTTAGGGTTAGGGTTAGGGTTTGAGCTAGGGTTAGGGTTAGGGTTAGGGTTTGAGCTAGGGTTAGGGTTAGGGTTTGAGCTAGGGTTAGGGTTAGGGTTAGGGTTTGAGCTAGGGTTAGGGTTAGGGTTTGAGCTAGGGTTAGGGTTAGGGTTTGAGCTAGGGTTAGGGTTAGGGTTAGGGTTTGAGCTAGGGTTAGGGTTAGGGTTAGGGTTTGAGCTAGGGTTAGGGTTAGGGTTTGAGCTAGGGTTAGGGTTAGGGTTTGAGCTAGGGTTAGGGTTAGAGTTTGAGCTAGGGTTAGGGTTAGGGTTAGGGTTTGAGTTAGGGTTAGGGTTAGGGTTTGAGCTAGGGTTAGGGTTAGGGTTTGAGCTAGGGTTAGGGTTAGGGTTAGGGTTTGAGCTAGGGTTAGGGTTAGGGTTAGGGTTTGAGCTAGGGTTAGGGTTAGGGTTGAGCTAGGGTTAGGGTTAGGGTTGAGCTAGGGTTAGGGTTAGGGTTTGAGCTAGGGTTAGGGTTAGGGTTAGGGTTTGAGCTAGGGTTAGGGTTAGGGTTTGAGCTAGGGTTAGGGTTTGAGCCAGGGTTAGGGTTAGGGTTAGGGTTTGAACTAGGGTTAGGGTTAGGGTTAGGGTTTGAGCTAGGGTGAGGGTTAGGGTTTGAGCTAGGGTTAGGGTTAGGGTTTGAGCTAGGGTTAGGGTTAGGGTTAGGGTTTGAGCTAGGGTTAGGGTTAGGGTTGAGCTAGGGTTAGGGTTAGGGTTAGGGTTGAGCTAGGGTTAGGGTTAGGGTTTGAGCTAGGGTTAGGGTTAGGGTTAGGGTTTGAGCTAGGGTTAGGGTTAGGGTTGAGCTAGGGTTAGGGTTAGGGTTTGAGCTAGGGTTAGGGTTAGGGTTAGGGTTTGAGCTAGGGTTAGGGTTAGGGTTTGAGCTAGGGTTAGGGTTTGAGCCAGGGTTAGGGTTAGGGTTAGGGTTTGAACTAGGGTTAGGGTTAGGGTTAGGGTTTGAGCTAGGGTGAGGGTTAGGGTTAGGGTTTGAGCTAGGGTTAGGGTTAGGGTTTGAGCCAGGGTTAGGGTTAGGGTTAGGGTTTGAACTAGGGTTAGGGTTAGGGTTAGAGTTTGAGCTAGGGTGAGGGTTAGGGTTAGGGTTTGAGCTAGGGTTAGGGTTTGAGCTAGGGTTAGGGTTAGGGTTAGGGTTTGAGTTAGGGTTAGGGTTTGAGCTAGGGTTAGGGTTAGGGTTTGAGCTAGGGTTAGGGTTAGGGTTAGGGTTTGAGCTAGGGTTAGGGTTAGGGTTTGAGCTAGGGTTAGGGTTAGGGTTAGGGTTTGAGTTAGGGTTAGGGTTAGGGTTAGGGTTTGAGCTAGGGTTAGGGTTAGGGTTTGAGCTAGGGTTAGGGTTAGGGTTAGGGTTTGAGCTAGGGTTAGGGTTAGGGTTTGAGCTAGGGTTAGGGTTAGGGTTTGAGCTAGGGTTAGGGTTAGGGTTAGGGTTAGGGTTTGAGCTAGGGTTAGGGTTAGGGTTTGAGCTAGGGTTAGGGTTAGGGTTAGGGTTTGAGCTAGGGTTAGGGTTAGGGTTAGGGTTTGAGCTAGGGTTAGGGTTAGGGTTAGGGTTTGAGTTAGGGTTAGGGTTAGGGTTAGGGTTTGAGCTAGGGTTAGGGTTAGGGTTTGAGATAGGGTTAGGGTTAGGGTTAGGGTTTGAGCTAGGGTTAGGGTTAGGGTTTGAGCTAGGGTTAGGGTTAGGGTTTGAGCTAGGGTTAGGGTTAGGGTTAGGGTTACAGCTAGGGTAAGGGTTAGGGTTTGAGCTAGGGTTAGGGTTAGGGTTAGGGTTTGAGCTAGGGTTAGGGTTAGGGTTTGAGCTAGGGTTAGGGTTAGGGTTTGAGCTAGGGTTAGGGTTAGGGTTAGGGTTTGAGCTAGGGTTAGGGTTAGGGTTAGGGTTTGAGCTAGGGTTAGGGTTAGGGTTTGAGCTAGGGTTAGGGTTAGGGTTTGAGCTAGGGTTAGGGTTAGGGTTAGGGTTTGAGCTAGGGTTAGGGTTAGGGTTTGAGCTAGGGTTAGGGTTAGGGTTAGGGTTTGAGCTAGGGTTAGGGTTAGGGTTAGGGTTTGAGCTAGGGTTAGGGTTAGGGTTTGAGCTAGGGTTAGGGTTAGGGTTTGAGCTAGGGTTAGGGTTAGAGTTTGAGCTAGGGTTAGGGTTAGGGTTAGGGTTTGAGTTAGGGTTAGGGTTAGGGTTTGAGCTAGGGTTAGGGTTAGGGTTTGAGCTAGGGTTAGGGTTAGGGTTAGGGTTTGAGCTAGGGTTAGGGTTAGGGTTTGAGCTAGGGTTAGGGTTTGAGTTAGGGTTAGAGTTAGGGTTTGAGCTAGGGTTAGGGTTAGGGTTTGAGCTAGGGTTAGGGTTAGGGTTAGGGTTTGAGCTAGGGTTAGGGTTAGGGTTAGGGTTTGAGCTAGGGTTAGGGTTAGGGTTTGAGCTAGGGTTAGGGTTAGGGTTTGAGTTAGGGTTAGGGTTAGGGTTAGGGTTTGAGCTAGGGGTAGGGTTAGGGTTAGGGTTTGAGCTAGGGTTAGGGTTAGGGTTAGGGTTTGAGCTAGGGTTAGGGTTAGGGTTTGAGCTAGGGTTAGGGTTAGGGTTTGAGCTAGGGTTAGGGTTAGGGTTAGGGTTTCAGCTAGGGTAAGGGTTAGGGTTTGAGCTAGGGTTAGGGTTAGGGTTTGAGTTAGGGTTAGGGTAAGGGTTTGAGCTAGGGTTAGGGTTAGGGTTTGAGCTAGGGTTAGGGTTAGGGTTTGAGCTAGGGTTAGGGTTAGGGTTAGGGTTTGAGCTAGGGTTAGGGTTAGGGTTAGGGACTCGGGGATGAGGTCTGTCTAGGGGTTTATGGGTTTTCTGAGTACGCCAGCAGTTGTCCCGAATCTCTACGAGCTACGGTTCCCGAGAGATGACCTGTATTTTTGGGTATTTTTGGACTGTTTGTATCTCGGGAACGGAAGGTCGTAGAGACTCGGGGATGAGGTTTGTCTAGGGGTTTATGGGTTTTCTGGGTACGCCAGCAGTTGTCCCGAGTCTATACGACCTACGGTTCCCGAGATATGAACTGTATTTTTGGGTATTTTTGGACTGTTTGTATCTCGGGAACGGAAGGTCGTAGAGACTCGGGGATGAGGTCCGTCTAGGGGTTTATGGGTTTTCTGGGTACGCCAGCAGTTGTCCCGAGTCTCTACGACCTATGGTTCCCGAGATATGACCTGTATTTTTGGGTATTTTTGGACTGTTTGTATCTCAGGAACGGAAGGTCGTAGAGACTCGGGGATGAGGTCCGTCTAGGGGTTTACGGGTTTTCTGAGTACGCCAGCAGTTGTCCCGAGTCTCTACGACCGACGGTTCCCGAGATATGACCTGTATTTTTGGGTATTTTTGGACTGTTTGTATCTCGGGAACGGAAGGTCGTAGAGACTCGGGGATGAGGTCCGTCTAGGGGTTTATGGGTATTCTGGGTACGCCAGCAGTTGTCCCGAGTCTCTATGACCTACGGTTCCTGAGATATGACCTGTGTTTTTGGGTATTTTTGGACTGTTTGTATCTCGGGAACGGAAGGTCGTAGAGACTCGGGGATGAGGTCCGTCTAGGGGTTTACGGGTTTTCTGAGTACGCCAGCAGTTGTCCCGAGTCTCTACGACCTACGGTTCCCGAGATATGACCTGCATTTTTGGGTATTTTTGGACTGTTTGTATCTCGGGAACGGAAGGTCGTAGAGACTCGGGGATGAGGTCCGTCTAGGGGTTTATGGGTTTTCTGGGTATGCCAGCAGTTGTCCCGAGTCTCTACGACCTACGGTTCCCGAGATATGACCTGTGTTTTTGGGTATTTTTGGACTGTTTGTATCTCGGGAACGGAAGGTCGTAGAGACTCGGGGACAAGTCTGGTGTGTTCAGAGACCCCGAATTATGTCCGACGGATCTGGGTCCCGAGTCTCTACGACCTTCCGTTCCCGAGTTATAGACCGTAGTGTTTCCCCCATTGGAATGAATGGGTGCCAGTTGGAGTGAAAATTTTACTAAGTGTTGAGGTCAAAATCGTGTCTGCAGGAAGTGTCTAGGAGCACGTTTCAGGCCATTTGGAGTTGATTGGTACCATTTGTTTAGCAACTTTTTTTAAACCCATACTTCAATGGGTTTAGGCTAGGGTTAGGGTTAGGGTTTGAGCTAGGGTTAGGGTTAGGGTTAGGGTTTGAGCTAAGGTTAGGGTTAGGGTTTGAGCTAGGGTTAGGGTTAGGGTTAGGGTTTGAGCTAGGGTTAGGGTTAGGGTTGAGTTAGGGTTAGGGTTAGGGTTGAGCTAGGGTTAGGGTTAGGGTTTGAGCTAGGGTTAGGGTTAGGGTTAGGGTTTGAGCTAGGGTTAGGGTTAGGGTTTGAGCTAGGGTTAGGGTTTGAGCCAGGGTTAGGGTTAGGGTTAGGGTTTGAACTAGGGTTAGGGTTAGGGTTAGGGTTTGAGCTAGGGTGAGGGTTAGGGTTTGAGCTAGGGTTAGGGTTAGGGTTTGAGCTAGGGTTAGGGTTAGGGTTAGGGTTAGGGTTTGAGCTAGGGTTAGGGTTAGGGTTGAGCTAGGGTTAGGGTTAGGGTTAGGGTTGAGCTAGGGTTAGGGTTAGGGTTTGAGCTAGGGTTAGGGTTAGGGTTAGGGTTTGAGCTAGGGTTAGGGTTAGGGTTTGAGCTAGGGTTAGGGTTTGAGCCAGGGTTAGGGTTAGGGTTAGGGTTTGAGCTAGGGTTAGGGTTAGGGTTTGAGCTAGGGTTAGGGTTAGGGTTTGATCTAGGGTTAGGGTTAGGGTTTGAGTTAGGGTTAGGGTTAGGGTTTCAGCTAGGGTTAGGGTTAGGGTTTGAGCTAGGGTTAGGGTTAGGGTTAGGGTTTGAGCTAGGGTTAGGGTTAGGGTTAGGGTTTGTTAGGGTTAGGGTTTGAGCTAGGGTTAGGGTTAGGGTTTGAGCTAGGGTTAGGGTTAGGGTTAGGGTTTCAACTAGGGTTAGGGTTAGGGTTTGAGCTAGGGTTAGGGTTAGGGTTAGGGTTTGAGCTAGGGTTAGGGTTAGGGTTTGAGCTAGGGTTAGGGTTAGGGTTAGGGTTTGAGCTAGGGTTAGGGTTAGGGTCTGAGCTAGGGTTAGGGTTAGGGTTAGGGTTTGAGCTAGGGTTAGGGTTAGGGTTTGAGCTAGGGTTAGGGTTAGGGTTTGAGCTAGGGTTAGGGTTAGGGTTAGGATTTGAGCTAGGGTTAGGGTTAGGGTTTGAGCTAGGGTTAGGGTTAGGGTTAGGGTTTGAGCAAGGGTTAGGGTTAGGGTTAGGGTTTGAGCTAGGGTTAGGGTTAGGGTTAGGGTTTGAGCTAGGGTTAGGGTTAGGGTTTGATCTAGGGTTAGGGTTAGGGTTAGGGTTTGAGTTAGGGTTAGGGTTAGGGTTTCAGCTAGGGTTAGGGTTAGGGTTTGAGTTAGGGTTAGGGTTAGGGTTTGAGCTAGGGTTAGGGTTAGGGTTTGAGCTAGGGTTAGGGTTAGGGTTTGAGCTAGGGTTAGGGTTAGGGTTAGGGTTTGAGCTAGGGTTAGGGTTAGGGTTTGAGCTAGGGTTAGGGTTTGAGCCAGGGTTAGGGTTAGGGTTAGGGTTTGAACTAGGGTTAGGGTTAGGGTTAGGGTTTGAGCTAGGGTGAGGGTTAGGGTTTGAGCTAGGGTTAGGGTTAGGGTTTGAGCTAGGGTTAGGGTTAGGGTTAGGGTTAGGGTTTGAGCTAGGGTTAGGGTTAGGGTTGAGCTAGGGTTAGGGTTAGGGTTAGGGTTGAGCTAGGGTTAGGGTTAGGGTTTGAGCTAGGGTTAGGGTTAGGGTTAGGGTTTGAGCTAGGGTTAGGGTTAGGGTTTGAGCTAGGGTTAGGGTTTGAGCCAGGGTTAGGGTTAGGGTTAGGGTTTGAGCTAGGGTTAGGGTTAGGGTTTGAGCTAGGGTTAGGGTTAGGGTTTGATCTAGGGTTAGGGTTAGGGTTTGAGTTAGGGTTAGGGTTAGGGTTTCAGCTAGGGTTAGGGTTAGGGTTTGAGCTAGGGTTAGGGTTAGGGTTAGGGTTTGAGCTAGGGTTAGGGTTAGGGTTAGGGTTTGTTAGGGTTAGGGTTTGAGCTAGGGTTAGGGTTAGGGTTTGAGCTAGGGTTAGGGTTAGGGTTAGGGTTTCAACTAGGGTTAGGGTTAGGGTTTGAGCTAGGGTTAGGGTTAGGGTTAGGGTTTGAGCTAGGGTTAGGGTTAGGGTTTGAGCTAGGGTTAGGGTTAGGGTTAGGGTTTGAGCTAGGGTTAGGGTTAGGGTCTGAGCTAGGGTTAGGGTTAGGGTTAGGGTTTGAGCTAGGGTTAGGGTTAGGGTTTGAGCTAGGGTTAGGGTTAGGGTTTGAGCTAGGGTTAGGGTTAGGGTTAGGATTTGAGCTAGGGTTAGGGTTAGGGTTTGAGCTAGGGTTAGGGTTAGGGTTAGGGTTTGAGCAAGGGTTAGGGTTAGGGTTAGGGTTTGAGCTAGGGTTAGGGTTAGGGTTAGGGTTTGAGCTAGGGTTAGGGTTAGGGTTTGATCTAGGGTTAGGGTTAGGGTTAGGGTTTGAGTTAGGGTTAGGGTTAGGGTTTCAGCTAGGGTTAGGGTTAGGGTTTGAGTTAGGGTTAGGGTTAGGGTTTGAGCTAGGGTTAGGGTTAGGGTTTGAGCTAGGGTTAGGGTTAGGGTTTGAGCTAGGGTTAGGGTTAGGGTTAGGGTTTGAGCTAGGGTTAGGGTTAGGGTTTGAGCTAGGGTTAGGGTTAGGGTTTGAGTTAGGGTTAGGGTTAGGGTTTGAGCTAGGGTTAGGGTTAGGGTTTGAGCTAGGGTTAGGGTTAGGGTTTGAGCTAGGGTTAGGGTTAGGGTTAGGGTTTGAGCTAGGGTTAGGGTTAGGGTTCGAGCTAGGGTTAGGGTTAGGGTTAGGGTTTGAGCTAGGGTTAGGGTTAGGGTTTGAGCTAGGGTTAGGGTTAGGGTTAGGGTTTGAACTAGGGTTAGGGTTAGGGTTTGAGCTAGGGTTAGGGTTACGGTTAGGGTTTGAGCTAGGGTTAGGGTTAGGGTTTGAGCTAGGGTTAGGGTTAGGGTTAGGGTTTGAGCTAGGGTTAGGGTTAGGGTTTGAGCTAGGGTTAGGGTTTGAGCCAGGGTTAGGGTTAGGGTTAGGGTTTGAGCTAGGGTTAGGGTTAGGGTTTGAGCTAGGGTTAGGGTTAGGGTTTGATCTAGGGTTAGGGTTAGGGTTAGGGTTTGAGTTAGGGTTAGGGTTAGGGTTTCAGCTAGGGTTAGGGTTAAGGTTTGAGCTAGGGTTAGGGTTAGGGTTAGGGTTTGAGCTAGGGTTAGGGTTAGGGTTAGGGTTTGTTAGGGTTAGGGTTTGAGCTAGGGTTAGGGTTAGGGTTTGAGCTAGGATTAGGGTTAGGGTTAGGGTTTCAACTAGGGTTAGGGTTAGGGTTTGAGCTAGGGTTAGGGTTAGGGTTTGAGCTAGGGTTAGGGTTAGGGTTAGGGTTTGAGCTAGGGTTAGGGTTAGGGTCTGAGCTAGGGTTAGGGTTAGGGTTAGGGTTTGAGCTAGGGTTAGGGTTAGGTTTAGGGTTTGAGCTAGGGTTAGGGTTAGGGTTTGAGCTAGGGTTAGGGTTAGGGTTAGGATTTGAGCTAGGGTTAGGGTTAGGGTTAGGGTTTGAGCTAGGGTTAGGGTTAGGGTTTGATCTAGGGTTAGGGTTAGGGTTAGGGTTTGAGTTAGGGTTAGGGTTAGGGTTTCAGCTAGGGTTAGGGTTAGGGTTTGAGTTAGGGTTAGGGTTAGGGTTTGAGCTAGGGTTAGGGTTAGGGTTAGGGTTTGAGCTAGGGTTAGGGTTAGGGTTTGAGCTAGGGTTAGGGTTAGGGTTTGAGCTAGGGTTAGGGTTAGGGTTTGAGTTAGGGTTAGGGTTAGGGTTTGAGCTAGGGTTCGGGTTAGGGTTAGGGTTTGAGTTAGGGTTAGGGTTAGGGTTAGGGTTTGAGCTAGGGTTAGGGTTAGGGTTTGAGCTAGGGTTAGGGTTAGGGTTTGAGCTAGGGTTAGGGTTAGGGTTAGGGTTTGAGTTAGGGTTAGGGTTAGGGTTTGAGCTAGGGTTAGGGTTAGGGTTTGAGCTAGGGTTAGGGTTAGGGTTAGGGTTTGAGCTAGGGTTAGGGTTAGGGTTTGAGCTAGGGTTAGGGTTAGGGTTAGGGTTTGAGTTAGGGTTAGGGTTTGAGCTAGGGTTAGGGTTAGGGTTTGAGCTAGGGTTAGGGTTAGGCTTAGGGTTTGAGCTAGGGTTAGGGTTAGGGTTTGAGCTAGGGTTAGGGTTGGGGTTTGAGCTAGGGTTAGGGTTAGGGTTAGGGTTTGAGCTAGGGTTAGGGTTAGGGTTTGAGCTAGGGTTAGGGTTAGGGTTAGGGTTTGAGCTAGGGTTAGGGTTAGGGTTAGGGTTTGAGCTAGGGTTAGGGTTAGGGTTAGGGTTTGAGTTAGGGTTAGGGTTAGGGTTTGAGCTAGGGTTAGGGTTAGGGTTTGAGCTAGGGTTAGGGTTAGGGTTAGGGTTTGAGCTAGGGTTAGGGTTAGGGTTTGAGCTAGGGTTAGGGTTAGGGTTAGGGTTTGAGCTAGGGTTAGGGTTAGGGTTGAGCTAGGGTTAGGGTTAGGGTTGAGCTAGGGTTAGGGTTAGGGTTTGAGCTAGGGTTAGGGTTAGGGTTAGGGTTTGAGCTAGGGTTAGGGTTAGGGTTTGAGCTAGGGTTAGGGTTTGAGCCAGGGTTAGGGTTAGGGTTAGGGTTTGAACTAGGGTTAGGGTTAGGGTTAGGGTTTGAGCTAGGGTGAGGGTTAGGGTTTGAGCTAGGGTTAGGGTTAGGGTTTGAGCTAGGCTTAGGGTTAGGGTTTGAGCTAGGGTTAGGGTTAGGGTTGAGCTAGGGTTAGGGTTAGGGTTAGGGTTGAGCTAGGGTTAGGGTTAGGGTTTGAGCTAGGGTTAGGGTTAGGGTTAGGGTTTGAGCTAGGGTTAGGGTTAGGGTTGAGCTAGGGTTAGGGTTAGGGTTTGAGCTAGGGTTAGGGTTATGGTTAGGGTTTGAGCTAGGGTTAGGGTTAGGGTTTGAGCTAGGGTTAGGGTTTGAGCCAGGGTTAGGGTTAGGGTTAGGGTTTGAACTAGGGTTAGGGTTAGGGTTAGGGTTTGAGCTAGGGTTAGGGTTAGGGTTTGAGCTAGGGTTAGGGTTAGGGTTTGAGCTAGGGTTAGGGTTAGGGTTTGAGCTAGGGTTAGGGTTAGGGTTAGGGTTTGAGTTAGGGTTAGGGTTAGGGTTAGGGTTTGAGCTAGGGTTAGGGTTAGGGTTTGAGCTAGGGTTAGGGTTAGGGTTAGGGTTTGAGCTAGGGTTAGGGTTTGAGCTAGGGTTAGGGTTAGGGTTAGGGTTTGAGTTAGGGTTAGGGTTAGGGTTAGGGTTTGAGTTAGGGTTAGGGTTAGGGTTAGGGTTTGAGCTAGGGTTAGGGTTAGGGTTTGAGCTAGGGTTAGGGTTAGGGTTAGGGTTTGAGCTAGGGTTAGGGTTAGGGTTTGAGCTAGGGTTAGGGTTAGGGTTTGAGCTAGGGTTAGGGTTAGGGTTAGGGTTAGGGTTTGAGCTAGGGTTAGGGTTAAGGTTTGAGCTAGGGTTAGGGTTAGGGTTAGGGTTTGAGCTAGGGTTAGGGTTAGGGTTTGAGCTAGGGTTAGGGTTAGGGTTAGGGTTTGAGCTAGGGTTAGGGTTAGGGTTTGAGCTAGGGTTAGGGTTAGGGTTTGAGCTAGGGTTAGGGTTAGGGTTAGGGTTACAGCTAGGGTAAGGGTTAGGGTTTGAGCTAGGGTTAGGGTTAGGGTTTGAGCTAGGGTTAGGGTTAGGGTTTGAGCTAGGGTTAGGGTTAGGGTTTGAGCTAGGGTTAGGGTTAGGGTTAGGGTTTGAGCTAGGGTTAGGGTTAGGGTTAGGGTTTGAGCTAGGGTTAGGGTTAGGGTTTGAGCTAGGGTTAGGGTTAGGGTTAGGGTTTGAGCTAGGGTTAGGGTTAGGGTTTGAGCTAGGGTTAGGGTTAGGGTTAGGGTTTGAGCTAGGGTTAGGGTTAGGGTTAGGGTTTGAGCTAGGGTTAGGGTTAGGGGTTGAGCTAGGGTTAGGGTTAGGGTTTGAGCTAGGGTTAGGGTTAGAGTTTGAGCTAGGGTTAGGGTTAGGGTTAGGGTTTGAGTTAGGGTTAGGGTTAGGGTTAGGGTTTGAGCTAGGGTTAGGGTTAGGGTTTGAGCTAGGGTTAGGGTTAGGGTTAGGGTTTGAGCTAGGGTTAGGGTTAGGGTTTGAGCTAGGGTTAGGGTTAGGGTTTGAGTTAGGGTTAGAGTTAGGGTTTGAGCTAGGGTTAGGGTTAGGGTTTGAGCTAGGGTTAGGGTTAATATTAGGGTTTGAGCTAGGGTTAGGGTTAGGGTTAGGGTTTGAGCTAGGGTTAGGGTTAGGGTTTGAGTTAGGGTTAGGGTTAGGGTTAGGGTTTGAGTTAGGGTTAGGGTTAGGGTTAGGGTTTGAGCTAGGGGTAGGGTTAGGGTTAGGGTTTGAGCTAGGGTTAGGGTTAGGGTTAGGGTTTGAGCTAGGGTTAGGGTTAGGGTTTGAGCTAGGGTTAGGGTTAGGGTTTGAGCTAGGGTTAGGGTTAGGGTTAGGGTTTCAGCTAGGGTAAGGGTTAGGGTTTGAGCTAGGGTTAGGGTTAGGGTTTGAGTTAGGGTTAGGGTAAGGGTTTGAGCTAGGGTTAGGGTTAGGGTTTGAGCTAGGGTTAGGGTTAGGGTTTGAGCTAGGGTTAGGGTTAGGGTTTGAGCTAGGGTTAGGGTTAGGGACTCGGGGATGAGGTCTGTCTAAGGGTTTATGGGTTTTCTGAGTACGCCAGCAGTTGTCCCGAATCTCTACGAGCTACGGTTCCCGAGATATGACCTGTATTTTTGGGTATTTTTGGACTGTTTGTATCTCGGGAACGGAAGGTCGTAGAGACTCGGGGATGAGGGTCGTCTAGGGGTTTATGGGTTTTCTGGGTACGCCAGCAGTTGTCCCGAGTCTATACGACCTACGGTTCCCGAGATATGAACTGTATTTTTGGGTATTTTTGGACTGTTTGTATCTCGGGAACGGAAGGTCGTAGAGACTCGGGGATGAGGTCCGTCTAGGGGTTTATGGGTTTTCTGGGTACGCCAGCAGTTGTCCCGAGTCTCTACGACCTATGTTTCCCGAGATATGACCTGTATTTTTGGGTATTTTTGGACTGTTTGTATCTCAGGAACGGAAGGTCGTAGAGACTCGGGGATGAGGTCCGTCTAGGGGTTTACGGGTTTTCTGAGTACGCCAGCAGTTGTCCCGAGTCTCTACGACCTACGGTTCCCGAGATATGACCTGTATTTTTGGGTATTTTTGGACTGTTTGTATCTCGGGAACGGAAGGTCGTAGAGACTCGGGGATGAGGTCCGTCTAGGGGTTTATGGGTATTCTGGGTATGCCAGCAGTTGTCCCGAGTCTCTATGACCTACGGTTCCCGAGATATGACCTGTGTTTTTGGGTATTTTTGGACTGTTTGTATCTCGGGAACGGAAGGTCGTAGAGACTCGGGGATGAGGTCCGTCTAGGGGTTTACGGGTTTTCTGAGTACGCCAGCAGTTGTCCCGAGTCTCTACGACCTACGGTTCCCGAGATATGACCTGCATTTTTGGGTATTTTTGGACTGTTTGTATCTCGGGAACGGAAGGTCGTAGAGACTCGGGGATGAGGTCCGTCTAGGGGTTTATGGGTTTTCTGGGTATGCCAGCAGTTGTCCCGAGTCTCTACGACCTACGGTTCCCGAGATATGACCTGTGTTTTGGGGTATTTTTGGACTGTTTGTATCTCGGGAACGGAAGGTCATAGAGACTCGGGGACAAGTCTGGTGTGTTCAGAGACCCCGAATTATGTCCGACGGATCGGGGTCCCGAGTCTCTACGACCTTCCGTTCCCGAGTTATAGACCGTAGTGTTTCCCCCATTGGAATGAATGGGTGCCAGTTGGAGTGAAAATTTTACTAAGTGTTGAGGTCAAAATCGTGTCTGCAGGAAGTGTCTAGGAGCACGTTTCAGGCCATTTGGAGTTGATTGGTACCATTTGTTTAGCAACTTTTTTTAAACCCATACTTCTATGGGTTTAGGCTAGGGTTAGGGTTAGGGTTTGAGCTAGGGTTAGGGTTAGGATTTGAGCTAGGGTTAGGGTTAGGGTTTGGGTTTGAGCTAGGGTTTGAGCTAGGGTTAGGCTTAGGGTTAGGGTTTGAGCTAGGGTTAGGTTTTGAGCTAGGGTTAGGGTTAGGGTTTGAGCTAGGGTTAGGGTTAGGGTTTGAGTTAGGGTTAGGGTTAGGGTTAGGGTTTGAGTTAGGGTTAGGGTTAGGGTTAGGGTTTGAGCTAGGGTTAGGGTTAGGGTTTGAGCTAGGGTTAGGGTTAGGGTTAGGGTTTGAGCTAGGGTTAGGGTTAGGGTTTGAGCTAGGGTTAGGGTTAGGGTTTGAGCTAGGGTTAGGGTTAGGGTTAGGGTTAGGGTTTGAGCTAGGGTTAGGGTTAGGGTTTGAGCTAGGGTTAGGGTTAGGGTTAGGGTTTGAGCTAGGGTTAGGGTTAGGGTTAGGGTTTGAGCTAGGGTTAGGGTTAGGGTTAGGGTTTGAGTTAGGGTTAGGGTTAGGGTTAGGGTTTGAGCTAGGGTTAGGGTTAGGGTTTGAGCTAGGGTTAGGGTTAGGGTTAGGGTTTGAGCTAGGGTTAGGGTTAGGGTTTGAGCTAGGGTTAGGGTTAGGGTTTGAGCTAGGGTTAGGGTTAGGGTTTGAGCTAGGGTTAGGGTTAGGGTTAGGGTTACAGCTAGGGTAAGGGTTAGGGTTTGAGCTAGGGTTAGGGTTAGGGTTAGGGTTTGAGCTAGGGTTAGGGTTAGGGTTTGAGCTAGGGTTAGGGTTAGGGTTTGAGCTAGGGTTAGGGTTAGGGTTAGGGTTTGAGCTAGGGTTAGGGTTAGGGTTAGGGTTTGAGCTAGGGTTAGGGTTAGGGTTTGAGCTAGGGTTAGGGTTAGGGTTAGGGTTTGAGCTAGGGTTAGGGTTAGGGTTTGAGCTAGGGTTAGGGTTAGGGTTAGGGTTTGAGCTAGGGTTAGGGTTAGGGTTAGGGTTTGAGCTAGGGTTAGGGTTAGGGTTTGAGCTAGGGTTAGGGTTAGGGTTTGAGCTAGGGTTAGGGTTAGAGTTTGAGCTAGGGTTAGGGTTAGGGTTAGGGTTTGAGTTAGGGTTAGGGTTAGGGTTTGAGCTAGGGTTAGGGTTAGGGTTTGAGCTAGGGTTAGGGTTAGGGTTAGGGTTTGAGCTAGGGTTAGGGTTAGGGTTTGAGCTAGGGTTAGGGTTAGGGTTAGGGTTTGAGTTAGGGTTAGAGTTAGGGTTTGAGCTAGGGTTAGGGTTAGGGTTTGAGCTAGGGTTAGGGTTAATATTAGGGTTTGAGCTAGGGTTAGGGTTAGGGTTAGGGTTTGAGCTAGGGTTAGGGTTAGGGTTTGAGTTAGGGTTAGGGTTAGGGTTAGGGTTTGAGTTAGGGTTAGGGTTAGGGTTAGGGTTTGAGCTAGGGGTAGGGTTAGGGTTAGGGTTTGAGCTAGGGTTAGGGTTAGGGTTAGGGTTTGAGCTAGGGTTAGGGTTAGGGTTTGAGCTAGGGTTAGGGTTAGGGTTTGAGCTAGGGTTAGGGTTAGGGTTTCAGCTAGGGTAAGGGTTAGGGTTTGAGCTAGGGTTAGGGTTAGGGTTGAGCTAGGGTTAGGGTTAGGGTTAGGGTTGAGCTAGGGTTAGGGTTAGGGTTTGAGCTAGGGTTAGGGTTAGGGTTAGGGTTTGAGCTAGGGTTAGGGTTAGGGTTGAGCTAGGGTTAGGGTTAGGGTTTGAGCTAGGGTTAGGGTTAGGGTTAGGGTTTGAGCTAGGGTTAGGGTTAGGGTTTGAGCTAGGGTTAGGGTTTGAGCCAGGGTTAGGGTTAGGGTTAGGGTTTGAACTAGGGTTAGGGTTAGGGTTAGGGTTTGAGCTAGGGTTAGGGTTAGGGTTTGAGCTAGGGTTAGGGTTAGGGTTTGAGCTAGGGTTAGGGTTAGGGTTTGAGCTAGGGTTAGGGTTAGGGTTAGGGTTAGGGTTTGAGTTAGGGTTAGGGTTAGGGTTAGGGTTTGAGCTAGGGTTAGGGTTAGGGTTTGAGCTAGGGTTAGGGTTAGGGTTTGAGTTAGGGTTAGGGTTAGGGTTAGGGTTTGAGTTAGGGTTAGGGTTAGGGTTAGGGTTTGAGCTAGGGGTAGGGTTAGGGTTAGGGTTTGAGCTAGGGTTAGGGTTAGGGTTAGGGTTTGAGCTAGGGTTAGGGTTAGGGTTTGAGCTAGGGTTAGGGTTAGGGTTTGAGCTAGGGTTAGGGTTAGGGTTAGGGTTTCAGCTAGGGTAAGGGTTAGGGTTTGAGCTAGGGTTAGGGTTAGGGTTGAGCTAGGGTTAGGGTTAGGGTTAGGGTTGAGCTAGGGTTAGGGTTAGGGTTTGAGCTAGGGTTAGGGTTAGGGTTAGGGTTTGAGCTAGGGTTAGGGTTAGGGTTGAGCTAGGGTTAGGGTTAGGGTTTGAGCTAGGGTTAGGGTTAGGGTTAGGGTTTGAGCTAGGGTTAGGGTTAGGGTTTGAGCTAGGGTTAGGGTTTGAGCCAGGGTTAGGGTTAGGGTTAGGGTTTGAACTAGGGTTAGGGTTAGGGTTAGGGTTTGAGCTAGGGTTAGGGTTAGGGTTTGAGCTAGGGTTAGGGTTAGGGTTTGAGCTAGGGTTAGGGTTAGGGTTTGAGCTAGGGTTAGGGTTAGGGTTAGGGTTTGAGCTAGGGTTAGGGTTAGGGTTAGGGTTTGAGCTAGGGTTAGGGTTTGAGCTAGGGTTAGGGTTAGGGTTAGGGTTTGAGTTAGGGTTAGGGTTAGGGTTAGGGTTTGAGTTAGGGTTAGGGTTAGGGTTAGGGTTTGAGCTAGGGTTAGGGTTAGGGTTTGAGCTAGGGTTAGGGTTAGGGTTAGGGTTTGAGCTAGGGTTAGGGTTAGGGTTTGAGCTAGGGTTAGGGTTAGGGTTTGAGCTAGGGTTAGGGTTAGGGTTAGGGTTAGGGTTTGAGCTAGGGTTAGGGTTAGGGTTTGAGCTAGGGTTAGGGTTAGGGTTAGGGTTTGAGCTAGGGTTAGGGTTAGGGTTAGGGTTTGAGCTAGGGTTAGGGTTAGGGTTAGGGTTTGAGTTAGGGTTAGGGTTAGGGTTAGGGTTTGAGCTAGGGTTAGGGTTAGGGTTTGAGCTAGGGTTAGGGTTAGGGTTAGGGTTTGAGCTAGGGTTAGGGTTAGGGTTTGAGCTAGGGTTAGGGTTAGGGTTTGAGCTAGGGTTAGGGTTAGGGTTTGAGCTAGGGTTAGGGTTAGGGTTAGGGTTACAGCTAGGGTAAGGGTTAGGGTTTGAGCTAGGGTTAGGGTTAGGGTTAGGGTTTGAGCTAGGGTTAGGGTTAGGGTTTGAGCTAGGGTTAGGGTTAGGGTTTGAGCTAGGGTTAGGGTTAGGGTTAGGGTTTGAGCTAGGGTTAGGGTTAGGGTTAGGGTTTGAGCTAGGGTTAGGGTTAGGGTTTGAGCTAGGGTTAGGGTTAGGGTTAGGGTTTGAGCTAGGGTTAGGGTTAGGGTTTGAGCTAGGGTTAGGGTTAGGGTTAGGGTTTGAGCTAGGGTTAGGGTTAGGGTTAGGGTTTGAGCTAGGGTTAGGGTTAGGGTTTGAGCTAGGGTTAGGGTTAGGGTTTGAGCTAGGGTTAGGGTTAGAGTTTGAGCTAGGGTTAGGGTTAGGGTTAGGGTTTGAGTTAGGGTTAGGGTTAGGGTTTGAGCTAGGGTTAGGGTTAGGGTTTGAGCTAGGGTTAGGGTTAGGGTTAGGGTTTGAGCTAGGGTTAGGGTTAGGGTTTGAGCTAGGGTTAGGGTTAGGGTTAGGGTTTGAGTTAGGGTTAGAGTTAGGGTTTGAGCTAGGGTTAGGGTTAGGGTTTGAGCTAGGGTTAGGGTTAATATTAGGGTTTGAGCTAGGGTTAGGGTTAGGGTTAGGGTTTGAGCTAGGGTTAGGGTTAGGGTTTGAGTTAGGGTTAGGGTTAGGGTTAGGGTTTGAGTTAGGGTTAGGGTTAGGGTTAGGGTTTGAGCTAGGGGTAGGGTTAGGGTTAGGGTTTGAGCTAGGGTTAGGGTTAGGGTTAGGGTTTGAGCTAGGGTTAGGGTTAGGGTTTGAGCTAGGGTTAGGGTTAGGGTTTGAGCTAGGGTTAGGGTTAGGGTTAGGGTTTCAGCTAGGGTAAGGGTTAGGGTTTGAGCTAGGGTTAGGGTTAAGGTTTGAGTTAGGGTTAGGGTAAGGGTTTGAGCTAGGGTTAGGGTTAGGGTTTGAGCTAGGGTTAGGGTTAGGGTTTGAGCTAGGGTTAGGGTTAGGGTTTGAGCTAGGGTTAGGGTTAGGGTTAGGGACTCGGGGATGAGGTCTGTCTAGGGGTTTATGGGTTTTCTGAGTACGCCAGCAGTTGTCCCGAATCTCTACGAGCTACGGTTCCCGAGATATGACCTGTATTTTTGGGTATTTTTGGACTGTTTGTATCTCGGGAACGGAAGGTCGTAGAGACTCGGGGATGAGGGTCGTCTAGGGGTTTATGGGTTTTCTGGGTACGCCAGCAGTTGTCCCGAGTCTATACGACCTACGGTTCCCGAGATATGAACTGTATTTTTGGGTATTTTTGGACTGTTTGTATCTCGGGAACGGAAGGTCGTAGAGACTCGGGGATGAGGTCCGTCTAGGGGTTTATGGGTTTTCTGGGTACGCCAGCAGTTGTCCCGAGTCTCTACGACCTATGTTTCCCGAGATATGACCTGTATTTTTGGGTATTTTTGGACTGTTTGTATCTCAGGAACGGAAGGTCGTAGAGACTCGGGGATGAGGTCCGTCTAGGGGTTTACGGGTTTTCTGAGTACGCCAGCAGTTGTCCCGGGTCTCTACGACCTACGGTTCCCGAGATATGACCTGTATTTTTGGGTATTTTTGGACTGTTTGTATCTCGGGAACGGAAGGTCGTAGAGACTCGGGGATGAGGTCCGTCTAGGGGTTTATGGGTATTCTGGGTATGCCAGCAGTTGTCCCGAGTCTCTATGACCTACGGTTCCCGAGATATGACCTGTGTTTTTGGGTATTTTTGGACTGTTTGTATCTCGGGAACGGAAGGTCGTAGAGACTCGGGGATGAGGTCCGTCTAGGGGTTTACGGGTTTTCTGAGTACGCCAGCAGTTGTCCCGAGTCTCTACGACCTACGGTTCCCGAGATATGACCTGCATTTTTGGGTATTTTTGGACTGTTTGTATCTCGGGAACGGAAGGTCGTAGAGACTCGGGGATGAGGTCCGTCTAGGGGTTTATGGGTTTTCTGGGTATGCCAGCAGTTGTCCCGAGTCTCTACGACCTACGGTTCCCGAGATATGACCTGTGTTTTGGGGTATTTTTGGACTGTTTGTATCTCGGGAACGGAAGGTCATAGAGACTCGGGGACAAGTCTGGTGTGTTCAGAGACCCCGAATTATGTCCGACGGATCTGGGTCCCGAGTCTCTACGACCTTCCGTTCCCGAGTTATAGACCGTAGTGTTTCCCCCATTGGAATGAATGGGTGCCAGTTGGAGTGAAAATTTTACTAAGTGTTGAGGTCAAAATCGTGTCTGCAGGAAGTGTCTAGGAGCACGTTTCAGGCCATTTGGAGTTGATTGGTACCATTTGTTTAGCAACTTTTTTTAAACCCATACTTCTATGGGTTTAGGCTAGGGTTAGGGTTAGGGTTTGAGCTAGGGTTAGGGTTAGGATTTGAGCTAGGGTTAGGGTTAGGGTTTGGGTTTGAGCTAGGGTTTGAGCTAGGGTTAGGCTTAGGGTTAGGGTTTGAGCTAGGGTTAGGTTTTGAGCTAGGGTTAGGGTTAGGGTTTGAGCTAGGGTTAGGGTTAGGGTTTGAGCTAGGGTTAGGGTTAAGGTTAGGGTCTGAGCTAGGGTTAGGGTTAGGGTTTGAGCTAGGGTTAGGGTTTGAGCTACGGTTAGGGTTAGGGTTAGGGTTTGAGCTAGGGTCAGGGTTAGGGTTAGGGTTTGAGCTAGGGTTAGGGTTAGGGTTAGAGCTAGGGTTAGGGTTAGGGTTTGAGCTAGGGTTAGAGTTAGGGTTAGGGTTTGAGCTAGGGTTAGGGTTAGGGTTTGAGCTAGGGTTAGGGTTAGGGTTAGGGTTTGAGCTAGGCTTAGGGTTAGGGTTTGAGCTAGGGTTAGGGTTAGGGTTTGAGCTAGGGTTAGGGTTAGGGTTTGAGCTAGGTTAAGGGGATAAAAACTCGATTATTACCCCTACTGGATTTGTATCTCGTGAACGGAAGGTCGGAGAGACTCGGGCATGAGGTCCGTCTAGGGTCTTATGGGTTTTCTGAGTACGCCAGCAGTTGTCCCGAGTCTCTACGACCTACGGTTCCCGAGATATGACCTGTATTTTTGGGTATTTTTGGACTGTTTGTATCTTGGGAACGGAAGGTCGTAGAGACTCGGGGACAAGTCTGGCGTGTTCAGAGACCCCGAATTATGTCCGACGGATCAGGGTCCCGAGTCTCTACGACCTTCCTTTCCCGAGTTATAGACCGAAATGTTTCCTCCTTTGGAATGAATGGGTGACAGTTGGAGTGAAAATTTTACTGTGTTGAGGTCAAAATCCCCTAGCTGTTTTTCTGTGTCCAAACAAAGACCTTGTTTCCCTCCTCAGAGGCCTTGAAACCAAATCAAAAACGTTTATGACTCCTTCCTGTTTGGCTCCACCTGAACTCTCCTTGAGGCCTGCAGAAAAGAAAACATGTTTTGCTGCCAGCGTCTCTGGACTTTGATTCATATTCAGAGCTGACAGAGAGGTATCCTCCTATCTCCATCCTGTCAGTACCACTTGGTGTTCTGCGAGGAAATGTGCTTTTGTAAGCAGTTTTTTTTTTGTTCTGATAAAGAGCTCCAAATTTATTTTTTCACCTCGGTCAGTCGCCTTGTACAAAAGGTTTATACAAAGTTTCCATTAAATGCTGTGGGTCATTCTGGTTCAGGGTGAAAACAATAGTAGAACTGATCTCACATAAATCTAAAAACCATATCAAGATGCAACATGATAGAAGTGAAGGTCAAAGACAATCAAATGAACGACTAAACTGTCACCTGTGATCAGATAGCACTGTAAGTAATTATAATAGTAATAGTTTACCGTAATATATGAATAAAACAGGCAGGCATACGGAATTAAAGAGGAATAAATCTTAAAATAAAACAATTGATGATTAAAACCACAAATAAAACTCAAGCATCAAATGTAAAAACAAGAGTGGATTAAAATAGAGCAGGTCAACACTTGAGTGTAGCATCACAATTAAAATACAGTGTAGTTAAGGATAAAAATAGAACTAAAGACAAACACAAAATTCATAAGAAAACCTTTTGATATGAATCAGTCTTCATCACTGATTTCAAAGAAGATACCGATTTAGCAACCTCGAGTTCCTCAGGCAGGTTGTTCCAGTGCTGAGGAGCTCTAACGGCAAACACTGGGTCCCCTTTAGTCCTGAGTGAGCAGGAGTAATAAGTAAAATCCTCACATCAATCCTGCAACCCCAATTCCAAAAACGTTATAAAAGAATATAATGTGAAATGTCAATAAAAACAGAATGCCGTGATTTGCAAATCATTATTAATCAAAATGCAGTTGAATACAGTGCAAAGACAAGATATTTAATGATCAAGCTATTTGCTTTTTATGAATATAATCTCCGTTGTTGTATTTGGCATTCCACACATTTTCAATAGAGGAAAGGTCTGGACTGTTTCTCCATGGGGGGCACTCTCTTTGTTTTTGTTTTTTCATTAGCCCGGGATCATATACGGGGGTTGACTGTATCTAATCTGGCCACTATTTTCTTCATCGTGACTGATCCTTGACTCTCAGTGTGACATCTGTCTTGCCATGCTGCTCAGTAGTGTTCCCATTGGTTTGGAGCCTATTTATGCAACTGTATAGTCTTGTAAATTTATTTTTAATGCACGTATGTACACTCAAATATGTGTATTATATGTTTCTAGAAGTTTCTGTTGATTTGATTGGCTAATAGAAGCAGAGGAACTACGGAACTTAAGGTAATTTGCTTTCATGTCACTTCACTCTTCTATAGATTGTGCAGGAAATCTGTCTTGATGAATAAAAACCCATGTGTCTCCATAAATTGTTCTTTGAGAATAGTATGACTGGCAATGTATTTCTCATGTTTGCTCATTTTATAAATCAAATTATAAAAGCCTACAGTTGCAGTACACCTAAGCTGAGAGCAGTTAAACAGTGTTTGGGAGGATGAGGGTGTGCTCACATTTCTTGGGTCTGATCTGATTCACCTTATGTGACCCTGTGGACCAAAGGTCAGGCTGACCTGCTGGAAAGAAAAGCCCAAAATGTCTCAATGCTTCCAAGTGACTTCCACTTCCTCCATCTGTAGCCTCCATCAGAAAACTGTCCTCATATGCAAGCTGATGCATGTTTATCAAGGTCAGGGTGAGTGAACGTTCAATGGGAGGCAAACATTGACATTAGAGCTCAAAGTCACCTGTGGTCACATGTATTAATGTAATATAATCCAATGATATGTTGCTGTTATTTTTGTACTTTTACTTCATTAAAAATTAAAATACATGACCTGTACAACTTACAAAGTATTTCTACACGTTAAAAGACCACAATACTTCCACAACCCATGAAGTGGAAGTATAAAGTAGCATAAAATGAAAATACTTATTTAGTACTTTTTTGTTTCTTTTCCGCTGCTCCTGATTCAGTCATAGTGGATTTTTCCATCCACACTGTGGATCTGGCATGGTTTTTATGTCAGATGCCCTTCCTGACAACTCTTCCCTGTTTATCCAGGCTTTGGACCAGCACCAAAGATGTAAGATTTAATTTAATTAGAAATACTGAGTTGATCTAACTCTGTTTTTATCAACTTGTTAATAACATTCATTTTATATTTTAGTTACTTTTACTTTGGCATCAAGAAAACAGTCAGACTCAATTTACTTGAGTTTGGTTAATTTAACCAAAGTACAGGGAACTTTAGCTTTTTTTCAGTACTTAATTACATCCCACAGTGTAACTAAGTATATTAGAATTAGAGCTAAATTAGAGCTACTTCAGCCTGTTTTCTGTTCACATCACTTTCTACTTGTACTCCACTACTTTTCATGGGAAACAGCCCTTTTGTTATATGAGAAAAGTTGGATGAATGGTGCTTTTGTTTTGTAAAACTACTCAGGTATCAGCACAAACCAGAATAGATTCACACATAGGCCTACAGTACTTGTTCATTGTTCTGCAGCTGTCCTATCTAATGTTGGGTAATTGACGTTTTTTGCCATTATGAAAATAAATGTTTAATGACAGTTGAAACAACCACTGTGGTTTTACACAATGGGTAAATAGATACTGTAGCGTGTTGAGGACAGGTGGGTGGAGTTTCCCAGCATACCTTGAGACAATGTGTTTGAGGCCATAAGCCCAAGTAACCTGTGTTTAAATGTGTTTTGAATAATTATCAGTTAAGCAGTAATAAGTTCTTTTGAAATATTTCTATAGATTAAAAAAATGGTTACTTATACAACTCACATAGTTAGTGAAGTCCTGCCTGGGTGATGCAAGAGGGTGATAAAATAAAGTAGTGTGATGTACTGTAATGACAAGCACTTCAGAGCAAAAAGCAAATCATTTAGTCAATTTCATGCAATAAGACATCTCAGCATGCTTCAATACTTTTTAGGATATTGGTAGTTTAAATATCATAATAACAGTAAGCTAACTAATTTAAGTGTTACACACACAAAACAAACAAGTTGGTCTAAGTATTGCACACTCAAAAATCTCAAGTTTACCTTCCTTAATTTATCTAAGGCAATATGTTTGCATAATATTTTTAAGTAACTCAACTTATTAGATTTTACAGTAGGGTGCAGCATCTTGCTCAAGGATACTTTGACTTGTAGACTGCAGAGGCTGGGGATCAAACCACCGACCTTCTGATGAGCAGACCACCACTATTACCAACAGCCACCCCAAATACTTAAGTTGTTAGTTAGTTAGTTGCTTACTAGTTAAGTAGAGGTCTTGAGTAAATGTGCTACATTTCACCTTTGACTATGGGAAAGAGTTCGCTCTATGGAAATCAATGTTAAGATCCAAAACAATCACAGAGCATCCAGGTATTTGGTATTCATACTCATAAGTGTGTGTTTCTTCAGGGTGGGATGATTTGACCTTTGCACTGTTGAACCCATTCATTCCTCCTGTCAAGGGCCTGTGGCTGTGCGTGATGCTTTGACCTGCCATGTTGATCATTTAGTTTCTAGTTGTTTCTGCCAGGTCAAAGCGACCTGCCAGTCCCTACATTGTTCCCTATAGTCCCTTGAAAGCCGAGCTTTCCTGCCAGACATCTCTTCAGAATAAAAGCCCTGATCACTTGAGTGTGTTTTGTTCACATTTCCTCATTTATGGCAGCAAGATAAAAATATAGTTGGTTGCCATTGGAGTTTATTGTGAATACCACTCATATCTGCTTCTGTTTCTCATTAGTCATGTTTTTCTAGGCTGAGGAAGCCCGAATTCAAGATGAGAACACATTTTAAGTGCTGCAAGGATTTTTACTGTGTCTTTTATTTTGAGGTAAACAAGAATCCAACACCAGTTAAATACATTTTACTTCTATGGCAGTAACAAAATAAAACTAAAGACTACAGAGTCTGTTTTTTTCACTTGCTTTTAATCTCAAGCCATTAGAAGTTTGATCAGCCATGTCGTAAAACGTTTTTTTTTTATCAGTTTGCCACAGGAATGTGATAAGAGGTGAGGTTTATAAAACCTTTTTCTGTTCAAAGAAGGTCTTGATTGTGAATATGAAATTCTTTGATCAAACTCCATCCACCAATGAAGACGGAAAGAAAAGACATGGAATGCAGATGAAAGCTCAAGAAAAAAGAAATTGGACCTTGAACCATTTTGAAACTTTTCCAACTAATGTTTCCAAAGTCAAGAATGAACTTTTGCACCAAATATGATCCTTATACTTACTTTCAAAACACTTCTAAACATTAGAAATATTCACAACAATATTCTCCAAAAGGGAAAAAATAAAAATAAATCATACTCCATATACAAAGGGAGACACATATAGACTAAATAAATGTTTATATAGTCACTGCTTAATTAGCTACATGCGAACTGAATGTGAGCCTTATTAAACCCAACACATGAGAATGAAAAGAAACTGCTTCAGCCAGAAGAGGTGAAAGTTAAAATTGAATAAAATGTCCAAGTTTGTTTGCGCTGTTTCCCAGAGCAACAGATAAAAAACAGATTTTCGCCAGCTGAGCATCATAGCAACAGTGGTTGTTTTGTAATAGTTTTCTCTGGAGGAACAAGGGTCATTTCTCATTCTAATGATGCTTTGAGGATATTTATTGTAACTCGAGTCAAATCGAAAGAGAAAAAGAAAGGCTGGGGAAGAGAGAGAGAGAGAGAGAGACTAATTTTATTTGTTGCCTTGGATTTAAACACTACATTAACTGTTCAGGCAAGTTTAGGCCTAATACTGACAGATTATATTATTACATGTATTAAGTTTCATCCCACAATCATCCCACCATGTTGATAATGATGATGAATGCCCACACAACTGTCACTTTCACACTAATTCACACCTGATGACCAGACAGTGATGACATGATTTGATAAGTGGATGTTCTTCACTTGGCTTGACTGCAATAGAAAGCACTTAGACAGCTATGCCCCCGCCAACGCCACAGTCACTAAAAGCTAAACAATCAGAAAATGGTTTCCAGGCTATGTCAAAACAAAATCCTCCGATAATTGTTTATCAGATGTATCACCAATTATTAAAAAACAAACATAAGATAGTGTAAAAAATGTGTAAATATATACATACATATATACATACATTTATCAATAAAGAAAACTTGATAATGATGACGTTGCTTCACTTTGATAGGCCTAATACCAAATAAACTATAATACCACCTAATGCCCTGATCCTGGAAGCCTACTCTTAGCATCTGGAATTGTGTTTATCATCATGAGTTTATGAGTTATAAAAAGATTATAAAACCCATTTGGTCCATCTCATAATGTTGAAAAGAGTGAAAAAGTGATTCCGAATCTGCATCTGCATTCTGGCCCAAAATCTATTGACAACTTTTTGCTAAACAAACAAACTTTGGTGATCACTCTTGTTGACGGAGGTACTTATAACACTGTGATTGTTCAGTTGGAGTAATTCACTCCTGTTCATACCTATGACATCTCTTAATCATGTGTGTTATGACACAGCTCGTTGAGGAAAGGGAAGCAACATAAAAACCAGTTGTTAGGTGAAACAAAGCTATTTATTAAATTTGAAAAGGATTAATGTAACAAAAATCAAATCAAGTGAGGCAGACTAACTCAATGGAGTGGGAAGGGCAACTGGATGCTGTTTTAATAAAAGAAAGCAATGAAACCAAAAGAGGAACTTACCACTACCACTGAACTATAACCAGAAGAAATATGAGATTAAAACCTCACTAACTAGGTGGAGTGCGGAAAAACTGAAGTACAAAAAACAGCACCCCTAATCCTAGTGTGACTAACAGAAAGGATCTAAGTGTGTGAAAATAAAGTTATCAGTACCTATGTAACTAAAACCTGGCCCAAACCCAAATAATATTGCAACTAAAGCCCCACAGATACAATGGTCTCACGTTCACAAGCATAGTTTTTCAGATACAAAACGTGGGCGAGGCATGCTGCACGTCTAATCCACGTCACGCCAATCAGGAGTTAGCAGCCACGAAAGAGGTGGGACGGATCAACGATGTCGGTTGCAGGAGCCAATCACCGAAGGGGGACCACACAGCTTAATTATCTTGGGTGATCTGTAATCAGAATTACTGTATAAAATACACACGGTCGACACAGTTGCGGCCGCAACAATGTGTTTGCATTTTTCTGAGTTATTTATGAAAATGCCTGTAACATTTACTGAAACAGTCCTGTAATCGACATTTTCTACATTATGCTTTAAAATATTTTATTTCTTAGCAGGATGGGGATGTTTCTGTAGAAATAAAAAAAAACTTTGTTCCCCTATTACACAGTTTCTTCAACAACATCAAGTACTGTTTGTCTCTCTTTAAAGCGATATCTGGTTGCAGGCGGTCAGATTGAGTTGGTACAATGTTCCCCTGCCTGTCCTCAACCTGAGAGGCAACAGCGCCCTCTGCTGCCAGGAGGCAGATAATGCCGTTTTTGAGGGGAAAAAACAGAGGAAAACATGGTTTATAAAAGCATATTAATTGGCTAAAATGTTGGTAGGTTATTTTTTGACAAATGCATCTGGAAAAACGATGTGGCTCGACCTTTGCACTACGTCAATGAATTAATATAAAAAGTACCATGTCACTTTGGCGCCATTCCACCCAAATAAAGATGAAACCACAACCCTCTGTCGTCACCAGAGATGTTCACGATCTCTCTCCTCATTGGAGGATTCTGTTGTCTGTTATTCATTCCTTAACAGCGTAATCGCCGTCACTTTCATCAAAGGGAGTACTATTAGACAGGAAGAAGCAGGAACAGACATGATTCTGCCTTCAAAATGAAAGCACAGTGGGTCAGTTGAAAATAAGCCTGGAGGGATTCAGATTTGTTACTTAAGTGAACATAGCAATACCACAGTCAAGACATACTCTCTTACAAGAAAAAGGTCTGCATTCAATAGTTTATTTATGTTAATTAAAGTATGAAGGTATTGTTGTCAATGTATAGGCTTCTTAAATAGGCCTACCAAAAGCAAAAGTACTCATTTTGCAGAACGTTTCAGATTAATGTGCATCCTTTGATTTTGATCACTGATGCACTCAACTCACTTAAAGTTTCAGCTGGTAAAGCTGATTTTTGATTATTTCATGTACTCCAGTGTAGCAAGTGAATTTACTCCAAGGGATAAACAGAGACTTATTGCATCTTAAACTATATACAATAATTAATTTGCATATTTTGTATTATTCAACAAGGGTAGTAAATGTAAATAGCATACCAGAATATTATAGGAATAATATAATATTATAGAATACTATAATATAATAATAATATAATCATGCTTGAATTCAGACCTGGAGCCTTTCTGTTTGTATGTTCGCCCTCTGTCTGCATGGGTTCCTTCCGGGTTCTCCACCTTCCTCCCACAATCCAAAAACATGCAATATAGGTGAAATGGTGACTCTAAACTGTCCTTTGGTGTGCATGTCAATGGTTATTTGTCTCTCTATGTGTCAGTCCGCTGATGAGGTAGCGAACTGTCCATGGTGTGATTATATGTGACACTATTCTCATATTACTATGAGTATAGTATAATGTATAATAAATAATATATATATGATAAATCAGTTCCAGACAGACTAAAATATAATCTTCCAAGATGTAAAGAAAAATAAAACTACTATACATAAAGCTTTTTAATTTATAATTATTTCAATTATGCATTACACACACACACACACACACACACACACACACACACACACACACACACACACACACACACACACACACACACACACAAACAAACACAAAAACAAGCCCCCCCAAAAAACAAAACAAACATCAACAAATGATCATAAAAAAAGCAACAAATGATGCAACCAAGCCAACATTGTCTTTTATTTTGAAATCCCAAAACCGGAATAGGTCTTCTACATTTTCTGAACCTTGACTACAGCCAAGAAGATAGGAGTTTTTTTTTTTTTCCTCCCAAACTTTTCTTACCTTCTCGGAAAGTCATGACAAGCCTCAGTGTGACTGCACGGAGAAGCCAGAAGGTAAGGAACAGCCCGAGGCATCGATTAATCCGCATGATAGTGATGCACATTGATTAGCCGATTATTGCCTGACTGATTGACTCTGAGCACAAACTACAAAACAATTTACACATGTATGATTTAGACTGGAGCAGTATTTAGGTGTAAATTGATCACAGCTAATGTTATTGTCTCTGTAACATCTTTTAGAAACTTTTTCTCACACCTACACTTTTCAAATTATTGTGTTGTGATGCACATAAGTTAAAGCTGTAAACTTTGCTGGACTTACACCAGTGGGTTTGAGAAATCGTTGAAAACGAATGATGACATTTCTTCCAGCCTCTTACTTTAAAGTCATTTCAGGATTTCCACTTTGTCTTCAAGGCATCTTATGTGTGACTCCTAGATATTGCCACTTCTTTAAATGTGAATACAGGCTATTTTCTAATCATACTTTTATTTTTAAACATTTATTTTTGACTCTATAAGAAACTCAAAGATTTTAAATATATGTTAAAGTTTGATTTAGAATCACTGAACTAATGGTTATTTTTTTTCAATCCTTAAAATGTAACTTACCTGTCTTAAAACTGCGGTTGTGGGGTGTGATCTTATCAGAGACATCTTTTGTCACCACTAATCTCTTGATCTTTCCAGCAAAGTTAGATACTATTCTCTGAAAAAGCCCCCTGTAAAATCTCAAAGAATGCAAATTAGTGCACACCCTCTTTTTCTTCTTTCTCTTAATTTCATTCCCTTTATTTTGTGAGTTGAACATAATTCAACTAATTCTGTCTCTTTCCTCTCTCCTGTTGTCTTGGAAGTGCTCCTTAAATAAAGTGTGTTAGCCTGTCAGTAGAGTAAATATCTGTTGTTTTTTCTCAGATACTGCTGTGGGACTTCCTCTCTTGTTAGAAGCATTGAACCCCCTCCCTTAGCTCCTCTGTACTGTTAGTCCACTGCATCATCTTAGAGTCTTCAGTCTGTGGTGTTGGATGTTTAGATGTTGGGTCAGTCCCAGTGAGGCTGTCCTCAGCAGACACGTCATTGATGCTGGTCATATTTCATCTGATGGACATAACCTGCAAAAAAGGTTGAAACCAGATGTTTCCAGAAGTCTGATTAGAGAATTCACTGATGACATAAACAGTAAACAGCTGTCAGCCTCAAAAGGTAGTGATAGATGGACAAATTAAACATAGAATAGAATGGGAGGGGATTCTGGGAAACACAGGATAACGCCTTTATTTTTTTTACACTGAACAAACCAACAGCGTCATAAAGCCACCCCAGTGTGTGATTTTAGACAGAATCTCGACGATGTATACCACAGCGTCAGCATCTATTGTGACATTTTCACATATGCGTTTTGCTTTTCCAAGCAAGTAGTTTCTCCTGGAAGCAAAGGGAAGCCAGGCTTCCCTTGTTTTTTCAGATGTAGATGTAGATGTATATTAGCGTAAAGACCCCTGAGGAAGATGTGAAGAAGAACTGTACCTTGTACGCCAACAGCAAGCATTTGGGGGACATGACGAGGCTGCTGGCAGCTCAAACAGGGTCAACTCTGTTGAGCTGGTTCATATGTTTTTTCGAAGTTTGACACGACACTTGCAGATCGCTTGGCATCTTCACTGGTATGTCAAACATCATACAAAGACAGGAGAAAGGCCTTCTTCTTCTTCAAATAGAGACCCCCTTCTGTCTCTGTGGCTTTCTGTTGACTAACTATTCATGTATGTGTGCAGTTTGGCCTATTTTTAAACGATAATGAAGTATGGAAGGTATATGTGTGTGTCAAGACAAACACATTAAGTTTGTGAAGGAGTGCTTTTATTATTGATTCTATCGCCTACTTTGCTTTAAGCGGCCGGTTATGATTCTTAGTTAGGGAGTTGGATAAATTAATAAGATGTTTTGGAGGACTGTGTGAGAGAGAGAGAGAGAGAGACAGCGAGAGAGAGAGAGAGAGAGAGAGAGAGACTTTCCGTTTGTGCCCCTGATACAACGTTGTAATAGCTCATCTGGTTACATCCTGGCTTCCATAAAAATGTTCCCCATGCCACTGTTCAAATCTCCCTGGTGTAGGTCGCACACATAGAGTATTATGTCGTCAAAGGTCACACCACGGTCCTGTCCCACTGCTGACTGCCTACTACCTCTGCTGCAGGCTCAGAAGTGGTACAACAACGACACCCCCATTACATACATACAGAACGATGAGGGGCTACAGTCTCACCTTGAACAGGTTGTGTCAAAAAGGTTAGTGTTAATGCAGTAGGCGTGAAATATTGTATTCCTCAAATTGTCACCGGGGGCCCTTATCTGCCTTAGCTGTAGAGGGAACCAGGCCTTTATATGACGCAGGCCTGTATTAGAGCCATGCCTTGATTTCTATGTGGTTCCCTCTGTTTTATGGGGAAACAAACATAGACACTACAAAGAAGATATTTTGCGTTTGACACAATGTATGCTAATGAATTTTCCACACTATATGTACAGAAACTAATGGAAACAACCTAATAGAAAGAGAAAACAGGGAGATCTGTGGACCGGTTAGAGAAACAGTAGATACTTCTGAAGAATGTCAGGATGTGCTGACCCTGCAAAGGAAATCAGAAACCAATGCTGGATTTGAAATATGCCATTTTAAATTGCGACCGTCTTCTTTTATAACTTTAGACAAAGGCTGTTTTGCAATGCTTTGAAAAATGACTAAGGCAAAGAAACATACCAAATACTTCCCCACCTGATGACCACATAACAATCTGCCTTTTAAGGATGAGATGAGTCGATGAACAGAAACTCCGTGGAATCACCCTTTAAAATAGTGTTAACTATTCACAGCTCTCTGAAGCTCTCTCCTGGGGGAAAGTGACTTTCTGCAACAGGACCCTGGGGTTTAACTTACGTGCTGCTATCGCCTCAAAAATAGATTCCCTGTAAGTTTAGTTAGAGTTGCAGAGGAGGTCAGTGTTACACCGATACCTGTCCTGTTTCTTTTTATATAAACTTTGGTCCTAATTCATGTCTGCTCACCTTGTTCACACCTTGGAACAGGAGAGGTTTATCAAATTAGAACTGAATTAAATTTGGATCTGTGCTTGCCCTCATGAGTGCGGCTGCTTGATAAAATGCATGCCGTCGTATTTTTAGCTCTATTACAAGTGGTTTTAATTTTAGTGCCTCGAGACTGTGAGTAACTCAGTTCACTGCAGGGACTTGATGCAGTAAGGAAAGAGAAAGCTGGACTCACCAGCCTTCGGCTGACATTTTACTATAGTCAAAAATAAATTTGGCATGTTCTCCTTTAGTATTTTGGGTTTACAGTCCAAGAGAACAACTGTATTAGGATTGAATTGCTTATGTGTACAGAAGTCTCCACTCATTCACCAACTTTATCTTCTACATTTGTAGTTGTTGGATTGTTTCTGCTGCTGTTGTCTTTTACTGTGAATGACATCTATCAGTGTTTTGACAGACAGACACTTTAGCACCACTGAGAATGAGCCAAATTTGATTTTTTTTTCATTTGTCAATTTTTATTGTTTTCTTTAAACGTATCTTACCACACATTCGTTTGCAGTTTACACTGATACAAAAGAGAAAATACAAATGTAGGTCAATTGCATTTATCAAATTAAATCGCTCTACTTGTGATCAGTGATCCGTCCCTCGTTCCCTCCCATCCATCCTGGCGTTTCACCTTAAGTCCAGTTCTTCATAAGAGTCATTAAGGTGTTTGTCCAGCCAAGGATATCATAAGACGTCCATGTAATCTTTGACAAAAGAAAAAAATGGAGTGTTGAAAATAGAAAATAAGTTTCAAAGATCATAATATAAAATATAAAATAAGTAAATATATAAAATTAAATAATAAAGAAATTAAATTAAAAAAAAGGGGGCATCACATCTCAATCTTTATGATAATAATAGAGTCATCCTTATTTAGTGGAACTTGTAGGTTTTCATAGTACTGTAAAAAGGGGGTCCACATCTTCCTAAAGTTTTGTAAGGAGCCTGTAAAAAGCCAAATTAGATTTTTGATCTACCGTTCTCTCACTCTCAGATATTTTCCTGTTCTCTCTTTGATTGACACGGAGATCAAGTTGCTTCACATGTGCATGCTGTGAAGAAGCTCTACTGACATCACCTTAGATTCCTTTCTATTGCATTTCAAGGTTTTCATGACATTTGTTCCATCCAGCTTTATGGTGCACCAAGAGTGAAAACAAGCCCTGTGAGCAGGGGCGTTGAAATCTGACATTCAAGCTCCTATATTTAGCAGTGGATTAATTCAGGTTGATAATAACAGAACGTTATTTTGAAATCCACAACATCAAAGCAATGCAGCTTTACCCACAATACAAGCGCACACCTTGCGGTCCGGGTCTGCACACCGTTTGTGCACCCCAGTGTGCATGTCGTAGCTGGTGCACTGCTGCACACTAAAAGGCCTTTGACTGGTAAAACGGTGAAAGACCAGCTTTTTGCTCTGCTTCTCTCTGGAATAACTAAACCACAACAGTTTTTGGAAACATCGCATGTCGCAGTGATGCCACAAACCGTTGAACTGAGCTTAAATCTTTGGTTAAACAATGAGAGTTTATGTGTGACACAAAAGAGAGGGATCTTTGAGTTTGTAGTTTACCTTTTCTGACACAGATCGTATCCTAAATGTTTCAGCTTTAAACTCTGAGGCCTGAGAAATGTCTCTGAGGCCTTGAACTCCAGGATCAAACTGGTCTCCTCAACCTGTTGCAGCACAGAGATCATAGGTTCACTCGCTCATAATGGAGCAAATGTTGTGTTTAGCACTGAGATGCCATTGGAAAAAGCACCTCATATGAAAAAGCTTCAACACTGCCAGGTTCAGTTCTCACTGCAGCCACACAAGATGAAACAATCTTTTCTTTTCTGTCCTATTTTATTACTTTTCTTCTGTCTTTTTTTTTATTCTTTCCATCTAATTTCCATGTATTTGTACCTTTGCATCTCTTCGTTCTTATTTTGTGTACTGTTTGTTTTACTGCTACATTTTCTATTTAATTTTGTGAAGCTTTGTGGAACAGTATTTATAGGAAAACACTTTACGAGAATACCGGCTCAGTTCTAACGGAGCACACTTTCCAAAGGGTTTAACAGTTATAACTAATGGCTTTATTAATAAGTTAGTAAACTATTTACTATTCCATTAGTATGATTGTTGTTTGGGTGGCCATGTTGTGAAAAATCTGGTTTGTCATTTATAATCAAGTCATTTAAAACAGGTTCTCACTGTCTAATAAACCATCAAGTCCTCTGTTATAATTGAATGACATCATTAATGAAAGTAAGAAAAGTTTTTAATTTTTTCTTACATAAAAGTTTTCCCTTTAATACACCAAAGGAGGTTGTCTGACATTATGTCTGTCATTATGAAGTATTATGAATAGGTAATTTATTAATCAATCATTAATTGTTATTTGTGTATGTATTTTGGTCCAGATGCTCTGCAGCGTTTCTCCAGAAGTTTCCTGCTGTATCTAAATGTGGGTCGTCTCTGCTGCTGTTGGCGGGTTTCCATCCATCTGTGCATAAAAATAACTTGAGTGGAAATAGCAAATTAAAAGTAGTCAAACAAACAAAAAACCAAAGGAGGACGTGGAAAAGTTGTTGTGTTGATGAAAAGAAATTTGACAAAGTGCAATGTGACAAATAAGTCATGATTATACATAAAGCATGTGACTTGAACGTCCACTACGATGCTAGAAGAAAACAACTTTTGAGGCGTGGAGCCTCCAACTATGACATCTTGTGCGTACGAAAGGTTCCATTTGTATCCATATCCATCTTTAACGTAGAGCATTAAATGGGCTTAAAGGTATTGGATGCAAATGTGTATACATTTGTGTTTTGTTTGGCCTACTTTTTTGAAAATTGTGTCAAAATGTGTTTCACTTTTGGATGGAAAGCTGGAAAATGAAGCATTAGTAAATGATGTATTAACCATTAATCAAGTTGTTAGATACAAAGGGTTTATCAGTAGAAAGTGCCACCAAAATACTGCAAAAATAAAGATGTGAAACAAATAATAAACCTTAAGGACAGCAGACAAGTCGGCAAAAGAAAACTTAATGAAAGGAGTCTCCTTTGCCATCTGAATGCAGTCACCCAGCGGATTATCTCAACATCGATATGTTCAATTAAGTTTCATGATGCCTGGCAAACCGCCACTCGGTGTGATTACACGGCCCAAATCTGAGAAGCTAACTGAATCAGTGCATGATGGGATCTGAATTAGAGCCCACAAATGTATATATTTTCCACAGGTATGGCGATGAAGGTGTGTTCTCAGGAGCTTTGGGAGACGTTTCAAAGACCTACATACATCCAGTGCCTTGTCATTACCCAGAACCGCTCCATCAAAGAGATGCTCAACTGGTATAATTTCCACCAGTGAAGGAAAAAGAAACAAACATGATAGCAGACACATATTTGAGTCTCGGTTGACATCTGGTTTTGTTTTGCAGTTATGAGAATCAAACACCTGGAGACTCATTGCTACTGTTGTGAAATCGACTGAAATGGATCACACTCATTTTATGCACAAGTGACGGACTTACACTGGTTTATTTGAGTTATTTACTCGTGTAGAAAACACAAAAGAACTGAAGTGATGAGGGGAAAAGGAAGTCATGTAAAAAAGAGAAAAGCCTGTAGAGTTGAGATGGAAAATTCAGTTGATTTGATTTAAAAAAAGCAGTTCTAACAAGGTTCTGTCTGTTTTTGGAAACAGGCCTTGAGAGTTTGTGTCTCACCACAGAGGGAAAACAAGGTGTGTTTGTGTTTTCCAAAAATCCAACGTGACTTTATAGCTGGAAACTGGCTAATTGGGGAAAACTCAACGTGTAAGGCCTGCTTTGTTTCAGGGAGGGGCAGCCATAGCCATCAGGCACGGGACAGCCTCAGTCTGTGACTGGATATGGCTGCTGACTGCAGGCCATTTGAGAGGCTTTCTAAAACAAATAATGCTGCTATTCCAAGAATCCATTCATATCCAGTCAGGT
The DNA here is from genome assembly GCA_037577475.1 of Chaunax sp. Z400. Classification (NCBI taxonomy): domain Eukaryota; kingdom Metazoa; phylum Chordata; class Actinopteri; order Lophiiformes; family Chaunacidae; genus Chaunax; species Chaunax sp. Z400. Next base: position 21,381,812 of record CM075188.1, on the reverse strand, counting down.
CTTTGGTTCAGTTGTTGTCCATGGGATTAAAATACGACAACAGAGGAAGTTCTTCATCCTGTGTACCACTACAACTGTGATTGATTTTTCTAAAGGGTTTTTTCCAAAGTTACTGTGTTTATAGTGGGAAATATCTACTTTTTGGATCAAAGCCTGTTTCCAGAACTCTGAATCACTGCCCAGATCTCACATCTGTTCCAACCATTTGGAGCAACAGTCATAATAAAAATAACACATTGGTTGTGAATCTTTTAAATTACCCCCATCAAGACTGACATGTCAGTAGTGACTGACAAAATAATATAACCCCTCTGAACAGGAAACTGGTGAGCACATTGTCAGACTGACTAAATTAAGTGGAAATCAGAAAATCGCTCGCTCTAACGAGCATTTGGAGACCACAGACCTCTGCCAGGGCCGAGTGTTCCCTCCAAAGCGTCCCTTCTCCTCACAAGTTACATTCCTTTTTATGTGTAATATGTGTATTTAAATTCGATCACCATGAAAACATACCTAGAACACGGACCCAGTCCTAACTTTTGCTATAGGGAAAACAGCTGTTCCAGAAGAGTCGGCATTTCAGGCTCCATGTTTGTGGATTCTTCCCAAAATCAGATCACCTGTCCCATCCTCAATGGCCATTATCTAGACATTTTCATGCATACCTGTGTATAACTTTTTGAGTTAAATGACGTGCCAGCGAAAGTAAAGTCAAGAAGATTATCCCTTTGCACCCATAGATCCAGTCTTTCATACCTCTCATGCATACCCTTAATTTCCTGCTGTCATGCACTGGGGGCTGTATCCAATAGCACAGTGACACGCCTTCATTGCTAGCCTATCATCTTGCTGCTATCTTTCATGCTGCTGTTATACATGTCCCCCACCTCCCCATCACCACCCCTTTGTCCGTTTTTTGTTAAATAGAAAGCAAAGTGGACCCCCTTTTTTTTTTTTGGGTTCCTTCTTTGGGACAATGCCCACTCTCACCCTGGTTCATGGTAAATCCTTCAAGCAGTTTCAGTGTCAAAAAATGTTGCAATGTAACGGAGAGTGAAAAATATTTCTTGGTCCGACCCTTTATCTGGATCCAAAATTGAAAGGGTTCTTCCTTGCCATCCGCCCAACCCATCCACCAGGATTCACTAAAATCTGTCAAGATGTTTTTGTGTCGTAATCCTGCTGACTGGCAGACAAAACAAACGTTGTCCGAGGTAATTCAAGTCGAAGGCCAGACAGGAAACCTTCAATCACAAAACACCTCAAACTAGTTGAACAGCACGGACTGAGGAGTTCTGACAGAGAACTGGTGTAAAGTGGGATTTTTTTCCCCCTTAAAGTTATCACTGGACGTTGGGCTCCATTCACAGGGGCCTCCTTTTATCCTTCATGAGAAGCTTTATGTCCGACTTTAAATCTGAGCAGCTGCGTGTCAACATCTTCAGATCAACTGTAGTAGCCTTGTACGCTCTGATGCCAGACTCTTCATGATGAAATGGTTCGGTCTTCCGCAGCAACTTTATTGAGTTCACTTTGTGACATTTGGGGGTGGGGGTGGGGGGGGGGGCTGGCGTGAAGGAAACAACGAGGCCTCACAAAACATTTCGAAAACAACCTCGCCACCAAAGAGGCATAATGCCTTATTGTGGAGTCTGAATGTGGCTGATTGTGTTTGCTGCAGAGTCTGGAAGGAAGAGGGAGGGGAGGCAGGACGCATGTGATGTTTGATGTTCTGATTGTGCTTTAAAACATTTTTTTGTTGTGGATACAGCAGGACACACAAGACGAAAGTGTGCGATTTATGCTGAGGAGACGGGAGACAGGATATGGCCTCTGGTGGTAGAATCCTGTATGCAAGAGGTGACAGATTGTTGCTGTGAGTGCACAAACACACTTAAACACACACGTCCTCGGCCAGAACTGATAACACGTTATTTAACGTTAGTGACATGCATCATGTGATGTCTGTATGTCTGTATGTGTGTGTGTGTGTTTGTGTCACATTGGCTCTATTTGCTCAGCTCTAAGTTAGTGCTTGTCTTCTGTCCGGTGCTTTCCTGCTGCTTCAGGAAGCAGCTTTCTGGATGGTCGATGGGTTTCCTGGCAGAACGCCCCCCCCCCCCAGTTCCTATTGGGAGACAATGGAAGGTCTCCTACAGGGGCATGAAGGGATTGTATGTGTGAGTGTGTGTGTGTGTGAGCGTTTAGTCATGAGGGGGATTTATTGGGGGAGTAGTGGGCTTCCCTTCAGGAAACTGCTTTTATCCCAACAGCAGAGGCCTCCTATAAGTATATATGTGTGTGTGTGTGTGTGTGTGTGTGTGTGTGTGTGTGTGTGTGTGTGTGTGTGTGTGTGTGTGTGTGTGTGTGTGTGTGTGTGTGTGTGTGTGTGTGCATCCTTGCATTTCTGTCAATATTAGGCCTAAATCTCCTTACAAAGATAAAGACATGAAAGGAATCTTCTCCCCATTTATGCAAGAGATTAAGTTCAGGATTAGCCGTTGGTTTTAGGTTGAAGATTAACTGGGATGAGTGTCGCAGTGTGTAAAATTCAACATTTACATTGAGACACTGTTTCCTGTTTCAGAAAGCAAAAAAATAAGTTAAGGTTCAAAGTTCATTTTCACACAAGTTGCACAACAACCTCACCTTTCTGGAGCTTCTGATCACAACAAATGATTGTATCGTCCAGCAGTCATGGAATCCCAGATGTTCGCATTTCCATTTTTCCGGACCATTTTTGTCCGCTTTGACGTAAAAGTTGAGGTTCAGAGTTCATTCTTAACCTCGTAAATGGAAGGGTTAGGGTTAGGGTAGGGTTTTATCTTCATTTACTGGCTGTACTTCTGCAGAGGTCATGTGATATGATCAAAATGTCCTGAACACAAACTAAATGGATTTTGAGGTGAGCTTAAATTTGTTAAGAGCGAAAAACCTTCCAGTAAATATAGTCATTAAATATTGTTATAATCAACAACCTACTTCTGGCTGCAACTAACAAAACACTTTCATTGTTGATTGTAATTGACTATTAAATATTTTTCCCATTATTCGATTTGTTTAGTTAATAATTTTTAAAAGAGCCCAAACATTGCTCAGAGAGCCTGAATAACGGTTCTAAAACAATGAAATGTTAAATTTATAATGATTCAAAACAGTGAAAAGTGTCAGATTTGCTATTTTAAAAACTATGACGTCATCATTTACACTGTTGCTAATAAAGTTGACTTAGTTCCTCTGATTGATTCATTGTTTCAGCTATAATACTATTACAGGAGGATAAGAGGAGAATGAATGTGAAATGAGTGAACGTCCTCACAAGTATAGTAATCGAAGTGTGTATGTGGGTGATCATTGCATGAAGGCCTGTGTTTGTGGTTTGTCTCTATCTGTGTGTATGTGCACATTCCTGAATGAGTCTTTTTTTTCACATGTAAAGCAGTCACAGACTAAAAGTTGCTGTCACTGAGGGAGGATGTGGACTTCCACTCCCTCCCCTCCTCGTCCGTCAAATGGAGTCTCTCTCTGGCGTCTCTTCTTGGGAAAAGGGTGGCGTGGGGATGAGGTCACTGTGTGAAAACACGGCCAGCTCAACGTTTCCTCTTCCATAAATTGGACCGAACACAGGACAACTCTTCTGTGCACTGAACACATCCGCGAGTCTGCTCTGGGACCACATGATACTTCTCCACTCGTCACATGTTCCTAATGAACCAGGGGGGGGGGGGGGGAAATCCATAACATTGTTCTGTGTTTGTCCCTGAGGTATTAATCTATCACGGTTATTTTTATTTAAAAAGTGTGTGTTAAATCTAAATGTACTTTAACACATTCAATAAATGTGCAGCGCAGTGTTTTGCTCTCAATTTAAAATCAGCTGCTTGTTTGTACTCAAAGTCTGATCCTCCCATGACTAAAGTTGTTTTGACTGGTATGTATAGATGTCTGCCTTAATTCCAGTTTATTAAATCTCAGGTGCTTTTTATCCCCCCCCTCCCCTGGCGTATAATGCGTGGGGAACTATTGCTCTCTCCATACGTCTGTCTGTAAACATTTTTTTTGTCCAAGACATGAGTCAAAACACATTCCATATTTTTTTCAGGAATCACGGCTAATGCATCATACATGAGTAAGAGTGGGATTGGGAAAAATATTCAACTTGGGCTATTTTGACTGTGAAGTGTTTGTCCGCAGTGTGACTGTAAAACATATTCATATATCCTCAACAAATTGTGCATACACATCAACCATATGCTGGAATGATGCCTTTATACCATCACCAAAGGGGGCATATATGATAATTACCCTTGTGTGTCTATACATGGTCTATCCACAGAGTTTTTCGACGGTGTCCTTGGACACATTTTCTAGTTATTTTTTGCATTTCCATGGCAACAACATACCTATTCTTATGAAAAGAGTGATTTTCATTTTTGAAGTACATATTGTAAGCGCCTAATTTTTTCTTTCACAAATCGTACATGCGTACCAGGAATGATGCTAAATGTTCATCAGTTTTCATTAGCATGATTTTGATATTTATTTCTAACTGAATGCTAAACTGAAAGAGCATGATGGCTCCTGATGGCTCTCGTTTCATAGGTTTGCGAATTATAAAGCTGTAATTATAGCACAGCTAAGTACCTAAATATACGTCCGACGGGGGAAAAGGAAAACAAGCGGGTCTAAGGAGGGTTTAAGCAAAGCCACATGTAAGGTAAAGTTGTTTGAAAGACAAAACAAAGGCAGACAATGAAATCATTATCCTAAATGTTTGTTGTAAACATTCTTCACAGTTAAACAATACATTTTCAATAATTAACTGGACTTGTGTTCTAATGCAAGCTCAGTTCTCATTTTTATTGCTGATGCTAAAAGTGCGTTTGCTTGTGTTAAACCTCCAAATAAAGTGTTTAAATAATTTAGTTAGTTCTCAGCTTCTCTAATCATCTGACAGTTCCCAGATGGGTACAATGTTAACTCTTTAAGTACACAGAATGGTTAAGCTTTACGCTACTGCTTCACAATGATTTAATCCTTTTATTTTCTATGAAAATAGAAAAATAATTGAAAGACAGTCCAAAGAATGTGAAAATGAGGAAAAAAACGTTTTTTGTTTGTACACTACATTTTCAATATATTGTGTCTTGTTTGCTTTTGCCTCCAGACAAATTTCACATCTGTGCCTGTTGAGCTGTCTTACTGCGTTCTAATTAAAACGAAGACTCCAGACTTGAACACTGGTGTCTCTGTAATTGGTACGTCGTTCTTTCCAGGAAACCTCTTGCAAGTCTATGCGAAGAATATCATCCATAAAAAAAAGTGGAAATAGATGTACAAACGGCAAAAAGTGGGGAACTCAATAATATGTTTTCATCCTGGTTCCATGCTTGAATTTATTGCACCTCATTTCACAGAGGGCTGCCGCAGTTATGATTGAGTGTTGCATTAAAACTATGTTTACTAACTTAAGTCGGTATGACCGCAATGTGTTCACTGAAATTTGTAGCTGTGAACACCGTCTTTGACTGCAGGATCATTGACTGTGTGTGTGTGTGTGTGTGTGTGTGTGTGTGTGTGTGTGTGTGTGTGTGTGTTTATGCAGGGTTCACAAGTTTGCGCTGTATTCCTGGTACTGTTTGTGTGACCACTCATGTATGTGTTTATAGGCATTTTTGCAGTTTTGTTTCTGGCTTGTCCAACTGCAATTATGGCCATTGGGACCCTGTGGTGTGTGTGTGTGTGTGTGTGTGTGTGTGTGTGTGTGTGTGTGTGTGTGTGTGTGTGTGTGTGTGTGTGTGTGTGTGTGTGTGTGTGTGTGTGTGAGAGAGAGACTCGACAGCGTGGCTGTCAGCTGGTCAGGACTTGGGCTTCAGAGAGAAGGAATGCAGCTTCTCTGTAATTTGCTGTCTGTCAACAAATCAGAGAGAAGAACAGTAACACTTGAAAGGAGCTTGGGGGGAGAGAGTGTGTGGTGGGTGAAAGAAGAAATGAGTCATGTGAGGAGGGTATAGTATGGAAAGGAGGAGGTGAGAGAGAAAAAACAAGGCGAGAAGACATAAGATATGAAGCATCCATCCATCCATCTATCCAGGGGTCCGGTCGCGGTGTCAGCTGGCTAAGATATGGAGTGTGAATGAGAGAACTGATGAATGAAAAGAACAAGGAATAGAGGGGAAGGGATAGTGAAGACAAATCAAGAGAAGAAAACAGAAGAAATAGTAGATATAGAGAGTAGAAGTGGAGCAGAAAGAGGGGAGACTAAGGCTTTAATGCATTCTGAAATAATTTTGGATACTTCTTAGCATTTGATTCATTAATAAGAGGAAAATGCTGGTCTCTAGAGTGGTGGCTACATTTTAAAAAATGGTTTGGCTGCTGCTGGATAATTGTCTTCAAACAGTGCAAAAAAAAAAGTTAATGATACTATTTCCTGACATAATGATGTAGATGCCAACATGTCAGTGCTGTTATAGTAACAATTCATCCTTGTAAGTATAACACTTGTGTATGGACTACGAAGGGAAACCAGCGCTTTTAGCAGCATGTAAGGTTCTGCTCCATGTGTCGTCCTTGTTTTATTAATTGCACTGTTTGGATTTCGTACCACCTCATGAGCAGGGCCCAAAACTCTGTTCCAGAAACAATAGAAAAATGGCCAACAGTGGAAACAAAAGCAGAACCAGTGACGACGGCAGCTCGCTAAGTTATGTGTTGTCAAGTTACCACTGTGGGAAAGGACTGAAACTTGACTTCTTATTTAACGGCTGGTCCTTTCTGCGTTCTCCTTTCAGTCTGAGGAAGACCTCTATGTTGAAGGTGTCTTTTGTAGCTTGTTGATCACGCAGGTTCAAAAGATTCCACCTTAACTCTGTTGTTGTCTTTGTCATCTAACGTTTAATTAACTCCACGTTGAACTGTTGGGATATAGGAAGCAGACTTTATTTCTATAATAACTAAAAACGGTGTATACCTCCGCCAACACCATTGCCACTTAAACATGAACAATCAGAAAATAGTTCCCTAATAATATATCTTTTATAAGAAGTGTATTACCAATTATTTAAAGTAAAAATATATACAGTTAGGAATATTTTTGCCTTAAAATGTAATCAACACTTCCTTGGCCCAATGACTCCTATGATCCACCTCTGCACAAAGTTTCATCAAAGTCTGTGGACAACTATCTTGCAGACAAACAAATGTGGTCGATCACATGACAACCTCCTACTCTTGCTGGCGGAGGTAATAACTGAGATACATCAGTACTTCTGTGACAAATCCACAGCAATTTCTTTATCGATGCAGCATGTCTGGGGAAACTGTCACCATCCCATGTACTTCATCAGACATGATCTGATTTATGATCGTTGGCATCTCCATCAGAATATGAATTCCATAGTGCCTCCAGTACATGCCTGTGTTTCTTAAGCCAATTTACGATGATGTCACCTTGAAACTTCACAGAAATACATGTGCTCTTTGTTTTATGTGGAAAGCCACATATTTTGTTGACGTTGAGACAAACCATATCACAGCTCAATGGAACTGTTCATAGACCACTTCATAGAGGTTCATTTGGATACGGTGTCATCCATCCTTTACTAAGAAAAAAAAGGAACTTTAAAAAAAACCCAACTAAAATAACAATATAATCCAATTTACTTATTGTGGAATAACACAAACAGTGAGCCAGCATTACATAAGCTGATGCTAAAATATGCTTTGAATTCAAAATTTCTTCCCTTTCTATACAGGCAGAAATAGATGTTGCTAAAATTTGCCAATAAACTAACCACCTTTGAGTGATGTGACCTTTTTCTAGGATCTGGTTAGCTTGTATTTTATCCTAAACAAACCCAATAAAAAAAAACTGTAACTACCCTGGACTACCTCTCTGGTTTGGACCAAAGTAAACCAACAAGTTGAGGTCACATCCTCGTCTCGGGCGCTGCAGCATTATGTTTACTGTGGTTCGAGGGTAGAAACTGCCAGGAGCACTGAGGAGAACCAGAGCTTTGGCCGATAAGGAGACACTGAGCAGAACTGTCCTTATCAGCTGTAGAAGATTATTTTCTTTCCACTGCATATTTCAATTCATCCATTGTCCCCAATGAACCATGATATATGTTTGATCATTCTGTCTGTCTGAATGTTCTTTGCTTTGACAATAAAATGTCTGCTGCTGTCTGAGATGACAGATGTGTGTGTGTGTGTGTGTGTGTGTGTGTGTGTGTGTGTGTGTGTGTGTGTGTGTGTGTGTGTGTGTGTGTGTGTGTGTGTGTGTGTGTGTGTGTGTGTGTGTGTGTGTGTTTATAGGTTATCAGTAGTTAGTCAGCTATAAGGAAGGCCTGCGTGTTGCAACAGCATGCGTTAGGAATGCGCCCTAGGCCGCTGGAAAACACATCTGTGTGTTCTTATGTATGTGCATGTGCACCTACAAGAGTGTATCTGTTTCATACAAATTGAACAACTGCAGACACGTGAGGCTTAGTGTGTGTAGGGTACAAGTTACTGTGTTTGTGTATTTATGTTTGTTTTGCACGGCTTGCTTTCTTTGTGTCAAAGAAGAAACTGAGATTTGCACTGAAAGTAGATTTACAGTACCAGTCAATAGTTTGGACACAGTTTCCCATCCACTTGAATGGGAAACTGTGTCCAAATTTTTGACTGGTAGTGTATATCTGAGACACACCAGTTTTATATGACTCACACAGACGCCAACTCCTTTGTTAACATTCACACCTGTGATAGTGAAGTTTGGCAGCGCAGGTGGACACATACCAAGTCAGGGTCCGGTTGTGCGTCATCATGGTGTTTTTCATATTTCATTTTTTGAAACATTTGCTCCCTCATCTGGATACATTGCTGTGAACATAGGCCTCTCACAATCACTACATGATTGCCTGATTGTGATTATTTGAGCTGATTAGAATGATTTTTTTCATATTCGTTATTATAATTTCCGTTCATCTGTATAAAAACGTTTGGATGAAACATAATCTCCATCACTATTTCCACTGATTGAGGTTAGACGACCAGTCTAAGACTGACATTATCTTGCTGCGCGTAGTCCATTTTGAGTTGCAGACGATTAAATCGTCATTGTATGACTGTCATCAGCTCAAATCTCACGATCGGGACAGCCCTACACCAACATGTATCCTTCTGTTGTCACTTGACAGCAGAACTTCTCTCCTTTTCTTGGTGTTTCTCCTTGTCCAGTGTTGTGATGGAAACACAATCTGATTTGTCCAGTATTGGAAAAATAACATTAACCAAAGAAAGGCTAACGCCTGGTAACAACAGCTTGAAAGACTGATGTTTTTCATTACAAAAGACTAAGCTAGTGATGTTTTCCAGCTTCACTGGTCCTGGGTAAACATTTCCCCTAGAAAGTGTAAACACGATTTACAACCTGTTCATGCATTTATTGTTTTGATGATGGTGGAAGGGAGTGTTTGCATGTCGGTTCCAAAACTCCGACAGTGTAAAACTCCATAGAGCATGGTTCTTAACATTATCAAACCGTTCAGTGAGCCCTTCCTCATGTATGGAAGTATGCATCCTCTGTGTCTTATGGTTAATGTGCTGCACAGGTCTGCTGACGTGCCTCTCTGCTGTAAGAACAGTTCTAATGGTCTGTCTCTGTGTCTCAAGGCTCTGTGGATCAGGGAAGAAGGAACCATCCTGAACTCCAGCTGCATGAATCACTCACTGAGCGGCTGAGAGAGGTAAAAAAATTCATTAGCATTCATTATATATATTTTTTCTTTTACAAATATAATCATTTAATTTTATAGTCATATTTAAGGTAATGTTCTCTTCTTTTTCCTTGAACTTTTATGCAGTTATCCAGATTATCTATGCAGCTTTCCACTTGGCTGTAGGAGCTCTCATTTGATCGCTCTTTTCCTGAAGTACAGGAAGTGTTGGATTTTTTTTTGGAACACACAGAAGAACCAAGTTATGAATATTATGTTTGCCTATTAAAGCTGATGAACAGAAATCCCTCTGCGTACAAAAATAAATACGTCCGTTTCACACGATGTGTCCCTCAACACCCACATGCATCCATGTTTCCTTTACATTGGCATCGAGACATCCGGAGGATGGCAGCGAAGAGTCAAAGGTTTTTCGACAACAACCAAAATGGCGGGGGTAGGGATAATGTACCGAGCAAATAAAAAGTGGAAAAAGTAGAGGCAGCGATATACCCAGCGGAACTTGCACAAATACGGACAAATTAAGATGGAAGGCTCTGTCCGTATCCGTCTTTAACACACATACATGCACACACACACACAGTCTGAGTCACAGATCATGTCAGACTCAATGTCCTTCAACACCTCTAAAGTGGAAAAGCAAACAAGAGACCCATTTAACAAAACATCTTTGTCCCTGACAGAAGGGGGTTCAGTCACAGGCTGTCACATGTGCTAATGAGCTGTAAGAAAAAATAAACTTCTTCGTTTATGGACTTTGTAGTAAGTTTACACCCCCTTTAAAGAAACATCAGCGTTCACCATTGAAGTGAGAGCAAGTATCTAGGAGATAGATAATTTTTACGTTTGATGTGTAGTGCCTCCTATGAACAAAAGCATGTTCATAGGATGGCTACCAGAAGAATGTGTACGGAAAAATTAGTTCATATGAAACAAACACGCTTGATGACAAATGAGGGATGTGCCAATGTTTTGGCCAAACTACTGCGCAGTGTTTTAGAAATGACACGCATTTCCTTCCTCTTGGTCTTTGTACAGTCATGACAAATTCTCTGTGTGTTTTCTTTGGCCAGGTGTTGATTTGACGCTGTGTGTGTGCTGAAAGGTTCAAGTCCTGAAGAATGACTCATTCAGTGCAGATGAAACCAAAGCTGCCTGGTAAGAAACTGCATCTATCTGCCATTGTTTTTGTATTCCCACTTTATAACTAAATCTCTTTTTTTTTAGTGTACTTACATTTTTAAGCTTTTATATCTTTATTCCCTCATTGTGCTGTAGCATTCAAAGAATGCAAACCTTTGCCAAGGTATCTCAATTTCCCCATCATGCTGTTGCATCTAAAAGTCCCATGATAGTTTGACCGTCATAATATGACTTGTTTGAATCAGCACACTTTCAGCTATAATTCAATCTTAGTTGCAAGTCTACAGTATTATAATTTGCTATCTCACAGCAGTAGATTTCCCATGAGCCCTGTAAATGTGATCATTCTGGATCACCAGATTCGGAATATTACTTGGATCCAGATCATACATTAATATGTGGGTGGATCTTATGGGAATGTCATCATTTGATTTTTTTTTTGTCAAAGCATCGTAGACATTAATCCATGAAGCTACAAGCAAAAGATGTTGTAGTGACAACAGTCCTGCCGCTAACAAACAAACAAACAAACCAATGCTGAAAAAAACATCACCTCTTCGGTGGAGGTAATGAATGAAATAATACACTTAACACTTAAAAATAATATATTTTTTTTAACTAAGCTTCAGTGGTTCAGATGGTATCACAATGCTGTTAACCACAGGAAACAAAATATATTTGAAATGTGTCTTAACGTGCTGTAAACTCCACAGATCCCAGATCCAGATCAATTAGGTGCCTCATCACTAAGGCACATATGTTATACTTACCAACCTTTTATACTAGCTAACAATACAACATGAGTTGTATTATTTCTCCTCTTTTATGAAGAAGTAATATTTTGTCTGATCATTAATTCTAATAATTCATTCCTGTAGAGCTTTTGATTATTAATTGGGTTATGGAGGAGGGATTTTACCAGTAGGTCACAGTTTTGTTTGTACTCTGCCCACCCAATGCTGCACATATACTATGCACTGTTACACTGTTTGTAGCAATAATGTGCAAAGGAGCAGAGCAATGTGCCATCAAAGGCAAAGAAAAAAAGACTTCAAGACATGGATGTAAACAAAGAAGGAATAAAAAATGGTTATATGAGATAGTAATTCTAGTAATAATACATTAACTTGTTTGTTAGATATAGTATACACACAGTGTTTGGGTGAAAAACAAAGTTTGTTTACAATTTGACTCCACAGGCCATCTTTATATGTAGTTATATTATCCTGTTACATTTCCTTTTCCCTTCAGATCTTGGCTCTCCGTTCATCTACTCCAGTCAGGATGAAGCAGACCAGCCTGGCTCCTACTCCGTCCAGACTCCGTATGGTTTCCAGCTGGATCTGGACTTCCTCAAATATGTAGAAGAGATTGAAAGTGGGCACAACCTTCGTCGGGCACCTGTCAGCTCCCGGCGCCCTGGTCGAGGAGTCAAACTCTCCCAGAGGAGTACAAGTGTAGGGGGACGTACCAGTGGCTGGACATCCACAGAGTCTCTGGCATCCCCAGCCAGTGAGGATGGCAGAGTTCCTCCACCGCCGCCACCGCGCAACCGCCTTGGGTCAGCACCTTGTGAAGGGCTTTGTCATTCCCCTATGACTGTCCTAAGCGTTCCTCCTGTAGCCAAAGTGCCGCCCCCTCCACCGCAGCGTAACCCCAGAGTGGAGCGGACTCTTTTGGAAACCAGTCGGCGGCTACAACAGGAACAAACCCACCAGCACCAGAACGGTGGGCGCTTTCAGCTCACAGATCCTCCCAAACGGCTCACAACTTCTCCATCCACTCAACTTCTGCTGACCAAACCAAGTCCTCAAACCTCTGGACTCAGCACTCCAGCTGCTGGCACCACAATGACTCCAATCCCACCCAGCCAGCTGCAAACGGTTAGAGAGCAAATGGCTACAGCCTTGAAACAATTGAAGGAGATGGAAGAGAGGGTAAAGGGAGTTCCAGCACTTGAGAAAGAGTTGGCAAAGCTTCGTGCAGAGAAAGACATGCTGATGTTAGCCCTGCAGGAGAAGAAAGTAGCCATGGAGATGGCCCAGCAGAGGCAACCATCCACAGAGTCTTCTACCCAAACCATAGAGACCCTTCAAACTGACTCCAGCATCCAAAGTCAATTGACTACACCAACCTCACCTGAACATAAAGGCCATGGAAAATCTGTTGAGCTTAAAAGCCTCGATGAGAAAATTAAGGTGAAAGAAGAGAATGCTACAGAACCTTCATCAAAGGATTTAGAGAAAACTCCAGAAAAAGCGTCTGTTGTTGAGAAAAAAGCAGTGGCTGTTGGGGCCGACATGCCAATGGACTCTGTGGTTTTCTACTACAGCCAGGGTGTGAAAGATGCTTCTGAGGGAACCAGGGTCCATGTTTGTGACAAAGGCACCACAACAGAGGCCCCTTTGGTTCATGAGAAGGGAATACAGACCAGAGCAGAGACAAAAGAGGCCGAGGTTTGGGTTATGGAGTCACTACTTGGGGTGACAACTGAGGCACAAAGAGAGATTGATACCTTACAGGACACCATTAAATTCCAGCAGGAGTCCATTGTGGCTCTAGAGGACCGGCTGAGTGTGACTGACAAAGACCTGGTGATCCTTAAAGCACAGATGGAGGAGAAAACCTCCAAAATCTCATTTGAGAAAGGGGTTCTTGTCAAACCAGACATGAGAAATGCCCAGGTAGAGACACTGACTCCTATGTTAAAGCATGCTGAAGTTCTGTGTTGTCCTGAGGTGAGTGATGCATGTGTAGGTGAGAGTTTAACAGCAGATCATGTCGAACAAGGCAGCCAGACTGATGCTTTAGTGGAAACAGCTCATATTGCAGTGGTCAGCACTGGGTGCCAATGGGAGAACTTGTTTGAAGAAAAGATGGAGGAGCAGAAAGTGCCAAAGAAGAGGCAGTTGACCATCGCTGACTACAGCATCTCACCAGAAGAAGAAGTGGTCAGTATGGCTGAGAAGAAAGAAGACCAAGGAGAGAAGTCTGCGCCCAGCAAGACCAATACAGGTGAGAACGTGGAGATATTTGTCTTCTAGGGTTTAATGAGCTTTGGGTCAGGACATAATATGTAGTTCCTTAGAATCATTTTCTTTACAAAAAGCATCAAATGCAGAATAACATAACAACACATCATTAATAAATGCATTCTGAGACACATGGTAGAGAGAGAACATCATTCAAAATTCACAACAAGCCTTAAGAGTGGATACCGCTGTCGGCTCACAGAATGAAGGCGTTTGCATGTCCCTGTGTCTGCATTTGTGTGAATGGTTGCATGACTCTCTATGTATTGATGAGCTGGTGATCTGTCCAGGGTGTGTAAGCAAATTGTTTTTTTTTTAAAGCACTTTCAATACAAAGACATAAGTTAAGCTATTTAAACAAATCGCACAATCCCCCACCAATAGAGACAGATGACATAAATGTGTTAACATCTCGTGTGAGGTATGTGTTCCTCTGATGTACTTTGTTTGAACCATTGTTTGAACCATTGTTTGAACCATTGTTTGATCCATCTGCTTCCCTTATGGTAACAGGCATGCTGAAATCAATAATGAAAAGGAAGGATGGGAGTAACTCAGGCGAGAATCGCACCACTGGCAAGAAGAGCCTGCAGTTTGTTGGCATTCTAAATGGAGGGTGGGTAACATGAAACGTAATTTGACTTTTTACAGCACAGATTGTCAGCAGATTGTCTAGCGATTGGAAATAATGCTTTTAAAAAAGAGCCATCCAAGTGTTTAAACTATCAATTGCACAAGTTGCCCTGTAGACCAGCAAATATTTGTGTCTCTTAGGTATGAATCTACATCCAGTGATGAAGAAGAGGAGGAGGAAGAAGAGGAAGAAGATGCTAGTTCTTCTGCCGAAAGTGGAGAAGGCGAATGCTTAGACAGCACGGAGGAGGATGAGGCGGCTCTGGAGGAAGAAACATCTGAGGAGGAGAGAAATGTCAACATGGATGAAAGCGACACTGATGAGGAAAGCCTGAGAGCTAAAAATTATTCATCTGATGCTGTGAAAGAGAAGTATGTTGTTACTTAGTGTGAACGAATACATTTTCTTAGTTGCGTGATTGAATATTGCTTTTTCAGGAGTTCACAGAAAATGGGTTAATGTATTTTGGTGTTTTATTACAGGTTTGAATTGAGCTCAAAAATGCGTGAAGCCTGTCTTATCCTGAAGAACCACCTGAACGATGACATCAAGACACTGAAGAGTAAGGAAGTGGTGCGTTCTTGCATGTTTCTTCAAACCCTTTTATGACTGAATTACACATTTAACTTGACCACGTCAATTTACTGGAATAACCCAAAATTGTAACGGTTGAGGAAAGCTGTGGAACTGGCTGGAAACAACCTGTAAAATTACACTGCATACACAATTCTTCGAACTTTAACCAAATTACAAGACATTGTGGACGATAAATTAGCTTTAGCATTCTATTTCGCTTCCTCCTTTAGACTGTAAACTTGAAGATAATGGCTTTCCACCCTTACCTTCAGCTATCCAGCACCCACACTGTCCAACTCGAGTGGTTCCGCATCTCTAGCGCCAAGATGGCTCAGCCCTCACGGGTCTCAGACTACCTGATGGCGTTCTCCGAGGTGTCGTCAGTGCTGCTGAAGCATGTCGTCAACATGACGGATGGCAATGGCAACACAGCTCTCCACTACAGTGTCTCCCACTCCAACTTCGGTGTGGTGGGGCTGCTGCTGGACACAGGTCAGTGTCCGAATAATCAACAGTAAACTGTTGAGTGTTACCATCCGAACATGGCGTGTCTTATCATTGCTCTGTGCGAGAACACACAGGAGCGCTTTGTGAAGACGGCAGGGAGAATGCACCGTACCATAAGTCCTGTTAGAGTAAGTCCTGAGTGAAGCTTTTCTTCACCTACGTCCGCAGCCATGGGTCATTGACTGCAGGTCAATTTTGCTTCTGGATGCTGGATGTAATGTTACGAATGTTAGAACCAATAAGCTGCAACCAGCAATATCACAGGCCAAGCAAACGGCCCATTCCGAACAGGCGTGTTTAGAATGGGCACCGCAGTAGCTATGCAAAAAGTACCGATTTTCATGAAACTCTGTGGAGGGGAAGCACATGTGCATGGAAAGCTAAACAAAGGTGTGGGATTGTTTGGCCATGGTAGAGATATGCACTTTACATATCCATCCTAGCACCCAATGAGGATGTCCTCACCTGCTGTGTCTGTGCTAACAGGCTAAGCATCTTGTCATGTTTGATAAACACTCATCTTGGTTCCGTTTTGCTAAGATTTGCGCACTTGCTCCACCTCAAACTAATTTTATTGGTCAGATCAAAATCGAAGATATATTTAGGAAGAGGTGTTAAACCATATAACTTTTAGTAAGATGTACCCAATAAACGACTAAATGAGTGCACATTTGTTGGTATTTAGATATAAATAGCAATGTTTTTCTGCATGTTTGTGTACTTGCATACATGCTTAAATACCCCTCATTAAAATGTTTTCCCTGCAGGAGTGTGCAGTGTGGATAAGCAGAACAAGGCAGGCTACACGGCTATCATGCTTGCTGCCCTCTCTACTGTAAAGGAAGAGGAGGAGGACATGGCTGTGGTCAAGAGGCTCTTCGGTCAGGGCAATGTCAACGCAAAGGCCAGCCAGGCAAGTCTGAATCAGTTCATTACAGTTGAAAGAGCTCTTGTACAACACGCAACACTAGTGCCTTGTGTACTCCTGAGGTGCTGCTTGTTGCCACTTTCTATCACTCCTTCCGTGTTCCCACAGTCATTTGACTGCAGTCAATCCTGTAATGAGCATGTAATTTTAGGAATGCAGGTCCTATTTGTCCTTACAGACAAACAAACACACAAATAAATAAATACATTTATGAGTGTGAGTACATGCTGGTTTCAATATGAGAACAGTTTTTGTTCATGTTGTAATTTGATATATATCAGTTTCAACGTTAGATTTGGACAAAATGTTCTCATGCTGTTAGGTGTGAACATATTTGTGGCACAAATGATCACAAAAAGTGACAAAAAAACAAACAAACAAATAAGACGGACATACAGAAAATAACATAAAGCTGTTACAACGACGTATGTGAGAAGAAGAGTACTTTTTAAAGACAGTGTGGTTGTGTTGAGAAAAGGTAAATATGAGATGTGAGAATTTCTTTTTCAAGGTTAGTTATCATGAAGTCTTTAATCAGGATTGTTCAGTGTAGTTTAGGAAATGCCAAAGATGAGACTGCCTTTCATCATTTGACTTTGTAAGTCAGAGATTTCTTTCAGTACTCTGTTTTCTGATGGTTTCCATTCGCTCAGGTTTTTATGGATGACGACAGTGGGTTGTTTACATTTTCAAAGGTTATGTGATTGTGGGGAAATTCAAGGCTAGCTCTTAGCCATTTTATTCTGTCATGAAAAGAAATGAGAAGATCGTTGTCTTTGTTTGATGCGGGCCAGAACACCGACCTCAGCCTCTGTTGTTGTCGGTCCTTTTTTGTGGATGAATCTTGTTTCTTTCTTTTTTCGCGGATTGGGAGGATGAGCTATGGCTGTTAGTGTCCATGTTGTTCCTAGTCCGATAAACCCTCCGCTATGAAGGTGATCTGCTCCTCATTAGGTGAAGGAAACAAACAAAGAGGTAGTCTGTAGTTTTTTGTTAATGTGAAATCCTTTAGTTTCTGGGCTGTTCACGTCACCTACAGCAGGAGAGACAGGCTGCTGTCGTGTTCAGTCTCACCTGATAACTCAATTGATCTGCACAGACACAGTTCTCATGTGTCTATGACAAATGAGAACACAAAGAGCCTCTGTGAAACTAATTAGCTCCATCAGCAAAAAGCAGTTTATCACTTATGAGTCAATCCTGGATCAGCTGACTTTGTTCAGCGAATTAAATCAGATTAATGGGACACATTAAACTTTTAATGTGGGAAAATGCAAATTAAAACCAAACATATGGTTAATTGTACATATTACAGCCAAATTATAAAACTTGTTAGTGATGTAAATGAGTCATTAATTTGATCTGTTAATGGCATTCGTTTACTGAATCCAAGCTTGTCCTTTTCCCTGCTTGTGCCACAGAAAGTCACAAACACTGAAGGAAGATGACAATCATCAGTATTTACTTTTAATATTAATCAAAGCAGAAACGTTTATATATCAATGGGGGAAGTCTTGAGACCCTGTGATGTTATGAAGTACTGCATTACATGCCAGATGAGTAATTACTTATTGGTTAGATTGGGTTAGGGAAATGTGTACCTTTAAGTCGTTTTATCTTTTTACTTGATCGAATGAGGTTGTGCAGTATTATGTATTTAGACATGGCGCCTGACGGGCTCTCACACTGCCAAGTCATAGGACTCAGACTTTATAGCATCGCTGGCTATAAATCCAATTACTGCCGCTTGTTATTGTTGCTGTGGGTAACAACACCAGGCACATTTTTAGAAGTAACATTTTATATGGCTTTAACTTCTGTTTTTGGAACAATGCATCATCATCTAAACCTCGACTGCTCTCAGGAATGTTTCCTTAATCTCCATGTTGTATTTGAGACAACTTATCTCGTGTAGCTGGCACCGCCACGCCATCTGTATCTGGATATCCCGGATATGGAAGAATGTATTATATGTATTATAATGCAAGGTAAATGCATGCACCATATTGTGATTGGTCAGACCACCTCCAGTGTGATTGGATCTCAGCCATGCATGAATGCAATCTGCACAATTTGATCATATTCTCAAGGAAAAGATTTGTTGTTTCAAGTTGAAAGGTCACCTAACCCGGCCTCAGCCTGCTCACTCAAGCTACCCAGAAAAGCCTTTTAACGTGTTGAAGTAGCTGGAAAGACAATGATATGTACATGAACAATGCCTATAGTTGTAAATGTGTCAATGAGCCCAGGTGTAAATGGGGCAAAATGCTGTGTTCACAGACACAGATAAAAAGTAGTAGACAGTCTCTGTGTGGATGTGTTACACTGATCACGTTGTTACATACTCTGTCAGGACAGTTGTTTTCTGATGCAACTTCTGTCCTGCACACAAGAAAATACTTCATTTTCTGTTGCACGGTTTGGTTCTCCGAGTACAGACTACTGTAGCTTTGTTTGCAGCCTTCTTTATCTCTGGGCGTGCACTGCTGAAATTATTTTAATGCAACACGTGTCAAAGACTTACTAGTATTGTGGTCCTGAATTTGAAAAGTTAACATCTTCATCATTCATTCCTGAGGGAATCAAAACGAGTGTGATTGGCTCTCACTTGCATTGTGATGTCATTTGCATGAAGTTGAGGCTTTCTCAACTTTAACCCATAGTCCCACTGGGTGTCTCTGTGGGCAGCACTGGTCTCAAACGTCAGGTCCCAGTCAATATGTGTGAATGATCAATCACAAGCCCGTTTTACAGCGCCTCAAGGAAGACCCCTCTCTAGGCTGCCTTCACTTTCACTTTCACACATTCACACTGAACAAACCAATGGCAGCATAATGCCTCTCCAGAGTGTTTTTAAATAGCAATCCAGCGTTCCCCAAGCATAACTGGTGTGACTTATAAAACAGCAGCTTTCAGGCCGAGTGTGATGTTTGACATATGTTGAAAATGAGAGGTTAGAGAATAATAATTGTACTGTGCATCTGGACATCTTTTTTTGTGTTGTTGTTGTTTTTTCATATCGAAATATATAATGCAGAAAAAAATATCCCTGTGTTATTTTAAAAAAAAATCTGGCAGCTTTAACATTATTTAAAATGCTAAATGCTCTTAAACAAGGCTAAGATGCATCAGTATCAGATGTGCAGTGCCAAAGACTGGTTACACTGTGCTGGAATTCACTTGGCTTTTAAAATGAACTAGTGCTGAAAAACAGAAACAGCATGTGTGCTTAGCAAATATTTTCTGTATAAATAAAATGCTTCACCTTTTGTCGTCAAACAATCTCCTCTTTCACATAGTTTAAGATAGTGGAAAACTGGTATCGGTATCAGTAGGTCAGTGCTGATTAGTGATAGTTTTTTCTTTTTTTGAAAAATATTTTTCAAGATATAAATGTGTACATTTTTTTCCCCATCACTTAATATTATAAGCTTTCAAAGCTGTAATTCTTAATCCTTGCAGGCGGGTCAAACAGCACTGATGCTGGCTGTTAGCCATGGCCGACAGGAGATGGTGAGGGCGCTGCTGGAGTGTGGCGCTGACGTCAACGTGCAAGATGATGAGGGATCCACAGCTCTGATGTGTGCTAGTGAACATGGCCGCGCCGAGATCGTCAAACTGCTCCTGGAACAGCCCGGCTGTGACATATCCATCGTTGATAATGTAAGGCTTCTACATTTTAGCCATTTAGCTGATGAACTGAGAGAAACTTGCACTAACTTACCCTGATCTTATAGATGAAGCAAACTGTTGGATCTCTGACTGCTGAAAATACCCAAATACTTTCTTGTCTGGGATTCAGCTTAGTCTGTGCTCAGGAAACCGCTTCTCATGGGAAATTGTTTTATGCAGTTTCCTCTCCATGTCACCTCTTTTTCTCCTTCTATTCTGTCGTGTTTTCCTTCATCGGCAAGATGGCCTGAGAGCTTAAGAGCCACAATCAGATTAGTTTCATCTGCCTCGACTGAAATTGGTGCAGTTTACGGGAAACACAATCACTGGGCTACTTACAAGCCCCAAGGGAAGGAATTAAAAAGCCACAATTCCTCTGTTCACAGCAGCAGACTTGCAGATTTCAGACACAATGCACTGCAGGCTCCTGCACAAGTCGACTGCATACTTCATCACATGACCCGTGCACAAATCAGCAGTAACTGTTTATAAAAGATGGAAAGCCTATTTGCAATTGCTTTTTGTCACTGAAGGGTCCAAACTATACAAGACTGATCATTTTGTCAACCAATTTTCAACTGGAACATCTACTTTTCTCAAGAAGCAGAAAACTTGCCCTGAAATTTTTTTTTTTTCACATTACATCACTTAGTTGTTTTTTTTAGATTTTTAGTTTGGTTAATCTGCACAGTCGTGTGTTTTAAAGTGATTTTCCAGAGAATTGGTCTGAAAGCTTGAGGAGAAGCCAGGCAGACAGATATTTGAGTTTTCACATCTGTGCCAGAATCAGTTGGCCTTTCAGTGCAGGCACCTCCTGGATTGTGTTTCAGTGCAGCACAGCTGGACCTAGAGGTGGACTTGGGGGAACGAAAACATGAGGAAAAGCCCCCGCCTCCCCTGTCCCTCTGAACACACAGAACAACATGGCAAACCATGCAAGACGGGGTGGAAATAAATGTACAGTGCTACTGCTGAGCCTTAAGATTTCAAATTCATTCATTCATAAATTTTCATATTGCCCATTTACATGGCAACAGTACGGTGGCGTTATCAATAGATTACACACTACGGCTAAAATGAAACAAACCATTTAAGGGTAAAACTCTGAGGTAAGAAAACAAAACTAAATTAATATTAACGTTCGTACCTGAGCTGAACAGAGGAACCTGTGGAATTATTCACTTTAATTCTGAAAACAGGCAATAACTGGAGTTAAATAATACAATAAAAACATTTTTAAAAATGAGTATTTTTTCAGACAAAAAGAAAAATGAATAAACAAAATTAAATCCAAGAACTGTTAGTGGCTACATTGTTTAAAAGGCCATACCATCATATGGATTGTTCTGAAAATGATGCACACAATAATGACCTGTTACTAAGAAGTACTCAGATTTCCTATCTAAGTTAAAGTAATAATACTGAAGTGTGTATATACTCATACTGTTACAATTAAAGGTCCTGCATTCATTTTCTCCGACTCTGGAAATTGTAGGAAACATTTGGGATCATTTAAGAACACATTTGTTTATTTGATGTGGAAATGTTGCATATTAAATGAAATGTTACATTTATTCTGCCAGGACACATCAAGACAGGGTTATAGTCTTGAAGCACAGAGCATGTTGACACATCTGGAAAAAGGATCAACCGTGTGTAATGTTGATCACCCGGTTCATGTCAAAGTAGAAAGCACTTTGTTCAAATTAGAAATGCTCTCTCATGTTTTAAGGGTCAATTAACTAACTTTTACCATTTCTTACCCTCTTCTCTGTCTGTAGGATGGCAGCAATGCTCTGTCTATTGCACTGGAGGCGTCTCACAATGACACAGCTGTGCTGCTCTACGCCCATATGAACTATGCTAAAAGCCAGACTGCTGTGGTGAGTTCACCCTCCCAGCCACCTCCTCCTTTGTGGGGTAGATGACTGCATCTTTGAATAAAATATCACATTACCCATTTTATTTTACGCAATAACTTTTAGCGGAAACGTGAACAAATGCACATTGAAAATAATGAAACAAAGATTAAATATTTGGCCAACCGTATTGCAAAGTCATCTTCTCTTTTAATGCGGACTCTTTTGGCTCACTTTATTATGTTTAATAGCCTGGAAAGGAAGAATATTAATCAACATTTGGAGTTTGCTTTGTGTTCATATTTGGGGTCATAAGCTGAAAATTTTAAGCCACCAGCTTTGAATCTGCTTAGAAATGGCATTCAGGCAGGCTGAAGTCAGTACAGGCCAAACTCGCAACATAACTGTATGGTGAGCAGCGTCTCTTAGGAAGTGGGATCAGTTCTACAGCAGTGCTCCAAGCTTTAGACTGGGTGTGGGCAGCACTGATGGAAGGTGCACTGCTGCCCCCTATAGGTGTCACCAAGCTTCTGTGGACTGTGCTTTCTGTAATATAGCATAAAATGTAATATTTTTAATTACTATCTAAAACATTTCCATGAAATTAATATTTCTGTATTTTTAATTGAACATAACCGTATAACAGTAATAAATAAATGATTGTGTTTATTATTTTGTGCAACTTAGTGAAAAATTTAATTGAGCTAAACCCATGAAAATATTAAAAATAACATAATCAATTGTAGAATAATGAGTTGTTTTAACACCGTTTGAACGTTCACCCTGCTCTTCACATTATGTCTTTCAGGGGAGTCCGAAGGCTCAGCCAAGGAGCCCCACCAGCCCCCATAAGACGTGGCCTTCAGACTGACAGAAACATGGCAACTCGGCAACATAACTGGATCTGAGCTGCGATAAGCTCCACTGGAATTTACCTAAATATATATGTATTTATATACTGCCATGTGTCCTGCATTTATAAGTATTGTTAATATGAGAATAATATTTTTCCATAAAATTTGTGGTTATATTATATACTTGACTAATATGAAATCCTAGCATGTCTCAATTAAGTCTCCAGCACATGTTTTTTCTGTGACAGGAGATGAGACCTTACATTTATAAATTTGCACTTCACTAATATTTTACTGATACTGTACACTGGTGGCACAAGCACATCCAAAAAACTTTAACCCTTATTTTTAATGTAAACCCTGACACAACAGCATGTGTTATAGTATGTGCCACTGTCTCATAGTAAATACCAGTGCTAGGTATCATATTGGCTCTCTGGCTTGGCACATCCTACTCCTTATGTCCAGTGTGTACTATGGACATCATTGATGTGACATAGTCCATCTTTGTTGCTTTATGTTCTGTCTTGCCTTGGTTAACTGATCTGTGAACCTCTTCAACTTCATAGTCTGGACTGTCTGTGTGCATTGTATGTTTATATAAATATATACATATATATATATATATACACAGTATATATATTCATGTCTGAAATAAACATTTACATAAAAGTTGATGGAAACAAACTGTTTCTGCACAAAATGTTTTATAATTCATACAGACATCTCTTCTTCTGCAAGATGGTCTTCCCCACTGGATAATTAACTTCCTGAAAGACTCTGGATGTTACACTCACTCACATACACACAGGGTTTTCTGTTCTGTTGTCAGTCTGTGAAGCAGTCACAATCCAAACTCTTTGTCTACCAAATGCACATTAAGGTCAGAAAACTGAACTAAATTGTGAATTAATATTAATGTTACATTCCTACCATTTAATTAATAAATCTAATATGTAACATATCACATTTTTAATCTGATTTACTAAGTCTGGTTGAATATATGACATTACTCAAATAGTCCTATAATGTTTTATTTATATTAAGCTCATTGAGAAGTCCTTGATTGCTGTTAATTAGAAATCTGACGCACTTTCACTTTACATTACTTTATCGTTATGGGGGAAACATTGGGACATATTGACAATATTTCAACTTTTATAAAACTTTGACTCCAGTGAGAGAAACAGACTCAAAATATTTGCTATTAGGGATATTTTGGTGAAATCTTCGAAGCTGTATGCTAGGTGTGTGTGCATGTCATCGCTGTGTCTGTGGCTCCAAAGGAGATGAGTGGCTTCATCTCCAGTAGCTATAAGACTACATGATACAGATAAATGGTGAGGCACCAAAAGCACTTGTTTATTGTTAGGGAAAGGTCTCAGTGGGAGTGACATGTGGTACTCTGTGTGACTGCAGCTATGCCTTTCTGGAGATGCTGCTGAACAGCCTCCATTCCAGGACATGTCTGCACGGGCAAGTGTCAATGAAAAATGAGCCGTTGTGATTGGTCCAGATTTCACACAATAGAAGCCAAATGAATGTTGTCTCTTACTTTTTTTCATAAAGGGAAAATATTGTATATAGAGTTGTTCATTTTAATAATTAAAATAAAAGTTATGAAACTATATGTTCTGCCAGTCACCTAGGCTGAGCCAGGCGACAAGCCGATTAGGCCTTAACGGCACCCTTCACTGACCTGGGTGCTGAAATGAAAAGTACCATCACGTACATGTGCTCCCACGCAGGTGGTTATTATTTTTTGGGGACTGAGATATATGCTGAATTGGACCGCTTTGAATTGAAAAATAACTTTCAATAAGTAATATCTAAATGACACAAGGCATTTTCTCTTTATCACTTAGTGGCCAATATAAACATGGATATCTACAATGCATCTGCAGGATGATGGCCGACTAGTTTACCTCTCCATCTCAGTCCTTATTCATATTCTCTTGACTGAGTGGCCCACACATGATGAATGCGTTGGGCATATACTCAATGCCCTGATAATAGAGAGCTGCATGTATATTGAGTTTATCCAAAGAGCTGGCAATACAGACAGTATAATACAGCTTAACCATAATGTAGATGACAGCATGTGACGCTATTATTCACAAAATTTACTACATAATAAAAAAAATGGCCTACCTCAGGAAAGAAAGGGACAGCATGTTTTAAAGATGAGGGTTTTCTTTGCTCAGTAGTCACTTTGTTTAATTTTTAATGCAGGGATGTAGTTTATTACAGCATAACCTGTAAGTATAAGATTACTACAACTCGGCTGTTTTCATGAGATATATTTCACCTAAATATGTTGTACAAATTGTGCAGAGAACTAAAATACACTGAAGTCACAACATGCATCTGTATTTCATGAATTTGAGAAACCCAAGAAGAAGACTTAGTCTTCCCCTCTGTCTGTTTGAAACGGTACTGGCTGGGATATAATGGAGGGAGTTAGGGTGGTGGTGGTGGGGGGACTGTGTGTGCTGCTTTATCTACAATGGCGTAACATTTTTTTTTTTAACCAGTTACTTCCACACCACTTCTTTCATTATGCTGATCTGTGAAGCGGAACGTAACGCTGGCGGAGTTGAGAGGTCAGGGGCTCCCGCTGCCTAGATACATACAGTCTAATATTAGAACGTTTCCTTGATTTGTTAGCATCATCTCTGCTGACTCCAGAGCACATGGCAACAGACCGACCAATAGGATTTCAGGAGACGACTAAGCCCCCTGCTCTGTATGGTAACAGTGGCATCCTTCCCTTATTTATTTATATAGGGTTTTTTTTCCCACTGACTCATTCTCATGATTCCGTCCCCCCACTGTGCAGCTTCACTGTGCTCTCAAACTGTGAAAAGAGTTACGGTGTGAAGAGTAGTGGTGCTCTTATACTTTGCCTTTTCTTAACCTGCATAAGCTCTAGAGACTGCATATTTTTTATAGATTTTTTTCCCCATTCTTTTATTCATTTTTATAGATTATACTGCACCCCAAAAATGCTTTTTTTTTAACATGTAAAAATAAACAAATTCGGTAATGTCTTGGAAAAAGCTTGATTTTTATGAATACAAGAGGTGTCAAGAGGATAAGAAGAGGAGAGAAAATAAACAGAGGAATGGCATCGTTGGAAAAAGTGGCACACAGAGGGGACGGACAACAACCAAATGGAAAGGATATTTAAAAGATGGAGGACACGGGTGGAGAGACAGTACAGGATGATGGGTGGGTGGGGGGGGGCATTGGATGGCGTGAGGACCGAGGCCTGTGGTTGGTTTGATCTGAGCCACGTGCACGTCCAGCCACGTCTTTTTGCCACTTCACGGCTGTCGACGAAACATTGGCTTCCCCTGTCCCTTCTGTCTTGGCCCAGGTAAGTGCGTCCCATCCTCCAGAGTTTCCTGATGATGTTTCATTTTGTCAGGGTGTTATTTTCATCAGAAGTTACCATCTTGAAAGTTCTATGCATGTTCAGTCTCCATGTGTCTTCGTCATTACAAGCTTAGGTACAGGACGATGGAAAGCTCTAAGGCGTTGGGGAGATATGACGTACATCAGTCGTGCCATTTTTGGGATTCAACACTGATCGATGACAGTCTACAACCAAATATTTAGGAAAAACAAACATTCAGATGACGTTTACCATTGCCAAACTAAACACCTTCAACATCGTCTGTTGGATGGTGGATTGACCGTTTCAATCCATTAATCCATTATATGATAGAGACAAGCACACATAATTTACTTTGTTTTGATTAGGTCATCATTAAAACACAACCTAGTGCGGGACAGTACATATTTCTGTATTATATATTCTGAATTACAAACTTAAATAGCAACGTATATTGATAACAAAAAGAGTTATAATGATTTGAGAAAAAACACGTTGCGAAAATACAAGATTGTGTGCTGTCCCAGATGGACAGAAGCTCTTTTAGGACAGAAAAATTAGAAAATGTGAGATAAAGATTGCAGGACTCTGTTTGAAATTATGTTCATATTGCATCATCTCAATTGGGACTGGACACGATGTACTGTAAGCATTGAGCCGTGAGGACTTTCGCGGCTAGGTACCATTCAAAGTATTTTGATGCTGACGCCATTTCACAATTTTGATAATACCATATGCTTCTCTTATAAAAACTGACTGCAATCTATGTAATCTGTCAATTAACAATTGTACCGAGTTAAAGGCAGTCTGAGAAGAAGATGTCAGTTGAGTTTAATGAGGTTGCTGATTTTTTTCAATCACAGTTTTACGTTAGGACATCTACGACCTCTCGTTTTTCTACTAAAATCTTATCCATTGTGATGGCATCGGATCGATCATGTTTGCAAAATAAAATTCTGATCATTCATTACAATAACATTTTATGTTTCCTTTGATATCCCCACTTATCTCTTCAATAGTATATCACATTGTAAACGCTATAGGAGGATAATTAATTGCTGATTTAATCCCAGATGCTTAGGAAAGGAGGAGCCACAGTCCCCCTGAATTCTCTACCATGTAATTGGTTTCATGACTGCACAGTCATTATTTAAAAAAATGGTTCACACGGACATTCCAAATCAAAATCCCCAAAAATCCAGAAAATTCCAAAAGGTAATATCCAATACTCCCTTAACATTAGTATGTTAGTAACATTGATGTAGAGTCATTTTTCATTTTACTTTCAAGGGAAACACTCGTGGAGTAATTATGGTCCAGTGCTGAAGCAACATGATTTCCATTGTTATATAATCTGCTTAAATTTTTCCAGGTATTTTGTTACAACAGATCTTTCCTGTTTCCTGCAGATATTTTATTACCAAAACAACCCCTTAAATTTTTCTTTATACTTTGGGATTCATAGGAACATCACTACTTTTTGTGATATATATTACAAGTTTTATGTTTTTATTTAGTATTGGAAATTACTCACAATCTAAAAAATGTATTACAATGAGTCTAGAGGTCACAAGTCTAGACTGTGCTTGATACAACCAGCCTCTGCATGAAGCTTGATCTGCAATTAACCTGCCAGTCTTAATCACAGTGGTCATATGAGTGGGTAATATAATGTCCACAAGCATGGAACAATGGGAGCTATTTCAAATCTAGATATATTGTGATAAATTACATTTCAAGGCAAATCACCCACCAGGAATGTCTTTTGATTGTCAATTAAGTGATACCTGACTATTCAAGGTATTTTATCAAGAAAATCATGCAAAAAAAACAAACAACAACAATATTGCAATAAAGCAGTGAAATAAAGAGACATTTTATGATATGATGGTGTTGAACATTTAAGTTTCTCTATACTTGAGTTTGGGGGTGAAACAGTCAAGATGAGTTTTTTTTTTCATTTCTTGGATGCAAAAAAAAAGCAAAGCAGTTTTCCCCATTTTATGGCACTGAGTCTGGAACTTTGTGACTTTTTTGTTTTAGGTTTTCTGATATGAAATGGTGTGGGAGTTCTTGAGGATGAAATCAAACAGTTGTGCTGCAGTTCGTTACTCTCCCCCAACTGTGGCAGCTCTGAGTAGCTCCCAGGTATGAATCCCTTTAAGTGACTGACTGTAAGCCAGAACAGTGCTCAACTATAAAAACCGTCTGATTATGTAAAAGCAAAAGCAGAGGATCTACTGGCAATGTCATCGCTGTGCTCTGTGATGAGGTTAAACCAGGGATTCAGGCAGAGGAACATGCTCTACCTCCACAACACAGGGCAGCCTTGAACTCTGCATCGACACGTCTCTATCTTAAACCATGAGTGCAGCTATAAGCTGATATGATGTGATCAACAGCACCGTGTCACCTACCATCCTGCTGCTTCACCACCCTGATAAAACTATTCAGTCTGTGATGTGAACATGGCAGAAGAGTGTTCCCAGCTTAGATCAGAGGACGAGCTCCAGTCAGCTGATTTCCCAACGTCATCACTAGCATCCCTCCATCTCATGGATGAAGCTGTGGTCATCAAAGAGAGCACCGAGCATATGGTGGATAATCCTGAGCCCCATTCTATATTTCCTGTGATGATGTCATCACTGTTTACTCAATCACAACAGCAGACAAACATATCCATGGCAACTAGGCCTGAGCCATCACCAGCAGTTCAAGGTAAGTTAAAAGGTGCTACAGCTGCTACTAACTAAGTGACTTCAATAATTAATCAATTATTGTCCATTAATTTTCTGATGACTAAACAATTATTTGAGTTGACGCTCGAGAACAAGGAATGCATGTTTCATGGGCTTAGTGAGTTGAATGATTCACCTATAGATAGGGTTTTGACAGAGCTTTCCTGTTAGCGGGACCTGTGTCAATGAGTTTGCACATTTCTAATTTTACAACAGTATATGATTCCTAAAACATATGCATAGCTGTCAGTGGCAGCGATCTGATGAACTTCCAGGCATGCCATCACAAGTGCTAAAGGGATGATATACATCAACAGCTAGTAACACGCCTCTCACAACACATATATCAGCACATTTGTGCATAGCCACACACTGGCCAGGCTTTCTTTCTTTCTTGACAACACCTAAAACCCCAGTCAGAGATCGAGCATCACAATAGAGGTTATCAACTTTCTTTGTTAACCCAGCTTTTCTGCTTCAGCCTATGTGCACATTCTCATGAGGTGAATGTTGCATCAAGGACTGATCGCATGCCCCTACATCAGTTAGGATGAGCAGATTGCTATCATGGAGAGCTATGAAAAATATCACAGCAAATATCACAGCAAAACCAGCACAAACACTGGCAGAAAACTGCTGATGGTGTAAATTTGTATGTTAAAAATATTTATTCTACTACTTAGTGCACTCTTAATACCCAGTTAATTTCTTATGTCAGAGAGTTTTCATTTTTAAACTTGATACAACATATTTTAACATTATACTTAAGAGTTGCTGATATAGTAATCACTTTAGTGTTTAGCTAAATCAAAATGAAATCAATTTTATTGATTGGATAGGCTTTAGATTAGTGATATGCCAATAGAAAAATCAATATTCTATTAGTGTGTAAAACAAACATGGCAGCAAAGCA
Organism: Chaunax sp. Z400; assembly: GCA_037577475.1. Lineage (NCBI taxonomy): Eukaryota > Metazoa > Chordata > Actinopteri > Lophiiformes > Chaunacidae > Chaunax > Chaunax sp. Z400. The sequence continues at coordinate 21,351,834 of CM075188.1, read as the reverse complement.
GAACCGAGTATCATTAAAAAGTGCTCTATAGTTGCTGTGCCTTCATCATTGATGATATGCTGAGTTAAGAAAATAATACGTTAAAAGTGGTGCTTTTAATAGTCGATTTTAATCTGAAACTCTCGTGATAACATGTTACCATGTAAAAAAAGACCCACCTTCATCACATCGAAAACTTTTGGCTCAACATCGCTAACCCATTAATTTCACTTGGTGGTACAAGTACACTCCTCTGCTCCAGTTCTTCGGGCCCACATGGCATCCCGCTGCAGACAGCTGTTGTTTGTTAGGCGAGGCGAGGCAAGGCGAGGCAAGGCGAGGTCGAGCACCAAGCAGCATTTAATGTGCCTGAGTGTTGAGGAGTGCCTGTTCTGGTATTTTAGGCAGTCAGACAGTGTCACCTGTCAGCAGACTAGTCTGGACAAGGTCTCCCACATAGTGCAAGACTCAGCAGCAAAACTGTATCTCCCTCTGGAGTCCTTGTCAGTGGGCCAGGAGTGTGTCCTGAGTCACACACAGACTGGCCTCATCTGACATCAAGAATAACACTGGGTGACTGTTCAGTTGATGTTGCAGAGCTCTTGGAGCCAGAGATGGGCCAAAACAACAGTGAATCTCAGTCTCGCACCCTGACAGCGTTCCTCCGGGACCTTTCCTCCCCTGTTGATCATGATGATGTGTTTCCTGCTCTAGGAACCGACACAGCCAAGGAAGGAGGTACTTAGCATCGCTTTATTCTGCTTGTTCAAAGAGGAACAGATCTATTTTGGCCTGCTTAATCACCTTTGTTCCAAAAAAAGGGAAATAAACAATTTACACTCTTAAATAAGGAATGTTAGCACAAACTGAAGCTTGTTAATTTTTCTAATTCATTTACTGCATCGCCTGTTTTATAGTTTGGTCATTTTAAAACTAAAAACACTGGAAATGACCTGATAATGATCTACAAGGAGAGTTATATTGTTGTTTATTTATTGTTTATTTATTGTTTATTTATTTGGATCCCCTTTAGCTGCCACTAAGGTAGCATCTATTCTTCCAATATATATAAAGAGTGAAAAGGGATAGAAGGATGGAGACTATTATGGATTATCTTTAACGGAACTATACTTAAGAATAAAATAGAACCACAAAGCATTGTTGAAACAAAAATGAGTCCTGATATCTCCAACAGTTCAGGCTATGCTGAAAATGCACCGTGACATTAATAACAATAATAATAATAATAATACAAAAATAGTTTTGCAAACCTAAACCTCTGTATTTGTATTAATGTTTGTAATTCTGTGTCTGTGGTTAGAGCTTCAAGCCAAGAACAACGTAACTAAAGCAATGGCAGCATGTGAGTCCAGCTATGATGACAACCATCTGTCTGATGCAGAGTGGTACTGGGGAAATATCTCAAGGTACTGAATATTTTCAAATGTCATGTTGATATATATATATGTATGAATTTAAAAGTCCTACATTTACTGTATTAAACCTTAATTTCTTTTGTGTTCGTCCAGAGAGGAGGTAAATGAGATGATGAGGAACACGCCTGATGGCACATTCCTGGTCCGAGATGCTTCCAGTAAGGTTAAGAGGGAATACACTCTCACACTAAGGTAACTTTACTTTTTAAGTTTACTGGTGCACGTACTGTATTGCATTCACGTATTTAATCACATGAATAGGTTAGGGTTTCATAAGGCTCTGCAAGAGTTTTAGCCTTTGAGCTGCGTACATTATATGAAGTATTTGCACTCTTATTTGTTTGTCCTTGAAAGGATAGTTGCTCCCAGATCAAATACATGAAGTCAGCGGTCAGCTAATATTGCCTCAGAGTCTGACTCTAGTTGTTTTATAATGTAACTTTATACATTTCAGATATAAAGCCTTGTTTAGGAGAGACAGTCAGCAACATGACACCTTGTCTACATATGACATGTTCTCGTCATGGTCTTTCCAGTTACCGTCTCACATTTGTCTGAAGGAAGAGACACACCAATGCTGTCTATATACTGTCTTTCTTACACACACACATAACCTGTGACCCGAACCTCTTATTAGTATCAGAAATAGAGGTCTAAAACAGACAATCTGCTGGTTTCATCCTTCATTTATGTATGTAGTGTGAAATAACACTGTGTTGGTTGGATGCTTTTATTCAGGTGGAGCTCTGCACAGTACTATGGTTGGGTGTTGAAGACCATGCAGTTAAATCAGTCGACTAATCCCAACAAGAAACTCATCTCATATTTCCATATCTGAAATTCATCCCACAGTGATCCCACAAGATTGGTGCTGACCGGCTGCTACTCTACTCTAATATATCTTGTATCAGCAACACTTGTGCTAAAGTCCTGTAGGGCCTGTAAAATTCTCAGATCACACATCACGCACATTAAATTCCCACTGAAAGTATTTAACTTGAAAGAATCCAGAATATATTGTTAGTCCCCATCCTTTCTTATTTTCTGAAGGGGAATATTTTTTTACTGCTGCTTGCTGCACCATCAGATATTCAGTTTGATGGGGTTGGTGGTTGAAGAGAGCTTTCCTTTGCAAATAATGCACTCAGTGGGACTATTGTCAGCTTTGTGCCATATATATGCTTTACATTTTGCAGAAAAGATGGCTACAACAGACTGATCAAAATCTTCCATCAAGGGGGGAAGTATGGCTTTTCTGAGCCACTGGCCTTTTCCTCTATAGTGGACCTGATCCAGTATTACCAGAACAAGTCTCTGGCTCAGTACAACTCTAGACTGGACACACGACTACTTTACCCCATATCTAAATACCAGCAGGTGGGTTTATGTGGCCTAGAGCTTTAAATGTGCTGTCTTATATAACACGTATTTTTCCTCTGTTGTGATTTTTTTCATATATAATTACTAAATTAAAAAACTTAATCCTTTTCAACTATATTGTCTAAGTTTATTGTTATTGTTGTGTTTGCAATTGAAATTCTGTTGGCCTATGTGGTTTTGGTTGTATCAGAACCAGTGACAGGAATAGTTCATTTCTATTTTTTTTTTTTTTAAATCAAAGTTTAGCAAGTGTGGATATAACTGGGGGTGCACATAACATTTTTGGTCTGGTTCTCAAAGGAGCACCTGAGGATGTCGCTTGGTGCTCACCTTTTGCACTGCATGAAGCAGACATGCTATAGGTCACTGTCATCACTGGTAGTCACTTGAATTTGAATGGCAGGTAATAGCCTCCATATTTTCAACAGTCTCTTGCCTCCATGCAGACCATCTAATATTGTGAAACTTCCTTGTTTACCAAAGGCAATGCTATTCTCACCATATACTGTATCTTCTTAATTATTCAGTTCTGTCTGTAAATAAAAGCTGAGTAACTTTACAATGGAGCGAGTAAATGTCTCGCAGTATGGACCATGCGATTGGCTGACTTGGCGCAGTTTTCAATGATGTGAGTGGTACACAGAAAATGCACAAGGGGATCCCTGATCGCCAACAACTCACGCAATTTGGGAACAATCCTGTTGTAAACTCCAACGCTGACTACAGCTCCATGTGCAGACTGAAACCAACTTCGTCTTCCACTCATCCCATAAACCCTAAGCATGGAAGAGTTGCAGAAGCCCCTTTACTATTGTCCTGTGCCATTTGAGTCACACCTTAATTAATCCATCTCTCCGTTGTTAGACACAATGTACACAATGGTAGTACGCAAAAGCGCTTCTTGTTCCATGCATGGCACCTGTGCACCACTTATGTGCATCCCTGGACATAACATTCCTTGAATGTCACACTCCGGAGCCTTCTGTCATGTTAGTTTAAATCAAACTGAATGCATCACAGCAGCTTTAAAAATGGACCTGGTCCTTAATATCTTTTACATTCTCTCTCTACAGCAGCAAGTTGTGTTAGAAGTTGACATTGGTGCAGTTGGAGAACAGCTGAGGATATTTCAGGATCAATACAAAGAGAAGAGCAAAGAGTATGACCGACTGTATGAGACGTTTAACCAAACCTCCCAGGTACAACAGTATCATTTAGAGTTCATCTTAAATACACTTCAGGTTACATTGACAAAAATAACATCTTGTTTTTACTTTTTGAATGCTTTACCAAACAGACTCATGACTGTAAAAGTAAAGATTTGCCTCCTCTCTTTAGGAACTGCAGGGCAAGCAGATAGCCATCGAGGCCTTCACTGAAATCATTCGGATCTTTGAGGAAGAGTGTGAAACTCAAGAACGCTACAGCAAAGAATACATCGACATGTTCCTCACATTAGACAGCAATACAGAGACAGACAAGTATGCTTCAAAATACCAATCAAAATCAACCAAAATAAAAGCCATCTTTCCTGTATTTTGAAAGAAAAACATTGAAATTTGAAATACTCTCTTCTTGGCCATATCCCTTCACCATATTCAAAGGAAGCAGGCTAAACGGAATTGCTTAACGATGTTGAACCTTCTCCTCTACCTCCACCTCTTCCCAGAATTCAAAGCAATTCAGATGAGCTGCAGTCAAAGGTGGAAGAGATCTACAGCGGCAAGAAGAAGCTGGAGGAGGAGCTCACGAGGGAAGCTCTGTCGAACATGGAGATTGACGAGAAAATGAATAGCCTGAAACCTGACCTTCTTCAGTTGAGAACAATCCGAGATCAATACCTGCTGTGAGTTCAACCCTTCAGCACCGTATGTAGATTTTATACTGGTAATGGAAAGAGCAATCAGTCTTTAGTAAATTCAAAGAAGCAAATGTGGCCTATAAAGTTTTTTTTCAGCCATGTGTCTTTACGCAGTGGGGCACTATTCACAAAAAAATGCACCAAGACTCAACGCCTGATAGAGCCGACATTTAATACTCGTATACAGTGGCTGCAGAAGGTGTCACTATTTCACACACATGTGCTGTGGCAATGTATGAGGTGACTGCTGCATATCCAAAACAGTCCAGAAGTTTTTTAGAAAAGCCTGCTGCATCTTACTCTAGGATTCTATGAAATATAGTGAAACAGAAGAACTGATACATGATCTATATTACGGCTCATTTTTCACATATTACTGTGTTTTGTCCATGTTTCAGCTGGCTCACCCAGCAAGGCACTAGACAGAGTCAGATTAACGACTGGCTGGGTATCAGGAATGAAGAAGAGGAGTGAGTATCCTCATTTATCCAGGTCAACTGAGCATATAGTTGATTTCATTTCAAACATTTTTACGTTTAATGAAGTGGAAAATGTTAAGGGATATGTTTTGCGACAGTAACTTGCCCCTAACTAGAACCAGAAACATGCTTCTACTATGTGTGCAGGTCTTGAAACATTTGTAAAATGTACAGATAAAGTATGGTGGTGTACACAGCATACCAACAGTCACATGTTCAAAATTAAATGGCATAAATGCATTAACAAAAAAAAGCTAAATTGTATTCTTAAACATCATATTTTTTTTTAACTAATCTCACTCCACCAACTCACCCATCAACCCCCAGCCCTTACACCCTCGCAGATGATACCCACCAGGAAGAGAGGAGCTGGTACGTTGGCGGTATGAGACGGAAGGAGGCAGAGGAGCTGCTGAGGGGGAGGAGGGATGGGACCTTCCTAATCAGAGACAGCCAGACTCAGAGAGGCTCATTTGCCTGTTCTGTTGTGTGAGTACCATCAGAGTTGCATGTTTTAGCCATTTAAAATTACATTTAGATTTGCATAATGTTGCATGAGTATAGCAAATGTACTTGCATCCATCTGTGCTGTGTGTTGGTCTTAAAATGAGGTGTGGTGAGGTGCGTTGTCATTGTGCCATTGACTGACAAAAATCTGGTCTTAAGTTCATCGTGCAGTATTTTTCCTGCTGTTTAAAGTGCACATATACGCTGGTTCACTATGTGTCTCCACTCTGCTTGTAAAATGCACAGATCAGCTCAAGCATCATTCAAATCCACATGTACATTTTCATCCAACCATCATCAACCCAAACAGATCTGTGTCTGTGCGACCTTTTGTACACGATTAATTAACATTAGATCCTGTTGGTGCGTCGAGAAATTTAAATAATCATTGAAGTTAAGCTACTGTGCCTTGAGCATAAATGGCAGAGACGCCAGAGACATACTTGTTTCTGCTGCTTGGGGATTACTGCATATTAAAATTAATATTCTCCTCATTAATGAAGTTGTTTTTTTTTTGCCCACATTCATCCCATCTATTAATCAGATTAATCCATTTATCAAGCAAACGGAAGCTGTACACACCTTAAATCCAATTGCACCATACACTTTAGATCATGTTCTATCATTTAATAGAGCCCTAAACCTGCCTGTGTTCAACTAAAGTCATCCGTCATTATAATATTTTGTCAAAAATGTTGATTGTGCGTACGTATTCCTCTCATGCAGTGTGGATGGGGATGTGAAGCACTGTGTGATCTACAGGACGTCCACTGGGTATGGCTTTGCTGAGCCCTACAACCTGCACTCATCCCTGAGAGAGCTGGTGCTCCACTATCGACACACGTCCTTGATCCAGCACAACCAGCAGCTGAATGTAACCCTGGCCTGGCCCGCTCTGAGCCAACAGCCCAGCTGAGACACACCAGCATGACACCCTGACGGCACTTTCCCAAAGCTTCACTGTATAAGCACTGAGGAGGCACCGATATGGACACTGTAACCACGCTCCAACAGTGAACAGGTTTGGGTTGTCACCATAGGAGAAACAACGCTCAAATTTGGATATTTAAAAATCTGCTTAGATGTCATAGCAAACAAAAAACACGACTGGACAGTCACTTAAATTGTTTTGCCAAGTTACTCAACACACAGCTTTTCCAGAGTAGTTTTAAGGGTTAGATCATTGTCAGCTTTGTCAGTACGCTGCATATGTAGGTCCTGGCACCAGTCATGCTGCAGTTATATTCTACTCTACTTTTCTAATTTTCTTTTTTAAATCTATTATTACAACCATTAAAAATCTCACTTACTCGCCATCTGCACAGTTTTAAAAACACTATTAGGACTAAGTACTTAGCATTTACAACATTCAACACTAAATTCAATCTTTTTCAGCAGTACTGAGGTAGTACTGAAATAAGACAATGCTATTACTGGTGTTTGGTAGTTTTCTGAACCTGTGCTGATATTTATGTTGCATACATTTTGAACAGTGCTGCGGTTTACAGTGAGAATATCAGGGTAACATAAGGGTAATACAGACAGTAGTATCTAGCTTTCAGATTGAATCAAAGCTGATAGCTTCTATAACTTCAGTCAAACAAGAGATACAGTACATAATTTGGCTGTGTGTGAGTACAAAACCATGATACATTTTCCTGGTGAGGAGAAATTAATCTAATCTACTAAATCAGACACGGAATGTCTCAGATTTTTTAGAAATAATTCCTGAGAAGAAATACATTTCATAGAGTATCAAAGTCAGGGTATATTTAGTCAATCCGAATAAACGCTCTGTATCATGCTCTGCCTGTCTTCAGCCACCGCATAGTTCTCCGAGCCAAAAACACTTTTTAAGTGAATTTATTGCATCCCACCACAGTATACAGTATGTCTTTAATTCATATAATGAGTGCAGTTGCAGTGTTTAGGTGCTTCTAGGAAACTAAGCTCAGGATGAGACCCTGCAATACCCAATGTGCATCATGGGTAGTGTAGGAACCAAGGAGACACACGAGCACTTTATCCAAAACAAGACAACTAGAACACACAGACACAGGTGTGAGTTGTACACTGCATTACAGATGTATTGCAGTGTGCAGAATCTTTTCAGGAGCGAAGAAACTAAATAAATAAACTCATGTCATTCTGCACATTTCTGCAAGGACATTATCAATGAGACACAATTGGAATTCATGAATTCTACCTCTGGGGTGTGTGTATGCTTTATAGCATTATCATTATAGGATCTTTCAAATTAGTATGATGGCAAATTTTAATTTTTGTTTGTAGAAAATAGGACAATCTCAGTAAATTTTGCACAATCGATGTGTTGCATTCAGTTCGTTTGTTAAATTAAATTATAGTAGCAATACCTGAGGAGGCATTTACCGTGACGCAGCAGTCCCGAGGCTCAGGTTAATACTGAAAGCCTTTCTGCGTGTGTACATACACATTTTGGAATATCAACCAAAAAAAAACACTAGTTACAACATTAGTTACATATATGCGATATTTCAATCTAATCCAGTGGTGTGATTTTGGATTCTGGTTGAAAAGTGCCCTTAAGTGTTCATGTTCCAGCCATCATTATTTCTTTATGTTACTCTCAGTACAAGTGGTTTGTACCATACATGTGTATGATGTTGGGTGTTGTTATCAACTGAGCATTGAGGTTGTGTCTCGTTGGACACAAGGCTACAATAGCACAAAATGCCAGAGTACCCTTAAAGACAGCTGTTTGACTATAACTGTTTTTAAGCATCTTATTTCCCTATTAGGCTGCACAAGCTGAGCATATGACACTTGGCATTTACTATATTGTCAAATATGTTTAAAATAAGTAAGTTTTAAGTAAAACATAATTAGATTAAACAAATAATTTAGATAACTGTCAAGTTTTGGTGATGATCTCAAGTGTACCGAAAATGAAAAACTAAAAACTAAAACTTTAAATGAAAGGGTAACAATTTATACAAAACAAGACATTTAAAGATATCATCTTCGACTTTGTGAGGCTGGCATGAATATCTTTAACCATTTTCTGTTATTCTATAGACCAAATAATTAATATGATTGCTCTATTCATCATGAACATAATCATCAGATTATTCAATAATGTTAGCAACCATTGCTGGCTAATTTGCTATTAACTATCAGGGTATGATTCCAGCTGTCGTGGACCAAATAGGGATATTATGGTGATGGAAAATCAATCTGCAATGATAAATATCACACTTTGAAATGAAAATACTTTACATGTCAGGCTTATCCTGATCGATCCGGTCCTGGATAGGGACTCCTTTGATACAGCACTTTGTGAGAGGAAATTGAGTGGTGCTTGTGGGTTACAGTAAATCATTCAAACTGTTGTGAATTGAATACAGCAGTCAGTTTGGGTTGCTCATAAATTTCAAGCATTTAAAAATAATTGATTTTACATTTTGTTTCTGATCATTTCTGTATGCATTTTTCCTGTTTAATGAGTCACCTTAAATGATTTCTTTCTTTGTGGTTGTTAATCAAATATGTGCTTGATGCTTGTTGCGTACACTTGAAGTAATCATTTTATTGCCATGAAGCAAGTTGGAAAAATTGTGTCCAATTCATACTTGGTAGCGGTGAAATGGTTACGTTTGGTATTGCATGCCTCTGTTGTGTAATGACTTGCCTAGGTATTATATAAAATGTTTTACTTATCGTTTTAATATCAGGGATGGTACAACAAGTTCAGCACCAGTGACAAAAAAATACGTTTTGTTACCCTTTTTTGATGGTTTAGCCGTATTCTGTGAAATCCAATCTCAAGTTGTTTATTATTTTTTTTCCTCTTTTGGTGCTAAGCACCCAAAATGCACCTCTTTGAGATCAACCCTGAGTCATAAAGTATGAGTGATACTGTTATATCTTTTTAAAGCAAATAGAAAAGCCTTCATGTAGGGTGTGGTCAGCTGTCACCAGCTCAATCTGAGATATAATGTTGCACCATTGTCAGTCAGCTGTTCATACCATTTTTGTATGACTCAGTGCTTATGGACAAGCAATACTACACTGTGTGTATGTGTCGAAATTAAAAACTCTGTGACTGTGGTGTAGTTTGACAGCAAACAGAGGGAATACTGTTAAGTTAGGAGACACATGACTCACACCTGCCGTCATAAGAGTGCTGAACTTCCAACTTTTTCTTTTGTCTGAATTCCACTTTTACAAGATGTTAATGTTTTTAAAAATCATCTTATGGTAACTTGTTACTCAGTAAATATGGACGGATGCATTAAAATGACTAGTTATGTCAAGCATGAAGTGCGCCCGTCTGGCAAGTGAAACAAAATTGTAGGCATCTCCCTTGCCATTTATGTTCTTTAACTTTTGCACCCTGAATAGATTGAGTGTTAAGTTAAGTCCAAAAGATGAAATATAAAAGTATTTAATATTGTGTATTGTAAATGAATTTTTCACGTATTCCAGTTCAGCTTGTGGCAGGAATACAAAAAAAATCTATACAGCTTACTGGTGCACAAATATAGACTTCACCACTGTGTTGTGGGATTGAGATTTAAAGCATAGCATTTGCACACAAGTATCTCTTGAAGTGGAGATATGTCGATGACATGACGGTCTTCATGTACCTCCACCCTGTTACTGAAGCTGGTGGACATGTGGTGGTGCTAAATATGGGCAAGTTGCTAATGAGATTGATATGTCATGGCAATGATAAAGCACTAATAAGAGTTTGTCTGTCTCTTTGATGTGCTGACCACGTAGTATTATTTAGTTCTGTGGAGCCTGTGCACAATTTGTGTTTTTTTAATTTTTTTATTGTCCCATTTCTTTTTGTAACTTTAAATTTTTTATCATTGTGCAAACAAAATGAAATGGAGATACATTAAAAAACACATTACAAAATGATTATTGTTTCATAGGAGAGAAAAGTATCTCATTTCATAGCATTTGTGTCATGATGATGTACTTTCAGACTCTATCATGTTAAGTAATTCTCTGTCCAACTAATAAGTACCAACGTATGCGCTATTTTGGTAAGACATTCAAATTGTAATGCCATGTTTATGTGAGAAAAAAATGATTGCCATTCAGGTGTTTATTTTCCAGGCTCCTGTCTTATTCACATTTGCAGGTTAGCATGTGCCCCATGAAACCTCCCTCCAAGGAGGTTTAAAATCAGTTGGTTTTATGCGTCTTCCTTACATTTTGTGCTAGATACAATGGGTTTATTCCAAGATTGATTCAACCTAACTGTTGTGTGGCGTAGTAATAACAGCTATAAACCTCTCTTGGACTCCAAATAAGACCCATTTGGATGCCTTTAGGAAGGACTTTGTGTCTTGTTAGTTCAATAAGTTTTCTTAGGTTGGCCATTATAAGGGTTTGATCTTGTGAAGTGCAGGAAGGACTGAATGACAGCAGGGATGTATGTGTCAAAGACGATAATCTTGCATGTCAGTTCCGTGGTGGAACAAAATGGTGATGGTTTTAGTGGTAATAATTCTGGGTTTAATTCCTAGAAGGTGAATGTATTTTTTTTTCAGTTTCTCCCATGGAATTAAGATCATATTGGATGATTCTGTAGCAAATGAACAATGCAAGACTTAGTGTGCAACTTATGAGAAGCAGAGGATATGGGTGTGAGAGATAGGATTGTGGTACATCTGCTACAGATGCTACATCTGCTACATCTGCTACAGTACATGTGCTACAGAAATGTCTATGTGTAGGTACAAGGTTTGATAAAGTTAAGTGAAAGAAGTGGCTATATGGGTACAGTATAGTAAATATAGATGGGTTTAGTTTTATATTGGAGATATATAAAAGGGTCAGGAATGGTCATCTTACTTAAGGGTTTGGTGTGGTTATAGTGAAGGTTAAGAGGACGGAAGTGATATTTGCATTCACAGTGTTTGGCTGCCATTCAATGGTTTGGTTATATGGAATCTTACATTTGTCATACAGACACCACAACATTTTTAGAGAAAGATTTGTCTTCCATCTCAGATGATGTTAGATTGGACAATCATTATCAAGACTTTTAAATGTTTCAAATTCAGTGATATTTAGAAAAGGTTTTGTTTTATTTTGTGCTGTGCATATGATCAAATACCTCTACTTGTCTCTACATCGCATTCACCGTAGTACAAGTTAACATCCTGTTTCATCCTTTTTCATTGTGACTGTATGCATTTCTGCTTAATATAAAGCATTTAGCTGCCCTTTTTAAATAGCCTATTGCCGTAAGAAAATACAATTATTGTAAGTGTTTATTTCCTGTATTGATTATGCAATGACATTCAGCTTGTTTGAAATAGCTTGTGTTTTCTTTAGGAGTCTTCTTTCAGAAAAAATTATCATTTCAAACATTTTTTTGTCAGTGTAAAACTTGACTTAGACCCATTTCAGAGCATCATTGTTTACGTATGTACTTTCAGATGGATATAAATTTGACCTGATGGTTTAATGAATTGGTGTGCGTATTATTTGATAACCTGATGCTTTCAGAGATCTTTGATTAAACATTTACATAAGCCAAGAGCAAAACATTTAGCTTTACACTGTGCTATACATGCAAACACAAGGACATCAGCATTCGACCAATGAAAACAGGTACACTGGTGCAGAGACAGCTGTGGTGACAAACCATTTACTTTCTGGTTCAACTGTAGAGATGATCAATTTTATGAACATATTCATTTCAACATATATTCTGAATATTCTCAACATGTTTTTCATGGGTTTAATGTTATACTCTGCATATGGAAATAACAAACCCCAACTCAAGTAATTAAACTTGCACAGAATTTGTGTTGTTCTACACTCCACTACATTCCAATAATGATAATAATAAAAACAATTTGAGAGTAAAGAAAATTTCAAGTGAACCAGCGTTTCATGTGTCAAAAATTTCAAATATAGTATAGGTAAACAAAGTATTACCAGGTAGTTACAAATAAAGTTTAGATCTACTTTTATGTATCCAGCACATTACAAATTATGGAATAATTGATGGTTAATTTTATTGCAGCTTGCTTGCTAATTTTGTCATAGGTAAAGGTAGTGCTAATGATTTTCAGTGGGGTAGAGCAAACGTTGAATTTGTTTAACACTATGTTATTGTTGTTCTGATGTAAAACCACAAAACCAGTGCTGGGTTGGTCCAATATTTATGCAGCAGTTGGGTTAAAAACAACTACATTTGGGTGTTTTCATTGAAGAATGTATAGCCTTTGTAAATTAATATAGTCACCAATTTTGGCGCATTTGCCAGCCACTGCTAAATAGAAGAGGTTAAGACTCAAATGTGCCATTTTTCCCGGGGGCCAAAAGATTAAGTGCCCTGGTTAAAGGGGTCTAGCACCTCCCCTGGTACAGATACACAACCACCACCCAATGAGCAGAGAATAAATCTTACCTTCTGAGGAGGAGTTTCTTCTACCTTTGCAATTCAAACTGTATTAAAAGAGAAATAAAGTTTTTCGTCTTTGGTAAGAGAACACGAGTCCACAACTGTTTTTATGAGAAATACTTATGTTTTGTTGTCATTCAGCATTTTCTTAATGGCTATCCTACCGCCATTCCAGCATGGCACTGCCCATCGGATTTCTGGTCCTTTAGACGTCAGATATTGTCCAGCGCCTGCGACATAGAAGTCAGAGATGGATGGATGCATGGGCGGATCCAGCCCCAGCCGAAGTCTGATTGGCCCCTTAAGTGCCCCACTCCCGACACTTTTTTTTTGTGTTTTTTTTGGTGGAGCCTCAAACACCTTTTGAAACTATTGTGATGCTGCGTTTACGTCATGGGTGAAGGAAGCTTACAATGGAAAGGATTCCCATGTTTATGACTTATGATACAACTTGGAAGTCGACAAACTTATTTATAAGTTAGGATTGGTACATCCGATGTGACCTGAACGTGGCATGAGACTGCACCTGCACGGAGTCCTGCAGAAGCACGCTTGAAAAGCTATGACGGAAGTGAGTCTTGAATTCAGCATGACATTAATGATAATGCATGAATTCTGAGAATACAGTCAGAATTCTGAGAACAGTCAGAGTTCCAAGCATTAAGTCAGAATTCTAGAATAAAGACAGAATTCTAGATTAAGGTCAGGATTCCAGAGAATATTGTCAGAATTCTGACATTAAAATCAGACATCATTCTCATAATTCTAACTCTTTTTGTCCCCCCCGACATTAAAAACAAACAAACAAACTGTAATAATATACATTACCTGTTTTAAGTTCATGTGTTACATACTGTATTTGGTATGTTTTCTGCACTCCAGTTTAAAATGCAATAAATATGAAAATTAAGAACTTTTATTTCCTTTTATTTTCAGAGCTGACTCATTTTTCATTTATTTTTCCGTGTAAGTTTTCTGTCATTAAACATAAAACCTGAAAAATATTCCGGGGGTTTTGTGTTGTTTTATTTTTAAATCACTTTTGAAAACTTATTTGTATTGAAATATTTTCTTTTAACGTTCATGTTTAGGCCTAATGAAAATTATGAAAATTATAAATTACACTGTATTCTATTTTATTTATTTAATATTATTTTTGATGCTGCCCTTAGGTCTTGCACTGGTCTATTTTAATCCATTTGTTGTTTTTACATTTTACCTTTGTGTTTTATTTACGGTTTTAATCTTCCATGGTTTTAAGTTTTATTCCTCTTTTACCCATTTAATTCATACATACAACTTTAGTTTGAATTTTTGTAAAAATCTAGGGTTAAAAAAGTAAAAATAACACTTTTTTTTTGTGCCTTTTCTGGTTTATCCATGATATGAGTAATGCTCACGGGAGACCACTAGAGGGAGACAAATCATCATAATATAATACGAATAATAAATGGTTAGCGACTTTACCACCATTATGAGTTATCACAAACTTTGCAAAACTTGCATGCAGAGTGCATATTTGTCATTAATACCAAGCCTTATTAATCTACAATTAGACTGATGTAATTAACCCCAGTTTTGAACAGCTATAAATAATTTATTGTGGAGAAATGGGAGTGTCCGAGGATCAGTGAAGGCAGCAGCAGTCACTCACACCTGGCTGTAATCAGCTGATGGTGGGGCTGTCTAGTCATCTCCCCTCGGAGACCGTGTGGACTTTGTTACTAAACATGAAGCTGTCAGGACTGCTTTTCGGGATTTTCCTCCTGTGTGCTGACCGGAGAAGCTCCGGGTTGTCCCATCCTAAACCCTCCTGCCGCTACCCTCCCTCTCAGTGGTGTCGATCCCTGCAGATAGCAATAGAATGCAAGGTAAGTACAGTAGAAAACACACACTGGACTCTATTTACAGGGTCACTGATGTGCCCTTTTTATAAGATATAGATGTCATAGACAAAAAAATGAAAAAGGATTTTTATCTGAAATTATTCATGTTTTTTCTCTCAGCGGGATATACTTCACTTATTATTGCTCTATAATATATTAATAATAATAATGATAATGATAATAATAAAATAACTCAATCAAACCAGAGTTACTTAGATCAAAGTAAATTTGTTTTTATCAGACAGACTTCTCTTGGAGATTAGTCATGAAAAATGTGAAACATGAGTTTTCCTTTTGTGTCAAGCTTTAAAAAAAAAAGTCGGTGTGTTTGAGTTAATTTGTCTTATAGGGTTACTTGACATTTCACATCCTGTGATGTGCAGCCATCTCTCTCCATTGTGGCTTACTTCCTTTTTGTTCCAGTTACAGGCTTTTTGAACTTTATTCTAATTAAAATTTACAACCATATGTAAAATATCAAATAGTATTTTCTTCTTGTATGAGGAAAGAGTGAATTCTCCAAAACAGTGGGCAAACACTAACTGTTATTTACTGTAAATAAGAAGCACAATATAAATATTTTCAATCAGCATCTCAAACAGGAAATGTGGAGTTCAAAGTTTCCCCTGCTCTGGGTTTAAATCAGAGTCATGCTTCAGAAATTGAACACCAGTGGTTCTTCATGTGACTGCCAGAACATCTCTGGGTGAAATCATTCAAATTGGTTTAAATGCTGGATGCTGGAAAATGAACACAACACAGTTTGTTTTACTTTGAGCTACAGACTTTAAAATGCTTTCATTGATTCAAGATTTACTGGTGTCTTTTAAAATGCCTCTCTTTTCTAAACTTTATTAGACAACTCACTAACTTGTTTTGCTTTTTGTGTAGGTTCACAAGCAGTGTATGGAGGTGAACGCTGCCAGACCAAACCAGTCTGTTCCTCCAGTATCTCTCACTCTGTACTACGAGAGTCTGTGTCCAGCCTGCAGAGTCTTCATCAGCCAGCAGCTGTTCCCCACCTGGGTCATGCTGCAGGACATCATGACGGTCACTCTGGTCCCCTATGGGAACACTAAGGTACACGGATCCTCTCTGAGAATGGAGAGAAGATGGCATGTCATCTGAGACAATCGAATATTGTACTCTTGTAAAAATATAAATGTAATTATCCATCTTGTAGGAGCTGCCATCTGCAAACTCCCCATTCATCTGCCAGCATGAAGAGCCTGAATGCAGCGCAAACATGATAGAGGTTTGCATGTTTCAACACCTGTATTGTAGCTCTGTCACATTTTATTTAAAACAAATACACAATGCCTTTAGATTGATTGATTGATCGATCTTCCTCAGGCCTGTATCATCCATTTAACTGGACACTCAGCATTTCAGGTCATCCACTGCATGGAGTCGGCTGCAGATGTTCTCAACGCTGCCCAACCTGTGAGTATACAGAGAAGAAACCTCTAGCTTTCCCCTTTATTTGTGTAGTTTCAGCCATGACCTCCTGATGTAAATGTTGCTGAACTCTGGTTGTTGCATAGAAACATCACCTTTTCAAAATGGTGCAGAGGAATAATGCATAAATCTCAAATGTGAAATAACAAACTGATTCAACTGATGCAGAAATGTGTTCATGAGCGTAGAATCCTGTCACTCAAAGCAAAGAGTTGATTAGGAAGCTAAGTTTTCAAGACTCTTTAGGTCTATTTTCAACTATGAAAACAGTGAAAGAGGAATCCTTTCTTTTCTTCAGGACCAGTTTGAAAAATAATAACATAATAATAATTAATACCACTACTACTACTACTACTAATAAAAATAATAAGGCCTGCAGAGATACTGTATGTGTATGTTTGATAATCCTCTGTCCTGTCGTCTCAGTGTCTCCAGCTGTACGCTCCCTCTGTCTCCTGGTCCAGTGTTGACTCCTGTTTGAAGGGAGATCTGGGATACCAGCTGATGCACGCCAACGCTGCCTGGACCAGAGCTCTGAACCCCACCCACACTCATGTCCCCTGGGTCACCTTCAATGGGGTAAAACACTGATGTCACTCATGATTATTTATTACGGGTGGATTTAAAGGGTTAAGAAGAAGTAAAATCTTAAATTTATGTTTTTGATCTGTTTCTGCTTTTCACTAAAAAGGTAGAATTACATGTTTAACTGAATTTGTTGTATTCAAAACCTCTTTGCAGTGGTAGAGAGAATATTCACATCCTCTAATTCAATTAAAAAAATCAGACTCTGAAAATGTTATTCAAGTACAAGTATGAAAAGTATTATCAGGAAAATGTATTGAAAGTATAAAAAGTACAAGTAGTGAATGCAAAAAAGTCCTCTGTGACTAACTATTAGATTATTCTTACTCATGTAATAATATAAAAGCAGCATTTTACTATTGCAGTTAAAAATGGTTAAAAAGTAAAAGCAGCACTTTTCTACCATTCGATTAATTGGCTCTATTGTTGACTGTGTAGATTTTAATATAGTGTGTATGCAAAAATCATAGTCATAAACAAATTCTAATTTAAAAAAATTTTTTTTTAAAGATCATTTAGTAGCAGTATTTGTGTAAAATGCCTGCATTGCAATGAAACTGCCATGAACACCAGCTTGAGGTTGCAGATTAAAAGTTGCAAAGGTGAAAAGTAGAGAAGTAACTCGGGTCAAAATATAAAACTAAATCTCCTTCATGATATTAGAAGATCAAATAATGATCAAAAAATGTTTTAGGTTCATCATAAAAATGTAGCTTGGGATTTAAATGTAAAAGATGACGGTCTGTACAACTGACATGTATTGGTGACCACAAGATACTGAATAATTAAAGTTCACAACTGTTTCAGGAATACACAGAAGAGAACGAGGACAAAGCCATGTCCTCCCTTTTCCAGTTGGTTTGCAGACTCTACAAGGTAACGACTTGTTTGGTTTTTCATGTTATTGTAACTTGGGGATATTTGAGGTATCAGTACTGTTAGAAATACATAAACTCTAATAAATAAACTTTGGGGAATCTTCTCACAAGGTAATAATTAAAAGAAAGCATGAGAGCAAATTTACTCAAGTAACTCAGTATAATGGTTACAAAAGAACATAAATATTCTTTTGCAAGGTTATATGATCAACCACATGTTTGTTTGTCTGCAAGATATAAGTTGTCACGAGATTTTGATGAAATTTTGTTTATGTTTTGGGTCAAAGAAGAGTTGATTACATCTTAAGGTGGATCTAGGTACAGGTGTGGATTGCGAGATAGGGCTTTCTTTTTCATATTTTTGCAATATCATGAAAATAATAATATGCCAATCAAAATAAAAATACTCAAGCATGGGCAACTCACAATGTTTCCACCCTTATGTGCAATTAGATCCAGATTTGGATCATAATCCGGTTTAGGGGAATTAGGAGGGTTAGGTAAATTCAGTATGTATTAAATCACTGTACAGTAACAGAGAAGGGTAATGACATGGCAACGCAGATTCAGAGTCATCATGTATCTGTGAAAAGATAAGTTATATCTACACAAACAATAGTTCAGGATCTGCCAAAATATGAAATCATATTTTTGTTGACATTGTTCCAATGTTAGGAGTAGGTTTCCAGGATCAAGGAATTAGGTGGCATTACTTAATCTGGATTTACATAATGATGTGGAATGGAAGCTTGCCGAAAGAGGAATCCCTTCACACAGTTTTAAATAAAGAAAAGAAAAACCCTTCCAACACACACACTAAAACTCAAATTCCCAGTCAAAACAGAAACACAGAAAGCCAACTGATGGTGTTCACTCTCTGGAGACACACAACCAACTGAGCAGAGGAGCACCGACCTCCTTATATAACCTCCCAGCCAGGCTGATTGCCATCAGCTGAGGGAGAACATCACAGGTGCAGACAATAGCTCCTAACGAGCAAGAGTGAATGAAACCTGTGGACTAGATTTTAGGTCTCCTTTGACCAACATTTGATTAGTGACAATGGTCAGAGGTTATTCTATATATAAAGTATTTGTCCATTACTAATTAACCTCATGTTTCAGTACTAAAATGCAGAAGTTAATCTTTTGTCAGCCCACAATATCATGTGTGTTTGTGAATGAACTGACTGTGTTCATTATCATATTTGACATTTACAGGATGTGACAGTAACTCTGTGTTGTGTGCTTTCAGGGGGTGAAGCCTCCAGTCTGCACCGCAGCCCCGGTCAAACTGAACAGAGGCTTCTGCTGAAGACAACAAAAGCAACTTTAAACTGTGTGCTACCTGCAGGAAAACTAACCACAGCATGCACACACTAACACACTAACAACTTTTATAGAATAATTCTAATTAACAAAGACTCAGAGGAATTTCCATATAATTTATTGGCATTTTCCACTTAAAACACCCTGAACCCTCAAGACTCTTTTGGCTTAAAATGAGAAACAAAAATATAGTCATTTCATTTGACAAAAACATCGGAGTGGCAGACGTATACATACTTGATTCTTAGGCTCCCAAAACATGAAATCAGATGTCCTATGTTACAGTACTTTGTTTTGACAGACACGCTAGAAAAATAAATATCTTTATAGAAGTTTGCACGACACATAGGCTGAGAAAACAAGACGGCATGAACATCCATGGTGGCAGTATTGGCGCAACACATCACAGAGTGGGAGCAGAGACTCTGCTGCTCGACAACACATTTAACACTGATGGCACTGATGTCTGCCTGTAAAGAGCCACACGTCTGTGTTTAACATGCCGATGTGAAGTCTCAGATCACTGAGCTACACACGGTACATTCATTTGACTGAAAACTGTTGGTGCGTTTTGAAATGGATTATGATTCAAATCCACTGCAATCCCACGTGAAGAAAATGCCATGTTGAACAAGGAAAAAGACGTTTTCTTGCCTCAAAATCAATGAATTTTATTATGAGAACTGAAAGTGACCGTGATTCATTTGTACTTGACTCTGTTCATGAAGGCTGCCACTGCAAGTACACAGGGCTTCGATGTGGTCCACACTAACTGGAAACTGGACCAGATGTTAGAATTATTATGTTATTAGAATTTTATTTAGATTAAGAACATCAAAGGTATCTTTCTGAAACACTGATGGTTCAAATTAATCTTCTGAATGAAAGCAGCTTAGCATATTTGGCTGTCTGAGGTTCTTTATATTTATATAATGATTTTTTTAACCAGTGTTAAGCTGGTTCTGTAACTGCATACCAGCAGAATTACTGGGTCTATTCCCCAGCTCCAGTAATTTTGGGACTGGAAGTTTTTACTGTGCACACAAGGCATTTGGATCTAAAAGCTAAAGCTTGGAAAAGAGGAGTAAGTTTAATGGATGATTCCTGCATCAAAGAGCAACTTTTCAGAAAGCGACTAAAGTTTTAAATCCCCTCTGGGCTGCATGCTTCATTACACAATAAATGTGTTCCGTGTAAAACAAAAATATCATACTTGCTGTTTCTAGAGCTTAACGTTCAGGGTGCTGTCAAAGAAAAGAAAGTATAAGGTGTTCATTCTTGCATATAAATGTTGGCCTGTTGATGTAACTGGAGGTAAAGTTCAGTAAGAAGATACACATTTATTATTTACATTTCAAATGACGGAAAAACCTGAAGCAGCTGAGGTTGACATGGCATTGTCATTGTGAGTTTTAAGCGATTTAAACACTGGTCAGTTTAAATGGCATGTAATCAACATTTAGCTCAGATTGTCACTTGACTGTTTGAATTTTCAGATTACATATTTTTCTGTAAAAATGACCACAGATATGCTACGAAAAACTAAAAAGACAGAACCAGAATATTGCTACTGTCACGAGAAATAGTTTTCTACATGTAGCCTCATTCTTTTTTTAATTCAAATTGATTCATTTTCAAAATGATTCATTTTCTTACTTTTTCAGTTTCCCCAAGTGCTGTAGATCAAAAAATAGTGACTCGGCAAGTTAAAAACAGCATGATGGTCCTTTAACAACAGGCTCCAAACATTCCTATTGCATGTAAGGCTGATCAATAAAGCTTACAAACTGAGTTAATGACATACTATTAGACTAGTATTTTGTACTACAGCTTCACCAGGAAGTGCATCGTATCTTGTGTAGTGCTTGTTTGCATCCTGGTCTCTCTAGCTCTGATGGCAACAAACACTGCTCTAGACTGAACGTGGACTTGGTACAGAAAAAGTCCTGAACTCTTGAAACTACACACAGTCTCAAGTCTCAGGTATTTTATTAGGAAAGGACTGAACGGACTGATCATAAGTTGCACAAAATCTAGTAAATTGTCTGCTTTAAATACTGTTAACATGTATCATTCATAAAAACTAACTATATAAAGTCAATGACAATCAGCAGGTTAAAATCTCTAGTTTAAAAATGTACAGCATCGTAGGCTGGCAGGTCTTTGTGTGTTTTCAACACTTATGGCACACAGTTATCCCAGTCGAGCACTATCTAACAAAAAGAACAGATTCTATCAGTTTAGTCTGAACTACAGGTGATTAATTTCTATTGACAACATTTGTAACTGTGCTCCTTCTGATCTCCACATCACAAGCTGTCAGCAGGAAAGAAACTCCATGGTGACCTATTTGGAATTATAAGATCCTGACTGATTTGGAGATAAAAAGGAAAGGAAAAGGGAAAAAAAAATCAGACTTAGATTCTGTTGAGGTTTGAAATGACGAGCCACTCACAATGAACTGCTTCTACATCTTCTACATCCCAGTATTGCTTAAAGGCTCTGTGCTACTCGCAGTTTTTGGGCATAAAGAAATCTAATACAGCCAATATTTATAGGGAACCCAATTATAAATGTGCCTAAGGGAGAAAAGTAGAATCCAGGTGATGATAGATGTTGGTTGCACATCTATGCAGTATGAAGGGCCCATCAGTTTGTATGGAGATCTTTTCAAATCTTATTTATGCCACTTAGTTAGGTGCAAATTCTGCAATCTTAGTGATCTAAAAAACAGGAGTCTTGTAATTCCAATTTTATCTGACCACCAGTAAAGTTGTGAATTAGATTCCTGCCGGCCTTCTAGTACCTCCAGTCAGATGTCCTGTACTGTGTATGTGTGATCAGTAGGCCTACAGCCGGTGAAGCCCTTAGTGTGACTGAATAGAGGAGCTGAAGGGCAGAGACGGTAAAGTGCTACTGCGGAACGGAGGCACCATAATTAAAAAAATGCTTTTTAAGCACATAAACACAGACAAGACCGACAGATGTACGACAGAACTGTCTAAAAATCAAAACCTAAAACATTGACACCATTTCTAACCTTCTCAGGTAAAAAAAAAAAAAAAGAGACAGCTGAGACTGGGGTACAGTCTTCTTCAGTGTCCAATCTCTGCGGTGCTACAAGCTGGTTTGAATATATATTATTTGATTGCTTCATATGCCAAATTCTCTATTAAAGGGTTTTAATTAAATGCAGAGACACACAGGTCAAACAAAGTCTTATTTTAGGAGTACCTTCTACATCTGTGCTACATTAGATTTATGTTTCTTCATACCCTGAGGTTTACAGTAGGTTCATTGATTTTCATGCTGCACATCTACATCCTGTATTTGGTAAAATGATTCACCTCTCTCATCACTCTTAAGGAAAGAAATCATACTCACTTATTCCAAACGAATTTGGCAATTTCATATCCTAAATGAAAACTATGGTGCAAAATAATTTCCAGAACCCTGTCAGCCAACAGCAATCCTCATTTGCTGCGCATGTCTGAATTTCACAAACTGTTTTTTTTTGGAGGAAGACATTTCCTTTATCTTATATCCTTGTTCAGAGTATCACGCCTTGGCTCCACTCCTCTTCCCAGTTAAAATGCAGCAGTCTTTGTCTGGGACATTCTCAAATGAAGCTACAACAAAGCAGGACGGGACACGAAGGCTAATTAGGCACCCAAATGGAGGCTGAAACGATTCTCCTTGTTAAAATATAAAATAAAAAAAGAGGGGAACTTCCCTCTGTTCTCAAGAGGGTGTCTCCAGTGTAAAGGGACTGTAGTGATTATACAGACTTTATTAGTAAAAGCCTGCCCTGCCTCTGTCTCAATACTTGAAGCACTTGTGTCTGTAAGGCTGGGCAGGTTGTGCTGGTTGTTATGTGCCCATATGCAGGCAGGCCACCCCGTCACCCTCCTGGCTGAGTTCTTTGTCCCTAGTGATACCTTCCCGTCCCGGGGAGGCCAGCGTCCTGTTGGGGCTCCGCACTGACATGGCAGCTAGATTAAGGGTCCGAGATGGGTGAGGCGAGGGGGGACGGTATCTGCTGCTGCGGAGATCTGGAGACAAAGAGGGGGAGGAGGAGTCCTGGTGCCGCTCCCCACCCAACTGGGATTCCTTCTCAAGGGAGCTCTCCATGTCTGAATCCAACTCCTCGTCATCCTCCTCTTCTTCCTCCAAAGTGAGTTCAAACTGGAACTTGTCTCCTCCTCCTCCTCCTGAAGGGATGGCCTCTCCTCCTGCTCCCACAGCTTCTCCTCCAGGCCCCACATCAGCATGGTGCTCCTCAGGGCTGGAAGGCGATGGGCTACGGGGGATCATGCTCTGGTACCACTCCCTGTTGTCTTCCAGCGTATCCAGGATGTCCTGGGCATCGGGGTGCACCAAGTCTGCCCATGTTTCCCACAGCGGGTGGACAATATAGTCAATAAATCCAACCTAGTCACAGAAATAATACAAGTATTACAAGAGTAAAATATATAAGCCTAATTAAAGAAGGTAACAGATGAATTAACTTGAAAAAAATCATGTGTGTAGTGACAGGGGTTACAGCTCTTGAAAGAAAAACTACAAGCTGCATGTTAAAGAGTAACACGAGCCATCTGAAGATGATGTATCGCCCCGACCGCCGCAAAAAACTAATTTATCAGCATGTGACATATCCTCCATTCTTTTGGTGAGCCTAGAGTAGTTGATATTAAAATGGATATATGCTAAAATAAAAACCCTTTAGAATCACCTAAAATAACATTTTTCCATGGAAACCATACAAAATACAATTAGTTTAAAATTCAAAATATGAAAATTACAATTATGTGATATGGTTGATATGTTTGCTGAAGCTAGAATGTATAGTTTGCCAGATAAGATAAGACAGCATTGTTACAGCACCAAGAGGATAGAAAGAATAGAAAAATAAATGTTTTGCTCTTTTTCAAACCATATAAGCATCAGATGACCGGGCAGAACTCTGTCATCACAGCAGACAACATTAGTGATAAAACATGGTGATAATGCAGCCATTTTTTAGCCCATAGCTTAAAAACACCCAGGATATGACATATGTGTCTACATGATGCAAAGGTGGGATGAAAGAGAGGGGACTACATGCAGCAAAGGGCCCTGGATCGGAACCGACCCTGGGCTGCTGCCAAGGACTCAGCCTGTCTACATGGAAGCTGCCCCGCAAAGGATAGTTTTGAAACTGATGCTTGTAAAGTTTCTAGAAAGATGTTTGTGTTTGGAATTTGATTTTGAAGCATTTTAAATCTGATTTAAAAACATTAATGTCTATGTGGTCTTTGCTTTTTCTTCTGTGAATAATTTCCACCTATTCTCTATTTCTCTATCTCCACCATCTCTATTAGATCTCTATTTATCAATTCATCTCTGCATGCCTGTGGGCCTTACCTGGGTCTTCTCTATGGAGGCGTTGTGTTTGTCACACATGGGACTGATCTCCATGTCCTTGTCCCGCTCTCGGTCTCCCTGGGTGAAAAACTCCACCATGATGCGATCTGTCCACCGCCTGTAAAGCTCCAGTGGTTTTGTTGGGTTGCTCAGGTCGGCACAATGCACCATGTTTTGCAGAACCTAGAGGAGATGCGCTCAGTCAGAGTCAGTGTTGTATTCAGTCAGAATATTTGTCATTTTCAGATGTGCAATGTTTACAAACCCTCAATAAAGAAAACTACCAAAATATTAGTTAAAAATAGTTCTAATAATTTATTACAGATATTTTTAACCCTGTGTGGAACAGCTTAGCTTTCTAAAGGTGCAATGAACACTGTGTCCAGCAGGCAGCAGCATTTTAACACTAACTGCCTCAGTTTATTGCGTATGAGGGGACAGGTTAGTGTGGAAACGTGCTGCACATTGTCTGAGATCTACTGCTTATTATCTATCTATAATTAAAATTAAAAACAACATTTGTCCAGAGTGATCCAATTACAAGTGGACGGCTCTGTCACCTATAGGGGAAAGTCTCACGACGCTCAGTTTTGTGAGTTGTTGAGCTGGAAGAAACTTTAAAAACCCGATGAAACTGTCTTCAGATCTAACTTATCTGGACCTTTATGTAAATTCAGCAGCTGTTATACATGAGGTTATTTCTTTCTTTGTTTTCTCTCTTTGTGCTTTTGTCCCAATGGTGTGCGTTTATTTGTTTATTGAGTGGGAAAGTGAGTTAAGTTATCACAAGCGGTCACTGGAGACACATTATCATACCAGGTAAGAGTATAGTATACCAGGTATTTTCTTCAGTATGGGCCGGGGGCGCTCTCACCTGGATGCGGTCTGAGTAGTTATCTAGCAGGAGGACTCCCAGACTGGTCACCTTCTTAGTCTCCACCATTGTCTTCATGTCCGCCAAGAAGTTCATATGTTTGGACATATCTGTGGCGAGCACCTGATGATGATGATGATGATGAAAACCACACAGACAGAGATTCAACACATCCTCAGTCACTCTGCTCTAACGAAATGGTGAACGTTTCTCCATGACATTCTTGTTTCCTATATTTTCTAAGATGACTGTGACCTACTGGCTCTTTAGACTTTTTGATCCGTGTATCTTTTGGTAATTCGAGTGTGAGTGTGTGAGGCATACTCTCGTTGGGTCTGGGTAAGGTTTGGCACAGTGACACGGTGCCGTCTTTGGGGTATTTTCTTTTGGCCTGAGGTTATTCTGTATTTTTTTAAAATTTTAAATCATTAAGAATTTAAAACACACCACACACATGCTACAAAAGCAACAAATAGCAAAAAAATACTTACAGGTCCTTTAAAAAAAAAAAAGAATTCAGATTGTTGCCAACTCATAATGTTCTAACCCTCATTTACTGTCCTTACTGCAATGATTTGCCTCTTTCTCAACACCCATTGACTTTTTTTGGAAATTCAATTCTCACCATGTCGATCACCATCTTGCGGAGGGAGTCTCTCTGTTTCTTGCTGAGGTTTTGAAAGATGTCACAGTTTTCTTCTTGGAGCAGCTTAAAGCCCACAGCGAGGTGGTGATTCTCCAGCACCGAGGCATCGTTGTACATCAGTGCCAGCTCTGAACCTGCATGGATGTAGGTTGAAGTTGTTAAAACTGCACAACAGGACACGAACTTCACTTACTTCTGAATGAGTGCTCGTAGTAGACCAGTCTAAATAAGACTGTGCGTCATACTCAAAATGATCCAGACCCAGCTCTGGTGTAATTTATGTAAGAGGAGAACATTATGCACTACTGGTACGTAAACATATGATTACTGAGGTACACAGCAAATTAAACTACTCTTTATGAAAGGTTTTCTGTTTATGCTATTTAAAAGTGTTTCAAATGGTTATTGTGCTTAATGTGCTCATAACAGTTACATTTTTAAAATGTTTAAACTTTTAGATCCTGGATCCGCCCCTTTATCCAGAACCACTCACCCACCAAGTTTCATGAAGATCCATCCTAACAGACAAGCCAAACATAACCTCCTTGAAAAGGAGTATTTTTCCTAAGACACATTTTAAATTCCTCCTGTGTATAAAAGAGTTGTTTGTCTTCTGAAGCTTGTTCTTGTAGATGTGTACAGAGAAGAACCTACTTGTGTTTATTAGGAACTGGTTGGTGACTCCTGGGTGGTCGACATCATGGATGGCACTAGCAAACAGAGCAGCCATGATTTCCAGGTCTGTGAAGACCGCCTGGGATAAACAAAGCACACAAGTGTACATTTAAAATAACACATTAACATCATATTGTAACTATGACTTATTTTGAACAAGCAGTAAATCTAAAACTTGCTCTGACAAATGGGGGATACCAGCTGCATGCTAATATCCATGAAATAAAAACGACCAGAGGCTACAACAACCGCAGCTTCCTCGGCTTGCCTCTAAAGCAGGGGTGGACAGGAGGACGTGGGTGGACTGCACCACATCAGCTGCATGGATGTTGTTGTGATACGCTACGTCTGCATGGTAGTGGTCCTCCAACGTCATCATGAGGGTGACGAAGGTGTCATTTGGGATCTTAAAGGTTTTAAGAAGGTCTCGCTCCTGGCAGGGTGAGGAGGAAGAGGGGAGAAACAGAGTCTCGTCAAATCACACAAGTCATATTTTTTCTCTTCTTTGCCTGAAAGCAGCAGAATCTTATTTACACATGGTGAAGACAAACCTGGGTGACTGTGACTTATTTACTGCACTTATCCTTATAGTTTTAAAAGGATATGTCAGTGGTTCATGGATGTTGAAATAGTCATATGTAGCGTATTTAAAATTAACTTTATTAATCCTTAAGGGAGAAAGTTAAATTCTGAACTTTTAAACTTTTCATGAAGTGAGCAGGCAGCTGAGGGATCCTTCTACCTGGAAGACGGAGTACATGATGACCGTCAGAGGGCGGTTTCCGGAAAATTCTGCTATCTTGAATACATCCAGACCCCAACGGTTAATTTCTTCGATTTCCTGGAGAAGTGAAACAGGACATCTTTCAGACACTGAGCGCTCGCATGTGCTTCTGTCTGTGTGTGAGTGTGTGAGTGTGTGTGAGTGTGTGTGTGTGTGTGTGTGTGTGTGTGTGTGTGTGTGTGTGTGTGTGTGTGTGTGTGTGTGTGTGTGTGTGTGTGTGTGTGTGTGGACCTACCTTAGCCAGCAGACTCTCTTGCGGTGTGCTGACTCCAAAGCGAGGAATGCAGGCGGGTGCTAAGCTGGGGCTCTGTGTGGCCTTTTTCACACCACTGATCTGTGACATTGGCCTCTTTTTCTTCTCCTTCTCCTTAAGAGGTGGAGACAGAATCTCCACATCATGTTGTTTCTCTGCAATGTGTACAAACATACACGGAGGCATACTGTTGAATAAAGATGTCTGTCTTCGAGTCATTTCAAACAGTCAGATGCTATTTTAAATTTGACTTGTTTACGACAGTTTGCTACGCTGTCACATAGTCAGCATGATAGTGTCACTCAAGCTGGTGTCCACACAGATTCAATTACTCTGACACCAAGAAAGCAAATGTAGAAGAAATCACCAGCTCTTAAAATGTTTCATTTGTATAGGAGGTGTGCAGGTTCTCATGCACACATGCTATGGAAATATGATCTGTACAACAATAATGAAACAATAATAATGAACAATAATTTTTAGAGAAAAACCCAAAATGCCTTTGTGCAAGTAATCCCAAATAAACAAACCCACCCCTATGACAAAACCCCAACATAATAAAAAGATCTACTCTAACCACAACTACTACGATACATTTTTAAAAATAATAAATCTCATAGATCTCATACTCTCAAATGTCACATACCTTTGCACACACTAACTTTTCATCTTCCTCTAATTTAGTTTTTTGTTGTTTTTTTTACTACAGGCTGAGGTGCAAAGTGAAAAGCCAGAGGTTTTATGGATTGTCCATGAACAAAGTGAGCATCATCTGTTTGAAATGAAATCATTGTAATGTGCATTCTGGTGGAACAGCTAACAAACAAACAGCACTGACAGCAAATATTTAAAGACGTCTATGTTAGCGGGCTCCGGCTGTCCAGTCAAAGTATACTGTAGAAATGATGTAAAATCAATTTATCATGTAAAAACAGAAAAGGAGAAATATGTTGTTGTTTACAGTTTATATTGCATATAGACCACGGTTGGAGGGTGGGTTGACAAACAGCATCGTATACACAGATAATCAAGCAGAACTGCAATACACAGATATATCGGCAGAGCACAACAAGGCATATACCTGTATGAACAGAGCATATGGAAGCAGGTGCAGAATACCAATGGTACAATGCTAAGGATTCTGGGTAAAACTTGTCATTTTCTCAGGAGCTCAGCATTGTCGTGAGCAAGATCACGAAGCACTCCTCATGTTTTTCCAAATGTGAGTTTGGAAAGGCTTCATCACCTCTGCATATTTAACCCACAGTGGAGCTTGTTATCCTTCAAGCAAAAACATGGAAATCTTCAAACCAAAAAGGTTTCTATTGACCGTAGCAACATAATCTCTATAAGATCTGCTGACATGAAGGTGCTACACCAGCAGAGAGGATAGTCTTGAAAATGACTCATCCTTATTTGTACAAAACCAAGGAAATAATTATCCTATTTTGACATCACAGTCTGCTTTACTTCACATCCCCATATAATCAATATTATTTTACATCCATGGATTTTAATAGCATGGCAAGAGCGGTTGCTTGAACGATGTCCAGATATGAGCCCAGATACAAAAACACACCATCATAATGATGCAGAGCGACCACCACAGAGTGGCAGCGTCACACAAGGTGCTGTCATGCCTTTCTCACCTCTTTCACAGTGCCTCCTCTTCCTCACACCCACAATCATGGTGTTCATTTCCAAATAGCTGGGCTTAACGCCGACATCAAAACGACATCCAATTGACAGCTTCATCCTCGTTCGGCTGGACCTCCATCACACCAGCAGGGCTGTTGTAGACTGAGCCTCCAACTGATGCTGCACGCCGTCTAATAATATTGCACCCTGTTGCTACGACAACGCCACACAATGTGTTCGGGAATGCTGCCTGTCACTGTGTCTCCTCTTTTAGGTAAGGAGAAATCCGCACCTTTTCCATCCATTCCTATTAATGTTCCTTTTCTCCTGCTTCTCCTTTAGAAACACACTCTCTTCATATTTTCTGTTTAAAAAAAAAAATCTTTCTCTTGAATATTATCCCTCCTCTCCCTTTCCTTGTATTTGAAATAGTGAAATTCTGCTTTCCCTTTTTTATGAATCCTAAAGTTTTACTTCCTTTCCCTCAAAAACAACTACTTTCCTCTCCTTACTTAACTTCCTTGCTTCAAAATCCATTCCTTCTTTTTGTTTTGTTTAAGTTCCCAGTTCCATTTCATTCTTTTATAAATCCATCTCCTCATTTTGCCTTTACTTTTAAAATCATTACTTTCTCATTTTGGTTAACATTTAAACTTTTTTTCTTTCCTTTCCTGCTCTTGTATTCCCTGCCCTTTTAAAAAAATTATCTTTTCTGCCTTGAAATAAAACACAATTAAACTATTCCTTATCCTCTTGAAACCTAATTTTTCTTCCATCATCTCATTTATACCTTGTGAAACATGTGAAACATATCAGTCACATGTGCTGAAGAGCATCATATGGTGTAATGTCCATTCAATACAGCAAAGCAGACTAGTCAATAAAACCAGATGATAAAATTAAACAAATTTGTAAGAAGCACTAGAGACACACCCATCACTGCCATGTTTAAGATAGTACAAAATATATTTTAAAATATTTTGACATCCACCGTATCTAGGCTGTATAAAGGGAATAGACTAAATATAGTCAGTATAAGGCAATATAATATAAATTCACCACAAACTCCAGTCTCCAAAATGACCATAAAGTTGAATCAATGTCTCAAACAGTTTCAACAATAACTTAAAATTCCAACAATAACTTAAAATTCCAACCTTTATGAATGAACAAGTCTTTGCAGGGCATTTTATTAGCCTGCATCATTTTTAGCTGAGTGGATCTAATAAACTAACATCTACGTTTCCATAAAAACTGTGGTTTAAATATTATTTGAATGTCAAAGCTGAGGTTTTCAGTGTGAAACTGCTCTCCTTCCCACAGAGGGAGGATTCCTTTAATTAGTTTATGTCAAGTATTAAAACTCACCTAGGAAGGTGTTGGCGATGAACTCTGACACCTGATTCCCTGAGCGGCTTGTTTCTGATAGCTGCGTCAGCTCGCGATTCAACATCCTCTTAAACTGTGTTAAGACAACAAAACCATAAGAAATATGCTTAATCCAGGCAGACAAAATGTTAAAATACATACACAGACAAAGTGTGGGTGAAACTTGATCAAACCTCCCTGTAGCTGTAAACTTAATTGTGATACCTTTCTATAATTAAAATGATAAAGAAATCAGAAAAGTTTTTATTACCAAGTACATGTACACATACAAGGAATCTGACCTGGTGTTCTGGTGCTTACATAAAAGTTGACATAAATCTAAGCGTAGTTCAAAATAGAAACTGATGTAGAAAGATCTTCAATATACATGAAACATCTTCAATATACAAGAAACATCCTCAATAAACAGAACAATTGTGCAAACAGTTTGTTTTGAAATAATGTGCAGTTGTGTGAGGATGTGCAAAAAACGTGCAAGACCACGTTTCCCAAAAGGCCTATGTTCTTCCTGTCCCCCTTCCCTTCCTTGAAGAGGGTGATTATGTTGCAAGGAAATTTTCCATTTTCTCCCCGTCACTATATTCAGATCATGAAATAAGCTATTAAAGCTCACTTTAACAGTCAGTATATGTACCTCGCCTGTTATGATTCACATTTAGTCATTACTTTGCTATAACTGGATATCCTCTCTGTTGTTTCCATTTATTTCTTAATTTCCTAAATTGATGTACATAAATTATTACTCTAAGAATATGTGAGAAAGGTGCAAACCTATCACATAGTTTCAAAAACATTTGTATGTACAATGAAATGCATGGAAATACAGACTAAAATCAATCGTTTGCTGTACAGAGATAAAAAAAATAGATTAACTTTATTTTTAATAACTTTAGGGTGTTGCTAAACACCCAATTTATACTTTAGGATGCTTAGTAACACCCTAAAGTATAAATTGCCTTCGAAGTTTCTTGCACTTCAATGCAACTCCTTAAAAATATATACCTGTTCCTTCTTGTGTGTCTTTAAATAATATTTTCCTTGTTTTCTAAGGCGATCCTTTACAGCTGCACTACTTTAAAGGGTCGCGGGGGCTGAAGACTGTCCAAGCTGACTTTGGGTGGGGTACACCCAAGTCGCCAGTTCATCACAGGGCCACATAGATAGACAAACAACCAATCTCACTCACATTCACACCTACGGTCAATTGTCACCAATTCACCTACATTACATTGCATGTTTTTGGTGGTGGGAGGAAGCCGGAGAACCCAGAGGGAAACCCACGCAGACACGGGGAGAACATGCAAACTCCACACAGAAAAGTCCCAGGACCTTCTTGCTGCGAGGCAACAGTGCTAACCACTACGCCACAGCGCTGCCCTGGAGACAGTGCATTTAGATTATATTTACTGAGCTGTGTTTCCTGTGTGTGCTCTTCAGGCTGTTTTTGGCTCCTTCTAGTCTGAGTATGTCAGGTGCTACCTGACCAACTTGATCAGCATTTTTCATGCTGATCAAGTTGATAAATTAGTAAGCAACGTGTTAATATTCTGGCTGGTTGATTACATTTACAGCTTCTCCATCATGTGTGGTTTGAAATTTAAAGAACATGTAGGGGAACTCTGCATTATTGTTTTTCACACATACTTGTTATGCTTTTAAAACAAAAGAGGACAAGCTGTAATATCAATTCAGTTCAATTCAAATTGTTTTATTTTCATGAACAAAAGCATATTGCCATATTCATCTAACTATGTTGCCTGTTTTCACACAGACACTAGAGAGAGATCTGCACTGTTGCTAGAAAAAAAAACCAAAAAAACAAAACACAAGTGATGTACTTATACCAAAAAACAAAAGTATTCAGTGTTTCCCCCTAGTTTTATCACACTGATTATGTAACAGGTCTGGCATGTGGTACCTCTCGGGGGAGGGAGGGGAACTGTGTGAGAGAGAGTGATGCTGCAGTGGTTACACAGTCACTGTGTAATGTGACACACATATGGACGTACACAAAAACAAACATACTGATATAAAACATAAAGCTTTGAGAAACTACAGCAGAAGTAAATTAGATGATAAACAGACACAACTGCTCCCCCTATCATGCTTTTCCTCAGGTTCTCTACACACCATCTTTCACACACAAACACACAGTCACACATATGTTTACAAAAGACATGCAACATATTCCTGCTGCTGTAAACCACAGCACTTAAGTAGCAGTTCTATTACATCATGACAGCCGTTGCCGCTAACATGTTCTTTGCTTTTTTTCAATAGGTCATTTTCTCGCACACACAGTCACGCACATGCATGCATAGATCCACACACATTCTAAATTTTCATCCTGTGAGTAGATCCAGTCCTGAGTCAGATTTGATGGGCAGGCTTGCTCAGCATTCAGCCCCCTGTAAAGCCTGCACCGCTGATCAGTAGATCCCAATGTAAACAAGGCAAGCTAGCAGCATTCCCTGTCACTCACCTGTCTGAGTCTCCAGCACGGATAAAGGCAGAGAGCCAATGCAGGCATGTCAACCCATGCATGTTGATGTTAGAGGTTGCTAAAATCCAAAAGACCAGGCAGACAAATCTGATGATGGGCTGTAATCTGCTCACTTAGTTCTCCACAATCAGCAGGGACGGTTGGAATATAAAAAGGAATCCATTTGGAAATGTAAATTCCCACGGTGCCATGTGCTGCGAGGAGTGGGGGTGGTGGTGGATTGGGGTGAGATGGGGGGGTATGGTTGTGGGGAGAGAGTGTATGACTGCAGCTGCCCATCCAACAACAACAACCATCACACACTGTCAATGAAAAACATTCACAGGGAGAGCGAGTAAGGAACCCCCTCCCCCGACCTGCACGCTCTCTGTCAACTCAGATACGTCAGGCTTCAGGGGCTGGGTGGAGGAGAGGGATCTGATTGGCTGAGTGAGAGATGGGGGAGGCCCGAGTGTAGCCGCCAGACGGTGGAGAGAAGCACGAAGGAGGGAATTGAGAAAATGCTGATTAACTCTTTCGGTGGAGGGAGATGCCATTCATAAACCCGAGTGGTTTTGGCCACACTGCAGCTACATGTGTTTTAACACCTGCTATTTTTGGCCTCATATGTGACTCACGTGCAATGATTTCAAACATGTGTAAGCAGGAAAAAGCTGAGAGGACTTTCAATTTGTTGACAGACAGGAGCAACAAAATCAGATCCTAAAGCATGCAACCTGCTTTAGATTCATATTAGCGAGCTCTCTCATGAAAAAGGCAAGAGCAAATAAATATGTTTTTGTTATTACTATTAAATAATGAGGTCAGGGTGATTCTGTCCTCTGTTGTTGCAACATTACAGCTTTCTGTGTTGGATTTATTTGCTTTAAGGTATATTTTATCTTAATTTTAGCTTCCCATACGGTGCAAAGCAGAACAATGTCAATATAATATCACATTTTAACATTTTTTTCTTCATCCAGTTACTACTTCTTGACATTTTCCAGCTACATAAATACAAAATGCATGTGAGTGTGTGAGTGGAAGGGAGAAAAAGTGACATGTCTTTATGAATTTGAACTTTTAGAGCCTTAATACACATGTGATTTGTCCCATCGGATAAAGCTCCAAACTTTTTGAAGCTAAATGTTGTGGGACAGAGGACCAGGTGTGAACCACGTTATTCTGAGACTTGTAGCACTCATACTTGTGCATATAGCCCTTATGAAATCAAATGTCATCTCACCTTATTGGATGCCATCTCGCTGACTGAGTGTCTCGTCTGCAGCGTCTCCAGCTGGTCCAGACACCAGTCCAGCTCTTCCAGCGTCTCCATCGCTAACTTCTGGTAGGGTTCCTCTGAAAGGTCGGAGGTCACACATACTCATGTTACAGGTTATTATGGGTCAGCTATGAACTCATTGAAATAGAAAAAAATGTCAAATTTCAAAAATCAATTCAGAGATGTGGTGTTGCTCTTGTAAGTGAGAAATGTTGACCAGCTTTTTGTGGTGCACAAGTTGTGGTCAAAAAAATCCCAAGAAGTGATGTGTTGAAAACCATGTTTGTATTTTCATGCACAAAACCAACAGCATAACCATATTAAGATTACACTCATACCTCATAGAAGATTACACATGCCTATCATGTTTAGTAATGGCTCAATAAAAAAAAAACTTGCCCCGTTTTACAGTATTTTCATAAAGTAACATGACAATATTTGCATTTTGTTATGATAAATCTCCTAACAGGGATATTAGCACCAACCTGTAAGACATGGCTTACACATGGCTGGCTGGTTGATGTTTGTCTGACGCCTGTAACAAGGAACAGATGGGGTGTTAAAAGATTAAGAACATGAGTAATTAGTCATCCAGTATGTTATCTTGTTCTTACTTGTTTCCCACACGATCTTGCAGATGTGTCAAAGCAGCAAAGTTACTTCTCACAGTTCGGAGACTGGCAAGAACCTAAAGAGAGGGGTGAGTATTGGAGTGTTATGAAGTGGTCTGGATGGAGACTGACACACAATTTGAGATTTACTTTGTCTGGAAGCACAGACATCACTTTGTCTTAAAAATAAAGAGCCAATCCCCAAGTTCATAACCTCCACCAAGGAGGTTATGTGATCGGTTCGGTTTGTTTGTGTTTCTTTTTTTAATTTAATGCGAGTGGCCTGTAAATTGTGGAAACCACTGGTTTTAAAGGTTCAGAAATACACAATGCTACTGACCTGTGCAAATGGAGTCACTATCATGTCTTCTCCATGCCTGCAGAAACCACAGACAAACACAAACAGACATCTTTTCAAAAAGCCATGAGATATATGAGAAATATGCAATTCCAAAAACTTGAAACACACACAAATATCACACTGGGTATATAGTACAGCAGACTGTTTTAGTTACACAAATATTTTCTGAGAGGCAAAGATGCAGATTAGAGTTAAATGGTGGGTTCATTATTTTTGGGGTATTTTTGAGGTTTTTATATCTGTACCCTCCCACTAACGCAAATATTCAAATACTGGTCAAGTATGCATGCTTGAGCATCAAAATGCTATTTTGCCATGGCGTTCTGAAACCTTTTTCCCATATTACCTGATATAGGTGTCTGGATAATGACTGCAGGTGCAGCTGCAGGTTCTGAGTGTGTTTAGACACGGGCATGGTTGGGCACAGTCAGAGGCAGCCACACAAAGTGGATATGATAAAGTGTGCGATTCAGCACAAATCACACAAATGTGGCAACTTCCAACAGGATTGTTTTTGTGCTAAATAAGAAAAGAAAATAAGGCTTTATGTCTGTCTGATTCACTGCTTTGTTCATGCTAAAGTTTCTCCCTCTCTCCATTCACTTTGTGCTTTACTTGACCACTGCTGCTATCTGTCCCAATGAGGGAGTGACTTTGAATATCGTCTTCATAGTAACTGACAAATCCTGCTATACAGGTTTTATCATAATAAAACCATCTTCCACCTCCAACCTCAAATCATCCCAGCAAACTCATTAGACACTCTCCAGTTTTACCTCCGCAAAGGAGGTTCGGTTTGTTTGTTTGTTTGCCTGGATGGATCTTAGGCTGGTGGATCCATAGATGGGTTTTTTAAAAATTTGTGCTATTGGCTCTTTTGATTGCTACATATTAACTGTAAATTTGACAAATTTCCTCCAGGTTCCAAGTTATCCTGCTCTCTTTCACTAACTTAAAACCGAATTGTACTCACAGCAGTGTGGTAATTTTTTTGCTTTACCACTAAAGGATCCCTGCTGTTCACAACTATAGATGCTCATCAAAATGAAAGTCAGGCTAAAGTCAGCTAAAGGCTAATTGAATTCTCCACTCATAGCAGAATATGAGCAACCAGATGAAACCATTAACAAGTGCCAGTCAAACATGAAATGGTAGAAAATAACATGTAAATAGTGACATTTCTGTCACATCCAGATGTTTTTATACAGATGAATGGAAGCGATTTTAACGAATATGCAAAATATATTTAGATCATTGTTTTGGTTGTTTAACAATTAATCCAAGTGATTGGTAAAAATGTAGCATTTAGCAAAGGAGTAATCCAAGTAATGTAATTTCCTGGTTTACATTGATTGGGTGGCTAGAAACTTGTCTCCAATAGGATTCTAATGTTTGCTGGATGTGTAAGTAATAACTGATAATAAGTTCCTTGATGACGACTTCACAACCATGAGGTTCTAAAATAACTTGATGCAGATTTCAGTATGCTCTTAGACATCGTAAGCCTCAAAGATATATTTGTTTGACTAGAATGTCCAGGTGAGGAGCAGAGGTCATGCATTGGGTGTCTGGAAAGGCAACATTGGAAGAGGTGGTGCTTTTTGGGAGCTTAAGGGTCACAACATGCACCTAGGAACAATTCAGACTTTAGGTTAAATCCATGATGCCAGTGAAAAGTACAGTGTCAAGTCATTCTGCGCATCACTCTCCAGCAAGCATTTGGAATTTCGTAAAATCAATCAAGTGGTTTTTTTGTAGGAGGAGGTAGGAGGCTTGATTCATGACGACATGGTAGAGGACATAGAGATAGGCAGAAAAATCACAGCAGTCTTCACACTTTGTCTCACCGAGGTAGCCAATTGACTTCCCAATGCTTCAATCCCTCCTCCCTTCAAAACAAAGCAGCGACAGCTATTGGTGTTCAAGGCCCCATTTACACTTGTCTCAAACAGACTGCTAGCTGCACAGAGAAATCTTTAGCTGTATAAAGAGGCAGAAACTGCATGAAAATCTAGTGCTGAGCTAAGATTATAATTTCTGTGTTTTTGTATGTCCCAACTAAACTGATTGATAAATGTTCACACTGACAAACTACCAAAAGCCTCTTTAAAGCCAGAATTTTAAAAAATGCATTTACTAGAGTGTAAACAGGGCCTTGCGCTGGTTTACATAAATACACATTATAACAATAAATCAATTTAGTAAACAATAAATTCCAATGTTTTCCTAGTAACTCTGCTGTATAACAATTGTGATACAGTCCATGCAATCTAATGCTAAACATAGTATATGGACCTAAAATGAAAGTCACAATTTAGAGCTTCAGAATTTTCAGTAGATTTTCAAAAAATGTACTAAATTAATCCCATATTGGTAACAATAATTTCATGATTTATTAAATAATTCATTTCAATTAAAAACAATCATTTCTCACTGGCTTACTGTTACTGAGTGACTTGGGGATTTGCAATATGGAGATTTGCTTGTATGCAGGATCTACTCTGGACTCAAATGAAAATATAAATAAATGAATAAATAATTTTACACACATTTATATGTGCTTGTCAAATTTATAGGTTTAAGGTTTTTTTTTAAGTGTTATAATGACACAAAGTATCTCTAAAATACTTACAGGTCGCTGGCAGTGGATGAGTTGCGGGACACACTTTTGGGGGAAAGGTCGAAGTCTGAGTCAGAGCGGTAGAGGAAAGACTCACGGCGCTGACTGTGGGGGAGGTTGGCCTGAAGTACCAGACCAGAACCCGGGCTAGTCTGCGAGTCCAGTGGACTGCGACCCACTGCCATGCCATTCTCCACATCAAAACTAGAGAGAGAGAGAGAGAGAGAGAGAGAGAGAAAATGAATACATACTATTGTTTAATTTATTTCTACTTAATAATTAGCCTGCCAGTCAGACTGAGTACTGTATTGTTTCACTTTTAATGTCATTGTGGTTGGCTGATCTGAAACCTGGCAATCTGCCCACTACTGTTTTTAAGTGACTAATGCTGCTACACAACTACAGCTATTACTTCTGAATACTTCAATATTAGATGTGGGTTAAAATGCGTCTCAATGAAAGCAGCTGTTGCAAAACAAGTAAAACACACTGGATTAAAAAAAACAAAAAACATATGGAAGAGTATTCTTTACTTAATGACTTAACCAAGGACACTGACAGAAACTACTAATTATCAGTAATACACTAAAACCCTGTCAATCTGATGCACATCATCTAAATAATGTCATGTGTATCACCGAAATAATCTGATCTATACACATGGAGGCAGAAAAGAGAAAGCTAAGATAAGGATAAGACAAACTGTGATAAAGCCTCTGCAGGGTAAGTGGAGCTGGAATACAGTATGTACAAAGGTGTGTTCAAATGTTTTTCTAAAACAGTAGCACGCTACAACAAAGCATCCCAAGCAATGAAGATAGCTAAGAAAAACAAGACAGGATGTGTAGAAATACTCATGTGACAATAGTATGAAAGATCGTCACGACAACAAGCACAAAAAATAAAAAATAAAATAAAAATACGGTTATGTTCAAATTGTCTACCCCGATTGTGAGCGTCTTATTGAACAGGTGACCTTGTGATTACCTGCTTTTCATAATCAAACGCACACACACACATCTTTCCCTCCACTGCGTCCGCATGACGTCAGCACTGACTTCACATATATGGCAGTTAAGTAAAGCAACTCGCACATAAAATGCCTCCCAACAATCCCACTATCACCATCCACAGCCACCACACAGAGAGGCACTCCTATTACTCAACAAAGTGTTGATGAGCATCATTTTAAATTAGGATTTTATTGGTATGTTCAAAATGAAATAAACTGCATTTCTTTTCTTTTTTTTTTAGGTGAATTCATCCAACATCTGCAACCAAACTTATTTTCTAAATGGTTCCCATAAAGACAAAGTCAGTCTGTTATGACCTGAATTACAGGGTCCAGTATTAGAGACACTAACTAACAAATAGGTTTTAAAAAATGTTAAATTTTCCTTTGAGCTAAGCTAGATTTCAGAGCTAAGAGATCGGATCAGAAATACTTCAACAAATCCTGCAGGGAAACTGTAACATTGCACTTCCTCACATTAAGAATAAGAAGGGAGAGGGATAAAGTGAAAATGTAAACATAGCAATATGAGAAAAAATTGTCATAAATAAAGCCAAATAAAATACACTACAATGAATACGTGCAATGCTATCATATATACAGTGGTGGAAGATAAGCAGCAGAATACATAAAGACAGAAGAGCACCTGACATTGCATTTACTCTCATGAGTTTATAAGTGGAGGGTTGAAGCTCATAAGCATGATATTATTCTCGTTTGCTCAGCTCCATGCATTTTGTCATCCTCACCGTGGTCCGGATTCCCCTCAGTGGTGCTATACCTTGCTCAAGGACATATTGACTTGACTGAACAGGGAGTCGTGTTCATGCAGTGTTCATTGCCCTGCCGAGACTAAAGATAGAAACCAGTGACCTTAGTCAGAACTATTGACTTTTTCTAGGATGTAACTGCTACACATTATTAGACTAAATAAATGTCCCATCATTTAAATCAAAATTTAAAGCACCATTATATGGATACGTC
The DNA here is from genome assembly GCA_037577475.1 of Chaunax sp. Z400. Classification (NCBI taxonomy): domain Eukaryota; kingdom Metazoa; phylum Chordata; class Actinopteri; order Lophiiformes; family Chaunacidae; genus Chaunax; species Chaunax sp. Z400. The sequence goes on along the minus strand of CM075188.1, from coordinate 21,311,629 downwards.
AGTTTTAGGGTGAATTTTTCAATGAGATTAATTGTGTCCTGTTACAGCCCCTCCTTCCCTAGACATAACACTAGCAAACACAGCACCAAGAGAGCAATCGCAGGTTGGTTCGGCGTCTATTTTTAGCTCAGCGTGCCTCCAGCACTCAAGCAATAGCGGTGATAAATGAAAGATGACTATTATGCAATCGATGTTGAATGAATGGCCCAATTCACAGAAGCAAAGAGAGAGAGAAATGAGGAGGTGGGGATGGGAAGGCTGTATCCAGCACCGTGATGTGGTTCAGCATCTCACACCTGATTGGTGTGACGTGGCAGAGAGGGGCAGGTCTGCAGCAGGGCTTACCTCAATGATAATACCCCCACCCCTACGCCACTTAACCTCACCAAACCCCATTTTACACCACACCCTCCCCCTGGCTCAGAGTAGTCGGCCGTGACGAGGCTCCATGAGAGGAGACCAGTGACGTCAGAAGCTATAAATAGATCTGCCTGCCAGGAAAGAAGGGAATGGGGAGATTTGTGATGGAGCTGACGTAGATACCCCCCAGAGAGTGTGCAGATAATTTCTTCCCTCCACATGAATATACATGTAAATGAAGGATTTTTTTTCTATAATTTTGGTTGGTTGATTCTTAAGTGCTGGCAGATGAATTAGAAATACACCATTTTACCTATATTTTACCTATATTTTACATTTGACCATTTTTACCTATATTCTTGTACTCCATGTTTTTTTTGATGAATATCTGAGTGTGCAGATACTGGTTTAAAGCATATTGGAATATTTAGACCATCAAGGGACAATAAATCTGAGATCAATTATGTGCTTTGAGTTAAGAAAATGCTTGCATTAAACAATGAAATTAGGTTTTTAGTTGCAACTTTATTCATGCCAGAGTCTCTGCAGCACAGGTGGATGATAATGACACTTAATCAGATATCAACTCAATTTACTGGTTTTGTCCTGGCCACAACAATGAATTCACATGAAGATGATTGCACAGCAGATTACTAAAAACAAAATGTGATGAAGTACTAACAATGAGAAAAGCAAGTAATCTCACAGTGTTTCTAATGTTTTTTGGCAGAATATTTTCACAGAATATTTATGTTTTAAATTCTACAGACTGATAATCACCATTGTGCTTTTCAGCAGCTGCAGTTCACCAGAGCTCTAGTCCTCTAATATGGAGACGGCTCCCACTATTGAGGAAATATTGTACTGCACATGAGTCCCATTTTTTTCTTCTCCTAGCTTTTTCTTTTTTCTTTTTTTTAAAACAAGACGTACATAACATAATGCATATAAACATTCACTTCCAGATATGTACAGTAAAAAGTAAACATATGACCTGATAAAATCAAGTTTCTACCTCTCTCTAAAATCCGATATCTTTTGATAAACAGCTCTATTCAAGTCTAGTCTGTCATATTCCCATCTGATCATAAAGGCTTTTTTTCTTTTTAATTTATTTATCATGATATTTTGATTGTATTTTTCATTTCCAGTACAGGAAATCTGCTGATGAAATAAATACATTTGAATGTACATTAATTTTTTTTTTCTGCAATTGAACTGCAAGATTTCTTCCAATCAACTGTTGAAGTGATATTTAAGGATGTTTGGATTACTGTATATGGCCCTTTGAGGGCATATTAATTGTTGATAGGAAAAAAGAGAGATCAGAGATCAGACTTCTCCACATCTTTCTCTACATCCACCACGAACTGTGACTCAACTACTATATACTAGTACCATCTCTCAGACTTATACTATATGTTATACAACTGCCTCTGCAATTGTTAAAACAAGCACCCTCCCTTTAAGCAGGCAGACAGGCAAGCAGACTGGCTTCTTGTTGGGTTGCAGCATACACAACAAGTTGACCTTGGTCTGTCTCCTGCCTCCAGCATTGTTCTCCATTTCTCTGACGTAAATGACAGCTCCCTTTTCTCTCTTTAACTTTGTTTTTACTCAACTTTTCTCACACACACACACACAGACATCCCTCAACACACACATCCTAACTTTTGTTTTTGTTCCCAGGATGGAGTTTGAACCTCATCCCCTTATCAAAGAGGAAGAATACTTTTATTGAAAACAAAACCCCCCAAAAAAAGACTTTAGATAGAATGGGCTCAATATAGTTTCCATTTGTAATCATCACTCAGTATACATATATGTTGTATTTGTCTTTGCTGGAAGCTGGGTGATGGCATTGATTAGAATAACAGTTTAGAGCTAAAACGGTCGATCAATTGATTAGTCAATTGACAAACAATTAACTGCAATCTATTCTGCCCTACAAAGACAAAGTGTATCGCTTTTTTTGCAAATCTGCAAAAATGGCAATCTGAGAAAAACAGTTTTTTTGTGCTTGTATTTCAATAAGTGTAAATATCAAAAAGTAAATTAAAACCCATATATGTCTGGAAAATGCGGCAGTAGAACTTCAACTCTCCAACAGACTGAAGGGAAGATACGACACTTTCAGTTGGGACAAAAAAGCACATTGTGCAAAACTTGCAAAACTGCAGTTTGCCTTTGTAGGGCAGTATTTGGACACTTGGTTCATCATTTAAGTTATTTTTCAAGCAAAAGTGCCAAGCGTCCTCAGTTGCGGGGATTTGATGTATTTCTTTATCTTAAGGGACAAAGTAAATATTTTGAGGTTTTGTACTGTTGGTTGGAGTCAACTTGGGCTTCAGAAAATTGTGGTGGTCATATTTCTTTAAATCAAAATATTAATTGATTAATTAATCCACTTTCTTCACTTTGAATTTACTTGAACAGCTACCGACAATATGTTTCTACTCTATGTTCCTCATTGAACAAGCTGATGAACAAACAACGGAGCCATCTTCATTTAGTTGAAGCAGTCACATTTTGTTTGTTTAATTTTATCGTTTACAACAAACTTTATATTATCTTGGGTCAAACAGCACTAACCTTGCCATGGGAAATGCCAATTACGACCAATTTCCACTGACTGTGTGTTTATGACGTACTCATGGGAAACCAGGGCTGGGAGATTTAAGGAACACTTCGCTGTATATATGAGAGTGATACAGAAAACGGTCATTCGGGCCAGATGTTATTTGATGGGTGATGACACAGGCCCAGGGTTAAAGGTCAACCCACACACACATATACTGTAATATGTGCTCCCTCCTGTTTTCTTCCCTCGTAGCGTGGGAATGGCCCGAGGGGCCTAAAACATCACACCAGGAAGGAGGCAAGAGGTGAGGAGGAGAGGAGGAAAACAGAGAAGGGAACAATTTGTGTGTGTGTTTGTGTGAGTGAGAGAGTTCGGGGATTAAAGATGGTTTGTTTGCTTTACACCTCCAGCCCTTTTGTACATTTGATCTGAAAGCAGCAGGAAAACAATACGTTTCCCCCTCAACTATCCTCTGCCAAACAGCTCTTTCCTTTCAATGTTTCTGTGTGGTTTGTAGACTGCGTGTGTTTGTTTATATTCTCATGACAGCACACTAAAGAGGAGATGTCGGGCAGCAGAAAAACAAGCAGGAACGTTATTCATTCAGACCAATTCAAAGCAGGAGACAAAGATTTATAACTCTTTAAGTAAAGTCTAGTGTCCATGCTATCCACTATCTACTTTAGAGTTAACCACAAATACTGTCCTTCATTACAGGAGCAGCATCTGACCCTCTTCTTCAGCTTTACATAACCACCTTGCACTGAAATACATATTTGCTTAAAAAGATCATTAATTATCGTTAAATTATTTTGCAAAGAATAAGTGAACAGCAGACTTTTTGTTGGTTTTTTTGCATTAGCATGTCCCTTATGCAAGTCCAGCTGGGGGAGACCTCTGTTGCATCTCATCCTCTCCCTCATTTCCAGTCATCTCTCTTTTCTTTGTAATCAATAGAAATATCCAAAAATGAAAAATAAAAACGACTGAAAAAAAATCATACAGGTTGACACCAAAACTAAATCTTGTACACAACCTACTTTTGTAACTGGTGGCATTGAAAGAAACGTCAGGACTACCAGAAATGAACTTTTGACGGTTACTTGCCACCTCAGAGGACTAATATCACCAGAACAGTTTCAAAATGTTAAACAAATGACAGAGAGGTGATCATGTCATGGCACTTTTGGAACGGCAACCAGTTGCTTGTCAGTGCTTTTAGGCCGGCTGATTAGGGGGGGGACAACAACAAACTGAATCTGCACTGTACGAGTTCAGCAAATCATCAACGAAGAATAAGCTTAGTTCAGACTAAATAATGAAATACTACACATGATAATATATATATAGGAATTATGATGACACAGCAACTATCTGGAAAATATCTATGCAACCATAAAAGGTCTCAAGATGGTGTAGATAACCTTGTTCACAATCCAAAAACAGGTCAAATTTCTCAAGAAAATGTACATCATGGCCACTCATTATTCAGTCCCAATGAGGGAGATGAAGACAATGCATAAAATCTCATCGCTTTTCAAGATTCCATCAAAGATCAAAAGACTTCTTGCTTCATCCATGCTTATTTTAACAAGAAAGGAAAACCAGCTGAAGGCATCACACATCACAAAATAAAGTGTCTGGTGCTTAACCTACTCTGACACTGATGCAACATTCATCACCTGCATCATGTTGTATTTGAAGTCACGGAACGCTTAAAAGGACATTTTATTCAAAAAGTTGAAGATTTCATTTAGATTAAGCAGACATTTTATCATCATTAGAAATGATTACATGTAAATGACACCCTGCACTTTTGCTCAAATACCTCTCCCTACTTATCAATGCCGGTGTCAGAATCACATAAGTGGAGGGGTGGCAGAGGGCTGAACCAACCGGTAGACGCAGGAGGGGGAACTGGTTTTGTTAGAAGAGGATTGATTTTTAAAGTGCCAAAAATTATGACACATATGATTATCTGTGTGTCTGTAATAAGACACTGGGTGTATCCAGTGAAATTTCCTGTATTTTTTCAAATCACAACATAAGTAGCAGGAAAGAAATGACAGTGTTCATTTTTTGTTGTGTAGTAGATTTCAAAGGATTTTGAATTCAGTTAATAAGTATATATTGTCATGCATCTCCTATAATAGCTGGTTATTACTGCATTATTGTAAGTATAATATTGTATTGTCTATTACCTATTGTCGAACATGAACTATTATTAGAGGCTTCTTTTTTAGAAAACTATTTCCACTGTTGTATACAACCATACTGGACTAAAACCACACATCCATGAAGAGCAAGTTGCTCTTTCCTTCCACCTGACACAGCAGCCACTGTGGATCACTATCCAGAGAGAGCCAACGCACTGTGTCCAAAATCAACATCTGATCTCAGAACAGCTCATGTCTCTCTAAATATAGCCAAGGGGAGGAGAAGGTTGGGTCGAGTCAAGCCAGCCGCTGTTTGTTGATTATTTTTCTGTGTGACCTTTGACCGACAGGCGGAGGAAGGACTCTTGCTTTTGAAAACAGCAGACCTCCGTTAGGAACGCTATCAAAGGAGAGGATGAAGAAGAAACAAAGTGTCAAAAAAATGTGGGGGGTAAAATTTACAGGCCTTGATCCATGTCAGATACTGGGTTCAACCTGTACATATACAGACTTTAGAATGGAGAAATGGTGTTTTTTCTGTTTCTACTATATCTGTGTCACAACCGTATTTGTGCAAACAGTGTTTGCCACAAAATAGTAAGGCTTCTATACTTTGCTTGGATTTGAACATTTCATCAAATGAGCTGTACTTTGACAAGATTACAGTAGAGCTCATAAACACTGTAAGACACTGGGAGGGGGACTAATTGCCTCAATTGGACCAGCAGTGGCACATCTTCAATTTTCATTATCAGTCAGTCTGATGATCGATGTAATTCAAGTTAGTGCAAACAAACAGGTCTAAAAAGTACTTTTTCTTTTTTTTTTTAACCTTGTTTTAGGAGTTTAAAGGATGGTTACAGATCCTTACGTCGAGCAGTGATTCACTGTATTGGGCATTGACTGTGTTGCGGTGGTTGAAGGACACTCTGCCAACGTGACAAACTCACAAACACAGCAGTGGCCATTTTGACAGGCTTGACCTTTAAATATGAAGGTAACTTGTGGAGAGCTGAATCGGTTCGAGTTTTGGAGCACAGGGTGCCTCAAAGTTCGATTCACTCCTCCCAAATGGTATTGATCGCGGAGTCTATGTGCAATGATTAGCTCTGTCCGTCCAGCTGGGCAAAAATCCATACAGTGGCTGATCAGCATTAACATCATTAGAAACTGGTTAGACGGATAACACAGTAGGCCGTAACTACCCAGAACTACACAACAACCACACACACACACACACACACACACACACACACACACACACACACACACACACACACACACACACACACACACACACACACACACACACACACACACACACACACACACACACACACACACACACACACACAGGCAGTCTGTGATTATAGGCCCAGCAGTAGAAATCTAGTTTTGGCTAAAGAATTGACCTGAAAATCGAACAACCTTACATCACACTGATGTGCAACTGGAAAAGCTGGTTCAGGGCATGAACGCGCGCACACACACACACACACACACACACACACACACACACACACACAGTCTGCCCAACAACAGGACATGCTGAGTGCCTCCCTAATCATGTTCATATGGTACTAATTGGCACCTTTCGGTATACAGTGACTGAGTCCGGCCATAAGACAGGCGGGTGTCACTTCCTTTTCAAATTAGCCAAGACCACCCAGGAGCAGCCTATCGCATCGCTGATCAGTGGGACATGACTAGATGGAGACAACAGGGGTAGAGGTTTTTTTTTTCCTGAGTCACTCTGCCTTATTTTTGTCTTGATTTATTAATAATAATAGTTAGAGGAATAACATTATTGAAAAGAACAAAAGCACTGGATAATAAAAATGACAAGAAAAAGTGAAATTTATTTCTATCTGTAGGGATGCACTGAGGTATCAGGTATCATCCCTGTCATTACTGATCCATTTTAAATATTGTGTCTCGGTGTCAATATGAAATTAAATAAAACGACCCAGGGTAAGCGGTTACAGAAAAAGAATCAATGAATGAATTGATGAATTTCTGCTGTCAGTTAAAACACTCTGGGTCACCAACTCGTTTGTCAATGTCTCATATTACTTGATTTGATTCATTTACAGAACTTGACTTTCATGCAGTGATGCATATAAATCATATTTGTACATCTGGGAAAAAAGAGCAGTTATATCAGAGCAATACATACTTACAGCAGATACATTGAGTCAAGATATCAGAATACTGTAGGTACTGGAAGAAAAAATAAACCGTGGATTGGATTTTTGAATAAACAGGCTGACATAAGTTTTATGAAATGCCAACATGACAATCAAAAATCCAAACATGTGGCAAAAACCAGACCTTTGACATGATCTTGAATTTGTTATTATCTGTCTTCATATTTTAGATGTTCCCTTTTACACTATCATTCATGTCTGATAAACCGTGACAGGATCTCTGAAGAACTGCCCCACAGACACACCATCTTTTCATATAGCTGAAGTCTTCTCTCTGATCACTTGTTGTAAGTCCTCTCCAGCCCACAGCCTTTTCCTACCTGGCATCCTGCTGTGTAGGCCGAGACCTGAAGTGCAGAAACTGTGCAAGAACAGGCTGCATGTGGATGCCTTATTTCCTTCGTCCATCAACCACACTAATATCTAATCCTGTAACAAAATAATGAAACAGAGCCTCTTTGTAAAGTGTCCCTGTCCCTGTGTTGAACATCATTCCAGGAGTCACGCAGTTGTCAGAATAACACTCACTACACTATTCTAGCAGTGATACTCTACACAATCACACAAATACTCTTGACGTCAGTTGTGGTTTCATGACTGTTACTGCAATGCCGATCGACCAGCTCTCAGGCCTGCAATTATTCCCGGCCTTCTCTCCCCCACGCTGAAGTTTAGTTTTTCCACCAAATAAATGATGACTCTCAAGATGCTATGAAAAATCCTGAAAAGCAATTGCCTGAGCTTGTGGATGCAGTAGGATTACTGTTGAGCCGTGTTTGTTGTAGGAACACAGAAGAGTGACTCCAGAGTCTTTGAGTAGAGACAAACTGCGGTTAAAAAGCAGGTTTAGGCGACAGCTGTGTATTGGCAACGATTTGGAATCCAGTCCAGTGAGCGACCACGGTCACATCAATATATTTCCCTCATAAGGGGTCAAAAAGTTTTGTCACTAAAGTCTAGATTCCTGTACAAATTTATGCAATGTTAAGGAAGGAACTGAACGAATGTATGACATCATCAAACGGACAATACATCTGTGAAATAGAAAAGACCCTGGATAACAACAGCTGTCTGTGAATATCAGACCAAAACCCCTCTTGCAACCGAGTGGGAAGAGCCTGGACCATCTTTGAACAGAAAGGCAAAAACTCCAGCAACACTTGCAGTATTAGGAACAACTTTATTGCTTGACCAACGCGTTTCGGCTTGTGGCCTTCATCAAGGTCACCATTAAAAATACTGCAAACAGCATTTAAAAAGCCTATGTATGAAGCAGAAAAAAAAATCAAAGAGGCAGAAAAAAAGATTTAAATAAATGAAAGACAACCAATCATGTACATTTGCACACATCAGTGTCATCAGTCAATGAAGCACCTACAAGGATAGGCTGGGAAGATGGGTCATATGGTTTTAGGCCAATCATTGTCTCAGGCTGGCAGAGAGGCCAGGGGCGTGTCCAGCAAGGCACAAGGATAGCACCATATTTGGTCAATATCTTTGAACAGAGACAGGTTATGATCTCCCCCGCATGATATAGGTTTATACTATACTATACGAACAACTTTGAAGAATCAAATTTTATCCTGTTTTTCATATGTGCCTGGGTCAAAACGTTAAAACATCAGTGGTTTCTTTCTTTTGGCATATCAATTTTATTTTGTCATTAAAATTCCATAATGCTAAGTTATTGTTCTTTTCCATTAACAAATGAATTGTTACTATCAGATGCCGTACATGAGTGTCGATATATATATATATATATATATATATATATATATATATATATATATATATATATATATATATATATATATATATATACACATATATGTATGGGAAAATAAATGACAAAAATACAAACTTGTATGCCAGCTAAAATAATCCCTCTGATGACCATCTCAATAAGCTGATTGTCATGTTCTTTCACAACCCCTACGGTGACTCTAACTCCACTCCCCATATCCCATTATATTTAAGCATAAGACATAAAAGAAAATGTTAATATCAAAATCATAACTGTGGCTCCAGCAGATACTTGGATTGTGAGATGTGGTTGAAAGTGAGCTATAAACTAGTAAGCGGCCCTTGAGTTTAGTTTTTTCTTTTTGAATGATTATCAATTTGCCACATAAATGATTGATACAGTTCACTTAAGACATTGAATGGACCGATTCACTGCTTATGATCTATGATCTATGGCCACCATACTCATGGACATAAAAACTCCACCAACACTTCTAGCATAAATAAAAACTTCATTGTGAATGGTCTCATAATAAAAGTGCTCTATAAGTATTCCTAGACTTTTGACTTTTCATTGTGGAAAGCAGCAACTGCCTTAACAGAACCCAACAGATGCATATCACGCAGATATGGGATACACAAGGCAAGAGATGCCTGTGACAAATACGGAAATAATCTGAAACAGACGGAGCTGGAGTCTGCAGAGGGAGAAATCCATCAATACTGTCAGCACAGATGAGTAAAGCCTATCATGCTGAAGAGGCATAACGGTAACACTGATCCTGGCATAAAATACTAGGAGCTGACTCAGATGGACCGTGAGCATGACTTCAGTGCCCTGCCAGAGCTAACGTGACTCTTTGTTTACATTATGCCACAACATGTCGGCAGTTTACAGCGACCCTTGACCTCATGTACAGTGAGCTGTACGTCACGTCACAGTGTGTTGACACGGGATGAGGCCCGGAGGGTTACCCAACCTGCTCTGACACCACTAAAGGTCTGATCTCATTTTTGTGTTGGGAGGGACTGGCTGGTATCAAATGTTATTGGCCTTCAGTATCAGACAGCCAATCAATGCTGTCTGATGAAGGTTACCCTCGGAGCACAGTTACAGAAAAACAGAGAGCAAATGTTAAGAAATATTCGATTAATATTTAGCTTAATCACTTATTTGCTCATCACGCTTTGATGAATTAATTACTGATTTCAAAACAGAAATTAGCCTATTCACTTACATGATGGTTCGATGGTTGGTTTTATTTATTTCTAAGATGTTGAGGAAGAAAGTTATGGCTCACATTATTCACGCAGTTTGTCCGATAGCTAAGCTGGTGAATTAGATGATAGCTATATTTGTTACGATTATTTTGAATGTAAACTTTATGTGACTCTGAGGTGCAGTGACTTCTTAGGAAAGTTTTTTTTTTGGTTCAAACATCTATGGCTGAAATACTCCTACATTATCACTTGTCTTTGTGTTGTGTTCCGTAGCTAGCAAACAAACTGAAAAGCAAGCAAGCGTTTAACACACGTCTTACATTTACCCTTTAACACATCACTAGAGCATTCATTACGGCTTCTTATAGGGCTGTTGTGTTGATAATTGATGAGAACCAACTGCATCATTATCTTTGCTATAATTACAAGATTGATGGGATGTTATGTCATCAGTCTTATGTGATGTCATCAGTCATCAGTGATGAGGGATACCTGCTGGAAGGTAGACACATGATGAGTGAGTCAGGGTCTGATGATCATCATCATCATTATGATTACTTAATTATTATTAATTACTTATTATTATCTTATTATTACTTAAACTATTATTACTTAAGTTAAGACAGCACAGATGAGAAAAAAATGGTCGATATGGATAAAAAAATCATTTTTATATCGCAAAACCAGTATTGATAACATATTAGGAACTTTTTTTTCCCCGTTCATAATACAGAAAGAGTATCTGGCAAATAGAGATACTTCATTAGCTTAATGCAAAATTTGCATAAAAATACAAAGTTGCCATAAAGCAACACTGTAAAGGTTTCAAGTAAGGATTATTTTTATTTTCAATTATTTATTTATTTTAAATTCATTGTTAGGTAAATGTCTGTAATGATGGACATGAATCTCTGTCTGCTAAAACTAACTTTAAAAGCACTGCCTCTACAAGGAAAGCAGTATATATGTTCCCGTTAAGTAATTATTGGAATCTACACCGGGTGGAGGATTAAAGGGATTGGTTGTGGTTGATGTGGTTTATCCGTGACGGCCATAAATACATCTGACTCTGTGTTCATTAGTAGTCTCCCTTTGAAGATTTTTTTTATTTTTTTTTATTGGTAAGTTGACATTTTAAAGGCACACAGATCCCCCTTCTCACCCTATATGGCTGATGTCACGACTTTATGAAAAGCTGGGTGCAAAAGTAGTCACATTTCCTTCAGTGAGTCTCAGCAGACACATTCAGGTATACACATCTGGTGAGAATTAAATGTGAACGAGTGTGTGTGCGTGTGAGTGGGTCAGTAGGCAAAACGCGTGAAGCAAATTTAGATTTATGTGTGCGCATTCTTACTCAGTGAAATGTGTTTAGTTGAGTGACAAACAGGCAGATGTATGCAGTCAATAGATGATGTGGAGTATCTGAGGCGTGCACACGAATGCACACATTGAAAGAAATGGTTTGTTGAATTTACTTGATTTTATTATGGCAAGACATTACCTGAAACAATTTTATCTAGATCTAGATATGGTGGCACAGTGTTGTACTGGGTAGCACTGTTGCCTCAGAGCGAGAAGGTCCTGGGTTCGAATCCACCTGAGGACCTGGGACTTTTGTGGAGTTTGCCTGTTCTCCCCGTGTCTGCGTGGGTTCCCTCCCGGTTCTCTGGCTTCCTCCCACCAAGTGAGTGAAAAATTAAGTAGTTTAAATAAAGAGATTAAAGTTAGTTCTGAAAAGTAAAGAGCAATAATCTTGTTCTGATTTTGTTCTGTTACTTGCGAGCTGCAGACTCTGGCCCTTGACCTTCTTACACTTGATAATGGGTCATTTCGGTAATAAAGTTAAAAACAAGCTCTTCTTCTTTCTGATCTCATTATTGTAAATCAATCTGGATTCTGTATGTTTGTGACAAAATGATTTGACTATATGTTACCACCATAAGGTAAAAATACTAACTAGGTCTCCATATATCCACTACTGACTAGCAAAGACAAAGAATGACTGTGGGGATATTATGATGATACTTTGGGGATGAAATAAAAAATATCATCAAATACTCAGTACACTGATGTCACTTTAAACTTAAGTAGTACAGATTCCCTGTGCTGTAAGTCAAGTATGAAGGATAGGAACATCATGAGGCAATACAAACGCAAGATCACTAGAAATCTCAAAATGAGCAACACTGAAAAACTATGAATCTCAATAACACCAGAATGTTTTAGAGACAGAAAATCCAGGCAACTGGCCATTCCTGAAATAACTGTCATTACACAAATATTATTGTGTAATCAGACACTTCTTTTGAATAATAAATCAATCATCAGACTGATAGTGAGTAAAAGTACTGGGCAGCCCTGACATCATACAAACCCTGGCAGACGCACTGTTAAAATACACTATAGCCACAAGTACAACCCACTATTGACTAGCCAACAACATGGCAGTAATAAACTCAGTGTAAAAGTGTTATGGAAAGTTTGTACATGTGGTTCAATAGCACATAGACCTTAAAATACAGAAAGAAAGAAACAAACAAAGAAAGAATAAATACACATTTTAGTAGAAGAGACATGAAAAAGTCCCTGTGAGAGTTGAAAGTGTGACATTTCAGACAGCAGTGTGTTTTGCTACAACATGTGGATTAAAACCACATCTGGCCTACCGCCTGCGCTTCTGCACGATGTCGATGGGCCGGTTGACAGCACACGGCGACCCGCAGATACTCCCATTCTTCACTGTGAAGTAGCGATCTTGGAACGAGGGGGCCAGATAGACGCAGTTATTCGGCAAACTCATGTTTGTGGTTGTTTTGTCTCCCATCTGCTTTGCTCTCCACTAATCTTCCTCTTCCTCCTCCTCCTCGTCCATGCACTCCTCTACTCCTTTGCTTTTGTGTGCTCCCGTCCCTTCACACCACACCAAGTTTCCATTGACATGCACACAGACAGAGGAAAGTCCTCCTCAGTGTATTTAACCATCATGCCTCTGAGACAAGCAGACGGTTGAAGAAAGTGAGGGACTTTCAAAGAGTCATTTCCTAAAGCTACACTCCTGTTCCACGTGGTTTGGAGAGCTGAATGCGGAGAGCTAAAGCTGCTGGGTTCAAATCCATATTGAGGAGTTCAGTGCCGAGCTCTGGAGAGACACTCCTCCCTTCCTCTCCCCCTCCGTCTCTCTAGGTCTCTCCTGCAGCACATGGAGGCTTTAAAAAAAAAGGCATGGACTATGTGTGTGTATGTGCAGTATGTATGTGTGAGGGAGAGAGCTGGAGGGAGGGTCTGTGTTCGCAGTGACAGCATTATGTGTGTGTGAATGCAGCGAGTGTTTCCTGTGTGTACTGCATGCATATGTGTGTGTGTCTGCGTGCGGTAATGAATATGCCAGTGTGTAGTAAATGTGTGCCGTATACGTGTAGTGTGTTTGAAAGACTTGAGAGCGAAACTCTCTGAGGCAGCGTGGATATTTGAACTGTTTACACACACACACACACACACAGATACACACACACACGGGTTTCAATCTGTGTGGTGATTTCCATTGATGTTTTTTTTTGTGTGTTTTTAGAACTTCACCATATTTAGTGTATTTTCACGTATAGCAGCAGGTGTAATTTTGTAGTTCACAGGACAACTCTGAGCTCCAACCTACAGCGTGCTACAGCAGAGGAACACCAGTCTGTCTCACCACAAGGAGTGACTTAAACGACCTGATGATTTCACCAACATTGCAGGCAAATATTTGTCTGTTGAGACACAGGGCAGACAGTTGAGTCGGACGTGTTCGTAGGCACATGTGAAAGGAGATGGGGGGAAAAAAAACTTAGATGGCAAAAGACCTGCGTAAAGCAGAGACACGGCAACAGTGATAAACTTTCAGCTATTTTCTCAGCATGGTAGAGCTGACCAGCTTCAACTGAAAGGTGCTGCTTGGACTTTCTCCATCTTAACTCCAACTCTAAGTTGTAATTTAGGTCTATATAATGGGTGTATTTTAGGTCAGTTTTAGATCAACTTTTACCATTTGTAGGGTTGCCTCAATATGATCTCAAATGCATGCTATTACAACTGCAATCTGCCATTGCTTCCGGCAAATGGGTCCACACTGGGTGAGGTTGAGCTCCAGACCTGGAACTACACTTAAGTTTCAGTCGTTCAGAAATATGAAAACAATGCAAGGTCGTAAGGAGGAGATTTCCCAGCATTTGGTGGAAACAAAAGAGACTCCTTAGCACAAATTAAATTAGGGGCCAGTATACTTTCTCAGAATTCCTTGTCGGATGGTCAAATAGCTTTGGAAACCACCGTCCCACCATGTTTTTCCTATGTCAGATTGGGGAACTTTGTCAGACCATATGTTTTTCATGTAAATAACCATAGCGCAGCAGAGCAAATCCATTGCATTACCCTTGTTCATGACCGATACCCTGAGACACCTGAACATTTAAAGTTGGGGAAGCAACTGGGTCTCACCACAAAGCAATCCACAGTGTTTTGCTCTCATGCTTGGTGTTGCACAACCTCATGTGAACCATTTCACAGTGCTCCTTTGCACGCTGTCAATCGTGGTGTCAGCAATGACTCCAGTTATCCATATTCATGCAGTACCCCAAGTAAGACGCCCTGACTTTCACAATGAATAGATCTTCACCAAATCTACAAATCACATTCAGGCTGCACGGACAGACACTTATTCCCCTCTTGCATATTGCGAGAGTAAAAGTTACCCACCTTCACAACCAGGACAGAATCAGCATGAACCCTCACCTTACCCCACCTGATCTCTACCATAGTGTACACAGAGCAGTACATATAATACTCCAATAATTTTAAATAGCCCTCAGGACCACAAAGGCCTCTGTGTCGTTGGCTGTGACTGAACACATGGGGCCCATGTTTCCAAACTCTCTATAAAGGGACTCTTTCCCAATGACATTTATTCAGAGAGGCACCCCCCTGCATGGGATCACTTTGTTTTGGGAGACCTTTACAGGAGTTACTGCTTTGACAACACATGCAAGCTCTTCCAATGTGTAAAGCTGCGTCTTGTAAAATTTACTGGATCTAATTTCTGTACAAACAAGTGCTGATTTAAGCTTAAAATCATTTTTTACATAGGACTGAACACCAGCAAAGGAAACATGGACAAGGACAATAATCCACTTACATAAAAAACCACACATTTTTAATAATGAGAAACACTGAAGAGACAGATATTAAAATTTTTCATGCTGAGGGAGGAGAGCGTTGATGGGAGGGATAAACTGAAACCCCCTCCCACCAACACTCTCCTCCCTCCTTCTACAACGTGCTTGAGTAACATGTTGGACTGGAAACAGATGCAGGGGTGGAGGCTTGCTGAGAAAGAGGTGTTTGTGAGGCCGCTGTGTAACAAAATCCACCAGCCAAATGACTTCTACGGTCCAGCTGGCTGTCGGCTCCAATGACAACATTACAGCTGGTAATGAGAATAATCTGAGGGAGGGGTGGGACTTGTGTTTGGGGGTGTGCACATAGTGTTTGTGCCAAGTTTATACTTACACAACATTAATTCTGAATATTAGCTATATAAAACTTTGATTAAAATGTCAGATATGAGACAGTCGGCTGATAATATGATGGAAGATCAGAAACAGCCGAAAAATCTACATTTTTCATTAATTCATTGAAGAGACATGATCGTTACTTTCAAATCAGGTTGTATTATTCTGTCCTACTTCACAGAGAGTGTTGTTAAATGTTACATTTTCATCTGACTTCTTGGAGAGCAGAAACAGTCTGATGAGGCAAGACTGCGGGCCTCGAAAGCAATAACACATCTCGTTAAGCAGGAAGCTCACAGTAGACACGTGCATACAAAGTTCTTGTCAAAGACTGACACCCTCTGTGCGGCTTTCTTACTTCCCCCTATGGGTCAGTGTATCTATTTCCACCCTTCTAGAGAGTAACGGCGGGATAGAGTCCATCATCAGGCACTAGGCAAGAGATGGACTCACTCAAAGGGCTCTGTGAATTGTGCTGTAGAAAAATATTAATGATAGTGAACAACATTTTTGTACAGTCTGGGTTGAAAACAGTCAACATGTCCTTTTAGTATGTTTCACAGATGTGAAATTCTTCATCTGAGGACAGGTCTGGTGGTTGTGGCTGTCTTGGGTCTTGAAAGACTTTTCCCGCACATGTATGTGTCGTATTTACTGATGTTAATTTGTGACAGGCGAGCAGAGAAGACCGGCACCACCTTGTGGAGAAATCTTTAAAGTGACACACAGATCCAAGTACATACTGTAGAGCAGTGACTGACTTCCAGCCATGCTGTCTGCCAAGTTCTTGTGTCAGCTGTGTGAGAGCCATTTAGGTGCATATTGATATTTGGAAAATTGTTTCTATTGTAATTACATGCTATATATGTTCTAGTACTATTTCAGTTCACGTGACAGTTAATCTCCAGTATGTACAGGTCAAGTGTATTTGAGGATTGTAGGTTTAAACACAATAACACATATTTTGTTGTTTGCGACAGTTCGTGCCGTAAGGTAATTGTTCTGTACTGTGCATGTGCAATAATGCTCTGAAAATGCATGATGCCAGGATGTGAAGAAATCTGCAATAGCATTCGGATCGAAATGAGTTTTTGACCATGTACAGTGTAATCTGTACAGCATGTATAATGAGTACACAGAAATAGCAGGTAACTGTGTGTGTTTTGGATACATTTTGGATTACAACATCAAGTGGGTAATGGATCAGGCTTTGTGTAAAGTCAAATAAATATACACACAACGTCTTCCCTGCCTCCTGTGGATATGTGAGTACATTGGGTTTCACAACAAAAGTGTGTTGAATAAAACACGAGTCAGAACTAAAGTAGGTTGCAGATTAAGTGGCCTATAAATTTGCTCATGGTAAAATGGCCACTATAAGCTGGTTGTTATCTTGGCTGATTATAGTGATTAACATTATCATCTGCATTCCTGCCACGTAGTGAAAAACAACATCACCATATTTCCTGTGAGGTCATCAATTAATATCAGTGTGACACTGATCAGAACTTTATTATTTTAATTTGTTCAAATGCAGCATTTGTCATTATTACAGCTCAGTGTTAATGTAGCCTCACAGTCCGTGAGCCCGAAAGTGGCTTTAAGACACAGTCAGCCCCCGCGGTTGCTACTTAGTTTGTACTCACATCCTCCTTTACTCATGTCATCCTAAAGGGATGAATACATGCTGCTTCTCTTGAGCCTCCCACAAAACACACAACCTGTAGCAGCACTGAAAAGAATTTGTTATTTCAGAGGGTAGTGTATTGTTGTCTTTAGGATTCAACCTTTATTTTTCCAAGATTAGTTGACCAAGCATGATTCGGCATAAGCGGCGTCAAAGGGATTTATCAAAGACATGAGAGAATGTTGAAATTTAGCCATTATGTGACTTAAGTGCCGCTGATTCAGTCTGCCCACGGCCGACTGATTATCCAGCAGAGGTCGCTTTGGGTTTAGAAATTACAGCATGTTCCCTCACCAAAACAAAAACATACACTGACATGCTCTGAGCACAACCACAGAAGCAAGGAATAGCAAGGCACTCACTAATCACATAGTTAATAATAGAAGCTGCAATACATTTTAATGGCCAATTCCCTTACAGCTACTATTTTCTTGTGTGTTTTTAAACTTCCAACACTGTCAAGATGATATTGAAGAAACCAGAAATGCATTGAAACAAAGCTGAAATGTTTTGCTCATAAAATTGAACCCAAAATTACATCAAACTGAAACCTCTCAACTGTTTCTCCTCCACTGGTAAAAAAGACTTTCTAATTTGGAAATGACCTCACAGTATCTCCTGCAACTCTGTGTAAGAACAATGGATTTTGGGACCGGTGACTGTGGCGGGGTGCAGTGAGTGTGTATGTGTGTCTACATGAGTAATGAGAAACACATGTCACATTCACGTGTTATGTGCAGTCAGGCTGGCGGGGTTGGGGAATTATTCCAAGCTCAAGGGCTTTATTTTGGGGGTCTGTTGTATTATTGTTGCCTCCCCATTATCACTCCTGCTCTGCTATGGCAGTACGGGGTCAGCAACAAGATTCCTACTGGGAATGCACTGGATAAGCTGGGATCAATACTGGACCAACACTGGACTGACCAGGCTGCCTGACTGATGTTGTTCTGGGAATTTTGATCTTGTTTTGCACAGATTTCACCTCATTCTTTCATGTTAACAGGAGCCATTTAACAGTGGAAGTCATTCTAATCTTGATGCAGTCACATTTCTAAATTCCCCCAACTTCCGTTATCCTTGAAGACATCCAACAGAACAGAAACAGGCATGAACACACAAGCAACACACATTGGAACACATGAGAACACATGACACACATGCACAGAAGGCAGTGCGTGTTTACCATCAGTGTAACATGAATCCATACCATACCTCATTGTAGATCAGCAAGAACAGGCCGGGGCTATATATCCACCAACACCCTCCCTCTGCACATAGACTGACAACAACGTAGCAGACAGACTGGCAACACACACACCCACACTCATATACAGTACTGGTACTATACATATGCAAAGCGTCAGAGAAAGTGCAAGACTGCAGACTCATACACTTAGGAAAATTAAATTGTGCTGCATGTGCATCTGTTTGAATACAAACATCTGCAGATGGTCCGACGCTCAGCTCTCTGTGTTCATTTATCTCAGGGCCATTGAGCTGAAAGATGTCACTGGAAGACTGTCAACATAAACAGGAAGTCTGTTAAATAAAGCTTGCCACACAGAGAACTAGCTTCCTCTCAAAAGCCATTGGGTAGAATGCCAGCAAAAGAGAAACAGTGCAAAGAAAAACCAGGCAGTAACACACTGGCCTTTTTGCGCAGGGTACTGAGCAACACACGTCCCACTGATTGCACGCATACAGTACAACTATTCCTTTACGTGACAGACTTGATTTAGCATTCTCTATAAAATACGTGGAATGAAAGTCAACAGATCTTCAACTGTTAGGTTTCATCACTGTGATGAACAGCTTTCAGTTCATTAATACAACCATAAACTCCTGAATTTATAATACTTGTCTTTTCCTGCTCTATAAATGCTAAAAATGAATGATGCTAGTGCTACAGTACATGAAGAAACAAGCAATAGTGTTGGTGTCGCCTGAGGAGAGGGTTTCAAAATCTTTACTGCAAACTCAACCTGTTCTGTTGTGCCATTTAATTCTGCTCCACTTTTTACCGCTGAGTGTGCAGAAAATGATTGATGCACCTCAATGTTTGTTTTTGTTTTTTTTGCAAACACCAAAGCTGAAATGAAAAAAACAAACAAAAAAAACACTTGCTCTTTGATTCTGCAGGCTGAAACCAAAACCTGATGTTTGCAGTTGGATGTTTTCAATCTCTGAATCCCTGTCAGGGACTAACTACATTAGTCTATTATTCTATCAGATGTGTTAAGTGTTTTTGTGATATCAAGGAGATGGATTTTTAATTAATTAATTATCCAAGTTCTTTACTTTCTCCTCTAAGTCTTGAATCATGTTAAGTACGTACAGTCTCAGCTTCTATTTTTCCATGAACAAAGATATTACAGCTCTCTCTGTCACTATAGACCAGAAAAGTAAAAAAAAAAAAAAAAAAAAAACCTGCAAAATTAGTAACAACCATCCTCAGTGCACAGGTATTATCAAAAATAATCAACCACTGGTACATAAATCAACTACTGTACAGTGTGATCTGTTTAAAAATAGTCTTAATGTAGGCTGGACAGTGAAACTCTTCCTGTGAGCCATGTGTATAGCTGTACTCAAAGGCTTGTATCAACACTCATGGATATGTGAACCGAATAGATGAAGGATGATTAATTTAGGAACATACCCCAGGCACGAGTGTCTCCGACCGTACCCGAAACCAGTCGAAGCCCCCTTCCTTGCCAATCGAAGGTCTTTGTTCATTGTCCCTTCAGCTGCTGACTCATATGAGACACTCCGGGATGTAAAGAAAATAACCTGAACATCTGAATCGAACCACTTGTGTAGATTCTTGAATTTCACAAAGTCTGATTCCTTTTTCTCGTGGACCGCAGGATGTTCCAGGAACGACTCTATGAGGTTTTGTAGTAAAGTAAACCAAAAACACAGGAAGATTCCAGGTGAGAGTCGAACAAATTGGTACAGTCAGGTGGAGGGAAGATCTGATTAATCCTCTCTGCTTCAGGATGCACTGAGGTCCCAAGCAAGCCTCAATAGGAATATCTGGAGTGTGACATTCATATAGTCTCTCCAAAAGAAGGAAGCAGACAGGGAGCTGTTGTAACTAAGGACTCAGCAGCACTGAAGGATTTTCCACAGTAGTTCTGCTTCTGTCACTAGTTTGTTGTTGTTGTATAACAGCAAACATGGTAACATTGATTGCATTCCTGAAACAGCCCTTAGTAGCACAGCTCCAAAATGCCCAGGAAAAACAGGAGTTCGGGACACAAGCCTAAAAGCATTTGAAGTAGCTTTGTTGCTCTACTTCTGTCAGTCACTCGCCGTGTTCGCAGAGAAGGGGAAGGTTTGAACTGTTGCTGATAGCAGTGACACTGCAGGATAACGTCAGCGCAAGCTGACCTCTTCCTGCAGCAGTGTGAGAGCTTGCACAGTCCCCCGAGGCCGCCGTGGACAGCCCACCAAGCCCTGAGGAGCTGTTGATATCCAATATCCAAGAATATATTTAAAAGTTTTATGAAACCTTAATGAAACCTTCAAGGAACGTTATAGGTAGCTCCTCTTTTAAGCAACATTTTCAAGGCAAAGTCAAAGCAGTGAGTCTTACCCCTTCTGAGCTCTGAGACACTGAAAATACTCCAACATTTAGACAGTTGGAGTGAAACATTTTGGTGTGTCCCAACATGTCAAAGACAGAACTGACTTCACTGTGAGGCCAATGGGCATTTTTGTGTGTGGCGGAGCTGGCTTCGCTCAGCTTTCATTGACACGTGAGATCATCGGGTTGCCTGACCCGACATTCTCCTTCTGCTGGCCTACAGCTACATAATTACAGGGGGGTATTGTTAGAGTTGGTGCTGGGTAGGGTGATGAGAGGGGGTGAGAGGTATGTATGGATGCATAAACCTGTTTCACAAAAGTTCTACACAAACACAATCTCACACTTTCAATAAATAGATATGTTAGACTGATATCATCTATCAGTTTTTTGAGAGTTTTATCAACTCACCATTTGAAATTGGGCAACATCTAATCACTGATTATGGATTAATCAGTGATTATTTTTGGATTAATACATTAAATGATTCAGAGAGCCCAAGATGGCATCTTTAAATGTATATGTTGAACCTACAGCCACAGTATTCAGTTCACAATAATAAATGATCCTCCTTGATATAATTATGAAAAAAATGCATCAACTGTCATTACTATAACTACAAAGCTATACACTACTGTCATTACTATATAGTAGCTACAAATTATTTTCTGTAAATCAGTTTAATTGATCGACTAATCATCTCAACTCGATTTTGTGGAGGAAAAACCGATTACATAAGACTAGATATTGGCTAAATAAACAATTCCTATACACTATTAAAAAAAAAGTCAGTGCACATACAAGACAGGTTATAAAAGGTCCTTCTAAAAGAGACATCCTAGGGGATCAACAGAGGTATATTCCTGCTACTTTTCAAACCCTAGATAATAAACAGAAACCAGGAAAGAAACCCTTTAACTTAACCACAACTGAGCGAGTCTGTCAGATTGAGAAAGGTAGTAGAAGAGAGTTGTGAAGATACATTTCACAACTTCTCCACACTCATTCATTTTTCACACATTATATGATAGCACATTACAAGTTAAAACACGGCCTGGTGCTTCAACCAATAGAGTATTGACTCAGAGGTAAGATGACAGCCCGCTATACACACACAAATACGCATCCATCTGGAGCCCGACAGCAGATGCCCAGCAAAGACGTTTTAATCTGCAGGTGACAGCAGTGTGATCTAACCAATAAAGAGTTTCTAAAAAAAATGTCAAAAAACAAGTTCCTCTGATACCATGCTTAAAATTCTGTTCTGCAATTATCACTAATTATAACATATATAACATATATATATAACATTATATATTGGATTTTTGCAGATACCTCTTGAACATTTATGTAATTTCAGCTAATCTGAAGTGCCGGTATTTAAGCAGAACGTTTAAGCAGCTTTAATAAATTGCTGTAGGATATTTTCTCCTCACTGTTTGACCTGTGCCAGGCCTGCTGACACAGCAGCCGCATTTCAAAAACAATGAGGTTCATTGAGATGACACCGGCTCTGACGTTAATAAAACTTGATTACCCACAGTTACCTTCTCCCCAGACAATGGGGCTATTTTGCCACAGCAATCCCATGACACGCATTCTGATGATATGAAAAAGCAGCCCCATTACCTATCAGCCCTTTAAACAAGAGCAAGTACTTGGGCTTAAAGCAATCTGAATCTCAAACTTCAAAATCTATTTATCTAGTTCTCTTCTGTAAATCACAAACAGCTTCTAATTATCAACACTACCTGGGTGTGTGTGCCAGGGTGAAGCGCCTCTGCAGGGCAATGCTACGGTTCATGGGGAGCTTGCGGAATAGCAGCGGAGAGTGGCGCGGTGAGTTTCGAGGAGAGCCACAGGGGGATATCCTTGGGGATCCGCAGGGCGAGCGTGATGCTGACTGAGATTTCAGCTGCATGGGCTGCGGGTTGTTGAGTGGGGAGGAGGAAACCTCCCCAGAGTTTCCCCAGAGGCCCTCACTCATGCTGGCGTGTAAGTGATTAACCAAACCTATTCTCTTATCCTGATCAACTGTGCAGCCCTCTCACTCCTGCCAGGTAATCCAGGTCGTCCATCTCAATGCAGCAGCATTCATCAAAAGGAAATCATAGAACGACTCTTAAGTCTGTCTTGTAACGGTACACCTCATACTCGGAGACACTTCTTCAGATCCAATGTCTTTACACCTTTTCTCAACGGAGATATCACCAAGCACTGTTGATGGACATGGACATGAGTGCAGGAGTGAGCCCTCCCCTCAGCAGTAAGCTCTGTTTACATAGCACTGAGCTCTGACTAAATATGGCCAGGCCTGAATTATAGTGTTGTTGGTTGGTACCATGGGTGAACTAGCTGTGTCCGGCACTCCCTCCATGCAGGAGTAAACTGGCAATCACCAAACACACGGATTTCTATCTGTTTCCTGCCTCAGCCCATCAGTACACAAACAATACAGCGATTACAATTGTGCCTGTGTAGATACTTGCATGGAGAGGCTGCAGCCTGCATAGATTTTTGTTATGTTGGTCAGTGGGGCCCCTCTCTAAAAACAGAAACCGCTTGAGATAAAAGATAACAAGAACCCTGGAAATGTCACTTAAACTTTTAGTTGTATCTCAAGTGAATAGTCATTTCCCAGCAGGACTCAGGGATAATGGAAAACAGAGAACAAGCAGAGGTTCATTTTTGACCTACAGACATGCAGTGACCCAAACTTCCTCTATACCCAAAACAAAACCTTTTGAACTCGGCCAAAATACACAAACTGGAGTCCTAAATCTACTTGTACGTTAACATTTCCTCTGATAAGCAGCATATTGTAAATATATGTTGCTCCTACCTTAATACAATTAAATTCATCCAGCCAATAAGCAGTCGGTACACCTCATATGCTTTTTACATCACAGTCCTCGTCTACTTTAACACCAACAATCTCGGATGAAGAGATCATAGAACGGTTGGCCTCATGTTAGGATTCATGGAGTATTCGTCCTGATACTTATCAATGACGCGCTTAACATGGCACCAGACAGAAACATGAACAACTCTTACAGTGGAATAATTTCACTGTAACTGTGATTGGAGAACATATACTTTTGTAACACACTTCTGAACACATAACATAAAAAAAATAGATTTAAATGTCTTTTTTCAAGAATATTTGTCTTTTTTAGCCCTCTATGTTATTAAAATGTTCATTGCTGTACCATCTCTGCCCTGCAATTATCATAGATCAATTGCCACTCAAACAGTGTGACTACAATGCCGTTATGCTAAGGTTTTATGTTGATGAAGTCTGAGAGTCTGTGGGCTGTGCTCTTTCCTTTATCTGTTCAATGATAGTAACATGAGAGCTGCACACACCAAGTGTTAAGAACTGCTCTTGTTAAATATCTATACTGTAGGTCATATCACTGTTATTAATGTTTATGTGCCACGGTGTGCTAGGTAATGTGATTGACAGAGATTATACATTACATGATATTGTCTATGGGAAATTTTAATTATCATCTATAATTGGCTAAAACCAAACCATATGAAGCCAAATGTTTGCCACTGACTTAACAAGCGCAGCTACATACACATTCTGATACAGTAGGTTGTGGCATTCATCTTTAAAGATGTTTTAGATCTGCTGATAAACACACCGAGGAGAAGAGGGAGAAGAAGAACAAGCAGAGCACACTGTCATTGTCCTCGTGGCATTAGACTGCTGCACCAAACAGGGTAGACAAGAGAGACAAAGATGCTGTTGCTGGTTTGAATGGTTTTTATGGTTCTTGTTTTTTAATAGTTTTTGCAATACATATTCCTCAAGGGTTTGGAGAAGATGGAAGAAATACATCTTAATAGAGTGATGGGATATTAAATGATCCATCTTTGCTCATGACATCTTTCTTATCATCAGGTGTACAGAAATACAAAAATGTGAAATGATCGGTTATCAGTATTGACCAGGAGTAACAGGTATACTGTGAGTTATTAGTGTCAGCTGAAAAATATCTACATTATGCATCTCTGATACATAAAAATTATAAAAGATGCCTTGTAGTTGAGAGCATTAACACCTTCCTGTCAAATTGGAAAATGAGCTCAACATTTGTGATTCACTTTGTCATTATGCCTCTTTGTCACCAATGCATTTTAATGAAGCATTAAAGTGAGATTAAAAGGTTCTTGAGTCTGAGTGGCCCGCTGCCAAAGTACTGATTTAACTCGAGAGGGATCGAGATGGGTCAGAGCAATGAGTTCACCGACCAAAACACAGCTGTTGTATGGGGTGCTGCCATGTATGACCAGCAGATGGTGCCTATGCACATACACACAAACATACAGACAGACCCCCCCCAACCCCAACCCCCACCCCGCCATTCCAGACACACACACACACACACACACACACACACACACACACACACACACACACACACAGATGCAAACAGTGCACCAACTTGGAAATATCCAAACTGAACTCAGGAGTATAAAATGTCTTTTTTTTTACTTATTCAGTATTTGCTGGCATTGGGTGAAACATTTATCCAAAGCACCTGGAAACAGGTTCCACTGTCGGCTAACGCAGTCTGCTATTAAGCCTGTGATTCAACGAGGCATTGGCTGAGTGGGAGAAAATTGTCCAAAACCTAAAAGTCAATCAAACCGTTGCCGTTAGGAGTAAGTGGGGAGAAAAGACTTGGAGCTGAATCCTATGTCTTCTCTTAAAATGACCAATGCTGGGATATGTGAACCATTTATTCAACTGAGTCACATACCCTTCCTCCTCCCTCCGTCAACACCATATCTAAAAAGGCACAAGCACGGAACTAGGATTGGCTGAGCACGCACACACACACACACACACACACACACACACACACACACACAGAGAGAGTAGATAAGCTCCAGTATCTTTAAGTGAAACAGAAAGGGATTCAACAAAAAGAGAATTCCCTCTAAAATGTGCACATTTTCTGCAGTTAAGCTTCCAACGACTCTTCAGATGCTTTGGTGGAATGGTGAAAGAGATGATAGAGACCGAGGATGAGTGGATCTAGAAGCAGGCAAAAGCTCAGCAAAGAAACAATAACATACCCCTAGACCCCTAACCTACGTTTAAAGTTTGGAATTAAATTGGCATCATTATTTTTTTCCACACAAATTTGGAGGAGGTTATGTTGTTAAACTATGGAGAAGGCTTTTGTTGTTTCGTGATTCTACTTGACTAAGGATAGTATTGCCAAATGCTAGTAAACAACTACAGTAGTTACTTTCTGCATGAGGGCCAACGGAAATCGTGGGATAATTTCTGTCTGTCCCTCAATCATTATCAATTAGGAATAGGATTTTGTCTTTCTTCAATGAAATGCACCCGTGGTGGGGGATCCTGAGTGTTTCATGCTTGCTAGTTTGATAATTATTCAAATATACGTCACTAATGGCAGTTTCCTTCAGGATCTAGCTCCAGAATTTAAAGATTTCTTTTGCCTCAACTCTCAACCCAGTTTCATGGTAAATCATCAAGTAATTTATGTGTAATTGAAAAGAGCAGTAAAAAAAAAACATTATCTTGCAATGTAAAAAAAAAAAAATAAAAAAAAATCCTGACTCTGTCCCTTTATCTGGATCCACTCCTAGATTTGATACTTTCTTCCCCGTCATATCTGTGTGTGAGGTCTTTCTGCTACATGGATCAAAATGACATCCATCAGATGATGCAGCATTATGTGACGCATGCCTGTGTTCAATGCACTTTGTGCTGTTTTAGGTAAATCACCAGCTTGATTTTCTGAGTGAATGAACAATGTCACTGAGCTATGATGGTCCATAACCCTCCCTACACAAAGGCTGTTAACTTTCTTTCAAAGTGCATCCCATCTGTTTACAGCTGACTGCATTTCTGGTTTTTATCTATGCATGTGATTTGTTGACAGAAGACAATTTAAAGACTATCACAGAATACATTCAGACTTATACTTTGACAAATCCCTACACATAATGATAATAAAGAAAACTGACTATCTGTTCCATCTACTGTGTTGCTCTTTTTTCTTCTTCTTGTTCTTTCTACGATTCAGCGAATTCTAAGCTTAATCTACTAATAAACAGCTATTAACGTACTCAGAATGGCTATTAAATACAGTGCCTAAATTGTAATGCAAATGTAAAAGGGAAAAACAGATGGATTAGGTTACAGAGTGAGAAGGGATGCACAGACCAGTGTGGTAAATTGGCCCAGATGGAATGGAGTCCCAGCCAGTTCCTGAGGAGGAAGGGCCAGGAACATGAAGAGACTCATTCTGGGCAACTTCCTCTGGAAAAGACTGAGAGCTGCAATCAAAGCCAGCATCCTATGATTTAGAGACTCTTTACAATGGTTTCAACACATTCTTTCTAAACAAACGACCGCAGATTGGCAGCCTGTGGATTAAGGGTTAAAGAGCTAACTCATTCATTAAGTTAGGGCAGTTCTTGTTTGAATTTAGTGCTCATTTAAAATGACTTATTAATCAAATTATGCAGTTGGTGTTCTGTGTTGACAGGCAATAATAATATATAATAAAATACCAACAAAAACACAACACTAAGAGTTAAGTGTCAGTTCAAAAGTGATCTAAGCAAAACTCTTGTATGGCCTGACATGATACTATGCATATGCTACTATCATAAAAGAGTCTGGTGGGTCTGTTATATGATATATAAAGAAATCTCTATATCTCTCTCTATATATCTATATCTATATCTATATCTATCTATAAAGATGAGGCTTGTTGACATAAGGTTTGATGTTCATATATAATAACTGTGTATAAAAGGTTGCCTGTGCAGCTACTGCTGAAACTATTAGTGATTAATCACAGAAAGTTATAGATCAATTTGGCCAAATTATTAATACTCAAATTATTTCATCAAGCAAAAGTATTCATTGGTAACATTTACTAAAGAGAATATGGATATTTTTTCTGCTATTCTGTTTTATTTGATTGTAAACTGAGCATATTTGAGGCAGAAGATCAAAGATAACCACAGCACCGTGACTTTACTGTGACTTTATCAAGAGTGAACAACATGTTTGGCCTGTGGCCTCTTAAAGTTTGGTCAGCACTATCACATGAGACCCATATGATAGATATATATGGATCGCATGATTAATTACTACAGTCTTCACATTTTTTCAAAGTGCTCCAATGGTTTTTAAAAGGGGAATGTTTATCTGAAAATATTATCATTATGTTACACAAATAAGTTACCTTATGACCCTTAGGGAGTGTTGAGCCACTAAGTCCCCTGGTACTCACCCTTCACGTTCAGAAAACAGGTAATGAGAGATTGCCTGTTTCTGTCTCAGCTGTTTTCTCCTTGTGCATAAAGTGCAAATGTTGGATCATCAAACTAGTTTTCTATTATATGGAAATGTAATGTTACATGGCTTGCACTGCACATTCGTTTGGTTTATTTATTTATTTTTTCATTTCCAGACATCAGTCTTATGCCTGCTGGTCGCCAGTCTGCCTGTACCACTAGATGATATTGGACTGAAAGTCATCTGGCACAGATCCATCATGAAAAATGTAAACTTTTAATATAGAACAGGGTCAATGTACCTTGTTAATTATATTAAAAATTGTGGGTTCTCTGTACGCTGCATGAATACTGAAGTTCAAATTGTGCAGCCTACTTCAGTACTCATGCCAATCCCTAGTCCATACGTCTTATGAGATGGCAACCTTCTTGACAGCTTCTCAGCATTGTTGTCTCCTAGAACAAGAGCTGTCTATGTGTATTGCTGTTCTACCTGTTTGACTGACATTAACCTTTGGGCAATGTGAGGGGACTCGGATGATTAATGCCGAGCCAGACTGTCAGCTTGAAAAAGACTTAACAATCACACCTGTCATCACACAGCATCAGATCGAGCTGTCTGTCAGGGCCTGCTGCATCTCCTAGGCAACTGGGAGCGCCTCAATAATAAACAGTATGTTGTTATTCAAACAGGACATCTGCTAAGGCTGCTAAGGCTCCCTCTGCTTGAGCTTTCATGTGACTGGGCTGCAATGGCAGATATTGTGTGGTTAAGCAGTGCAGATCTTGAGATTGAAATATACATTAAAAAAAAACAACCTGTTGGCTGAAGTGTAATTTATGTTAGATATATATGCTTGTTGATATTAATGAGTTTTGGGTCACTCCCTTTATACTATATAGTGCACTAGATCTACTGTCCACCACTTTATTTTGGTGAATATTTGTGTGTGAAATTGTATCCTCTGTATAGTGCTTTCAAATATTCCACAGTGGAATGAAAAAAGCAGTGTATGAAGCATGTTCATGCTCCACATTTTAGATATAGATAGAAAATTAGCATAGTGCGACTCAAGGATTCAATGCTGGAAGTGTCTGAAATATCAATTTACTGATAAATATTGAACTAACTATCTAAGACGTCATTTCAAACATTATGCAGGCCACCCTTTTTCTCTTCTCTCTTTTTTTCTCTTTTTCTCTCTTCAACAAATTTACTGGGCGTTTCTGATGTAGACCCTTGAGTCTTTTACGTGCTTTATTATTGTTGCTTCAAAAAATGACATTTTGTTTTCTTGCTTCAGGCCAGTAGGTTTCATTTTGTAGGATAAATTTAATTTAGAGTGAAAATTATGCCTGCATGACATACTCAGACACATTGCCAAGTGGGGTTTTATATTGGAAAGTGCTGTATAATTATTTTCACTCATCACTGGTTGATTAGAGTTGGGATGTGGAGCTTTGTCTGTTACAGTTGGTTGAACTAAGCCCTTCCAAATTAATTGTATTCAGCAGGAATATTACTTCAGGGGTGTTTAAGCATTCAAGAGAGATAAAGTTCCTCTTTATGGCCCTGATTATATTGTTTAATATCTGCATATTTTTTAAAGTTCATAGATTTATTTCATATGTAATTCAATCTGTGTCTGATGTCTTATGATATTGTAATTACAACATGTTTCATGAATTGCATACATTTTTACAATTTACAATAAATTAAGGTTTTGGTAATTTTTTTACTTTAAGTTAAAATTCATTTAACTTAAAATAAGAAAAAATAAATGAATAAAACTTGTCATTTGGCAAGAGATGAAGGAAAATGTTAACACCCTTCACTGAAATATTTCTAGTGCCTCAAACAATGCTAATAAACTAGCTCCCCGTAACATTAATTCAAAAACATTTTCCTCTTAATGTTACAGATGTCAGGGGAAGAAAAATAGCACATGCATCCAAATGTCATGATATTATTCATGTCCAGGGAGAAAAAAATGCAAATGGAACACAATTTGTTCTCTCAAAAGGCTGAGAACCTCCTAATGTTCTGACCTTCCCAGAGTCTTCCATCTAGAATGGGAAATGGAAGTGTGACCTTCTGGTTGAAACATTGTCAATGAACAACCCTCCCTGGGACTGTCAAAAGATTTGGTGATCTGTGAGTTCCCCTTTGTATGGTATTTGCTCTTCCTCCCTGCCTCCTTTGTGAATGGATGCATAACCTTTACTGCAGTTTATCTGATGTGAATAATACAGAGAGCTTTGTTTGCTAAAAAGAGTTTTGGCACTGAATATAAAATAAATGACGAAATTTGACTGAAGGAAAAATATCACTGAGACGATGCTTGAATAGTCAAGATGCTTGCACAGCCCACTCAAACAAAGCTGCCTCAGCATTTATTGGCTTTCCTTGTTGCCGTTGTTGGCAGCTCCAATGACACAAATTTAGGTAACACATATTGTCCACTTAGTTTTCTCCACGTTCCCCTGGATTCGTGTCAGTTCTACCTTCTGTTCTCAATTTTCTACTACTTCCATATTAGCATTACGAAGGAGATAAAGTGTCATTTGACACATCTGTAATGATGCAATTCTGTGAAAACTTTTCCACTTAACATGAAGTTTGATGACCTGTCAGTGCAGCAGGAAACATGCAATGTGATAGAAAGCAATGCAATGGAATGGTAACAGAAGCAGATTGGATTTAATAACACATTCTGGTGCTACTTTTCTAACCATCTGATGTTGAAACATAATACCTCCCAGCAGTGAAGGACATATGCACTTTCTAATGGGAGCCAGTGCTCAAAAGTGGTCTCAATGCTGATGGAACAGCAAATCTATTCATTTCTGTTGTAAATGAAGCTGGCAGAAATAATGACTGGAAGTGGCTTCATCTTAACAAAGCACAATTTTTCTTTAACCTGGTCTCAGGTGAATGGTGAAAAAAAAGCTTTGACATGACATTTGTTCTCTTCTTTCCTTCATTTGATTAGTTTGCAATAAATGGTTTCTGTGTTTTCCTGCAGTGATTGAAGGCAATCTTTTTACAATTTAATGATTTTTCTATAATCAAACACCCCTAATTAGAGGCCGACTGATTAATTGGTGATGGTGGGATGTTTTACAAGCCTACAACTGCACAGCTTTCACCACTTAGCTTCTCAACTGGAATTAGATTTTCAGGGAAAATAGCTCAAAAATATAAAAATCACTTCCACCTGATTTTTTTTCGTTGTTTAGTTTGAGTTGGATTTTCAGTTCTAAATGTATGTTTATTACTTTGACTTAGATGTTCACTTCATCAGTTAATCTGTTTTAAAATAAAGTCAAAGATTGTTTATTTCTGACTGGCAATTTTATTTTTACTTGGGAAGTATGGGGTTATTGTATGAACTTCAATGTCAACGTCACTTTATTTATACCAGTAGGTAGATTTGGGTTCAGTATAAAATGCATGGTATCCATGTATCTGGTCAACAGGACAGACAACAGACAAAAAAAAGTGGTCCATGCCCCAATAATCAAAGGGGATAAGATCAAATTAAATAATAATAGTAACAATAAAAACACTAAGATAATAAATAAGTAACAATACTAATTACTGAAATACAGTAAAAAAAAAAGGCTAAAAGAGTAACAATTAACACAATTAAAATAGAATAAAAACTGCTAAAATAAGGGTCCAATCATCATTAATGATTTAAGAGAAAGGCTATTAACACTAAATACTACCACTAAAATAAATAAATACATAAATAACCACTAGAATAAATAATGACACGCAGCAAGTAAAGAAAGTAAGTAAGTAAATAAATAAATAGAGTCTTGGCACAATCAGGGTTACTCTGTGTCTTGTTTATCTGAGTATCGGCCTTTGAAAATATGCTATTGACCGACCTCTGGCCCTACTACAAGAAATTTGCAGAGGAGGAAT
This sequence comes from Chaunax sp. Z400, assembly GCA_037577475.1. Taxonomy (NCBI): domain Eukaryota; kingdom Metazoa; phylum Chordata; class Actinopteri; order Lophiiformes; family Chaunacidae; genus Chaunax; species Chaunax sp. Z400. Next base: position 21,279,306 of record CM075188.1, on the reverse strand, counting down.
GTTTCATATAAAGTTCATTTGTGTATGAATTATTTTTTTTACAGATTTGGATCAAAAGAATGACCACTTTGGATAAAAATCTTTCAATAAATATTGACCCTGTTTGGCCCACAAAATGGTTTTGAATTTCAAATATGGCCCCTTTATGATCGCGTTTGACGCCCCTGACTTATGTTTGAATATGGGAACAAATACGAAGACGTCACAATTCTTTCTTATCAGTAGCTTTATTTGCTCTTGCTGAAATGCTAATGAAAGTAGGTAAACTATGTTTCCCTATTAGTCTGAGTCAATGCAGATACAGCATCGATGACATTTGTCTTGATTCACTGTCAATTTTTGCATTTCTAATTCTTTATTTTCAAAACGGGCCTTGATATCACATGTCAAGCCATGTGGCTCTTTACATGAGGTTGTCATGTAAATATTTGTAACTCATATAATGGCTATCCCATGGAGAGCTCGGTGTGAGCTCAGACACTGTGTTGTATATCTAATAGTCAACTTTAAGTTCGGAAGAGAAATTTGTTCTGGGAGAGTATCTTAATAAGGATATTTTATTGAGATGGTTGGTTGAGATTTGAATTCTGGAGACACAGTTGATGTTTCCTCTGTCAAGAGAGGGCAGATTACTAATAAGTCACACTTTTGCTGAGTTTTTTTGTGAGCTGTACATGGAATTTAATGTTGTAGTTATTATAATACACAATGCAGTAGCCAATGTCACAGACTGCACTTGTACATTTATGCCAGTACAGGATTAATGTGTGGCCTCGAGGAAGTTCTGGCAAACCATTGACGTCTCATAGGAAAGGCAGGGCTTGGCTGAGGCTTGTTCATGCTGGAAGGAGAACTGTTGAGCTATACTTCTGAAGAGGTCTCACTCATATCCCTTGCCAAGATGGCTGAAGTATTCGAGAAGCAAGCCGCTGAGTGTGGATGCAGACGGCTCTGGATATTGTCGGGTTGTCTTGGCTGATAAACCTCTACAGTGTCCCGTGGAAGTCCGGGACAGTACCTGTGGAGTGGCAGATGGTTCCCATTTTCAGAAAGGGGACTGAAGGATATTCTCCAGATATCGAGGTATTAAGAGGCTCTGACTGATTGTAAAAATACAAATCCATTTGGTCCTTGCAGGATTTGCCATAAGTTATTTTATTCGTGGTGAGCATTGCCTGCCACATATTAATTTGGTATTTTTGGAGCTTCAAAATTGAAATGAATAAGTGCCTCCCTCCCCCACTCACACTTAAGCACATTGTGTTTCCGACAGACTTTACTTGGGCAATCGTGCTCTGCAGAAAATCACAGATGCAGAAAGAAATTCCCCGGAATGATCTCTCCTGTCTCCTGATTGTGGTATGACCTCTCCCGCTTAATGTATGCCTTCTTGGTGTTTCAAACTTGTAAGTGCATCTGATTTCATTTAGTACCACTTTGGTTTCAATTGTTTCGATAGTTTGGCTATGCCGTTAACAAACAAGCCTCATCCATGCAGCGTCGTCTGCTGCTGTGAAAATGGAATTGCGCTCAAAAAAATCCAAAACACAAGTGTTTTTTGGGGGACTTGATAACAAATACTGCTGATGAACAAAGTCAACAGAGCAGAGAGCAGAATAGAGAGACAATGGCAAGACAAGCTGGTGTGTGTGCAGTGTGGCAGGATCTCAAGGCGCAGCCGGTTTGGGAATCTTAGCATTGGATCTTTGCTTTTTACACATGCCGTGGTTCTGTTGGTTTCATCGGACTGTGACTTTCAACACGGACTGGGGCGGTTTGCAGGAAAGTGTGAAGCAGCTGGAAAGAGAGTCATCAGCTACAAGTCTAAGTTTAAGGCAATGGTTCTCTATGAGCAAATAGTGAATTGTTCCCTGTGGTTTGGGAGTGAGTTCCTGTCCCAAACATTATTGTTGAACTACACACACGCACACAATGCCACAATCAAAGCTTGGTAATTTGCAGCGCTAACACAAAGCATCCATACAATTTTTGATCTACAGCTCATCATAATGTGCCTCACCATCTGTAAATGCAGGACCCTGTGCTGATCTGTCAGGCAGAGTATATCTAGTAGCTACACCAGGTATTCTGTTTGTACACCATTCCAAGTAATACAATCTGAATCTGTATTTTGCTGTCAAATATCATATCCACACGTATAGGAGATTTCCCAGCGGTTTCCAAACATCAGACCAGAATTTAATTAGATCTGATCAACAGAATCTCAACCAGGGCACAAGCTTATGATTTAGGCTGTTTAGGTGAGCAGATGTAATATACAAATATTGCCAAAATTCAGATTTAATTCTGTTAGGAATAAATGAAAACACAAATTACTTTAATCAAATTGGAACAATGTCCTGAGGCAAATGGTGTCAACGTGATTACTATTGCTGCAAAGTAAACATCACAATATTAAATACAATACTGTGAAATGCATGTGCAAATATAACAGAATTTGGCTGCACAGTGTAAAATATGTGACGAAGCCCTGAGGTGTGTCACATTAAACATTTTAAAACCAATCAATTAATTGCTTTCCGTGTTTGAATAACACTTTAAAGTGGCATGTGACAGCCTCGTGTTGTTTTGAAACATATAATAGCAAAATGATAAATGATTCCAAACATCAATCTATTATTTGTGGGGGAAAATGAGCAAGGAGACAACTATTTACAATGTGTCCCCGCAAGATGAACAGGGCTTTGTGTATAAATAGAAAGATAAATCCCATTCTCTGCCTGTGTCTGAGGAATCGGCACAGAGCTACCCCGTGACTTAACACAACAACAGATCTGCATCGATGTGATGAATCAGAGTCATTATGCCTACTGTCTCCTGTTCGCTCCTGGAAAGGATCTATTGTCTTTGCATCTCATTACCGGTCAAACTAAAGCAATTACATGATATTAAAGATTTATTGTTTCTTTATGAGATGGCAGGGATGGAGGTACCAGTCGCTATAAACTGTTCTCAACAAGAAATCAGTGAGTGAAGTGGCAAATAGCTCCAAAATAGCTCCATTTAAATAAATAGCTGATGTGCCTGTCACAGAATATTGTTAGTCTTCTTGGTTTTTTTTTTTCGTACTATCCTTCATGGTAAAATTATCAACCTCGATAGGGGATCAGAATGAAGTGTATGTCAATGATGATAAACATCGGACAATCATTATTTTAATAAGAAACAAGGCAAGATAACTTCTATTGCTTTGGTTAGGCAGAAAAAGAACGTTTGAACATATTATGGTAATCAACATTTTTCATGCAAAATATGTCATGTTTGCAGCATCACACATGTAAAGATTTGAATCATTTAAATAATATTAATTTATCTGTAATACTTTTGAGTTTTGGACTATTGGTTGGACAAACAATTACTGTGAACATGTGATGTTCGTATCTGGGTAATTGTGACATTTCTATTATTAACTATTAATTCTATTTTCAGAATTTTTAGAAACCAAACAACCAATTAATTAATGGCCAAAATTACCGGCCGATTAAGCCATAATGAAATAATCATTAGCTGCAATCTCATCCTAAACACATAGAAAACAAATATCTCAACATCAACTAAAACAATAAAATCCTGCTTTTACATAAATCCATGATTGATAATAATCTTATGATATAATTTCTAATAATGTCACTGAATACGTTTGCTTTCAATATTTTAAATACATCTTCCTGATTAGGCAGGTTGTTAGTTGTACAGTGTGGTATTAGTATTTTTAATTGATAAACGTACTTCCTCCACCACTGCCCCTCTCTCTCTTTCTGTAAACACAAAACACTTAATAATTATGAAAAATATTATAGTTACTTACTTAAAAGCTTTAAAAGCCTTAAAAAGCCCTGATTGCCAGTGGTGGCAGTGATCGTGCTGTGTGTGTGGTAAACTCGAGAGATTAAGTGACTGGTACTTTCCTCTGAAGAAAGGGTGATATTATTATTTGGCCTCGTATTTTTGAGTTAAAATTTGTTCTCTGCTTGGGTTGCAGATCGGCCTTCCTTAGAAGGAATCATTTTTTGCTGAATCGTTAATACTTGGTAATTTATAGATAAACCATTCATTTTGATAATAAGCCTGTCTCTATTTCCCTCTTCTTTGAAATCCCGCTATTAAAACTTAATATATTACCCCGCTCATCTCCCGGACTCTTCGGGGATGTAACACCATCAGTCAAACGTTCAAAGTCTGCACTGTCCAGTTTATACAGACATATGGAAGCTTACTCCAGTACACGTGGTGATATTGAAATTTATTTGATCTGTGATTGTTTATATTGACAAGAGCAAAGTCTAATTTCCCTTCTATCCAGCCACACACACAAGGAGCAGTAAAACAAATGAAACACATGCTTCAGCCTCTGACAAGACTGAGGTCAGCACAAAGGACAGGGACACAAATCTCTTTTCTATTCACTAAATATAGTAAGATATTTCATCAAGGTTTATCAAAAGCACATGCATTATTTTTTGATCTGTTGCACCTACAGTGGGGATTGTTTACATATGGGCAAACAGTGCTCTTCTCATCTCCTGTAATGCTCACCAGACTATTGGTGTGTTTCTGCCAGATGGATCAGAAACCCTATTTGCTGCTGTGATTGCTTCCTACACAGTAATACATGGCACATCACCAAAAGGAAAGAAAAAAAAAACACGACTGCAGGTAAAGAAAGAAAACAAACTTGACTGTAGATTTTTCCAAATAATAACAATATGTTCGGGTCAGAATAATGCAAAGCTATTGATTGCATGCTAGGTTTAATTAATTAAATTATACTTGTAAATCACCTTCATTCCTGAGACCGAGCCTTTTTAGAAATAATGATTGCCACAGTGGAGCATCCAGGGATCATTTCCAGCTTGAAGACAATGACGTAGTCAAGGGTGAATACAAGATTATTCATAAAAAGCTTTAAAAGAAAGCTGTCACTGAATTATCAATCAGACATTCTTGTGCTCACTACAGTAATAAACCTTTCTCAGGGCATCTTCATCTCATCAGCATCGCCTCCTTTGGGAATTCCTCACAGACGTTAATGCAAATTCAGATGACTTAATGTTGCACTGCAATACATTTTAGGCAATTATAAATGAAATAAAAATGTTCTTGGCACAACAGCCAAGCCAGACAGTTTGCTCAGTTTGTAGAAAATTAAAGGAAAATGGATATTATGGCCTTTCTTGTTGACATGACATTACACCTAAATGACCTCAACTCAAAATCACAATGCAAAAACAACTCGGTGTGTAATTTGGTGGCCGCTTCAGTATTTCCAGAGGAAGTTGGACATTTTTGAAGTGGATCTCCAAGTGGACTGTTCACATTCTCTAGTAATGAAGCAAATTCAGGATGAGAGATGTTTCCTCTCATGTTGAGTTCATACAAAAAACAATTTTTCTGAGGAAGACAATATATGTGAATGCACATATCCATGGGATTTTTGATATGTGATCTCTTTTCTAAGCTTCTACTTCCATCTTAAGTGAGTGTGAAGCTCAGTTCAGCCTAAAAGAGATCTTTACTACGTCTCCTTTGATGGTATCATGTTCATATGAACTGAAAGGAATTTATTTACAATGCAAATGTACAGATGATGAGTTTATTTCATTTTGTTTCCTTGTTTTTCTTGTATAGGACTTTTTTTTTTACATCTCTACCAAAGCAGGCAAAACTGTTAAAATTTTATACTTTGTTCAATAAAAATGTGAACTAAACTAATTTCTTCAGTCTGGCAAAAAGCATGAGCCTGTATTTGTAGGAATCTAACAGTTCGGCCCTCAGCAGGGGAGGAGGGTTGACTTACTGGCCCTCATGCAGTTTTAATAGAGGATCCCTGCTTTACAGTGACATTGCTGTGAGGTAATTGTGCTGGTAGATGCTAAGACACTTGTGCCATTTGGATGCAATTCACATTCTCTCTTTTGAGTGGGATGCCACTGGAAAGATAATAAAGAAATTCCTAAAATCACAGAGAGTGACTGCTGACTCATTAATATGATGAATTTCCCGTTTATCTGGCATTAATTGCATTCTGTAATTAATCGTTACAGTCTGAATGGGAAGCATTCTACAGTGAGCTTGTAATTTGCAATGTTCCTATATTATTTAATGGTGTGCATTAAGCATTTAAATTTTGAAAGCTTTAACATGCAATGCCTGGTTGAGAAAAGGGTGCACAATGCTGCACTACTAACAAAACAACAAAAAGTTTGATTCCAAAATTTGATTTTAGTTTTTTGTACAGTAAATTAAAAAGGACTAAGTGGAGATGAGATGAACGAAGACAGGCAATACAAAAAAAGAGGGTTTGGGGGAAATCGCTCTGTCACTTTGGCAAATAGTGTAATATAATGGAGCATACAGAACAGGTTAATCTCTTTTATGTATTTTTTATACTCTTTGCTTTGAAAGAAATTATTGAAAGATAAGAGTGGCAGTCAGCATGCAATATTTGTAGATGAATAATGTACAAATCATTTGTCAATGTATAGCTTTGAGAAAATTTCATTCCCAATATTTGTATTTTCAGATTGTTTTGATGATTTATGGCGTCAACGCACCATTAAACATAACATCCAGAGAAAAATCAACAAACAAGTTAATCAAGCGGGAAGCGGCAGCAGTTTCCAAGAAACGCCTGGTCTGTCCCTGCCATGGGTGAGTGGTCTGCCTGGAAATAAACACTGTCAATTCTGAATGAGTCCAACAACAAGCCTTAGGCAAATCAGACAAATCAAACAATCTTAAATGGATGTGCCTTTACATACAGTTATGTGTCTGGTTGGGGACAATTTTATTGTGCATGTTGGACTGAATGTTCTCCTGCAAAATGAAATCATAGAAGGCTAAATGAAAGACGTTCACAAAATGTGTAATAAAAATACAGGTAAGAAAATGGCTGTATATTTATCATTTGTCAAATCAGATTTGTAATAATGAAATCATGTTGGATGGATGGCCAAATAAAAATCGAAGCATTTGTGTTTACTCCACTCTGTACCTTATGTAAGAATATTCTTAATATAAGGCGTGAATTATCTCCTAAATAACCACTTGAACTGTAATTTACATGTAAAAATCATTACCAAAAATACTCACAGAATATTTTGATAAACTAAAATATTGCCGTGCTGTGTTTGGTTTTCCGTTCCTCGTAAGTAATTAAAGTGAAAGGGCCTAGAACACAGTGGCTGTTGTCTGACAGGGTGAACTGAAGTGGCAGAATCCATCAGCAGCCTTTAATTTCAGTGGAAAGTCATTTGGCCTACAGTGGTCACAGCGCCATTAATTGGTTTCTATTAAATAATGAATCTTGATAAATGCAACGTCGACACAAAAACTGATATCTGCAGGTCAGCTCAGGCAGGCGTGTGGAATAAATACTACTACTATAGCTTTCAGAAATCCTACCTCACTGAACTGGCAACCATGCTTTGTGTCTTTTGTTAACATGAGACTGGTTAGATAACATTCACTTTTTCTGTCTGCACTCCCCTCCACTGATAACCTAGTAGGGAAGCCTTTATGCCATTATCCCTGCAAAACAGATGGGCTCCATAGCAACGGGTGCAATTTTTCACCATCCCCGTGTAAGAGGTGCTTTCGAAGCAGGCCGTGCCCATTTCAAGTTGACCATTGGTCCAGATGACAGTTATCTTTCTTGAAGCCAGGGTGTGCATCTACTTGCAGTGCATGAAGACACTGCAGACCGAACAGCATGACAAAATCCTCTAAGGCCACCAGTTCATTCCAGTCAAGAGCCAACATGTGTTTCTGTGGTGTCAGTGTCACAAATCATTGACAGACAGTGAATCTCTACTTGTTTTTTTGTAAGTCAGCAGAGAGCGGTGTGCATCTGTCCTGTTAGCTGTGTCAGCACCTTCTGTGACATTTATGTGTGCACCTGTGAAAAAGTTACACGTCCGGGCGCTCGAATGCAACCAAAATGGTTGCATAAGCTACCATTTTTTGAGAGTCTGCAAGTTAAAAATCTATGTATCTATGTGTTTGATTCATGCAAGTGGCCCAGTATAGGACAAATATATCCTAGAGGAGCCTCTGCAGTTCTAGATGCAGTAGGGCCAAGTTTCATGAAAAGAAATTGAAGGGTTTTTGAGTTACGCCGCGGGTAAAAGTTGTTTACAGACAGACACACAAAGCATTCGCTTTGTAATTAAACTGCCAACATGGCGGAGAGGTTTCTGTGCCACGTGGCAACTTTCCTCTGCTGGCTTACCAGTAGTGTGCATAACCAACAAAGATTGGTTTCCCATGGAGACAAGTTCAAAAGCAGAAATCCAATATGAAGCAGCATGAAAATCCATGAAGAGAGCAGAAAAACTTTATGTCAATTGTACAATCTTTTATTCCTCATGTCCTTGGTCGTTATCTTGATGATTAAATGTCTGACATAGTCCATTTTATTCGGTTTTACTATCAACATGTCCTTTATAACAAAGAGCAGGTCAGACCATCTTTGCTCGCACCGTGTACTGTATGCTGGCCATAACCAGGTATCATGGCTATGAAACAGAGGTGGCTTCAAAACCATTCATGCTTTTATAAGGTCTTAGATAAATCTTCATCCCACCCGCATTGAGGGTGCTTCATATATTTAAAATTGATCTGAGTCATCAATGATACACAATCAGTTATTCTGGGACAAAAAGAAGAGATGTGTTTCGTGAATAATAACAAAGACTGTTAGCCGTGTTGTTTGTGGCTGTAAAGCTGGCTGACTCATTGCTTTAACTCCTACACACAGCTCAACACGTTTACATTTCCATCATCGTCATACAATGTTGGGTTGTCAGTACTTTCACACAGGGAGGACTCGGGATAGTGTTGGGAAGTGAGAGGCATGATATATTCAATACAAAAATTAGACTAGTTTAATCTTGTGCACCAAACTAGACCGGCAAAACCTAAATCTGTGGTTTTATGGGTTCTGGTCAGATCCGATCATTTTATCTTGATGGTTGACATGTTAGGAAGTGATCAAACATCAGTGAGAAATAAATTAAGCTGGAGTAGAGGCAATAACAAATGTTTCACGCATGACCTGTGTACAGACATTCAAACACGGAATAAAAATCCCATCCGGTGACACCTGAATTCCTAAAAATAGAAGTGCAAGTGTTGATTAATGATTATTTACTGTTGGATGCCGGTGATGTTTGTTCCAGCTGTTGAGGATAAGAGGTGACAAATGAGCAAAAGTAAGTGTCATAATATCCTGACACCTCTGCAGATATACTGCATCAGTGTGCAGAAGACCCAAAAGCATGGTGTGTGTGTGTGACGAATACAACATGTTGAAAGAATTAAATTTTATATGTTGTGTTTACACTGCATCCGTATGAAATTTAAAATGCATCAGACCTTTGTCCCTCCCACAAGAGGTTTAACGCCAATCATTTTTTCTTGTCAATGACATAACCTCTTGAAACCAAAGAAAATCACACAAAAAACGCTCAGACTAAATTAAAGGGACAATTCACACCAAAATCAAAATATACAAATCAGAAAATATAATATTATACAATATATAATCAAAATATTTTCCTTATTAGCTGTGGTGCTATTTGTGCTGCTAGACTGTTTTTAGTTTGAGCTGTCAAACTTTGGTGATAACGGCTGTAGTGATGTCTGCCTTCCCTCAAATAGCACAGGGCTAGATGTCACTTCACTCGTCAAGCTACAAGGTGAAAAAAATAGATTTTAAACTCAAGTGCAACATCTCTTTGCAGAAACCATGACCTTATTTCAATCTAGATGGATAAATAACACTATCGATAAGAGTTAAAATAAGCGTTTTAGATTTTTGGGTGAACTAATGTATTCTGTGTATGTAAAAAAACAACATATAGAATTTATCGACAAGCACCCTGGTAACCTGAGGCACATATCACATAACCACAATGTCCAGGGTTCACTTTGTGATTTGTTTTGTTATACTCCTCTGTCTCTTAAGGTGGCAGAAATAAACATTACCCCAACTGTGTCAATAACACCGAGACGGACTGAATATCTGCCAAACCAATTGCAGGGGAGGATAATAACAACACTGGACAACAAAATCCTATTGTAGAATCCATCTAAATGGAAATAAACTGGTAGAACCAAGTAGGAATCCAATATCTCGGACAGAACATGACAATTTGACAAAATAATTTGTGGGTTGGGGTACTATGAAAGAAATATATATTATATATTATAATAATTCTAATATATGTTATAAAATTAAAAAATTAAGTGAGGGATAAATTTCCTGGCATTACCCTAAGGTACCTCGCAAGTGTAAATATAATCCAGGTCTATCTTAAATTCAATATACAAACCGAATTACATACAAGATGCATGTTAATTCCATGGTTTTTATACGAACGTGCACCATATCCATGCTTCACTAGGGTCAACACTTAAAAATCCTCTCTTAGTGTGCATGACCAACAAAGATTGGTTTCCCATGGAGACAAGTTCAAAAGCAGCAATCCAACACGAAGCAGCATGAAAATCCATGAGGAGAGCAGAAAAACTGTCTGCCCATTGTACAATCTCTTTCAGTTCTCATGTCATCCTTTGTTGTTATCTTGATGATCAAATGTCTGACATTAGCATGTCCTTTATAACAAAGGTCAGACCATCTTTGCTCTTTGACATTTGGAAAATCCTCTTTATATATGCAGGATTTTCCTAAAAAAAACATACATACAACTCAAATCTTACAAATCAATCCCTCTCAATCATCCCTGACCAACTACAGGTGTGAGTGAGGTGGTGTATTTATATGCAGAGACCCACTCTCTGCCTATATTTTCTTTTTTCTTTTTTTTAGTATACACTCAACTCACACTCACACGTTGAAATAAAAGATTTGAGACGTTTTCTATAAACATCCCTTTATTTTCTATGAGTTTCCCTTTATTTTCTTTTAAGACATAAATCTCTGAGATTGTAAACATAAACTTGTTAAAATCTATGTTAGTGACCACTTATCCTTTGCAAAGATAATCTATCCACCTTTAGGGCGGGGCATATAAAGATGCTGATTAAACAACATTATTATTGCACAGGTGTGCTTTGGGCTGGTCATCATGAGGCTATGTGCACATTACCAGGCTAAAGTACGTATGTGCAGTTCTATTTCAGGTCCATATCCAATTCATGGCCATGAATTGGTTGAATGCAAATTGTCAGATTGGAATTCGTGTGGCTTTTTGCATACACGCATGTCCTGTTGTCATCAGTCAGCGTTGGCAGGGCGGTAAAATGAAACAACCAGAGAGAAGAGATGACAACAACGAAGCAGATCATCAGTTGTTCATGACCTGCTCAGTGTTTGCATTCACTACTAGTTCAGTTTGACTGAATCAGTAAAATCTCTATTCAGAAAACTAGAAGGGCCTAACAATGTCTCACGAAATGACTGTTATCAAAAGCAAAGCAAATAAAATAGATTTATGACCAAGACGTAGTCACAGTAATAAAATGTTAATGTTACGGCGTTCTCTTGTCCTGCCATCAATGTCTTCAAACACCGTTCATCAGTCTCTACCCTTGGGGGAGATTGGACACGACCAATTAAGCAATGACATTCTGAAACAGCAAAACTCCCTCGTCAGCCTAACTAATGAGATTTTTTTTTAAAAACAGTTTACAGTAGAAACAATAACTCAAATCTCTTCCATCATCCCTTAAACAGCAGGCAATAGGTCAAAATAACGACCTCAGCAGGATTCACACACTTAATCACAGTGTTTTTGCTGGCATTGTTTTGTTTTTGTTGGTCTGTCTTTCTGTCTGTTACCAGGATTACTCAAAAGGTTTTTTTATTTTTTTTTAAAAATCCTTTTTTAAAAGGTAGGGTCTGGCCCAAGGAACACGCCATTAGATTTTGGTGGCGATTCGGATTATCATCTGGATGCAGAATTTACCATTCTTTACGCTGTAGGATAGGGGAAATTACAAGATTTTTAATTCTAAATTCACGGATAATGCTTGGACAAAAATGACATGACATGCCCATATGATCTACCACACGTCAAAGTATGATCTGGATCTAAGTAATATTCTGGATCTGGTGATCCAGAATGTTTAAATCCATTGGGCTCATGGAAAATTGAGATAAGAAATAATAATAATGCTACAGATTTACAACTAAAATCAAATTGTAGCCAAAATGGTGCTGAAATTTATTTGAGGTTTCTTTAAACATTACTGTCATTAGGGTAATGACATGGGGAAACTGAGCTGCCTTGGTGACGGTTTGAGATCTCTGAGTGTAGATCTCTCTGTGTCTCTCATGAGATTTTAATCTTGATAATACATGTGATTCAGATTCCTTCCAAAAAAGCATTTATTATTTTGTTAAATGTTGGGCGCCTGATAAATTTCAGCAATCGAGAGAACGAATTATTCAGTAATTGCATGTCTGAACTTGCATTGCAAAATATATAATTGCATGCCTTCCAATTTTCCAATAATGCAATAACAAACACTAATGGAGGTATCAGTTTTCTCCACTACACTGCAGAAGACGGTCATATAAACCCCTCAAATAGCCCTCTAGTGACAAACTACATCTTAATTTATCTTTTCATCCTCTTGTTTTCTTGGTGACTACACCTCATATCGTAATAAGCTGTCAGACATTAATCATTGCTCCTCCAGACTGTACCGTGCGTGGTCTTTTAAGGCTTTGGACTTTGTCCTGCAAGTCAATTAGTTATTAGAATCTTTAGAAAGCAAACTTGACTGAACAGTTAAGACCATTAATCCTGTGGTGAGTTTAGTAACTTCAGTAAATGACGTTACCGTTTCAACGAGGAGGGCCAGGACATGCGGGGTTTTTTCAGCCCGGGTCGCAGCTTCTCCAGAGTCCTGTTGCGGCACAGGTAACGCTCGGTGTCCGAGTTGAAGCGCTGTTTGATCCGTATGTGAGTCCTGGGTTGCCGCCACAGATGTTTGGGCGGTTTGGCGAGCCCTGCTCCCTCTCTGCTCAACGCGGAACACTCCATTTTCTGCTTTTTTTAAAAATTATTTTCTAAAAACCGAGTTTTTACTGTTAAAGTTTGAAGACAAAATCAGAAGAGGCGTGCGGTTGGGCTGACTGTGAGTTTGCGGAGGAAAAGCCCGCAGCTCAGACAGAGAGCAAGGCGCGCGTGGTGGTGCGCTGCTGTCCACGAGCTGGAGTGCTGAAATGACTCTCTCTCTCCCCTCCTTCGCTCCTCGCCGCTCTCTTTCTCTCCCCCTCTCGCTTTGTTTATCTTTGTCTCAGTCCATCTACCCTTTTATCACGTCTCGCTCTGTTTCAGCCTCTGCGCTCCATCTCCTCATTTCACTGCTTTATAACCCATGTCTTCCTGCTCTTTTACATCTGCTTTCTCCCTGTCTCTCTGTCATCTGCCAATCATCAGTATTCAAAAAACATAAACTAGGCCTACAAACAAAATTAGAAAATGTGTATCCATGACCCCAGATGGTCCAGCTTGTGGATGAACTCAATGTGTGCTAATGGGGATGGACCATACCACCTATGTGTGCACATGAAAATCACGTAACTTTGAATGGGCCTAAAAGTATAAAGATAAGCAAATTTATTAACACAGATAAAAGATGCACACATTTAGGGCCCCAACAAAGCATGTGTGGAATTTCATTGAATTCTGTCCAGTGGTTTTTGGGTACATACATTGAAAAAATATTACATAGCTGGGTTTTATGTAACTTATTCTAGTTTCTTAAATGTAAGGATTTTCTGCTTCTGTGTGGTTTTTATTACTGGATATTTGCTGGGCATTCGGAAATCATAATGAATTCACTCTTTCATCAGGAACAAACAGTGTCCATATCAAACACAGCAGTACTAGTTGCCCGATTTCAGTTTATTTGAAGGCAACATTAGTTTGTTGCCTTGTAAACCTGCCTAATTGCATTTTTTGGTTAGAATTTATTTTTGTCTTATTGTTGCTGTCATGTCTTTTCTACAACTTACTGTGCTCTGTACAATTTACATTTCCTGATCCCTTCTTACTAAACTAGTGTATAATATAATATAATATAATATAATATAATATAATATAATATAATATAATATAATATAATATGATATGTTTTCCTCTGTTGCTATCACTTGCTTAATTGGCAACTGTAAGTTTTATTTGATGAGTAACAATTACTTCCTGGAAGACTTAGCCAAACATCATACATTCAAGTAAATTCTGCCTTATTAGCGTGACAGAAAAGCAACACTGTTTAAAGTAATGGATGTCACAAAATCCACTTGTGATCATCAACCTGAAGGCGATGTGCTGTTCCATTGCAGAATATCAATATTGTATTGCAGAGTCTGCCACATAACGTTAATGTCTGGCAGGCACACACATACATGATGTTTCTAAATGTTTAAGCATGAAGCCAGTAAACTGAGAAAGCTGAGATACAGTAATGTAGGCAGGAAAGAGGCAGGAAGGACAAAAACTCACACCTCTGACCTTTCAGTGACAGCCCTCTTCCTGTTACTGCAATTACCGGGCATTTTGTAAAGGGAAGGGAACATTCATTATCACCTGAAACCACAAAACACTTTCCTCCGCACCTCGTGTGCGTGTGTTTGTGTGTGTGCTATATCTATGGCTTCTTTCAGGGACACATTTCAGACTCAAGACCAGTTAATTAGAGACAGATGGGAACAAAAAAAACACATCCCTAATTGGAAAAGAGCTCATTTTTTGGACATGGGTAGGGTTAGATTATCGTTAGGTTAAGGGTTAGGGTTAGGGTGAGACTCCAGGAAATTAATGGTGACCTAGGTAAGTTTGTGTGTGTGTGTGTGTGTGTATAGAGCTGTTCTTTCTCCATTGTTCAAACAGAAATCCTGCTGTTTCTTCGGTGTCCAGCTGGATTCAAACACACTATGGTCACTTTTACACAGCCTGTTCATGGTGGGACTGCTGAAACTTTGCTGCACCTCACACTTCTGTATAGGTGTGGAGGTAGTCACAGCGCCGAATTGACATCTGTATAAAGCAGGACAGGGTGTGGGTGTGACATTCTGAAGACCTGTTATGCAGCTAGAAGCAGTTAGTAGTTAATCAACTGAAAATGAAAATTGGGGGGAAAACGCAAGGTCCAGGAGCTGCTTACCCTCTAGCGCAGAAGACAAGATTAATCATCATGTAACAGGGGGGGTACATCACTGTTTTTGCCCACATGTCATTTCATTAAGCGCTGCTTTACACTTAACGTCACAAAACGTCAAGCTAGACGGAGACGCTGCTGTGTTATGTTATGGCTCCTTTGTTTGTGGAATGACGGCATGCCATTTAAAATCACACCATCACGCCCTCAGTGTAAATGAAGGCAGCGAGGAGGAGGGTTTTCCGAACTAACAGGCTGAAATAACCTTGCCCAGTGAGCTCAGGGAGAGGAGAGGAAAGCGACAGAGAGAAACAAAGAGGCCTTTGTATAAAATTTTCACTTTCCATCACACAGATAAATATCCTTGCAAATGTGTCAGCGTTCAGCAGGATACACATCATTCGCCTCGGTGACACAGACGAATGGATCCTCCATGTCCAAACCAAAACATGCCAGGACAACAACTCCCGAGATGAATTACAACAAGAAGAAAAAAAATCCTTCCTTTACAAAAATACACTACATGGCTTTCAAAAAGGTAGCATTTCAAAAGCATCATTCTCCCAAGATAAACTTTTGATGAGACAGCTCAGCAGCAGAGGCCTTTACTGGAATAAGTTGCTCTCAGATAATACAGAGGTGGTACGAAACAGACACCAGTATTCAATAAACATAAGAACCAAAAGCAAGAGTGTTGAGTCTCCTTAATATGTACAGTATGTGTACCAACCTGCACAAAAACACAGTGATTCAAGAAAGAGAGAGAGAATGAACGAGTGTATGTGTGTCACTGACCGGTGCTCATCATGACTGACTAGTGCTCGGTTATACAGCACTTCCAGTTGGTCCAGCGGCAGAGCATGTGCGGCAGATGCTCGTCGGTAGTCACATGGGTGCTCCTGGAAGGAGTGTCTCCTCCACAGAGGAGGCAGCAGCAGCTGGCCAGAGAAACGCCGCCGCACCACCTGGTGGATCGCAGGCAGAGACTCTCGACGACCCTGCACCCCGAGAGAGAGGGGGAGAAAACTTCAGTGTTCAGTGAAGCAGTGAAACTTTAAAATTAATGAGTAAGAGTATAGACATGGCATAATTTCAATAAAGGAATGGAAACAAGCCGGTCCTTTTGGGCTCCGCAATTTGTTTGTAGTGCTGTTTAACTACACTGCATTATTACTGACCTTTTTTTCATTAGTTAGGTCTGTGATCACCCACGTTTGTTTGTTTGTTTGTATGCAAGATATCTCAGAAACAAAGACATGCACTGCCATCAATATGTAGCTGATAATGCAGATTAAGGATCATTCAAATGGATTTCATGTACTGTATCTGTCAAAAGTAAGAAGTTATATTTAAATGAAAATTAGATCCAGATGCACCACTGTGGAAAATCATGTTTTTTGTTGATAAACTGCTGGTAATAAGCACGATAGCCGAGTAATGCTGAGAGTAGGTTTTTCACGATCAAAAAAAGTGACAGGACGGGGGCATTTCAGGGGCCAATCAGATTTCAGCTGGGGCCAGTGCCTCTCTGGGCCCACCCCTTGATCCGCCCATGGGTTGACATTAACTTTTTTGGCCTTCCTAAGGGGCCCATGCCACATTGAGAACCAGTGTTCTCGAGCCACAATGAGGTCAAAATTTTAATCTGTCTAATGCTCTTTCATTACTTTATCAATTTTTTATGATGTATATGATTGTACATTTGACATCATACTGTATATCATTGAATATGTGTATCATACAGTATGGATGCACAATATACCAAATGTTATTTAAGTTAAGTAAGAGACGATCAACAAATGACAGTCAATCAATAATGAATCTACACATATTGGTCCACAGACTTATGACATTTGCTTGATGTCTCTTATGGGTATTGCAAGCAAAGCACAAACACTTTTTCATATCTGACATTGAATAAGAGGTTTGTTGTTCTTCTTCACTGGCCATTAAATTGGCTTTTTTTTGTTGTTGCATATTCTCCTTGCTAATCTTTTTAATATCCCTTGAGGTCCTGCAAAAGCCATCAGGAGGAAATAAAGCAACTTTGTCTGAGTGTGTGTGTGTGTGTGTTTGTGTCAAAAGCACATAATCAAGAAGACTGCTCCGCATTAAAAAGTGTGTAATGACATTGATATAGCAAAGAAAATCAATAAAAAGAAGGAAAAAAACAAGCCCCTTTTGGCCTAGCCTCCAGCAGCCCAGAGCCTTGGTTTCTATGTAATTCAGAGAGGGGTGATGGATATTATCTGCCATTCTAGAGGCAGCGACAGCAAGTCTCATTTCTCTGCTGCCAGGCACTGAAACCCAAACATGACTGAGAGGTCTGCCATCATCTCAGGCTTTAATGCACAGCTGTCATCTCAGACAGGATTTGTTTGGACTGTCTGCTACTGGATATAGACAAACATCTCAAGATTTTGAAAAGATCTCATTTTCTCCAGCTTTGGTTTCACTTTTTACTTTCTTCCAAACAACCAATTTAAAAGTGCTCATGCCTAATCTGGTGTTGCTATGTGCAGAATCAGTTCAGCAAAGACTCGCAGTCACAGAAAATTCACTTCCTACACTGCAGTAAATTCATATGCACTCAAGAAACCAGGTTACTGGGAGAAATCAGATCATGCAGACCATCATGCATGCATGTGTGTGCATGTGTGTGCATGTGCGTGTGTGTGTGTGTGTGTGTGTGTGTGTGTGTGTGTGTGTGTGTGTGTGTGTGTGTGTGTGTGTGTGTGTGTGTGTGTGTGTGTGTGTGCTGCAGCCAAGTGAGAACAGATGTGATTTCTCCTGATCTCCTGATTCAACACTACTTTGAAGCCAATATGATTCAGAATTGGTCATTTAAATGAATTAGTAGATATTGGAGCACTATTTCCGTGTTTTGCAGTATACTGTATGCCAAACCATTCACTATTGTCCATTGAAATACAATATGAATCAAAACTGGCAGATCATTTAAACAGTCAACTGCGTTAATGAATGAATGAATTATTTTCCAAGCATGGTCAGCATTCCTCTGCCAGATTGGCAGTAACAAATAAGGGGGAGGCAGAGTGCTCTACTGTATCATTAACGTGATGTCTCCAGCAGTGCTCCGGGCAAAGACATCGCTGTCCAAGGTGCTGAAGACTAGGGAGTCATTTTGGTCACTCTAGTGATGGTTTTACATGGTTTAATGCTGTAGTGTGTTGGTCAGTGGGTCTTGTTTCTTACTGCTGGAGATTGTTGCTCCGCTAATGTTAGCTTCTGGGTGAGACATACAGTAGAACTTTAATTACATATTTCTCATTCGTCTCTCAAAGGTTAGACAGCAGTCAGACAGTGCAAACCTTTGCCAGGGCAGCTCACTTTCCTTATTATGTCATTGCACTTAAAAGCAACAGTCCCATAATAGTTCGACCCTCATAATATGACTCTTTTACTATGAAAACCTACCCTTACAATTTGGCATAACATTGGTATCATTATTAGGTTGATGTATATTCAAGAAAAATAATATTTCACTAATGGCATTTTTCTTCAGGATCTAGCTCAGCAACTTTTCCAACTTGTGAAGAAACATCAAATTTGACACCCATTGCAAGTGTGTAATTTTTGTAGCATTATAGACAACATCAATGAAGCTAGCAGCAAAACCGCAGGAGGGCAGTGAAGTGTCAAACGTTTCAACAACAACAACAACAACAAAATGTACGACGGTCTGAGGAGGTTGTAATAATGTACCTAGTAAATACAAAGTGGCAAAAGCGGAGGTAACGATGTACTAAGCTGGTTTGTGAGGCCATCAGGTACATCAAGACTGGAGGACAGAGTTTTCTTTTCACTTCTTCAATTCAGTTTTTTCTTCTTCGTTGTGTCTGGACACATTTGTCGTGCCTTGCTTGAATTGTAGCTACACTGCCCTCAGCAACATCCAGTGGTATTACTCCATTTCACCTGTATCCGTAAGCTCTCTGAAAGTGTGCCCAAATATGTACGAAATGAAGGCAGAGTACGTATGGAAGGCTCCATCTGTGTCCGTGTCCATCTTTAACGTAAAGCATAAATGGGCCTTAAGCCTGCTGGACATGCAGTGTGACCATGTGCATGACAATTGAAAACAAGGTAGCAAAGCATATGGGAGACTGGATCTAGCTGGAGAAATCAGGTTTCTTACATCCCCGACCCTGATTCCAGAAAAAAAAAAGCAGATTTCAGGTGCAGCCAAATGCACTAGGGTTACTTAGGTGTATGTAAACATGCTACTGGTTTTGGATAGACACATACAAACATCCCAACCTGGATAAGACAGCTAATTTACTCTTTTATAATGAACTGGTTAGTAATATTTATGTCAAAAAAGCAAGTGACACCATCATAACTGAACCAAAATGTATTTTCTCTGTATTGGTGCACATTGCAGTTTTTCTAGGACTCACTGATCTCATAGTTTTCCTCTTGAGTCGATATTTTGCAGGTATGACATTTTCATCTGTTTATTTGTAGCAGTAACAAAATCGTTTTTTTCTGCAACATGTTGCTGTTTTTGTTTTTGTTTTTTAGCTGAATGACACCTATTCCTCCAGCCAATCAGCAGCAGAGGGAGCAGCTGGCTGCGTTATCACCTGGCTTACCTCCTGTACTGCAACAACCAGGGAGTGAGAATGAGGAGGCGGCAGTATGTGGCTGGTGTGTGATCAAATGAGACGGCGGGTGCTCTGTCTCTACAATGAAACTCTCCCTCCCCACGTCTCTCCATTAATCAACAGTACCGTGCTGTATCGATGCTCATGACTCACACAGTTCGGCAAGACACAGTGAGAGTCGGTAGACGGTGGCGCAGTGGGTAGCGCTGTTGTCTCACAGCAAGAAGATCATGGGCTCAAATCCAACTTGAGGACCTGGGATCGTTCTGTGTGGAGTTTGCATGTTCTCCCTGTGTCTGTGTGGGTTCTCTCCGGCTTTCTCCCACCACCAAAAACATGCAATATAGGTGAATTGGTGACTCTAAATTGACCGTAGGTGTGAATATGAGTGAGAATGGTTGTTTGTCCTTCTATGTGGCCCTGTGATGAACTAGTGACTTGTCCAGGGTGTAACCTGCCTCCCGCCCAAAGTCAGCTGGGATAGGCTCCAGCCCCCTGCGACCCTACACAGGATAAGTGGTTACAGAAAATTAAAGAATGAATGTTTAAAAAAAAATGTTATTAATTAGTATAAAGACAATATATTTAATGTTTTATATAATCAATTTGATTGATTTATATGAATATATGAGTATTCTGATTTATGGCAGGAATACATTTCAAACATAAGATATATATAACTGGGTAAAACAACTGTTTGGAACAAACATGTAAACAGGAAATACTGTGAGCTGGTGTGAAAGAGGCATCCTTGAAAGGGCGAGGCTCACATGAAATGCAACACTTTGTAAACAGTTGTTGTTTGCAAATGATTGCATTCTGTATTTATTTACTCTTTTGATTTTTCAGCATCCCAACATTAATGGAATAGGGGGTTGCATGTCATTAAAATGTTTTGTATAATTTGTCATCATGGATTTCTGATTTGATCTGTTTTTATCTCTCTCTCTCTCTGCCCATCTCTCCCCATGTCTGTCTTCGTATCTTTTTTGCCAATCAGTTGATTAGCCTGTTGTGCCAATGTGGCAGTTGTTCTCAATGCAGTTCATAAAAGCTCTTCTGTCTCTAAACAACCCTTCATACGTTCCACTAATCATTTTCTTGTAGATAAACACAGGACATGGCTTTCCTAATCCAGCCTTTTGTGCTAAGAATAAACAACTGGTGTAGTAGTGTTAGTGTTGGGTTGCAGCTCAGAAAATTGTGTTGCTCCAGCCACAGTCCAGCATGCATCCAAAGTTTTGGTATCCCACAATCCACAAGGCTTCAATCTGCCCTGCACACCATGTTGAACCTCATCTATAAATTCTATTCCCTTGTATAAAAACAACGTTCCAGCTGGAAGCAAAATTATTCAACCCCATTATATATAAGGTTTATTGGCAAAACATACTACTTATCAGCTTTTGCAATAACCCAAACAAAGACTGACATTTAAATAGCTCGACGCATCAGTTGGTTTTTTTTCCACATTCAACACAAAATACTACTTTTAATAACTACTGCAGTCTCCAAATTATTCTTATATCATCCCTGATAAGAGAACACATTTCCAAATTAGATGTTAAACACTGTGCCAACCTTCATAGATTTACTTTAGCAGTGCTTCTGTGATGCTCTGGGGCTGCTTTGCTTCCTCGGGCAGTGGAAACCTGCTGTGTGTAGAGGGTAAGATGGTTTCCATCAAGTATCAGGAATTCCTGGAAGAAAACGTCTCACCATCTGTGAAGAAGCTGAAGCTTGGGCATCATTGGATGTTCCAACAGGACAATGATGCCAAGAATACCTCAAAGGCTTGGTTTCAGAAGTCCTGGAACGTTCTAGAGTGGCCGTCACAGTCGCCTGACTTGAATCTCATAGACAATCTCTGGTGGGTTTTGAAGAAGGCGGTTGAGGCACACAAACCCAGGAATATTCAAGAACTTTGCCCTGAGGAATGGGCTAAGATTCTTCAGGAATCCTGCCAGAAGTTAGTGTCATGCATCACGTTTGCGGTAGGTCATAGCAGCAAAAGGCTGCTCTACAAAGTACTAGAGACTCTTGTCATTCAGCGGTTGAGTAATTTTGAGACTGCAGTAGTCAGTAAAATAGCCTTTTTTGGTATATTTGGGGGAGAAACATTTATTTATTTAATATCAGTTACACTGAGATGTTTACATTTTTCTTGTTCGACTTAGTTACTAAAAGGCGGAAAATGTATTTTGACAAAAAAAGCTCAGATGCGGGTATGTGGGTGTGTGTGTGTGGGTGTGGGTATACACACCCACACACACACACACATACTCACACACACACACTCACAGACACTCAGACAAGCTCAAACAGCACAATAATATAATCAAAGCTGATAAGAGCACTTAATCGGGATGCTGATTCTTTGTGAACTCATGAGAGAAATCATCAATGCTGTTTTCTAATTGTGAAAATGAATTCAATTCAATTCATCAAAATAATGACAGAGGCTATGCTGGATGAGCCTTCCCGCTGTGTGAGTGATATGTGGCAATCTGGCGCAGAGCTGAAAACCTTCACTTGTACGCATAATGACACGCCGAGGAGCAAAGATTATGATTATTATCGCTCCATAAATAGAGTCTCCAATCAGCCCTCTCCTTCTCAGTCCCCCTCTAAGATCTCTGTAGTGTGAGCGTGACATGTTTACCACTGCAGACTGACAGAAACTGTTTTCATGACAGCTGGAAGTATCATGACATAGAAAAAGTATTTTGTGGTAAATCTTCCAAGAAATCTGCTTTTATTCTCCGTCTTAAATTAAAGAAGTCATCGACTCAGAGGGATGTTGTGCAGTATTCTCTAATGAAGGAAAATGAGTCCTCTTGTTGGCTTGAGTGGTTGAATTTGCTCTGCAGCTCAGAAAAAAAGCAAAGCACTAGCACTGAAGCCATGTGGACGGGGGGGAAAACATGGAGCTTCAATAATAGTGACTTCATATCACCAAATTGTGCACTAGCAAATGCTTGTGCATTTAGATGATATATTAACTTCTTAGAAAAACACCTCTGTGCGAATCAGGATTTTTTTAAGCAATAAATAACGCTGTGCTTTAAAAACAATGGTGGTACTCTTTCAATCAGCTTAGTTATATTTTAACATCTACTTTTCATTTAATTGGTGGTGTTGCTGGTGGTCCTTAGATACTAGACAGATGCTTGGGAACAATTAAAAAGTACTGTTCTTTTTTTATTTCTTTATTTAGAGTGCATTCGGCACTACAATTCGGAATTTGAAGCATATACTGTAGTTGTGAAATAATATCTATGAGCTTAGTTCTAATCAATATATTATATAGCTCTGAGGGAATCATTGCTGGCCCCAGTTGTTAATACTAAGTGCTGCTTGTTTAGCTCATGGATCAAAGCAATTAAAAAAATCGAAGACACTGCCATTGCTTGTTTTTTTGCTACCAGACTGGATGATGTTAAAGGATTAAAAATCATTTATTTGAAGCAGGCGAAATGGATTTGATGATGAAATACCGTATTGATTGTGATATATGTTGGGCCCCCTTTAAAAGGACATTGCAAGGGTTTTATCTTGACAAGAAGACATCAATATCCACCACATGATGCTCGTTTCTAATGTGCATATACTTTTAATTAAGTGCCATAACTCCATTAAAAGTAGAAAGACGATAAACCTCTTCAGAAAATTGACTTTTTCTGTTATGAAAACTTGTTCAGTTTGTAACACTATGCAGCAAGTGCAAATTTCAAATTAAGGGCCATAACTTATTAATAGTTTTTCTGCAGTAACTTTCAAATCTGTTAGAGCACATATGAAAGCACTCTGCAAAATTTCATCTTTAACGCTTTTTGTGAAAACCTGTTCAGTTTGAAGTGTGACACACACACTTACCCACATGTACACACACACACAGACAGACGGAACCCAGTCCTGTAGCCCCACCCACTTCGTGGCGTGGGATAATAATGAAATTTGAACACTGACAGAGTTTAGATTATTCTGTAAAATTAATAACATGAGAAACATTACATCGATTGCAGCCCCCATTCAATCATGTAATCATCTGATCATTGCTTGGCCTGTGGATGACTCCTGTGGGTAACCAGGAAGTTGCATTCTCTATTGGAACGTCTGGTTCTTCAATGGTAAGGGTTACTTTAGACATACATTAAATTCATACTCATCAAAAATGCCCTTGAGAATGCATTTGTATGCGTGTGTGTGTGTGTGTGAATTGCCTGTGTCTTTTTATTAACTGTGAACAAAGCCTGGGGTAAAGTTAAAACTTTATGGCCATAAGGTAATCCAAGCAGACAGAGAGACAGGATGTGACGCACAGCGCCGGAGTCATATGGAGGTTAACACCACGTATATACATTCAAATATTTACTTCCCTATCACTACTTGTATTGCACACAATGTACAGAACACCAACTTAAAGAGTTCTTTTAATTACGTTGTTTATCACCGGTGCTTGAAAAGAAACTTCTGATTTCTTGTATGTATGTGTGTGTACACGTATCTGTCAATAAAGATTATTCTGTTTCAGATTACATAGAACTTATCACTAAAGCAAACGACACACGTGATAAGGCTGATAAGAGGAGTGTGTGTATGTGTGTAAGAGTGGGAGCCATGAATCTTATTTACCTCAAGCCAAGACATTGACGCTGGTTAGTTGTTGCAACAGCGAAGCAGCAGCTAAAAAAAAAAAAACAACAACAAAGAGAGGTGGTTTTAAAATGAAAGTCTGCACTCTTTGTAATCCAGCTTTATCAAAAGATATTTGTACAAGATGATCATTATGAAGTATACTATAATAAAATATGATCTGCTTTCAGAAGAAACAAGAGAAACTGGTATTGTGTAACATCACAAGATGAACTAAAACACTGTTATTGCTCAGTGGCAAAGGAATCATCCACCACTTCACTGTCTACAGAAATTTCTAGCAGTTAGAAGTCATTTTCCTGGAAACTTTAATCTACCTTTAAAATGCTCAGGAGTCAAATACATAGTTTTAATATAGGAAAGAATACAAAACAAGTAGTAGAGGAAGTAAGTCTGTAGGTCTAGTTATGGTCAGATGGATCCTAAGATCTACAGCTGTGTCCCAAATCGCATACTTCCACATGTATAAGTGCATTCACACTACTAAGTATGCCAAAATGCAGTCAGTATAGTACGAGTACCCGGATGGCATATACTCAAAACGGACCAAAAGTTGAGAGTGGAACGATGGCCACTTCTCTTATCTTGGCTACATAGCAGGAAGGGGAGGGGCTTAGGAGACTTATCACGCTTGTGAAAATTACAGCACATATAAACAGCAACATATAAATGAAAGTACGAGCGAAGTACCATTTCAGACGAAATGTGGAGCGTTCATTTTAGTCAAGTTAAAAAGTTTTTTGTTTTTTTTAAAGTGATGTATATTCACAGCCAAATGTTGCGGCTGTCATTTCTGCAGCAGGATCCGATTTGAGACAACACTACACCGTTGAAATTCATGCACTACACAAGTAGGTATTCTCACATGCAGTATACTACAGTTGAATATACTAAAGGAAGACACAAGGTCACAGGTTTCATTCACTCTTGCTCGTTAGGAGCTATTGTCTGCACCTGTGATGTTCTCCCTCAGCTGATGGCAATCAGCCTGGCTGGGAGGTTATATAAGGAGGTTGGTGCTCCTCTGCTCAGTTGGTTGAGTGTCTCCAGAGAGTGAACACCATCATTTGGCTTTCTGTGTCGCCGTTTGAGTTGAGTGTGTTGGAAGGGTTTTTCTTTTCTCTACTTAAAACTGTGTGGATTCCATTTCATATCATTTTGTTCCCCCTCCCCTTTTCCAGTGACTTCCAATTTTGATTTCTCTTGGTTTGGGACCAGTTCTTTTCTTAGTCTATCATTTTGACAGAATCAGTGGGTGGTTTTGGGGAGTTATGTTTTTTTCACACTGCCAACTTTCCAGAAGCCAAGGGCCCTATTTTTAATTTGACCCTTTTTTTTCAGTGACACACGCAGTGTTTTGTTAGTTTCCCAACCAGCAACCCACGTCTTCCAGATTTTGTTTCTGGGGAAATGTAACGGTCTCAAGTAAATAAAAGGTAAGTGGTCTATAAAAACTAAAAGAGAACCCTCATCTATAAATAATTCATGTTACTCATCACGCCGCCTGTCTGCTATAAGCGCACTGATGGCTGTTGGTTCTATTAGTATGCCAGAAGCCAAATCACAAAGGCTAAAAGGCCTGACAAGTTTATCATAAAGCACTTTTATTATTCTAATGAAATGGTTTGTTTTAAACTAACACCCAGAGAGCTCAACCAATGAAGCAATGCAATAAACAGAACATTACACAAACTCAATAGCGGAGATAAAGCAACACACATGTAAAATACTTACAGTATGTAGTGCTTTTTACCTGAGATTTGAACAAAGCGATTCACTTTGTATTCAGGACACGAAGGAACCAGGAGAGTCTTTAGATTCGACTTTAGTGAATATTTTAGAATTACTCCACTTTCTTTTACAAGATCCCCTCATGTTGGGGAAAAAAGGAAAAGTCAAAAAATAGATCATTATTTTTCATTATTTTTGCTCATCAAATGTTTTTGGGGGTTCTGTTAGTGTCTTCTTGCAAAAGGAAACACCTGGATGATGAAATGATGAAAATATGGTTCTGTTTTCATCCTATCACAACTGTTTTAATCAGTTCAGCTTTAAATTAATCGAATCACTTGATAATTTATCACTCTATTTTTCATTTCACATCCACTTTTACCCCTCTAAAATACAAAAAAAAAATACAAAAATAAAATCCAAATATCTTCAATATTTTTGGTTGTCCGTGTCACATTTGTAACTTCATTCCATGCTACAACAATGAAAATGTTCCAATGTCAAAGTTTCTGTTTTTAATGCCAAATCTGATTGTTGTTGACGAAATTTAAATTTGCTAAAAATTTGATTAAATTCATCAAAGAGTCACAAAAGTGCTCTTGATGAGTGAACAGAACTTCTGGTTGATTGCTTCTTTATTGTTGTTACACTAGAACAGCAGCTGCTGCATTTTCTAAATCACAAAGCAAACAAATCACTTTCTTCTCCACGTCCTACTCATTATGTTGACATATCAACACTTCACTAGATATTTGTGTTCTGTCACAGCTCTCACAAGATTATTGTCCTCTGCCATCCAAATCTGACTTTATTTCTGTCAATTAAAACCTACAGTAGCTCAAGGGGACATGAAATGAGGAACTGAACCACAGAGTTTTGTACAAGGAGTCAGTCATCTGTTCTAATTCCTGCTGTTAGTCAATAGAACTTCATGAAACACATTAATTATTAAACCTCCCGTTATGCCATAATAGACCATTCAATCTACTATACATGCATAATTAAAAAAACATTGAAACCTTCAAAACAAATGTTTTATTCATGCATAGCATCTCAAACGATCAACTACATCAAGTTAGCAGACATCATCTGATTTACATTATACTGCTCTCTGGGCTGCTTTCTTGTGTCTCTGTGACGACCGGTGGTCTAATACCAATGCTTTTAAATGGTTCCACCTATACAGACATAGTAGACCTTTGCTTAAAATTATCATTACTAAACATAACTAACTATAGATCATTTTTATTATTGACTAATCAACTTATTTTCTAGATAAGTCAATCAATTGCTTTCTCTATAAAATAAAAATAGCAAAAATGTTCTTTATATATTTCCACAGTTAAAACTGAAATATATTCACCTTACTGTAATTTATGATTTCTAAAGAACACCTTGAAAATGCTGTTTCCTTATCACATAGAGGGGTTTTTCTTTTTAAAAAGAATATGCACAGCTCAGTGTAAACAGCAGAGAGGCAGGTCTGAGGGTGAAGTGGGAGTAAGAAATAAGATTAAAGAAAGGACACCAACCTCAACATTTGAACTCCAACCACATTGTTTTCCAGAAGCTAAGGAAGTCATTTTTTTATGCCAAAGCCAACCGAAATCATTAACCGTAGCAATGTCACATATTAAAGCTGATATACAGATGCTCATATATATATATATATAAATAAATGAGCAAAATGAGTTGCAAAAATGTCTTTACTGTCCACACACCCATGGTCTTTAATTAAAATTATTTAACTCAACTCTCTGGTAAATTAAAATCTGTGTTTTTTCATACCACTACATGCATCACAGAAAACAAAAATATCACAATGCCAGGTTTTTCTGAATTTCAAGCAGCCCGAGTACAAATTCAGAGTTTTATTCTTGAACCTGGAAAGTTTTATGCATCTCATCTCTGGTCTCAGACATGGAAATCTTCTAAATCTCTTGCCTTTTTTTAAAACCTGCCTACGGCTTAAGACCTGTTTATCTTCTCCTGGGCTGCTTCCTCCTCACAGACAAAATCTTATGTTTGGTTTTGGATTTAGTGGCTACTGGCATCTGCTAAACCCCTCAGTCTCCAGGTATATTGGCAGGTTTGTTAGCTTTATTAAAGTCGTGATGATGTGACATGTTTTCATTGTTTCAATACACCACGAACAGTCATCATTTATCAACTGCTTCTTTGAGGCAAGGAGCATAAAAAGCCGCCTGTGCTGCTAAGATAACTCTGGAGTCAATAAGACCTGCTTTTCATATGCTGCACATTCAAGGCTTTTCATATTTGACGTGTGAAATTACCCAGTACATCTCTAAAGGATGCGCTGTTTAAAAGCACAACCTTGCACAATCGCAATCAGAATCAAAGTGACGGGAAAGTACAAGAAATAAACTGCATCCAGACGACAACAGCCTATTAATCGTGGCTCTCAATAAGAAAATCTTTCATGACTACATCTACAGCAATATTACACTTTTGTTTTTGCACAAATGAGAGGATGATAATTGCTTTTTAGACAAATCCAAGATCTAATGTATTTTTAACAAGGGAAGCCACACAACCTGCCTCTGGACTTTATTGGCTGTACCTGAACATTTTCACCTCTGCCAAGAATGTCCATGTTTACTCAAGTTGGCTTTTCTGTCTTTGTTTCTTTAGTATTAACCACAAACCTTTTAGATGACTTGAGACTGTACAGAACTCAGCTGCAAGACTTTTAATACAACCAATAATCATATTAGAAATGTTTCAGTATCCTCCCATTGGCTCCTTGTTTCTTTTAGAATTGATTTTGCAATCTTATTGATTACCTTCTCCTGAATACATTTCTGACCTTTTAATCACATATGAACCTCAGCAGGCAGTCGTCTTCTGTCTCTTCCAAAGTCCAGGTTGAAAATGAAAGGGAACAGAACTTTTGCTATCAGGGCTCCACAGCTCTAGAAGGAGATAAGACTGTCTGAGCCAGTGACCTTTTTGAAATCTGGTCTTAAAAAATAGATTTGTATCTGTATGCATATCCAGATTTTATCTGAGCTCCCCTCTTTTTTGTTTTCTTGTTTTTTCTTTGTGTGTTTTTGTTTTACCCCTCTTTTTTGGGGGCATTTTCTAACTTCTCTCTGTGATGCAGGTATTGACGTCAGCCTCAGTACTTGGAAATTGTGGTCAGTTTCTTTCTGAGACAATCTTTCACTTCTCAGAGCAATCACTGTCTTCCTCGTCTGTGTCGTGAGCTGATTAAGACTTTCTCGTTCAACCAAAGAGACATAGCGAAATTCGTGCTTCTTCTGCAATAACCACTTAAAACATCTGCTGTGTGAAAAGTCCATTTTAGGGCCTGGCAAGCTGTCACATACTAATGAGTCTTCTTCTTAATGCAGCTTTACAGGCAAGTGCATTAGGAAGGTCAACTACTTCAGATTTGCTGATAAATCATGCAAACAGGCTCATTTGAAAGACAAATATAGGGTATTTGTTCTGCTATGGCTGTTTACTGGGATAAAAATATGAATTTTGTTAAATATTCTTTTAGAAGCATTTCTCTGCTCACTTAAGTGTATTCAGTATAACTAGTTCACATTTTAGAGTAGGGACAGTGACATTAAAAGTGTAAATGCTTTTAATTTATCCTATTTCAAAACACTGATAACATTATTTATGGTTTAGTGCATAACATCTTATGCTGCAAAAATATCTTACAGTAACTGCAGTGTGAGTTGAACCACCTCTGGCAGTTTGTAATGATTAACTGTCTCAGCAGCAATGTCCTTGTCTTAAGAACTATAATCAACTATCATAAAGTGAACTCCCAAGGTGTCTTATGATGCTGTCGTCGCGATGACGCACAGCAGATAGGCTTGTTAAAATTTAATCCGATAAGGCTAAAGTGTCAGTGCAACGTTCAACAATGTCACTACCAAATGAGATATCCGTTGAAGGAACATTCACACCCAATTCAAACAGTGGTGTAATGTAATCCGAGTACATTTGCTCAAGTACTGAACGTAAATCCCAATTTTCATCTTTAGCATTTTATACCACTTTATACTTCAACTCTATTACATCTCAGAACTAAAATGGTACTCATTAGAGCACATACCTCCGCCGAGCCTGAACAATCCTGCACGTGTCTGTTCAGCATGCACTGCCCATACACCACCCCTCCACAAAAGTTTGTGGAAATCGGTTCAGTAGTTTTTGCATAATTAGGAAAAAATGTTGAAAAACGTTCTGACGATGTTAAGGAAAGTGAGAAAAAAATCCTGGATCCATCTTTAACCGGATCCACACCAAAATGTGATGGGTTCTTTCCAGGCCCACCCTTCCATCAAGTTTCATGGAAGTCAATCTTGAAGATTTCACATAATCTTCAAAACAGAAAATGCCATTTTCTTCTTGTTCTTGTTACCGTTTTGATGTACGATGTTGCATTTTCTTCAATAAATTATACAAATACACTGCTTTTTGACAGCAATCTCTGAGGGACAGTTTAGTCATAATCAATTGACACGTGTTTGTTCCGAGTATATTTCTAAGTTGTCTGTTCTGTTTTCTTCTCTGATGCAAGTTTATGAATTTCTTTACGTATCAGTGCAGTTTCATCTCATTTCTGCTCTTTCCTCTGTTCTAGAATTTCAAACCAGGCCTTTTGTTACACGCAATATTTCACAACCTAAATAACAAAATTTCTGCAACTGCAGAGCATAAAGGCTAAACAAACATTCGTATGCAGTCATTACCCCAAACGGGAAAAAAAGAATGCTGACAAAGAAAGGAATTGCAGACATCTGTCAATGACAGCCGAGGACCTCTTTTTCAAAGCCACCCATTCTTCTCACCACAAATCTGAGGAAAGACAAATACCACCTTTTGTAAAAAACCACCAGTGAGTCATGCAGACACACACAAGCAGATTTAGGTAAAGGCTCTGCAAATGCTTGCAAATAAAGCAGCTTCAGATGGTGATGAATGATAAGAGCAAGAGGAGGCAGCTCAGTGTTGCAGCAGTACGCCATCTAATGGACAAAATGTGGACAGGCATGTCTGGTTTTCTTGCTCAATTGACACTCAAGTCTCATTCATTTGAACACAAATTGCTACAAACAAATTACAGGAAAAAAAAAGTAGAAAGCACTAAGAGAGCACATACTGTACATCAGCAACGCCACTGTTACTAAGAAACTGATGCATCATTGAACCCGGGGCATATGTGATGTCTCCATGAACACATCTTTTATTCTGATCGTCCTCATGCCAAATTAAGTAATAACACCTAATCCCTACTCCTAGCACATGGAATCATCACAGATACATGAAATCCATTTGAATAACTCTGAATCTGCATCATCTCATCTACATATTGGTGGCAGCGCCATGTCTCTACCCGTTACTATGCCCCAATTCACATTGTCCCCCTCCCAAATAGGCCTCTGCATTTTAATGTCCTACAGTAGATCTGGATTATCATCTGGATCTGGAATTGTGCACGATGGTGGAACATCATGAGTCGTCCATTCCTGGATCTACCTTTGCCCAAGGTCTATGACTATTTACAATTCTATCAAAATTTGTTGACAACTTTTCGAGATATCTTTTGGACAATCAAACAAACATGGGTGATCATGTAACCTCCTCCAACTCTCATAGGCAGAGTGATGAATTATGGGTCAAATCGAACTCTTGTTTCAAATTATTTTTGTTAACATAGTTGATTTTCAGTCCACAGATCGACAGGAAATACTGAATAAACGATACTCTCAAAAGCAATGGACCCTATACCAGACCTGACAGCAGTTTAACAAAAACCTCTTAGGTGTAGTGTTGAGATTCAAATGATAGAATATATAACTTAAAGGAAAATAAATATGGCCAACCAGAAGAAATAGGAAAAAGCATTTTCCTGGTCATAGTTTTTAAGTCTGAAGAAGTGTGGGAGAAAAATCAACAAAAGAAGTGGGAATAGATTAAATTTCAGATCACACTTTAGCCCTTTCACTGAATAAGAAAAACACAATGCATCATGCGTTTGTGCGTGTGTGTGGTGGGTTTTGGAGTCACAATGAAGGAAGCAGATATGGAGGAAGGAAGGAGATAAAGACAAGCTGAGGAATAGCATAAATATTTTGGGGAAATACATTCCATGTTGATTTGCTCATGCAGCTGAATTATTGCAACAGCTCAGCATACACAATACAACACAAACTGGAAACTACTGCCACTGATACTACATATAACCTTTATTTAACCAGGTGAAATCCTCATT
Source organism: Chaunax sp. Z400 (assembly GCA_037577475.1). NCBI lineage: Eukaryota > Metazoa > Chordata > Actinopteri > Lophiiformes > Chaunacidae > Chaunax > Chaunax sp. Z400. The sequence goes on along the minus strand of CM075188.1, from coordinate 21,246,879 downwards.
GAGATTAAAAAAAATCTCTTTTCTAAGACTGACCTGGCCAAGAGAGCAAGCTGCACTGCTTTTATAACAAGAGGAAATTAAATATAACTGTCGGACAAGTCCTCAGTGATACATGAATAGGCAAACTAACATCTATAGATGTGGGGGGGGTTTTTACAAGAAAACAAGCCGTGCAGCAACACAAATGAACTATTAAATGCTATGAGAATGCAATAGGGATAAGATTTTGTGAAGTAAGAATGCGTTTCAGTCTTAAATCGATAAGGAGTATCTCAAACAAGCTTTTAAGCCCACAGGCTCTGCTCTCATTATGAAAGAAGATATTTTTCTTTTTTAGAGTTTCTTCTTCCAGGAGCAAACTGCAAGCCCCGCACTTCTTTCACTTACACTTTAATGAAAGACACGTACATATTTCAGACGCCAGCTGATCTCTGAGCTCATCTTGCTGTAGTAGTTTTGAAGTATGAGATAACTTTTCACTCACCGCAGCGACTAGTCGACTCCTCTCCTGGTTCTTATGCTCGCAGTAAAAAGTCACTCAACCTGTCGGAGGTGTCAGTCAAGTAATGCTGCTGCACTCTTCGGCGCTGTCCATTTTTATTGCTGCAGGTTAGTTAGTCAGACTTCAAACTCTGAAACATGCAGCGCTACACACCCGTCCGTCACCGTGACGTCACGGCGGATCACGTGACAGGAAATGTAGCTCATGGACGTAAACAGCTTGTCTGCTGTAACCGCGAGTTCTTATTTAAGCTAAATATTTTTCAGATTATTGAGAGGTCTTCATTATGTAGAATTTTTTATATATATATATATATATATATATATATATATATATATATATATCCTGTATAAATGGATCTTCAGCAGCCATTTTTAAACTCCTCTACTAGAGTAGATATCAAAGTTCTCCACAAAGTTTAATTTCCTATATTTAGTGGTTTTTGAGAAAACTTTTTTGAAGTTTGAAGTGTTACACACACACTTAGCCACACACACACACAGAAGGACAGAGCCCATTATTATATGTGAAAGAAATAAAAGTTTCATGGTATTGGATTTGGTTCATGTTGTGTTTTCACCTTTAAATGTCCTGTCTTCGTTCTTCCTTTCTATTTTGTTCTCCCCTGTCCATATTTAGTCTTCTGTAGTTTTCACTTGTGTATTTTCTCTCCTTCTGTGCAAGTGCATTCCCTGTTCCAAGTTTTTGTTGTTGTGTTGTCACTCACCTGCCTTCCACTTCAGGCTTTCTATGTGTCTTCTCTGCTGATTATTGGCTGCCCTGCACTGATTAGATTAACCCGTGACTCGTTATCATCTCCTGTTGCATTTCATCTGTTTTCCTGCCCGTCTCTCTGTGCCAGTCCATTGTTGTACCCTCGTGTCACACATTCCAGCCTTTATCCCATGTTTCCTGTGTTCCTTGTGTTTTCAGTCAGTGTAATCGGTTTTTAATCTGCCCGTGTTTGCTCGATTTTGCTTACTGATTTGGATTTGTTGCTTACCGTGCATCAAACCTGTTTAGCCTGATTTTTTTTTTTTTTTGCCTCTTTTCGACTGCTATCCAATGTCGACCCTTGGCTGAAAATTTGAAATATATATTCTGATTAAATCCCTGAACTGTACCATCTCTGGTTCCTCGCGTCTGCAAGTAGATCCTAAACTCTGAATGAAATGCAACAAATATGCAAATTTAAAAAGAAAATACTCAGACATAAACAACTCATGGTGTTGCTCCATTATGTGGAATTGGATCCAGATCTGGATCATAATCTGGATCTGGGAGACTAAACCCAAGATTTGAAGGGGGGCAATATGTATTTAGTCACAGTTTGGTGACATAGCACCAATATGTAGCTGAGATAATGCAGATTCAGATTAATTCAATACATTTGATGCATCTCTGAAAGGTAAGCCGTTATATCGAGACAAAAATTTGATCAGGGTCTGCCAGTTTGGAAAATCATATTTTTGTTCTCATAAACTACTGATGATAAACACGATTCCAAATGGAGCAGGAATCAGGTTGTATTTCTTAATTTGGCAAGAGGCAGTTCCGATGAAGTGACACCATCAGATGGACAGACTTGTTTTGAAATAAGGGTAGTCTCACAGATGTGATGTGTTTTCTTTGGAAATATGTCTTTTCACAAATGCTAAGACAGGAAGACCACAGTAGCACAGTCATCGTACTAGCTCTGAAGTTTTGGAATAGTAACGACCGAAATTCCCCTGTGGGAATTAATATCTATCTATCTTTAGTCTTCACCATCAAACCCAGCAAACAGGCTTTGTTTCAGGGGTCACATAAGTGGGTGGCCACAGACTTTGGGTGAGTGGGGTTGGTTGGTTGAAATGGATCAGCAAAATACAACAAAATTAAAGTGAATATTCATTTTATTTCATTTCAACATCATAATTTTGCACATTGACAAGAAGTGCAGACAGAGGCCAGGTTACATGATGATCACCCACACAGAATTTATTGCAATTCCTGCGCACTAACGTACTGCACTGCAGCAAAAAAAATTCTACCAAGAGTTGCATGTTGAATGTTACACAAATGAAAGAGAGCAGCTTTGCCACACAGATTTAGCTGTGGATCCCATGTGTCAACATTGTATGTAAAGGTATATACACAGTGAAACATACTTTGTACAAAATGTGGTGAATGCAACAGTTTTGCATATTCCTGTGGACTAGTTTCAGGTCTCTTGTTTACTGAAAAAAATAAAGAAATAATCTAATTGGCCAGGATTACAGTTAAACAGAGGAGGCACTGCTGAAGACATACAACTTCTAGTCATAGTGTAAACTTAACATATTGTTTTCTTATGAAGTCATTTGTTGTATAAGAGTGCAAGAAGGAATTTCAAGTGCTTATGAGGACACATATCACCAATTTGGGAAACATTGCATTAACATTTGTAGATTTTAGGTTGAAAATAAGGAGAGGTTAATACAATAATTGATTCATACTTGATTAAGCTTCAGTGCCTAAATCAACAGAATTAAAAGCAGCCAAACAAGCAAGGTAGTTGTCAAAACTGAGGCCGAAATACTGAATGTAATCGACAAAAGTGCTATGCAAAGAAATAATAGCCTGAAAGGATAACATAAAACTTGTCTTCTCCGTGTCACTGCTGGTGTGGATGACATTTCTGTGCTGAAACAGTCGAGTCATACAAAAGGCCGGATTCATCCTGAATGTCAGTGTCTGAAGTCATTTTGAGTATTGGGCGAACGGAGACTTCTCATTCACTTTATCCTGGAGGAATGAATTGAAACAGGAAAGGGGTTAAAGGAGCACAATAAATTCATAATCAATTGCAACCAGCGTGGTGTTCAAATGTTTGTAGGCCTATTTGATGTAGGGGTGTTGTAAACCTGATTTAGCAAATGAGCTAAACTCTAAAGTGATTCTACATTTCTACATTTTTTGCTTTTTCAGTTGTCTGCAGAGCAATTGCAAATTTAAGAGAAGTTTGAAAGTCTGAAGAAAGACTGTGAAACTGAAATGGCCCTCAGTAGAGCTCATGCTTCCACCAAGGCCCAACACTACCCTGTAATTCAATTTAGCCATAACCAAAATTAAACTCATTGCCCTGTAACCATAATTTAAGGCTACTGGATTTGTAACAGCCAGCCATTTAAATCTGGTGGTGATCTTTCATTTGAATCCTCATCAAGTTGCACACACTTAAATAGGCCTGATTTTTTTTCAACAGGATCCATGTAATATTCCCTGAGAAATAAGAGAAAATGTGAAAAATGCCCTATCTCACAATGTTAAAGAAAGTGGAGAAAAAAAACACTCTAAGACCAGCCCCTTTATCTGCGCCAAAATTTAATGTGGTCTATTATGGTCAACAAACTCCCACAAGTTTCATAGATATTTCTTCAGTAGTATTTGTGTAATCCTGCTGACAAACCGACAAAAGACACGAGTAAAGCCACAACCTATAGGCAGCAGTAATAATGGAGATATGTTAACAAAGGGACACTGGTGTTACTCTCGATATGCTTTCACTATACAGTATATATCATGCCCCATTGAATCCTGAAAACAGACTTAAAAGTAGGGAAACGGAGACAAGTTGACCATTGCAAAGAAGGAACAGGAAATGATGACCTTGTAAATGTCACAAAGCCTTCATCAGTCCTTGATCCCTCACTTCACTCGCTCATCTATGGCCTCAGCATTGTTCTCTTTCTCTTTCTTTCCCCATCGCCAACCCCCATGCACTTTGCTCTTACTCCCCACACCTGCCATACTGTAGCTGTCCACCACATGCCCTCAACCTTTTGTCCCTCTCATTCCCCCGATGTCCACTAAGCAAACTGTATGTATGTATCCAGATAAATTCTAGAAAATGTCATCAGCAAAAAAAAAAAAAACCCACATGAAACGGGATTTTTGCAAATCTGATCCAAGTCATGTTTGGAGGTGCATTTAAATGCAGTTCCAACTGCATGTCTACAGATAGGCCTCAATCCAGACACAACGATGACATCAAATCCAGAGTGATGGAAGAGCATCAGAGCGGCTGAATACCAGCCTTTTTCATCGCTCAGTTTGTCCTACGGACAAGTTCTGCATTTGGACTCGACAGTGCAATTGTTTGGAGGATGAGATGATGGATCTCCATTTTTCATGTCCGAAAGCCACGTCACCAGCAAATGTAGTTACTTCATAGTTACCACAGCAACTCATGCAGATAGGCTGGTGATGTCAGGACTAAAATAGATATATTGTTGGCTTGTCCAATTATCAGATCCGATATTCATTTGTTGTTTATCTAATTGCTGGGTAATTTAATTAAAGTGCTAACTGGGCTCTGATGAAAAGCATTATCTGTCTGTCTATAGTACTCAAAGGACTCACTCGGGGTGCAGATACCGCAGTGGTTAGAGCTCGCGTCCCAAGTACCGAGGCTATAGTCCTTTAGCGGTCAGCGCAGGTTTGATTCCGACCCATGGCCATTTGCCATTTCCCTCATAGGAAAATGGAATGACAGGAATGTCACCTCTTCAGCTGTCCTATCCAATAAAGGCATAAAATGCCCAAAAAATAACTTTAAAAAAAAAAGGTCTCACTCAACGTCCCACTCAAAACTAATTGGTTCCACCAGTTTCAGTTTTGTCAATGTGTTTTATGAAATCTTGTATATTCGCACCACAGAAATTGCTGGTTACCATAAATATCAATGAAAATTCAAACAGAGTACAGTCTAAAGGTATGCTTCAGTCTGTTTGCAAGCACCTTATGCAGGAAAAACAAAGAACACTTACAGTTGCCTCTCAGATAGTTTTGTCACTTATTAAACCTGCATATTGTCTACTCATCATCACCAGTTTGCACAATCAGCTGCTTTTGTGTTTGGACCCGCATCTTGTATGCCATGTACTGTATACTGCTGTGTATATTTATATTTATATGTAGTACACTGTCCATCCAATGCAACAGCCTGGAGGCTCTTTACAGTGGCTGCAGTGATGTGGCAATAAAGATTTATAGATAACTGGTGGCAGCAGACATAGTCCAAACAGTGTTTTGCTTTTGATTCTGGAGGGAAGTCTCTGTTCTTGTGGTGGATGCTTGGTTACATTTGCACCTGAAATGACGTCTAAAGAATCCAGGATGCTGAGCATATCTAAATGACTGCTGACGCATTAACGGAGTGTAATGATAAGCTTTGACTTCTGAATAAAGTGCTCATTCATTGCATCAGACAGCTCTGTTTTTGAGACTTTTTCACACAGACATTTGAGTCAGACCTCCTGTTTGAGTAGAGAGAAAGGAGCAGACCACGGTGCTCACTGCTGAGGGGGGAGAGGGAGAAAATGATGCATGGCAGTTGAAAAGCCTTATGCACTACCAGGGGTCAAAGTTTAAATCCCTGTGGAGCGAGACATTGAAAGCTGTCAGTCACACCTTGTTCACATTTTAATCACAGATAATTGCCATTGCCCCCTGCTGGTGGAAACTCAAGGCAGAACCACACTTTATTATTGTCATATTATCATTGTTGACAGTGTAAGCTACTTGGTTCTTAGTCTCATATCAATGATTTATTATCTTACATCTCCCCCTAGGGTTAATATGTGCAACCTTCATCTAGATGAGGTTACAACTAGACAAAATGTTGAATTAGAGACATTTTGAAGATAAAACACAATCTATAATAATAATGTGGTCAGGAAATAAAAACAAGCCAATTACTCAAATGTTATATCATATTCCCGGTGTTTTCTTTTAAATGACAGTCTTCTTAATCCATCACCTGCTTACAATCTTTATAAAAACTAATAAAGAAGTTCAGTCTAGATCCCTCAGACTTTTAACAATTAAATGACTGTATCTAATCTACCTTTCCTTGCTAAACTTTTAAAGAAAGCATTTTTTTAGTCAACTAATTGTTCATTTTACCACCAACAGCATTTCAGAAAAGCCCCATTCTTCATAAGCTTGGTTTTAGTCTTATTTAACTGATAGCCTGGATGCTTATACATATGAGATTCATGGCATTGAATATACTATATGATTCCTAAAGTAAGCATTCTTGGCCCAATTTTGTTTTCATTTCATACACTCCCACTTGGAAACAATATTTAATCATGACCAGGTCAATTACCATACATTCATTATTATGCAGATGATGTATAATTGTGCATCTCTGTCTTGCAAAATGACTCTAAAGCATAACATGTTGTCATTGCCCATCCCACTCACTTTTTAAGCTGCTTGGGCCAAAGCAGTAAGAAAAAACTGCACGAAACACTTGAGGGCATCAGCAAGCAGATTTTAGTAAGGTAATTTAATCATTCTTTTTATTTTAGGAATATTGCCAAAAACAAATGATTAACATATTTTGGTCTCATTCAAATATGTTACAACCATTTGGTAAAGACTGGTAAATTAAAATAGTTAAAATATAGAAAATATGTTTACATTTCTGAAAATCTGTTTGAAATCAATGTTTCTAACTCACCATCGGCACATCCTCAAGCTTCTCAAACTCGGAATTTGATGATTGGATGCATTTCAAGGTGACAACCACCAGCACAAGGGCAGTGATGATACAGAAGATACAAATGACGGCCACAAGGCCAGGATTTGCTGCAAAGTCATCTTTACCCCATTCATATCCTGCAGGCAAGACAAACAAAAGTTACCTTCAAAACTGCTCAACCAAATGGAATAACTATATTTTTGCCTATGACTAAAAAGAGGGTTGTTGAACAGGAGAGAATTAATACTCTAAATGTGGCACTAGAGGGCAATAAAAATGCAAAATGTGTCACAATCAGTTTAACTGACATCAGTATGCCTCGTCAAACTAAATGTAATTGGCAATGAAGACGTCTGAGTTCAACACCCCTTGGGTCTAGTTCTTTTAGCATTAAGGAAACATTTACCTTTTGATGCGTAACCATTCTTGCATAAGTACACATCCATCTAAACTGATGGAGGTTGCCAGATGTTTGTCCTTTTTTCTAAAATGAAACTAATCTGACTAATTATCAAAACGTCAAAATTTTAAACTTACAACCAAAGCAATAATGTCCTTCTAATGAAGGTTAAAACATCACCCAACTAACTCTGTACTGTCAATACCAGACACTAATGTAGTTGGTCAAAATTGCACTGGGGCGTGTTTCGGTCCACGACAGATATCCAGCGCATTCTATTTCCTGACAAAAGCAAGCACCACCACAAAGGGACCATTTCTATGTGATTATGTTGGAGGATATTAGTGGTATAGACTTTAAGACTTTGTTCTCTGATTCTGAATAAAGAAACCATCTCCTACCTGGGCTGGTTGTGTTGGCGGGCGTGGCTGATTCTGAATCTGGTTGGTTGGTTGGTGTTGGTCCATGGGAAACCATCGCATTGGACGTCTGGCCAGTCGCTGTGGGCTTAGGAGGAGTGCTGGGACCTATTTCCTCTGTCCTATTTGTTGTTTGTGAGGAATTTGAGGGTAATGCTGTCTCTTTATCTGAGGTGACTGCAGTGGTAATCAGGTGTGTTGTTAAACTGATGTCATACTTTGTTGTCTCAGCTAAACCGATGGGTTGCGCAACACTTTTGGTTGTCTGTTCAGCTGCAGAGTCAGTGGTGTTGTCTGAAATGGAACAAATAACATGAAAAACAGTGATGCATGGCATTCAAACCTGATCAAGGCTAGTTGGAGAGTATTTTTCAAAGTAGATAGCTCAGCTGGTATTTGAAGTTTAAAAGCAGAGGTATAGCTGGGATGTCTCCTATGCACAGGAGAAAGAAGACAACCGCTACTTTTGATTTGCTTCATTTGATCACACAACATGGACGGACTGTACAGTCCTGCAGTTGGACTTCTCCTCTTTTGTATCACATTTGAGTCACAAATGCAAAGGCACAAAAAAATGTAGGTTTCCTAAAATGAAATGGCCACAGCCACAAAGCTTGATTTAGCATCATCAGTAGTTTATAACTTATCAACAAAACTATGATTTTCCACAATGGCAGATCGGCATCTATTTCTCGTCTAGATATAACTCCTTACCTTTCACGGATACACAGATCCATTTGAATATGAATGAATGCTGACAGACTACCAGATGTGTTGTACAAGTAAAAAAAATTTTATTTCAGGATTATTTAGCATTATCTAATTAATTTTTCCTTAATATGTTTCAGCAGATTTTCTCCTCGATATTTGTAGGAGGGGCGGTAACCCAGGCACAAGGTATTATGTCAGGGGCCTCCTGAGCAGCTGACACTGTGTACATGTGCGTGCAGAAAAGTGTTTGTAGACGTATCAGACGACAGTAGGTTTAACTCACTTTCGTTGACTAAATATTTGCTTCAGTTTACACCCAGACATGACCTTCCTATTGACTTCAACTTCCTCTTTGAATTGACAAAATAGCTGCTCATACTGACCTTTAACCATCTGTATTATACAGAATGCAGAAGACAAACTTGTACGTTACAGCAACAGGTATGAAAATATCGAATATAGAGGTTTCTGTAAAGCTGCATGTTGTCCAACTTTTAATATAAAAGTGACGTCAAATATTGCTAGCTATTGCTGCATGCTGCAGGTGTTCAAATGCTTAATGCATTGTAAAACCTGGTGAGTTTGCTCAACTCAAGCAGTTTGGGGAAATTGATCCCCTTGAAACATTTAAATTTATCAACTCAAATAATTTAAACATGAAAAAATAACTGTTTCTAGGAGAAGTAACTCAAGTATGTATTGTTATGGTAACTTAAAATGGAATATATATTGCTCTCAAAACAAATTCCAATTTCAACAACTCACTTTTGAGTAGATTGAATTCATGGAAATGAGTGACCCCAACTTTTTTTGGAGGAAGTTATTTTACCTTACTTCTTTTATTAACATATGCTGTTGATTTCCTGCATATTGAGGAACAACCTGCATCAAAAAGCTGATGAACTTCCGTCCAACTGTATGAAGACTTCTATTTGCATAACTTTGCATTTTCACAAACGTTTAACACAGCAAAGTCTGACAATTATTTAACATGTAAAAATGTGAAATGTTAACTTACCTGAACAAACTTTCACTGCAAACAGTAACACCAGTATAGTGAGGTGCATCGCCAAAGGCATGTTGAGAGAGAAGAAGACTGGCGGTCATAACCACGGCATGCATTCATTCACACACACACACACACACACACACACACACACACACACACACACACACACACACACACACACACACACACACACACACACACACACACACACACACACACACACACACACACAAACAGACTATATCCTTGACAGCAGGATGTGTTGAGTGCCTGAGGAGGAGTGGTCTAAACTGCGGGTTGGTGCATATGAAATCCTTCAGGCTGGTTAGTCAATGTAGGAACACGACATCACTGCTGCTGTTCAGTGAACAGCTGGTGTCAACAGTTTTATTTCTAAACTAACTTCAGCACTTTACAGTAAGGTCAGTTTAACATTAGTGTTATTATTTTCAACTGGGGAGTGCTCAAACTACAACGGCGTAGACTAGGATCATTATATAAACAGAATAAAATAATAAAATAAAATAAAATTGCCTAGAAGAGCTGGGAAGAGGGGTGATATTCTGAGAAAAAGCTCAGAAAAAACTTTCCGAGATTGAAATGGTAAAGTTGCTTGAAAATTTCACATATTAAAAAAAGAAAAGAAAAAGATTATAAAGTCATACATTTGCAGAAAAAAGTCAATGTTCTTAGACTTTGGAAGCCGGTCAGATTCAGTTCTGTTTATGTAATGATGTCATGCTTGTTTTCATGTTTTTTTGCGTTAATTTGAATAGCCAGGATAAATTATTAACTACGCGAAGGAGGTTATGTTTTTACCCCTGTCCGCTGGTTGGTTGGTTGGTTGGTTGGTTAATTGGTTGGTTGGTTGGTTAATTGGTTGGCTAATTGGTTGGTTGCTTGGTTAGTTGGTCAGCAGGATTACGCAAAATCTACTGAACGGATTTCCATGAAACTTGGTGGGAGGATGGACCTTGGGCCAGAATGGACCCCATTAAATTTTAGATAAATATATAGACAGATAGATAAATACAAGGAACTTGTCTCTCACTCTGCTGTCCTCATGAGGTGCGGACTTCAACCAAACACATGCTTCTGAAGCAGCTTTCAAACAACAACTCATTCATTTTGCCTTCCTAACAGAAGATCACAAAGACAATCATGCAGTTATTTTTATTTTTAGGTACCTCAAAGGAATAAGCTGAAGACAGGCGATTATTTTGGTATGCAACTGAGTTTAGTACTCGTCTACATATTAAGGGATTTAGTGGCATCTAGCAGAAGTGAAGATTAAGTGTCCCTCCATGAGACCCATACCTGCAATAAACACAACTGGCTGTCAGATGTGCGTCAGAGCCACGCTTTATCGAAACCAATTTAAGAAAACATTACCGACTGTTGCAAAAAGTCTCCTCGGACAACATTTGAACTCCACGCACCGCTGATATTTACATATGCCAGCTTTTGTCTCGCCTCACCCACATCAAGACCTTTGACTCTGTTTTACATGTGTGTGTGCGTCATAGAGAAACAACTATTTCTCTTCCCTATATACAACAACCATGACAAAGGCTGAGGCGTGTATGTGTGCACTAAGGGAGGAAGGAGACACGCTGGTTAGCACCAATGAAATCTTTCTCACCTATACCAAAATACCACATCCTGATTATCTGGGTGTGTGTGTGTGTGTGTAGGTCGGTAGGTATTAGGTGTTAACTTTCATGAAGATGAAGGGGACACAATCAAGACTCCTGAATCTTTTTCATCCAGCAAAATCTATAATTAGTAATCAATGAGAAAATCATCACACATTTCGAAAACAGAATTTCTGTTCAATTCAATACAATTGTACACTTAAATATCATACTATATATCATTTTATATTCCAATTGTCATAAATTTTTTGGCAGATTATGTGTATGATGTGATCACAGTAGCTGCAGCACAGATCTCCAACTTTTCTGCTTTCATCACTACATAAACTGATTAATCTGACCTGACTTGCCAAAACAAAACCTATTCAGTCATAAATTAGCCGCTGCAGTGCATCAGATCAAATTTACAGTCACCAGTGTAAATCTGTTTTCAAATAAATAAATCACACATCATCTGTCTGTCTGGAATTCATTTACATGTGCAAGATTTAGTTTGATATGTAAAATATACAAGATGTTATATCTAGTAGCAATTACAATGATACAATTATTTTACAGGTCCCACAAAGGAATCAAGTGAAGACAAAATTATCTGGCGTGACAACAGAAGGTAGCGCTGGTCCACATAATACCAAATAAGTTTATGCAGGTCAAGATAAAGTACACTTAACAGCAGCTGTTCTGGCACAGAAATAAAGGGATTCGCTGCTAGACTTTGGACAGTTTTGAGTCTTTGGGTGCAACAACACAACGTAGATGATACTTTCTTGGAGGTTTTGCAATTGAATTATCAGTGAAGGTCTTGATGAATTTATGTTAATGACAACAAGTTACATTCATGCCTAGACTGTGATAAAAAGATGGGCAGTGAAACAGCTTTTCATCCCTGAGTGCTCCTCCCTTCATCATTCTGAAATAAATAGACAAAATCAGCAGACTCTTTAAAACTTCCGCGATCAGTTTTCTTGGAAAAATCTGGTTCGTTTCTTCGTGTTTTGGAAAACAGTACACGGAAACTTGCAATGTATAATAAGATATGATGTGCGTATGAGCTGCAGTGTACTATACCTATGTCATGGACATTATACAGGACCCTTAACAGCGACAAAGACAAGGGAAAGGATTAACTGGTTAAGTTCATGAATTTGAGAGAATGACTGGATTGCTGAAGGATAACTCCTTTTTTCTGTTACGTGTGCACAGTATATAGGCATGGGTGCACACATGCACAGTATATAGGCATGGGTGCACACATGCACATGTGGCTATAAATGTATGTATATGGAAATATGTATGGATGTACATGTAACCACTTTTGAGTTCTCGTTTTAGTTAAAACCTCAATAAACACTTACGCTTAGGGAATTGAGCTTCAGCGTCCCAGCACTTCAACTCAAACATCCACAATTCAGAGTTCAGACGCACACCTGTGGTCGTTTGAACGTGAAGCAAAGGAGCAGTTTGTCGGAGAAAGAAGAGCATTCGAATGACAAGATGTTGAGGAAAAATGGAAAACAAGTTCAGACACAAAAACGGCGAAATGTTCTTTTGCCTCCAACAAACAGCTTCACAGTGAACACGGCCTCTGTGTCTAAGCTTTCTCCTTTAGAGGTTTGGACGATGGGAGGGCTTCCTGCTGGACATCGACACCACCACTGCTGTCTGATACCACTGCAGTGGGGTGGCTGTTCTGTCAACACAGCAGAAACCAATGGGCTCGTCAATAAAGTCAATATCACTTCAGTGTTTTAACTACGGAACAAGAAGTAACTAACAGACATGATGAACAAGAGCTGTGAATTGGCGGGAAAGAGCCCTGACATTTAATATACTCAAATACTGTAAGATACAGAAGCTAAATAATAAATACACATTAAATTTAACAAATTGTGTGTTTATGTTCAATTTTATGTATCTGTGTAATGTATCTAAAATACAGCGCAAATGACTTTATAGCACATGAAAACCAACTTTTTTTCTTTTTTTTTATTCTCCCATGAGGATGACTTACTTTATGTTTGAGGTAGGACAGGTAGATGTCCCACCCTAAAGTGACAGTGTTGATGTACACAACCCGGTATTTGGGAGAGAGAAAGTAGAAGTTGATCATCTGAGCGGCAGGCCAAACACACCAGTCTGCCTGCAGGTAGGAACGACACAGATTAAACAGACCTGCATGGATTACACAACATTGTTAAAAACCGTGAGAGGAAGGGGAAGCCTTCTGTGCCCGGAGGATCAACACAGGGCATCGGCCAAACTTCGGTAACCGTCGACTCTTACTGGGAGGGCTCTATTTGCATCAGTCACTTTCAGCTGACGAGCAAACCAAGATGTGTTTTCATGACCCTGGCTGAGAGCAGAAACCCCCAGAGAGCTCCTTCAACTAAATTATTTTACGGAATATTTGCACTGGGCCACATCGTACCTTTATATGTTCAAGTGTTGTTGGGTGATTTCTCTTACACACCCATCTCTTGTGGTGCGTTCCAGTTGTACTGGGAAGTCGGAATTTCTGAGTTCCCAGTCGGAAGTTTCAACTGGAACGACCCCCGAGGTCGGACATCTGACTTGGAAAGTCGGAGGAACCCCATCACCCCCGACCTCATAATCCAAGATGGCTACACCGCGTGTACCAACAGTAGTGGAGGCTCCAGTAGACCTGTTTGTGTCTCATTAAATCAGTCATACACATAGTATTGTCCAACTTATACCCGTGGATAAGTTGCTACGGTGTTTGTCTGGGCTACTAGTTGTTTATATTCTGAAAAGGCAAAGCACGACCAGTGTTTTCTTAGAGGCGTCCGTCTGTTTTCCGACTTGTTTAACTGGAATGTGGTCAACTCGGGTGTGACATTCATTCCCAGCTCCGACTTCCGAGGTAAATGGAATGCAACCTTTGTCCCCCTTTCATTTAGATACATTTATTCTTATTCTACACTTTCTTCTCTGTAAAAGGAAATTATTTCCTCTCCTAATAAACGCGTGCATGACATCCAAACACAAATTAATATCACATCATATTAACCCCCATCTTGCATTTATGCCCAGTCCTATGTTTTATCTTTTAGGTACTCGGTTTTGGCCATTTTTAAGTGGGAAACAATAGTGGCTGTCTGGTCATATACTTTCTCCTATTGCATCGCAATAGTACGTTAAAATATGTTTTAAAAAAAAAGACAACGCAGTAACAGAATCCTGATTCATATTTAATCACCCTTGCTTGTTTTGACGGTATGATCTGAGTTTCGTGATTCATCCACATTTGTTTGCTTTAATTGGATGAAAACAAAACAAATTTGCACTCCTCTCTCGAACCAACTGTCAGTGGAGGCGGCCGTACAAAAAATGCATCACCGCAATCTGTTATTAGCACAACAGCCATTTAGTGGGGCATTCTGGGTGAAGGCAACATTTACAAGACAACAAGAGAACGTTTCAAAAGTAACCATTTTTGGTTAAGAACAAAGACCTTGTGATGTTAGGGTACAACCATGATGTGAGCACATGTGTATTGTTCTGCTGGTCCAGGTGAGACAGGTGTACTTGCCTTATAAAATTCCCAGAACCTGTCTTTAAATTCCTCCAATCCCTCGGATAAAGTGTGTCCCTCCGTGAGAGCCATTCCTGCAATAAACAGAGTTGTCTATCAGATGTGCGTCATATGCCGGCTTTTGTCTTGCCTTAACCACATCTTCAAGTATGACCTTTGCCTCTGTTACACGTGAATGTGTGCATGTGTCATAGATAAACTGCTTATGTACTACCACCCTGACAAATATTATAGGTATGTGAGCTCTAAAAGAGGAAGGAGACAAGCTGTTTGGTGCCAATAAAATCAATAAAATCCTTCTCACCTAAAAAAAACCATATCCCAATTATCGGTGAGCAAATCAGCTGGTCCATCAGAACCTTCTTGCCCACCGTTTTCAGCGCTTTTCCAACGAACACTCTGTCCAGCCAGCCGTACCAGTAGTGCAGCATTGGACCAAAGGAGCAGCCCACCACAAACATGCTACCTTTAGGAGAAAAGAAATACGGGAAAAAGGAATTAATGGCAATAAAACTGTCCTTAATAATTTAGCATATAGTGCAAAACTTTTCCAAATTATAATAGTTTATTCTTGATTGAAAGCTGGACTTTTGAGTTAGGTTTATTGGGCTGAAATAGTTTAACTGAGGCATATGTTCTCTTCTGTATCCCACACACTGTCAGTCTCAAAAACCAGAGAGCAAGGTACCGCACATTCAAATGTGACGGTTTTACTCCCACACTACAAATAATAACATCCCCCCCCGGCTTTCTCTCTCACCTGTCCTCTTCCACTCTCGAACTTTGCCTGGCTCCTTATAGATCTCTCGGCTCTGCTGCAGGCAGTCACCTATTGCCAGCATGACTCCTCCGCTCAGGGTATTGGTGAGCAGCAGGTACCGGCCCTGGAAAAGCGGCCGCCAGTTGAACCGTATCCTGACCAAAAACTCTTTACCTGCCCGGGGAAGCATGATGTTTGGACCACTGCTGTCATCTGTAGAAAAACAGTTCTCTGTGGAAGAATAGGGTGATCTACCAAATGTGTAACAAACACAGCCAACATATATAGTGTATATACACAGTATATAGTCTACAAGTAGGTTGAATTTTCATCACTTATCCAGTTAGAGGTAGAGAGACAGATGGCCACACCTCTAACAACAAAATAAAACATACAACAATAACACCTCCCCAAAGCACAAAACTAATAGAATATCTAAATAGTCTAAATCGGCTTATGTGATCATAAACACTCCAGAGCTAAAATCTTCATTTATTCCCTTTGGTTGTAAATGAATGAATATTGCACATGTAAAAAGCCTAATAACACATCTGGGTCCCAAATTGAATGATTAATATTTTTTAAGAAAGACAAAGCGAACGTTAGGCCTCTAAAAATGTCTGTCTATAATTTACCGTGTTGCATGAGCATCTTTCATGTGCAATACATTCAATGATCTGCAGTTGATTAACACAGTGGTTCCAAAATGTTGCTCTGAAACCCTCAACCCTGGAGGGGTTCTTGATAAGAAGTTGTCCCAGGGTCCTCCACCTGATAAGAATTTTGCTTTTAGATATTTTAATGCAGTAAGTGCATGAAATCCATGACCAAAATAGTCATACATCCTGTCTTTGTGGAGGGAATTACTATGAAAATGTTCCCCTTATGGCTGAGGACCCCATGGACCCTAGCAAAAAACCCAAAAAAACAAAAACAAAACCCACTGGATTAAGATATTCATAAAGTTTTAAGGTTCAAAGTGCATGCTCCATGACCTAGCTCCATCATGTGGTGCTACTGTTAGCTACTATAGCCGCTAGCAGTTAGGCTGCCTGGCTAATTAAAACTAGCTCAGGATTAACCTATTGGCGGCCCTAAATTACAGGATACAACCATTTACTATATCGTTCACTATTTGTACCAAGTTATAAATACATTAAAATTTGCAGTGATCTCTCTGCTTGTTGTTTAACACCACATGCAACTAACCGGTGAAAGTAGAATCTGAGCCGGTGGTGTTTCGCAGTCTGTTTTCCGTCGATATATTTTTCTTTCGCTACGTTAATCTGATCATAATCTGTTTCTTTCCTTTATTAGAATTTACAATTTACAAGTCCCAAACACATCTACGGAATTGAATACTGTACCATATGGAAGCACTACATCAGGGGAAGCTAATTTATGCCCTAGGAAGGCGAAGTCATCTTGGGTAAAAGTCATTTGTCTCTGATTGGATAACACCCGTTACGTAAAGCGTGAGGTTTGTTAGGGTTTGGTTCACAATGTCAGAATAAACCAATCAGAGGCAGAGTAGGGTGGGTTCTCCCTCTGCTCCTGCCTTTATCATCCTATACAATTAAAATATCGTGAGGGATCAACGGTGAACGGACACAAACACAAGAGTTTCATAGAGAACGCACTGAATGTAAGAGCGCCACCCACTGGTTTGGAAGAACAAAAAAATGCCACACTTGTAGAAGAAGAACTTGTTTTTAGTGGCATTTCGCGAAAAGTACTTGTACAAACTTACCGAATAACGGATTATGCTTGAAAAACTTCTAGAAAATTGTTATATTTATGAGTTGATTACTTTCTTGCAACAGTTTCTTAAATTTCAATGGCCCCTCAATAGTATTATATTCTAATTAACATATCAGTATATATACCAGCTCTCTCTCAGAAAGATTTAACTCAGAATTAAATCTTTTCCGTTTGTATAATCAGTTTCTTTAAGTTTGACAACAATTTTTTACATGTCATCAGCACCTACCAGGGTGACACTAAGCTATGAACAGGCCAGCTGATATCAGTGAGTTGATAAACAATATGAAACTTTGATTCCAAGAACAAACAAACAAAACAAAAACTAAAAACTAACATTATAAAACACCATAAAAATGAGTATTTGCTTTTTCTCAGTGGACAACATGACACTTATCACAAAACACACGGGCAGATTCACATATGAAGACAATGTGAAGACATTTTCACAATCATCTCAGTTCGCCTGCTTGCTGGTGAACCACCAGTGTGGAAACACCCAGGATATAGACTGTGCCTTCAGACACATGAAATATGCCTTTCGTAGCTTCTGTTTGATATAATTTTGCAAACTATGATGTAAAACATCATTGTACTCAAAGGGAAATTACTAAATTGTTGTGTTTTTTGTTTGTTTGTTTGTTGTTGTTGTTGTCCAGTGATTGATTTAATTTTAAATCCTCTATTGTACCTTATTGATATGCCTTTGCAGGGATTTTACTTTTTCTTTTCTTTTTGCCATCATGACACCAGTATCTGCTATTCGGTTGAAATTGCGTCAGTGGTCACTGTTGACAACTCATCAATAATTCAGTCTCTTAGGCAGCGCTCATCAATAATAAATGACAGGTGGACTATTTAAGGCGGACTGTTTCAGAACAGTAGCTCGTAGTTGCAGACAGCACGGTGTTGGGATTCGTCCAATGAGCTTTCAATCTTCCACGCAGCCGTCGAAACACCACCCACCTGTCATTCATTTCGCGTCTCTGGCTGCGTAAAGGTAGCGGAGTTACAGAGTGACCGGAAAATAAATTTTCTTTCAAAATAATGTCCGTACTGTAAATCCCCTGCTTTCAGGTCGTGAGTGATTCCTCTTGAGTTCGCATCAGTTGGATCTGAATATTTAAAATGACCTCTGTAGCACGCTCCTCATCCATGCAACATGTTTGTTGGACAATGACAGCGCAATTATAGACAATGGATGGATATGCTAACCCAAGCATGGGGATATGATTTCAATGATCCACAAATTTGATTTGGCATATGCTCTCTTTACCATTCCTGATGCACCATCCCCATCTGAAGTTGGGGCTGATAATCAGGCACAAACTAGTTTGTGCATCCCTATTGACCAGGGTTCAGTGTCTGGCCCAAGAACACTTATACGTGGACATAATTATATTAATAATTATACATCCATATTGTAATTATCACATTGCTTTAATCACACATTTTTTCAACGTTTTGGTGAATAAAATTTTTAAAAAGTTGGAAATGGAAAGATAGATGAAAGTTGCTGCCAATTGGAAGTAAACTGTTCATTGAAAGCATGTATTGAAATATTATTTTTTTGAAAAGCTAAACAAAATCAACAACAAAAAACATAGATTTTCTTGATAACTGTCCTATTGAGTTTGAGCTATTAAAAAAAAGGCACAACTCACTTTCGGGCTTTTATTTTGGAATTCGTAGCCGGATATTATGTCGCACCATTAACTTGACAGTGGTAGTGTTTCTGCGGGTGCTGGACGCGGTGGAGCAGCCGGATAGAAATCTACAGTATAAAGGTGAGATTCAATTCTTTGTTAAATTACTGCATCGACACACATGTTATATTTGAATACACTGTATCCTGTGTTAATTATGATCGCTTGTGTTTAAATATCAAGTAAAGGATATCAAATTTAAGAACCTTTCCCATAAGATGTTTGCGTTTGAACATCTGTTTTCATGGTGAAAACCATAAAAACCGTCATAGCTGCATAAAATGCAGTTGTGTTGTGTTGTGTTTGTGGATGGGTGTGAAGGATGCTGCTGGTTTCGTGGATCTCTGGTTTGACTCAGGGCCTGTCCGACAGAAAAAAAGGCGTTTCACACCGTCCTATGGTTTAAATCAGGAAAATGGTTCTAAATGGATCTGAGGCTGGAACAATAGAAACAAATTCACTTAAAATCAATTCATCGAATAAACGAGAGTAATCATACATCATTTTGACAGGCATACATGCAATCATCAACAATTTTCTAAAAATAATTTAATGATTATTGTGAAATAACCCAATATCACCCTTAAGAACGCCCTCTTTATATTATTTTGATGATAATAGATGTATAATTGGAATTTTATAAATGAAATACTGAACCATATGGAGTAATGCTGTGTTCCTGTGGTAGGGTAAAATTTTTATTTCAAAACCAAAGAGATATTAGGGCATGAATTGGCATGTGTGTGCTTCCCAGACTGCAACAGCACATCTCAGAATACAGAAAAAAATTAATAGGCCTACATATGAAGAAAAGTAACACAGAGAAACTAAATATTGTTGTCTCTTAATGTTAATGCACAATAGCTGCATTGCACATTTACAGGGGGTATTGATAAGCTTAATAAATGCTTCCAGTTTCCTAAATGTAGGCTAAATGAATTGATTTTGGCAGTAAGTACAGAAAAGGTTTCTTCTCAGAATTTGTGGATTTAGAAAGGGCAGTGTATTTAAAATGTGGCCTTCATCTACTGTTCTGAAGGCGTTACAATTTACAGAATTGAAACCTGTATAATAACGGTTCAATCAGGAGAGACAAGTGAATGCAGTAAACATTGCTGATTGTTGCAGATCATGTGATAATTAGTCTATCAGAAACACTCTTCGGGGAGATTGTGATTCGATAAATCCCCTATTGGCATCCAGACATTGGTGGTGGTGGTGGCTGATACCCCTGCTGAGACTGATGAGGGTAATAAAATGATGAAGATGGTCAATCTGTGAAGACTGGTTGGTGTTGGCGAGGTGGAGGGTGTTTATAACAACAGCATGAAAAAGAAGGTGCAGAAAGAATCAGATTTAGAAAGCATCAAGATGATAGGCTAATAGTGAAGGTCTGTCGCTGCTATTGGATAGATGTGACCAGCTGATGTTAGCAGAAAATTAAGACGGAACATGTGTGAGAGGTGTGAACGGCTGGATCGTCTGAGAATGGCCAGCACTTTGGTTATGAGAAGTAATTACTGTAATATAATGGTTCAGTTTTGGTTTTACCTGCAAAATGTCATTTGTTTGAGGCTGAATGTGAGTCTGCATTTCCTCTGCTGACAGTTCCTGGTGGTCAGACCTTACTGTAAGTCAGGACTGTTTACTGTGATATGCTGCTACAGCACCAGCCAGGATCAGATTCATACGTCTGATCAATATTCTTTTATTATATTTCATATCTGAGACAGTCTCTGGAGTAGAAAAATGGACTGAAAGTGTTTTTCTCCAGATTAAGACATTTCATAGATTAAAGAAATGCTGCCACTGAAACAACAGTTGTCTGCTGAGACTTTTATTGTCTCATAATCGTCTCAAATGTGCTCTGATAAGAAAAACTAAAGCTCTATGAAAGGGAGATAAGGAATTCTTGTTGGTCTGAGAGCATCAACATGCACAAACATAAGCCCAACATATTAACTATCGGTATTTTTTTTGGCCCAAACTGTATTAATAACTGGAATTGGCCCTTAAAAAGCTAAACGCCGACTGTCACCATATGGAAACATAGAAAATTATTTAAAAGACGTAATGCACAGATAAAGTATAAAGAAAAAGGCTGGGCTACTACTAGCTTTACGTTTTTAATCTATATTTTCTGAAAACTGAAAGAGTTAGAGTTAAGAACAGAGAAGAACTGTGTCCAAAATATAAACTGGTTTCCAAACACAAACAGACACAGGGCTGCTTTTAATCCCAAATGTCCTTGATTCACCTGCAGACTCCATCAAAAGCATCTCCCACATCTTGGCTGCTTCCCTCTCTGCTTTCTGTTTGCTGTGGAGAAGGGAAAAAAAGAAAGGAGGGAAGCTATTTTTAGCCTCCCCTCCTCTCATCTGCATCCCCATGCTTCCTAGAAAAGGAGACACGTGATTGGAGGAAAAGAGGGGAAAAAAATGCCGTCTCAGGCAACCTTTGGAGCAGGACAGCAGCTGTACAAGGCCACAGCTGCATTATTTTGGATACGTCTTCTCTGTCTCATACAGAATGCTGTTTGAAAACTTGACAGAATGTGAGACTTATTTCAACAATTTGAATTTTCTAGATTTAGTGTCCCACTTTTCTACCAAGATGAGAAAAAAGTCTGTAGCACCCTTCTTTTTTTCTTTTTTTTTACATTTTAGCATCAACAACACTGAATATTTAGCATCGCAAACACCAGCAGTCTGGGGTCAGAGGTCAAAAGGCCACTGGCTTCACTTTTAAATAACAGCCTCTCCAATTAAATTGATTCCTCTTGACTAGCATAGACTGGAATAGCTTTGAGTGGTTTAGGATTGAAAGAGATCCTTTAACATCCTCATGTATCTCATAAAACGATTCTTTAAAATTTCTCATTTAAATTAGAATCAGCATCCTTCTGGTCCTGTTTGTGATTCTGTGTGTGAAGGCATCATTTTATTTTATGATTGCACATTTTAGAGCTGTGAAAACCTGCTCTGAAGTCCGAGTCTGTTCACAGTTTTGACTTTTCTTTCTCATGGTAAATTTACAGTTCCCATAAGTTTGCAACCTTTTTTCCGTGGTAGAAGAAGTACTAAAAGTATAGAAGAATAGGCAGCAAAATTTACTTAGCAGAAGTCAGTAATGTGTTTAAGAGTACAGGCAGTGGGACAAGAGTGAAACTTATTGACTGTCAGTGCAAGGATGAGTGTTGCTAATGCTAATTAGCTGGTTTTGTCCATCGTGCTTTCACCTTTTTTCATCATGTCAGTTCCAGTAAGACCACATTTCCATTTGTCGCTTTCAGGTACGATTGTAGCAGACAGTGGTGAAAGACACACTCACATCTTTTACTAAAGTAAACGTACAAAAGGGATCAAACCTGAAGTGCCAAAATCACTAGTTCTATAGTATATATTGTTTAACTGGATCATTTTTATTGAAACATTAATACATCATTAATTACTTCACTTTAATATAGCAGCTGATGGAACTAAGTTTAATTAGCTTGTGAGTTTTAAGGTCTTATCTGACCCTATCCTATAAATAACTAGAAAGCACTCTGAGCGCATTCCTCCGCCAACATCATTTAAACCTGAACACTCTGAAAATAGTTTTCTCATGTAAGAGCCCTTTCAGCAATTTCCATCAGCAAAATTTAGAATTTTAAACCAAGTTCACAATCTTTTTTTTAAAATTGTTTATAATGAGCTCCGCCTTCTTTTCTATCCCCAGCTCCCAAACATTACCACTGCCCAATCCCCAACTAAATGAATTACTGTAATCTACATAGAGTCATAGGCAGAGATTACTTTTAAAAGCCAAGAAAATCTGATGGGAGTATTTACCTTTTAACAATGTCAAATGAGTGTCCACCATGCAGAGTAAACCGATCCAGGTACAGATGTGGATTCTGGATCCCCTTTTCTCTCTGTTCAACATTGCAAGATAGGTGCCTAGTGCTCTAGTGTAAGATTTGTTGTAGAGTAGTTTAAGTGGCAGAAAAGATAAATTACCAAGTAAAGCACAAGTACCAGAGCTGAGGACACCTCTGTAAGTCATCCCAGCAGGTTTCTCCATAGCTATCTTCTAGCAGGAAGGTGTTTGGATGATCTGGGATCAGTTTTGGTTTAGCTGTGAGTCTGGTGGAATCCTCCCAATACTGATTAAATGAGCCTGACTATCTGTATGCAGCAGCACTTAGCTCTGGATCAATCTGGCTCCTGCAGGTCATCAATCTCCTTTAGTTGACAGATTCTGAGGAGAGCTTGATGATGTCATCGTCCAGCACGGAAAAACACACAACTCTTAGTCATGACTAAATAAGAATAATTAAAAACATTTTAAAAAAACACTTCCTCTGGTCAGAGAGGGTGGGTTGAAAATCCCGGCACAGAATTGAAAGTGTCACCATGTGCTGATTCATTGAAGATGGATCGATGAGCGTAACTCTCTTTCCCCCATAGTTTCAGGGTTTTCAATCATATGAAAAATAGTTACATGTTATTAAATCTATCTATATTAAAATATGGATTAAAATACGGATTAATATTGTAATAGTACATGTTGTTGTTATTACTGTTGTTATATTACTTTGCTGGTCAAAATAAGATTGTATAGATATCTGCTGAATGTTAAATTGACCGTAATCATGGTGATGATGATGGGACTTTATTGATCCCTGTCTGGGGGCATGGTTGAGAGTCAGCACATTTAGCACCACTAAGAACAAGACTTCAAGATTTTCAAAATATCCACACACATGAGTCAGAGTTTACATTCAGTTTGCCTTTTTTTATGGATCTCAACTTTTCCATAGAAAGTGGCATGTACAATGTTATAAATGAGACCCAGGGCCTGCAGTTTTGTTCAAAGGCAGTTTACTATCAAGGCCAAATGAAAGCAGCAGCAACATCCTGCAGGCTGAGATATATCTGCATAATGACAATTTGTTAATTTCATTGAGATTAAGCACAGAGGCCTCCATAAGCCTTTGAATCAAATTAGTGTTTAGTGAAGGTTAAGCCAACTCTCTTCTCCACAGACACCTCCTCTAATCGCTGCTCGTAATAACTGTCAAGTGCTTGCATTACATTTTTAGATGTCAAATGAGCACTTGGGTCCAGTAAATCCATATTTTAAGAAAACATTAGGAATGAGGCACAGGTTTAGATCAAATACATAAAACGAATATTTGCAAAGTGGGAGATTATGTTCAGATACTGCTGTGATTTGTAGAGAAATGCAAACAAACAATGTTTAAAAGAGAGGTGGACCACAGAAGACATGGGAATGGTGAAACATTTAGATTTGACCTTTTAATAAAGGCTCTACACATGCACTCATAAGGACATGGACTATAAAGAATAAAAGATAATCAAAAAGGGTAGAAGGAAAGTACACTCCAAACCAACTGAAGAACTAAATGTGTATTTACTTATTTTTCTATATGCTGTTACTGCAACAATGCTGAGTCTGCTCAAAGAAACCTGTCCATAAAAAGCACATGGGCTGGAATATCTGGCACAACTGTAACACGAGTACATACATTTTTAATAAAGTTGGCCAAAGACGAAATCGAACACCAAACCCTGACTGTGATCAAATGTGATCTCACTTCCAGTAGTTTTGCTTCAGCCGGAGCCTGAGAAAGAGTCTTTGTTACATTTTTACAATTGTTGTGGTTCTCAGTGACAACATACAGATGGATGACAGAGTAAAGACATCTTTGGTATTTTAGTCTATTGCTAACATTTTGTTGTTTAAGCATCTTGTGCTATTATCCCGCGTTGGAGGGGGATATAGGAACAGGTTACGTCATGTTTGTTTGACTGTATAATATTTTTTCTTGTAACTTTGCACACACATCAATCAATTAAAATCACTTCATATAACATGAAGTGATGCATTTTGTTAATTGGGGATTTTTGTTCTTTTTTTTGTTTCCATGGTTACAATTCACCCTCATTCTGGAAGTGGGTTTTGTTTCCAGAGCAGATCTTAAATACTATTGGATATTTTTTCACAAGTTTTTCTTCACTCAACGGCCAATCACTGAAGTGGTGCCTCTTGCTATTTAGGGACTTTTATCATTTTAAAGTTTTTCCATTTCCATGGTTACAAGTTGCATTTAGGCTCATTCTGTGAGTGGTATTTGTCTCAGGTACCTGGCCATAACTCAAAAGCTGTTCAATTTTTTTTAACCAAATTTTAGGTACACAGCTCCCATGTACTGAAGAGGTTTGAAAATTGGATTTTTTTTCTCACATATGCAATTAAGAAGAATTGCAATTAACAGGGACTACTGATTTCATGCTTGTATTTCATGCTTGTATTTTATGTTGACTATAACTATGGAGTAGACTTTTGTTTTCATGATAATACTTGTCATACCTGACAGAGCTTGTCATCAACAACCACACAGCAGCATTTTCTCAAATTAGGGTCCTGAAAAAAATCTTCTTAATACAAAATGATGCAAACAAATTTTTGAGTGATTTCTTCTTAATTGTTTCACAGTCTGTTTGAAATCAATTTGCCGTCGTGTTGGCTGCAGTGGGTTTAATTATAACTATGTCAAATTTCTGCATTAAAAAATCAATGTGTTGAAGAAGGTCGGTGCTTTTTTATTACTCAGCAAGAAGCTCTGTGTTCCTCCATGTAAACCGATCGGCTGGACCTCTGAGGTGAGCGTACAGTTGTTTTGTTTGCGCTGTATTTGCTGAAAGCTCTCATGTTGCACTGCAGCTGAGTCAAGATAATAATCCAAATATAGTGCAGTGTGCAGGGACTCTGAGACCTCTGGGCTACATCCATTGTGCTCTCAAGAGTTGTCAAGGTTCCCTGAATGTTTTAGACCTTGTAGCCCCGAAGGTAGCAAGCAAGGTTATATACCAGTAACAATTTTCAGGCATGTAGGTGATGCTTTTTCAGCTGGAGCTACAACTAAGCTGCTTCTTCAGACCGGCTTTTCGGATGATCAAATTGTCTTGGACATGCCCACACCTTTCATGTGTCAGATTAGGGGTGCTCTGAGAGTCATGTCGTGGCAGCACTATGGGAAATCCTGCTATGTTGTGTGAATAAATGAGATGGGTTCACCATAGGCTAAATGGATTTGCATAAAAATACCTTGTTTTGTTTTCTTGCTGGCAAACTCAGCAGTAAAATCTGTGTTATTCATCTTGGATGCAGCGTCCTCTTCAGTGGATTAGATAGATGAGCCCACACAGTCTACACAGTCTGCCCCTAGACACTGATTTACACAAGTAGTTCATTTCTTTCGACATTGAAATGCTGTGAGACCGTTTGTTACACAGGATCTGGATTCAGAGCAGAGTCATCGTGGATACAGAGATTTTGTTTTCATGTGACCTTTATTTTCGCTGAACAGAAAGGAAATTCTCTTTAAATTATGCTGAGTTTAAAAAAAAACTAAAAAAAAACACTAGGCCCATAAGAGGTATGAGGCCCTATCTAGTTGCACAACTTACACTCTATGACTGCCACTTGTAGAGGTCGCAGCAGCCATTTGATTAAAGCTGTGTTTTTCTCCTTCTTCTCTATAACAGATGGCCTCAGCAACAGCGACCTATGGACAGAAGGAGTCTTCGGACCAAAACTTTGACTATATGTTCAAGATCCTAATCATTGGTAACAGCAGTGTGGGCAAAACCTCCTTCTTGTTCCGCTACGCCGATGACTCCTTCACACCGGCCTTCGTCAGTACAGTGGGCATTGACTTCAAGGTGAAGACCATCTACAGGAATGACAAGAGGATCAAATTACAGATCTGGGTAAGGTATTGGGAGATGTGTTGCGTTTCCTGAGAGGAGGTAAATTAAACTTACAGGTATACGTTTGTTTGTTTGTTTGTTATTGGTTATGATAGAGTCTGAATTTAATATGCCTTGGCTAGGCAAATGAGACCAACAGGGAGAAGAGGCTGTTTCTATGCAGCCTTGAAATAATAATGAGATCAAATTGAAACTATTTTTTATTGGTTGAGCGCTGATGATAAATTGAGATGTCTCCCTGAGGCAAGAAGCAGCTCTGTAGTCTGGTGGTACAGTGGATACTTCTGTATTTCTAGATGGCAACGGAACATCTGCCTTATAACATAACATTTTATGCTGACCTTGCTACTGAGCATTGTGTTGCTGTTGCTTTATTATTAAGAAAACACACAATTACTAGTGTATTTCACTTTTATTTTAGCTAAAGAAAACGAAGAAATCTGACTCGCATGTTTTTTAATGCTATCCAATTATACAGCAAATAACATTCCATTAATAATTTATGCAGTTGTAAGATATTGAACAGAGTTATCTCCTGCTCTGTGAAACACTGCCCTGAGGTGCAGCTTTAATATGCAAACTGTTGTCAAATCGCCGTAAACACTCACAAATTTGCATACACTGCCATCTTCTCTGCAGCCTGGTCAACCAGATGACCCTTGAATAAGTAGAATACAAGAGAGGCGACATGAAACAACAAGAGATCAAAATACTGCAAACAGGGTGGTTGTTGTTTTTTCTGATGTTTTGTTGCATCAGACATGTGATGTGTGTAACTGGTGTTTCAGCATCACACTGTAGATCATAAAATAATATCCACCTTTACTACACGTCCTGCAGCACAGCTGTGATGGTGAGCAGAGCACTGTGTGTGAGCTTGCGCGCGCGCGCGTGTGTGTGTGTGTGTGTGTGTGTGTGTGTGTGTGTGTATGGCTGTCTCTGTTGTCAGCCTTTGCCAGATCTTGCCTCTGGTAAGGGAGACAAGATCGGCCAATCAGAGCACGAGAAAGAGATGACTGGGTGCTGCTCTCCCCTCCCTTAATACTACACATCGCTGAGTAGATATCCCCTCCCTCCAATGTGTGTGAGCACGCGTGTGCACACCTACACACACACACACACACACATGCACACACACACACACACAATCCCCATCCCCCATCTCTCAACAAATACTCACAGCTGGGATTCTAATAGTGTAAAAATGAAAAAGGAATTGAGTCATGAGCTCCAGGGTCAGTGTACAGCATGTGTATTTATTCCACAAGTTTATACAGATTTATTCTCAAATAAATAAAAATTTGTATAAAGTCAAATGTTGGGCTGCAACTAACAATATGTCTTATCTTTGATTAATGCGATTGTTCTTATATTAACCTTTTACCCAATAAAATGTCTGAAAATAGTGAAAGCCCTCTATATCCCAAATGTCTTTTGTCCATTTAACAGCTTACAACCCAAATATCTGCTATTTAGAATGATATGAAACAAGGAAATAGACCACATTCTCACATTTACTGTAAGAGGCTGGACAGAAAAATGTTGAGAAACAACTTAAGTAATTAAACAATTAAAAAATATGCTTATGATCTATTTCAACACTAGTCAAATAGGACAGATTCACCTCCCTCATTTAATCTTGTTCCATCCATTGATAGATTTTTACACACCAAATATGGTGATTAAGTTCTTCAAACCTGTCTCTTTCTCTTCGGTTACATTAACAACAATAATATACAGCACCATAACCAGTAATTTTATCATGTCTTTCTCTTACCTCAGCACACGCAAGCATTTAAACTCTTGTCTCAGAAAACCTCTGATTTATTTTTGCTTTCTTTTGGGGTTCCATCGTCTGCAGATATCATGGCCATGCTGCAAGTTCCTAATGGGATGTGTCCTCTCACTTATTGACAGAATCACTTGATGTCTGCGTCAGGGCCCTTCGCCTTACATTTGACTGACGCAGCACCATTCGCCATTCAATCACCTCTGCTCGCTTCAGAAGCAAGCTGCACTCACGTGTGTCTACGCTAAATAACTTAAACTGTCCTCAGAACTAATCAGACACCTCCGTAGCTGGACGGTAGTTGCTTGAGACACTAGTAGACCTGCCTTTGCCATAAGTAGTTTCCACCCCTGTCTGGCCTGTCCCTAAACAGTGGAGTATTTCTGAGCCTCTGCAAGCTCTCACATTAACCGCCCTATGGATCTGGGAGCCCTTCAGCCACCTCCCCACTGCTCTGCGAGTGAACAAAGGCCTTCCATAAGGGAGACCAGTTGTCTGTGTCCTGGACTTAACGCAACAGGGGCAAGCCCATCACCAAACTTTCTCACAAGAATATCTTCTGCAGCCGAAATATTTAAAAAATATAAATTATTATTAAAAAATATATATTTTCCCAATGAAAAATATCAGTGATTTTTCATGTCAATTTTAAATTCATTCTGATTTTGCATACAAGCTATCCGCTAATTAGCTGTTTTCAGGACCCCAGAGTGTTCATTACATAACACCACTCAGTGCTACCTACACTGACATTTTTGGCATGGAGCTCATGCTCTCAACCCACAGCAAACTGAGTGGAGGAGCAGGACTGCTGAGAGCATAATCAACAATGTGGAGCCACAGCTTTCTGAACAAATGTAGCTGTCATTCAATACTCATGTGACCTGAGAATAATCATGCGTGTCCCATTGAATTGAAGAGAAAAGCTAAGACGTGTGTCTGTGTACAGTACATTGTGTTTGTCCCTATTTAGCATTCATAAGCTGCATAAACACATTTACTAAGTTGTTTATTAGCACACTTTAATAATTTTTTTGTGAACAAAATGTTAAAATCTGGAAATGTTTTGTGCTGGTTACTCCCACATGACTTTGCAGTTGATGCTCCTCTGATCTCCACACTGACAGCACAGTTGGAGCAGAAGCTGCTCAGTTCAGACGAGGGCATCTTCACAGGGTGTTGGGAAATTAGAAACACTGGCATTTAATTCCCCGAGCATTCATTAGGTCTTAGCTGTGAAATTCAACCTCTCCTGGGTTTTTGTCCAAGTGGAGAGGGTGAAAGAGGAAGAGGTAGAACTTGTAACCAGGGTGACCTACTGGCAGATTTCATAACAACACAAGCAACATTTTAATACACTGCTTTTATTGGAGGATATGGAAAATTGAATAAAGTTAGACCCTCAGTTTGTGTGCTTTTGTTTATTCCCTGAGCTTAAATAATCATGAGTATGGTTATTTGCAATATGGGTTAGAGCATCTCTAACAAAGTTGCTGGGCTAGAACTACTAAATTGGTGTACTATACAAAAATACATATAATCCCGTTGTTCAATAATTCCTCAGCAAAGACACAAAAATCCCAAGCCTTATCCAAAATCAAACTCATTCAAACTCAAAGTTCTGTCCAGTATACAGAGCTGTTCTTGTCAGGTTTCACAGTCAGAAATGTATGAGGACCCAAGTCCAGAGACACAGGAGCTCAGTGCAGAGATTTATTTGCAGTGTCCAAAAAACAGCCCAGTATCAAAAATCAAGGGCAGTCCACAACAGGCAACAGTATCAAAAGGGGTAAGGCAGCCTAAGAATTCAAATACAGGCAGGTAATCGGTACACAGGTAATCCAAAAATCCAAGAACAACAAATCCAACGAACAGGTTAAAAATTATAACTGAGTACGTACTGCAAACACTAGAAAATAAACTGTAAGGAAACCTATGAGAAAACACTAGTGAAAAGGCTGGAAAGTCACACAGACTAAATATACAGGGATAACGAGGGAATGACAAACAGGTGGCACAGGGAGGAGGAGACAACCACAGGTGGAGATAATCGACAATAAAATGTCAAGGAGGAACAAGCAGAGAAAACTAAAGGGGCAGACAGGTAAAGAACACAGAGAACATACATCACAAAGACACAAGAGGAAGTACAAAAATACAAACAATGAACATGAAACAAGAACATAACGGGGCAAAATACATAAAACAGCAAAGACATGAAGTGTAAAGCAAATAACACAGCATGGGAATAAACTTACAAAATAAAACAGGAAACAGTGGCCCAAAATCATGACATAAACCTTTCAAAATAAGAGGAACCAATAGACTAGAATCAGAACCATGAGAGTTCTATTAATTCTAGATATAGGTTAATTCAATGTAAAGTCACACACAGACTGCACTACTCTTTGTGAAATGATTTGAGTATAGTGTTAATGAAAGTGTCCCTCTAACTACTGTTGTTTTTTTAAATCAAGGACACGGCGGGTCAGGAGCGTTACCGCACCATCACCACGGCCTACTACAGAGGAGCTATGGGCTTCATCCTCATGTATGACATCACAAACGAGGAGTCCTTCAATGCTGTCCAGGACTGGTATGTGATCTGGTCAGGCAGCCCGGGTGGGGTGTCATATGTCTAGAATGTAAACTGACACCACTGAGTTTTACCCGTCAGAGGGAGAGCTGGGTGATGGATCGAGTGGTGTCCAGATCAGCAGCACCAGTCTGGGAATAGATGCACTGCAGACTGATAGCAGAACATCCGGCTCAAGTTTCTGTTTGAACTGTCTCAACAATCGACAGCTTCCTCTGTGACTGCAAAGCGGCGGCAGGGATTATTATCTTATATCCTCTTTGTCTCCTACAGGGACTCCAGCTCAGTGTCATTTCTCTGATTGTCCTTAAAGAAAAAGTTCCTCCTGATTTCATTTTTATCTGTCCGACAGTATGTCAAGAACTAGGTTTTACTTTGATTGCCCGTTTGTTGTTTTTCTTCTCATCATACTGGACACAGCTTCTGGTTTTCATCTACAGTCCGCTACCAGTTTAAGAAGACAAAACAATGGATCATGTTCAACGCAGAGAGAGAAACTATAATGAGTTATGCTGGACAAAGCCTAGAGAGGAAATTCACCAATGATCAATGATTGAAGAAATATCCAGATCTTCTACTTATTTAATACTGTTACAGATAGAAGTCCTGAATTCCATATTTTAACTTAAGTAAAAGTACAATTTTTAATTCAGACGTCTGGACACATTGCACAATATTGCGATCACAGTGTTTGAGTTTTGCTCTCTGACTGCTGGATGTGGTTTTTTTTCCCAGGTCGACTCAGATTAAGACGTACTCGTGGGACAATGCCCAGGTGCTGCTGGTAGGAAACAAGTGTGACATGGATGACGAGCGAGTGGTGAGCGGAGATAGAGGCCGGCAGCTGTCTGAACACCTCGGTGAGTGTGTGGTGCACACACACATGCACACAGACACGCACATAGAAACACATCTTCATATCTATGATTCAATCTTTGGTACACTGACCTGAACCGAAGCGAGGGACAGGCGGAAAGTCTAAGATTAATGAATGAATGAAGATGAGCGTTTTCTCAGTTCTCCAGATATTTCACAGTGGAGCCTATAGCTGCTATCATGGCTAAAGTGCATTACATCAGGTGTACTACACTAAACTATACAGCTCCACATCAACATGTCCCTCTCCCACACCCTATTTCCCCTCTAGGCTTTGAGTTCTTCGAGGCCAGCGCCAAAGACAACATCAATGTGAAGCAGACCTTTGAGCGCCTGGTCGACATCATCTGTGAAAAGATGTCCGAGAGCCTGGATGCCGGCGATCCCACCATCACAGGGGCCAAACAGGGGCCCCAATTGACAGAGCAGTCTGCTCCTCCTCACCAGGACTGTGCATGTTAAAGCTGACTACTCCCACTATAAACCCTTTCCCTCCCTCTTCCTCCTCCTCTTCCCTCCGCTAGATCCCAGGGCCTTCGCTCTCTACTCCATCACCTTTTTTCCCCTCTCTTTCCTGCATCTTTCTGTAACCAAGTAAAGAACATTGGCAGGGGGCCACAAGAACCAGATTGAAAAGTGTCTGAAATGCTCTAAATGTTCGTGAAACACTGCTTGTGGTGTGTTTGCTTGTGGTTCCCCCTTCATATATGAGCTTGAAGATTTTCTTTTCTATCAGCATGGGTGTCGGTTTGATGCCAAAGCAAGTACAATCAAAGCAGAGTGTTTCAGACTCTTTGCAATCCAGGTTCTTGAAATCTCCCAACCCTTCTTCCGTTGTCTCCGTGTTCCTCAGTGTGGTTTTAGAAGAAGGATTTGACGGCGTCCGTCCTCAGAGTGCCATTTAAATCCTTCATATGTTTACAGTTCTTTGTTTCATATCAGTCAAATGTCTTAAGAAGATGTCAGCCTCGGATATGTTGACCAAGAGGGCCACAGTGGAGCTGATGAGGGAGGGGCGATCCAGCCCATGAGTTGCATTCAGGATACGAACAGTATCAAACAGAATTTGTGTTTCATTTTGGTGTCACACCTCGTATCTAAACATGGATATTGTAGATACTAGCAAGTGTTTGGTTTTCATTATTTATCTTATTTTTTTCATTTGGCCTTTTTTTATGTTTTTACATTTCCATTTTGTATTCATTTATTCTTTTGAAACATTTAACAGTGGGTGGGGAAATATGAACAAAATAGAGTTAAGTAAAAAAAATAGCATAACATAAGAGAAACGTTTTATTTCATTACATTTATTTCAAATGTACATATAAATGTTGTGCAATATGTGTAATATCTACAGGTATGCATTTATGGAAATGAATTTTAAAAGGAATGAAGTTCTATAAGGATAGTATCGAACATAAATAAGAGGTCTATGTTGTTGGGTTTGTTTGGATGATGTGTGGCATTTCCTCCATAAGTTGCTGAATTACCCCGTCCGTTTGGTCTTATGCTGCCTTCCAGAGATGTTGCAAAGTCAGAAATTCAAAGTTCCTACTGAAAGAAATGGAGTGAGTCTGAATTACATGATGGAAATTTACACAACGTGTTTGTCTTCCTCCAAATCTGCTCAGTGTGATTTCCTCCACTGCTGCTTATTAAGGGAAAAGATTTAAAATGTCTCTAAAATTAGAGGAAGAAGCTTGTTTGAGAAACTTTGTGCATCATAAATGTTGTTTTAAGCCAGACAGTGACTTTTTAAGAATAATCAAACCATTTGAATCTTTTAAAAGCTCAAAGTCATCAAGGTTTAGCAATGACATCTTAATTAGAGTGAACATGAATGTCTTGATGCCTCTCCCTCAATATGTTATTGTTCCTGCTGTCGCTAACTGACAATGAAAAAAATTGATGGGTACCAGAAAAACATTTTATGCAACACAGTTGTGCAGTTGTGCTTGCTGGCAATGCTACATATATGCTACAGTATTTTACATCGGACAGAGAAAATCCTGCTGATGTTAAAAGTATTTTATTAGGATAATCAAGATGCTTTATCAAATGTCAACATTTCCTGAAAAAGTAATTAGTCAAAAAATGCATCAGTCCCTAACATGCTGGGATAGGTTTGGAGGACACAAGCAATATTGTTAGACGGTCTTAAATTTGCCTTTATCCAATAATTTGACCCTAGGGAGTGAAAAAACATCAGACAAGAATATGATAGGCTACAATAAATGCTCACCTGAGGACTAAGACTGACGGGTTTGGTTTAAAATCACTGAAAATACTGTCAGTCTCTAACTGAGTAATCAAAACCGAAGCTGAATGAGCATTTATTAACAAGTGCAAGCTCTATAGAGGGAAAGGTGTTGAGATTTGAAGACACACGGTGCAGAGCAGCAGGATTTAACACATGGAAAAATATCCATGAGTCACTTCCTCAACATTAGATTCCAGCCCGTTGCTTTTGGTCACACTGACAGCTGCCGTTCGGATGTCTCTAATCAAGTTCTTTTACCAGGACGGATAAAGAGGAGGACCTGTGATGTGTTTGTTGTTCACATGTTCAACCACTCATAAGTTTAATAATTTGATCACTTTAAAAATACACATTTGATGGTAGTGGAAAGACTGGAATTCACTATCAATTATGTCTCTTTTTTTCTCTGAACCTGAGAGAGTATGTTTCTCAAACTACACGCCAACAGGGCAAGTTAACGTTTCCTTGCTTTGTGACTAAAGGCACATAGTTAGACTTTTTCAGAATCAGTATTACAAAGGCTTTTTTCTTTTTGTAATGTCATCTCCGATGCTCAGTCTTCAGGTGAAGTATGGACGCCACTGTTTAAAGTCAAACAAGCACCACATAGGTGGAGGCCGAAATGGTCACAGGCCTGGTGGCTGCTGAGGTTATAACAGCAGCTCTTAGTAAACGCAGGAATTAAATATTCCTCTCTGAGGTTTCATTGGCTACGACACCCCATTTCTGCTACCGCCTGCTTTTTTAGCATCACTGCCTCTGTGTACGCATAATACCACCCTCCACCAAACACTCAGAAAGTGTTTGAACAATTAAGAATGGTTTGCTGGGTATTGCTTCTCTTCACTTCACCAAAGATTTTATGAAGAAGCAGCTCACTGCTTTAGCTGTAGGATGCCAGACTGAGCAGTGTGATCGGGTTTTAATGCTTAAAAGTGTAGTAAATCGAGTGCTGCTTGGTGCACCGAAATGAAATCATATGGAATGTGGTGCCAGTGAAAACTGAGACAAAGAGGATGGCACCTTTGGGTGGAGAGGGCAAAACACCATACAAATCATTGTGATGATCGAAATTAAATGTGTTAAATTAAATGACTTTGAATATATAATTAAAGCAAATCTGAATCAGAAAAGTGTTTATTTTGAGAGACACTGTTGCATTAGATAACTTTCAAGTGAATTATTCATTCCTGAAATGACAGATGAACTACTGGCTATTAAAGATTTAGAAATAGGCCTGTTTCAAAGTGTTCTACCAATGTAGCGAAGCTCTCATTAGAGGAGATGGTCACAGCAAACCTCGGAAAGGTTTTTGATCCTGCTCATATTTTACTTCTTACTGGTTGTGACTGTTTCTTTTCTGGTAAAATACAAACTTTTAAACTGTTATCCTTTCTAATATGTCTTCCTTTGAGTCCTATGTGTGGATTGTGTTGTATCGACTCAGGCTTGCAAAAAAAAAAAAAAAAAAGGAAGAAAGAAAAAAGAGACAAACAGTGAACAGTAAAAGTAAAAACCTTAAACCCCCAAAAGAGCCATGTTGTACTGTATTTGCATTAATTTCTAGGCCTGCTTGTGGATGAATGTGTCACTCTGTTATAAAGCAATACAAATTACAGTATCAAAACAAACAGTAATGCCATCAAGCTTGTTAGAGTTTGCTGACTTAAGATCATCTAGCACGCAGAAGCATACTTTATTTGATCTTGTATCACTGCCTCTTCAATTCCTCCTCAATTTGGGTCATTAAGATGAGAGACTATGTTGTGGATGTTTTTATCTGTACTTTATGGTAAAACAATAAAAAGTAACTACCAATCCATTGATTCTTGTTCTGAAGATTATGTGTGTTTGGTCACGAGATGTTAAAATGTTAAAATGTTAAAATCCTAAAATGAACTGATATTTAAGATTTGAAGTAACTTTTTCAAAAGAAATTCTCCATAAATACCCAGACAGCAAAGTTGAAATCCAAAATTTTTCAATAATAATTAAATAATAATCAAAGCTCAGGATCACATCTTTAGCAATAAAATTGTAATTTTGGTGACAAATGTTTTGCTGCTTTTTTCCCCCCCGACTGCCTCAATATGTCTACAGTTTTCCATTTGCCAGCAGAATAAGTTAACATATTTTTGCAGCGAGAAGCCACTCCTTATTGATGAGAATTGTAACGCCAGCTTCCTTAGGGCAGAAATCAAGGTAAATAAGTGGTAGTGGGATATTGCTCTCAGACATCACAGTTATTGCTGTGAATGATGCAAAGTTTGCAAACTACCTACAGCATATCTTCATTTTGTCCTCTGATGCAACAGTCATATCCCCCACCTTGTTTGATTTTACCAAGAGGTCAACATGCCCAAAGCAACACTTCAGTTTCTAACATTAAACCCTACCTGTTCGGAAAAAGGGGTTCTGCAGGTTTTAGCAGCACTAATTTTCTGTAGTCAAGACTTTCCTGTTCATTGAAGGTGACTGCATGTCTAATCTATCAAAAGAACGTTATCAAAAGGCTACAGAGTTTATTTAAAAGGATGATAAAACTAATATGTTTGTCAAACCCTGATCTTAAGGACCCCTTCGTAGATGTACAACAGATAATAACCTCTAGTATGATAATATTATGTAACCACATCTACTCAAATTCAAATTCTTCCCTGTTGAGGAATTAATGTGGTCGAGTGTTGATTTATTTGAGATAATCAATATTCGAACGGTTCACCAAAATGTCTTTGCAATCCTCTTGCAATTCTGGAATTAACCAGCAGAGGGAGACAGACACCAGGTGACGATATGATGCGCAATAAAATCTATTACTGTCTTTCTTTGTATTATTCCATATTGTAAAACGAACACTGGTTCATGTTATTTTTTAGACTAATTCGTAGTGAAAGACAAAAGCACACTCTTAAGTTGAATTAATTTCCGTGCGTCTTGAACTTGACTGTTGAGCAACGCCTGTAGGGCCTATAGGTCTACACCACCCAATCACCACCGATACACACAAAGATTTAAACCTGCAACATGCATGTAAATTGAGGAAAACAGTGTTTATTGCCAGCAGCATTTAATTCAGAACACATAAATGTGGGCTAGAGGTGACAGCAACAGTCAGTGCAACAAAAAGGTTAAAACGCTTCACAATGAAATAAGAACACAAATAGGGACACAGTATAGTTAAAAAAAATTAGATAAATGCTTGTGCTTGAAAAGGGTGAGTAAACACTGATTAATTGCGCCCTTTGACGCCCTTTGGGCAACATTCGAGTATGTCAACATGCACATTGTTCCCAATATAAATGTATAGTAAATAGTTCATAGCACATATATAGAGTATCTCTTTCATATCAAATGTGGGAGTAGCCTACAACCAATTACTCATATATTAATCTGTGGATATCAATATATTGGAAATTCGTTTGGTCCAGGTTGGAGACTTGTAGAACAGTCTGTAAACATTTTTACGGCAACAAATCTCGATATGTGCCCTCTCTCATTAAGTTGAGCATATAACCCCAATGAGTTCCTCGTTCTGTCACTAAAAAAAGCTCCTGGAATTCCTTATTCCGTTAAATAAATTCTGGTTTAATTTTGCCATGTGCACAAGTAAACATCTATAAAAGGCAAACGATCATGTCAGCATAAATCTTTTTTTTTTTTTTTAAATCATGACTAATGGGTGTTCTCCGTCGGGAGGAGGCGGCTGTGGAGCAATGTGGTTCTTTTCTTAATAAAATGTAATTATCCAGAATATCTGGTAGCCAGAGAGAGGAAAATGAATTAGGAAAATGTCCCCTCGCCCATTATATTAAATTGTTTTTTAAAGCCTGTTTGTATTTATCCAGTGGTCAAGGATGTTTAATGAGCCGATCAATAATGTACAATTTGGCCTACGTGGCCTGGCATTCATTTAACTGAGAATAGCACACATCTTGGCTACGCCACAGACAGAAAACCAACATTAACGTGTCCATGAAGCTTATATGCTGGTCAGTAGCCCGACTGCAGATCTGTCCCTCCGACTAGTGCACTTGAACCTCGTGTGGCAGCAGCTGACAGCCGCTGCTGACATGGGTGAGGACTTTCTGTTTCAGCTGGGCCACTTGCTCCCTAAGCAGGCCAGCAGTTGAGGCCAGGTCGGTGTTATGGCTTTTCAGCGTTTTGACCTTGTCCTCCAGCCTGGAGATCCGCTCCAGTTTGCGCATTCGACACTTAGAGGCTGCAATCCGATTCCTGAGCCTCTTCCTCTCGGCTTTCATTCGCTCCTGTGAGTCAATGTCGATGGGAGACAGCGGCGGACTCTCCCCGAAGCTCTGAACGTCTGGGACCGTCTGAGGCTCCTCCTTCAGCTGGACACGGGAGAGCTCCGGCTGCGGCGGGGCTGTTCCCATATGATGCGACGGGGGTGGTGGAAAAGGGACTGTGTCCGTGGAGTAGTTGACAGTGGTTTCCAATGGCCCGCTCCCGTAACTGTTCAAGTTTGTATATACGGGTAGATCCGGCTGGACGGTAACGGAGGCGATGTTGGCGCCCAGATCCAGGCTGCTGTTTGTATGCCCGGCTCCGCTCAGCTGATTCTGCTTGTGTAGGTCCTCCAACGCCTTAACGAACCCCTCAGCGAAGTCCTGTTCGTCCGTCACAGGCTTGGGGAAGAGGAACTGGGAACTGGTGGGCGACGTGGTGACCATTCCGTTGGACTGGATGATGAGCCTCTCCAGCTCCGGGCAGGCCAGTTTGAGCAGCCCCAGTTCCGGGGAGCTGAGGATGCTTTCAGAATCACGGAGATGCGGTTTGAGGTCTGCGTCATCCGCCAGGCTCAAATTAATATCCTTCTTCATCATTATTTTACGTGGTTAAAATGACAAAT
The DNA here is from genome assembly GCA_037577475.1 of Chaunax sp. Z400. Lineage (NCBI taxonomy): Eukaryota > Metazoa > Chordata > Actinopteri > Lophiiformes > Chaunacidae > Chaunax > Chaunax sp. Z400. Next base: position 21,207,723 of record CM075188.1, on the reverse strand, counting down.
CGTTCTGTTTAGCAAACAAGCAGAATGATGTCATTCCCATTACATCACAAAAATAAACAGCAATGTCAAATGTGCTGTTTAATTAATAGCTTTAACACTTCGCGGAAACCGCTGGTTTTTCGCCGTCCTCAAGCAGGAAGTGTGTGCTACTGTGAATCCGTTCGCGATGCCTCAAGCTTTTCTAGGCACGCACGTTCAATGACGTCACATCAGAGCGCGCGCATTGGGCAGAAATGACGTTTTCCAGATGTTTGTTTAAATAAAGCGAGGAACTGACTAGAGAGAGGTACCACTCTGTGTCGTTATTCGATGTTAAGTTAAAGGCAGTGCTAATGGATGAGATGTAGTAAGGTGTATTGCATCTGCTTAACCTGTGACAGCGTAGTAAATGGACCTTCTGTTAAGAGTTTGTAAGAAGTTTCACTTGTTACAGAGTGATTCGTTTTCTCAATAGATGATCTTTGATATCAGTCTCTTGCCATGGAAAGGTGGGAGGTGATACATTGAGGTAATAAAAGTGGGTTATATATATATACACTACCAGTCAAATGTTTGGACACAGTTTCCCATTCAAGTGGATGGGAAACTGTGTCCAAACATTTGACTGGTACTGTATATAAATAGTTGTCTTACTGCTCACTTCCATTTTATGCCCCCAGACAAAACACTGTCTTCACACAAATCTGTAACTATTCTGATTTCAACACTTCCTCTGGTCAGTTTTTTAGTTTTGGTTCCAGTTTCACACCCAACACATCCATATAATAAAAAAGTCACATGAAAATGTCCTCTCAAGTTTCCATTTTCCAATTTCTTTCCATAAAAAAATGATATCAAAATGGTATATAATTTTATTTAAAATAATATAAAATTCCCTTTCACATTTAACATCCTGCTTAATTAGAAGAGTTTAAAAATTATTACCACTGTCTCTTTTACGCACATTTATTCTCCACGAATGACACAAGCACTTCTCACAATGTAAGCTGTGTTTGTTCATGGCTGGTACATTTTATCAGGATTTTCCCTCCTACTACATTCAATAGACTAACACTGTTGTTACATTTCGTAGGACAGGGGCGCTTAAACTTTTCACATCAAGGACCTCTAAACTGACACCTATTAGACCATTGACCCCCATCTAATACTATTTTTATTTATTTATTTTTTTTAAAGTGTATGAAACCCATAACCAGAATAGTCAGACATGCTGTCATTGTGTTTCTTAAGGACAGAACTATAGTGAAAATAAATTATTCCCTTTTTGCTAGGGACCCACTGGAACATAGTCAAACACTCTCCTAAGGTTTAATATATAACATACTGTATTAAGATACTGAACATGACTATCTGTTATTGTAATGAGAAAGACTAATGTCTGTAGTCTGTAGTTTGTTTCCTTCCTTTTCATGTGATCTTTGTACAGAAATTCACTGGTGCAAGGAGCATTGAATAAACTTGTTAAGCAACAGATTTAATAATAAATTACATCTAAAAGTGTTGAAGACCAAACATGGTCTAATGCTCCCTGTTTTCTTTATTACCAAACAGTGTTCTGGCTTATAAAGGGTTACACAGAGGAGATTCGTGCGTCACAGGTAGGCCCCATCCATCACTGCAAAGCATTCTGTGGGTGGATCACGTGATGCCACATCTCTTAATGTTGTGGCGGAAACGGAGGTGGGGTTGGGGGTTTGCAGGGTAAACCAACAGAAAAGAGATATTTTTGTCTGAGCATATTGTAGAGAGAGTGGGGTTGCAGGCAGTAAGTAAGGCAGGCAGTAAGTGGAAAAGGATGTAACACACACAAATCATTCTTTCAGCCTCCTATCCCTGTAATTTATAACACAGCAATACAACATAAGATAAGAGATAAGATATTCCTTTATTACTCCCTAAGTGGGGAACTAAATGTATTTACAATGTGTCAAAACAAAATTGAAATTTAATGTAAAATGGACTTTAATTTCATTTTCAAACAATGCACAATATAATTTCGAAACAAAATTGCAAAATGAACTTTTTAATTTGAATAGGAATAAGGCAATACCAGTAGAGAATAAACCCAGCATTCTAACAAAACAGCAACAATAAAACAATTGATATATATATATATATATATATATATTTCTCTAGATAAGCAAAAACTTTAACCTGCATGTGGTGCTGCATAAATAATCAGGGATCAACCTGAGGCTTCCACAAGGGAATCTGAGTGCCTGTGCTGAATTGCGTGATAATGCATCCAATGGCTGTCAAGATATTTCATTCAGGACCAAAATGGTCTGTTGACCAACTGACAGCATATCTAGCACCATGCAACTACAGTAGATGCCACACCACAAAATGTTAAAGGTGAATCTGTATCCTCAAGGAAGCTTTGGATGTAGTTTATTTTACACAAGTACGGACACAAATTTAACCTGCTTGGAAGGTAGGAAATTACTTAAAAACAATATACAGTATTATGAAAGTGGTTGTAAATAGTCAATGGGCTGAAAGATTAAAAGATAGCTGCATGATGCTGCATTTTCACCATTCAGTATGACACTAAACCTGTTTGGATTCCTGACATGATATCATTAAGTGCTCCAAACATTCAACACAGTAAATAGCTTATCAGTGCATCACAATGTTATAATGTGTCATATGACAACAAAAATGTTGTAAATGCCTCCAACATGAGTTAAATTGAGCTGAGGAGTAAATTGAGGCCTTCAGTAATATATTCTTACCATTAACCGAGTGTTACAAGTCAGAGCATAGACAGATGAGTTGTCAGGAATGTCTGGCATCAGTTGGAACTATTTAATTTCCACTGTGCCCTAAAGAGATCAGGAACATTTTGTACTAACCTGAGCAACATCTCTTGTAAATCCAACTTGAGAGCTAATGAAAGCCCGACATATAATAGAAGTGTTTTGTTTTTAATGGAATGCAATCTGGCAAGTGCACTTGGATGTAATTAAATGCTGTGCAAGGCATTCTTTCAACTAGATGAATGTCAGGTCTTGATCCTGGCCAACAGAGTTGCAGTGCCTGAATGGCAGGTATGTGACTTTGTTTGGGCATGTGCGATAAAATTAAAACACATGTCTAAGAGAACCTTATGTTTGCATTTCCTTCAATGTGTATTAGTTGTAATGTTGATTGTTGAGGAACTGAACCTTGTATTACTGTTGCAGAAATTAAACATTATCATGAACAACACCAATTCTAAAATAGTGAGTGTGCTGTGTACGACATAAGAGTGTAATTTTTGCGAACAGTTTTACAATCATGTGGTTCACTAAGTGTTGAGCCTCGCCCCATCTTTGCTTGTGCATGACTGAGCCTTTCAAGGATGCACCTTTCTCAATCAATCATGATACAATACAACCAACTAACCCATTTACCTGTGGAATATCACAAACAGGTGTTTAGCATTCCACAGCTTTTACAGTCTTTCGTTGCCCCTGTCCTAACTTGTCTTAAATATTTCACTGGCATTAAATTCAGAATAAACATATATTTACAAAAATCATAGAAGCTGATGAGGTGAAATGAACTTTTTCATTTGAGCATAAGTTTTTAAAAAAACATTAGCAAATGATTACACTCTGTTTTAGGTATGTTTTACACAGCATCCCACCCTCTGTGGAATTGGGATTTAATTGTTTTTATTTATGCATATGTATTCTTAGAACTAGATTAATGCTATACCTATTTTAACCTATACCGTTCTCTATGATAGTTGGCCTTTCACCCCACTTATGAACCCCACTTATGTTAAAGGTAAAAGGGTTCTGTGGCTCAGTGTGTGCAGGTGGAGGCTGGGGTGTGGTGTTTCCTCACAGTATGGACTTTTTGCTAACACTCATCTCTTTAAAGGGATGAGAGCGGGATTTTGGCCAGACATACTTTTATGATTCAGTTCATTTGACGGATAGTTTGAGATTAAGATTCTTTTTTTGTTTATGAAGTAAACAAAGTAAATAACAATCCTTAAATGTGTAGGTACATATGTATGAACTACGCCTGTTGGCGACGTTTCAAAGTGCAGGTGACTTTCCACACTCATGGAGGCTGTAGAAACCCCATGCACGAGGTGACAGACACAACATTAAACTCTGGCTTGCATCCCATCATGCAGTTCCTGCAGGACGGAGACAAACATGGGTGGTACCCCAATACTGAAGAGCTGTTTTTAGAGAATCTAACTTTTATATACCTGTATCAAATGTTTACCTGAGGCTGAGGCTCGGAAATTTGATTTGTGACTCTCCAGTAAAAGGGAACAGGTCTGTCTGCAAGCTGTCAGGTGAAATTAAAAGGGACAGAATGGAAAGAACATAGGAGCCAAAGGAACTTCATTTTGTGAAATTCTAGGGAACTTTGATTTCCTTTTTAATGATCTCCTGCCACCACCCATGCATTACTCATTTCAAAGTACTGTCCACAAAGCTTGACGCACGATTTGATAAAGGGGCCTGGGTGTGACCTTCATACCAGCCTTACAATATTCACAGTAACTGTTAGAACATGAACCAGTAGTTGTGAGCATCATGTTGGTTGTAGAATTGCTCATCACGATTACCAGGTCACTGTTGTGAGAATAAATGAGGTGTGGTGTGACGTGATATCAAACGAGATGGAAATGAGGCCCAGGTCGTTCTTGCACAATTGAAGTCGAGCCTCAGCTGCTACATTAGGTCTGCATAGGATTCCACTGTGAATTTTTGTCCAGCTTGTAAAGAAGCCAAAGCATCAGCACACTTATCTCCATTGCACTTATGTCGTGTGCAACATAAGATAAGTTTGCAGGTGTTTTTGAAATGTTTTCATTGACATTTTTTGCATGCAGCACATTCTAGATAAACGGTTGTGTGCAGCAGCTTTGCACATTTTTATTAGTCCACTTGGCTGTCGTTTTGATTTACCTGATTATGACAGTTCTGCCTCAAAAAGTCAGAAAGCTGTGGGCAACGTCATGCTGAATTTCTTAATTGGTATTTGTCTGCCTCTGGAGCTAATGATCCATAGTGACCACTCACCTCTGACACCCCAGGAGGTTGAGTATGTCTGTGGAATCTCCCTATGCAAATGAATAGAGAATCAGCGATAAAACAGTGCAGATAATAAAGCAAGATTCTGTATGACCCTCACAAGTTCTGCCATCTCAATTCAAGGGATAAAAATATGCCTTGCAAGGAAAGGCTTTTTTGTTAAATGAATGCAGAGAGAGCTGCTTAGCGTGGGGGGGGATTTTTCCTGTCAGGCTGGAATTAGATGCGGTTCCATAAATATGTTGAGCAGCTTGGTATACTCTGTGCCCAGCAGTAAAAATAGGCTTTCTTCCCAAGGGAAGTGATGACGTCTACAGCCTGCCTGCATCATCAGCCACAAGTCGGCTTCATCCTCATACTGGAGGTGGCAGAGAGACTAAATGTGGGGGGGAGCATCAATGATCACCATGGCAACACATGCAGAGTGACGCAGGTGAAGGCAGTTGAAAGGAAGAGAGGTGTAGTGATTGGCTAGCGACTGCAGTGGTGTGCGCCTGTGTGTGGAAGAGGTGTGTGGGTGGTAAGGAAGAGGAGGAGGACTCGATAGCCCAGCACTGAGATTAGCACCCACACCTCCTACGCATAGACACACACACACATATGCACATACATACGCACACAAACACGCAGAGCCACAGTTAATAATTCAGTGTGGCATTGAGATGATATGATTTAGCACGCTCCTTGAGCACTGACTTCCGAGGCAGTGGAAAATAGTGCTATTTTACTCCCTCACAAATGCCTTCAAGGTTATTATGCATACATGCGTTTTGGGGGGAAAATATTCCCCACACCCCCCACATGAACTCAAAATGTCTAACTGTTTCATTTCAGTGTATATTAGACCGTTTGGCAATTCAGCTGCTTTGGCAATGTGTTAGTTTTGAATTTAATTACATTTCAAAGGTTATTCTACCCTCCAGTCTTCTCCCTCTCTGTGCTTTTTCTTCCAGTTGTCCTGTTCCATTTGTCCAGTCACCTATTACAAACCCTCCTGTTTTGGTTTACATTATAGAATGATGAATGCTACATTTCCTTTCTCCTAAATTAACTGTAGATGTCCAGAATCAGCTTTTAGCTATATGATACGATGGCATCCTGCAATCTAGAGTTACATCTCGAACAGGTAGAACCATTTCAGTCAACATTTACTCCTTGTCTTCTTGTTTCTTACAGCAAAAGCAGCATGTCAGCATTAATATCTACGCTGGCTCTGCTCAGCAACAGCTCTGCATCTGTGCATTGTGACTGCCTTCATAATGCCAAATCAATGTAGTTGTGCGTATAGATCTATGGAAAGGTGAGACGAGTTATGAGGGTCAATGTTGAGGATTAAAACAAGGTTTTTCTTTTAACAAAGAAAAATATGTACCAGTAGAGTTTTACTCGGGAAAAAATATAAGTGCCTTCAAAAAGATTTCAGTCAGCATAAATGTTTATGGCATTAACCGCATGTAGATATGTGTGTGTCCTTGTGTGCCCTGGTAGTAGAGCATGAGATACAAATAATGAGTTGGAGCCTAAATGCAGACTATGGAGGCAGAGTAAGATTAGGAAAAACGTTGTTATCTCTGGTAAAGGCAAGTAAAAGGGCAACGGGGAAGGCAAGTGGATCATTATTATCACTGAGAGCAGAAAAGGCAGAGTTATGGTTAGCACACTGGTTAGTGGTAATGGAGGGGTACTGACTGAGGGCTAATACTGGACTCCATGCGGAAAAATGGAGAACAGTTAAAAGGTTATTGTGGGTCTACTGGTGTTGGCGGAGGCAGGAGAGTTCTCTAGTGACGGCTGCTGGACAAACTGGGAATGGGAGGGTCTGAATAGATAGGGCGATGAAAGGAATGGAGACAGCTTTGCACTCATCCCTGAGGTCGGAGACAGACGATTAAAGGAGGAATGTGATCCAGCAGCACCTATGACAAACTCATACGTGTCACAATAAGACAATAAGATCTATTGTTCAATTCAGATAATTACATTAGCGGGCCACCTCTCACGGGACAGACATTGAGAACTTCAGAGAGCCTTAAAGCCAAATGAGCTGCAGCGACACCTGGCAGTCTTACATTCAGTTTACGCAACATTTTTAGAGATATTTCACCCTACAGACCAAAAGAGAGGCTCAACCTCTGGATGACTGACATTGCCATCTCATGCTGTTACTGTCTAATCACACACTAAGTAAAGCATTTTCTAATTTGGATGATTGGATGACTCAAAAATTAACCCTCTCGATCATCAATTATGACCCACTAGAAGTGTGTGGAGACATATGAACAGTAAAGTTTTATCAAAAACAGAATGCAATGATTTGCAAAACTAAGCAGCCCACTGAAGTGGTGCCTTTTGCTATTTAGGGATTTTTGTGGTTTCTATTTTTGCGCCGAGGTTACACAAGCTTAATCTCATTCTGGTGCTTGGTTTCGTTTCTGGAGCAGATCTCAAATACTATTCAATATTTTTCATCTAAACTCTCAACACACAGCAACCAAGCACTGTGCCCTTTGCTATTTAGGAACTTTCATATTTTTTTTGACTCCATGGTTACAAATTAAATTTTGGCTCATTCTGACAGTGGCATTTTTCACAAAACTTTATGCACATAAAGAACTGGAGAAGGGCCTTTTGATAATTTGGGCATTTTAAGCATTTAAAAAAAAAAATTTTAACAGTGAAAATTGAAGTTTCAGATACACACTTGACAAGAATTGGAATTTACAGGGACAACTTTATCTTGTCTTTCTTCAATGAATTGCACCCGTGGCAGAGATCCTGAGTATTTCATGCTCGTTTAGAAATATGATGAAGAGTGTTCTTGTCTGTTAATTGCAACATCTAATAATGCATCTCTTCCAGCTTAATACAATATGATTTATACGGCATAGCTGAAAGCCAAATAATGTGTTGGAAGGTTCAAAGTAAATGCACGTTTATTTTATTTTATTGAAATGTTTAGATTCGTGTTAATAAATGAATGCCTCAATATCTTGGTTGCTACTAGTTTATCGGTTGCTTTGCTTTATATAATTGTCTTAGATATATACTGGTTTTATTATGTGAGGAAAGATATTTTGTAATCCAGATCAATTTTTCAGCAGCCTTTTGTTTTTCAAAACTACAATGTTTAAGTTTTATACCACCAAAATTCATCATCTAATAATTTTGATCCCATTGAAGATATGTATAACTTTATGAGAACTGACAACTTTGCTGAGGTTTTCCGTTACATTTGAACTTTTGTCCTCATTGTACATGTTGTCCACATGCACTTTTCACTCTTCACAGTTCAGATTTATTTTATGCAGACTCAAAAACAAAATTAGCTAATCCTAGTCACACACTAACTAAAGAATTATAGCCTCCAAGTAATTTGAAGGACACACTTAGTGTAGTAGTACAATTCTCGTTTGATTTCAGGCAGTTTTGATGTACAGAGGCAAAAGCGGCCAACTGTTCTCAGATCTTTAGAAAGAGGATATGTTCTCAATGAATAAGGCAGTTTTAACCAAAGTTTTTAATTCTCATGGTCTCATGTAAATAAATTACCACATTGTCTTTTGTTACAAAAATAAACACAATCCAACCAAACAGGACACGGGTTGGACTTTTCCATTTCAGAATATGATTATCTTTTTTTTCTTCCTAGTAATCCAAATGATCTGTTATCTTATAAATGGTTTAACTAAAGTTTTAATTTTCAGGGAATCACTCTCCCCTGAATGCTGTGATCACGCCGTACAATGCAGCTTACAAACAAAAAGGATGAAAGAACATAGTCACAGAACATCATAAACTACACAAAAATGAAGAGCAAGTCAAAGAAGATGCAACAGAAGTTGGGGTTGGGTAGCTTCTTTACCATGAAAACTATCTAGATAAACTAAAAAGATAAACTAATACAATTTGTTTTTAGATGCAAAACATTTTTGCTAAGTTATAAAGAGACATTTGTCATTTGTGACTGATACACTGGAGAATGACCATGATAAAAAAGCAACTTACAGATGCTAAAAAACAAAACTCAGTGCAAAAGCACAGCTTTTCATAACTTCTCCCAGTGTGATTTCTGCTATGGTCAGTTCTGACAAACATCACACTAGAAGGAAACACCAAAGAGATAATTGTATCTTCATTTACAGAAGCAGTAATCACTCTGTGTGTGTGTGTGTGGTTAAAGGTGTTATGTTGTTTGTCAGTGCTGGTTCTTCATTCCCTGTGGTTTGCTTGGTTTCTTATCCTGCTGCTGCTGCTGCTGCTGTTGCTGCTGCTGCTGCTGCTGGCCCCGACCAGGGCCAGTCATTCCTCTGCCACGGCCACCAAACAGACCTACAGAGAGAAATAAGAGCAAAGGAGAGGGAAACTTTTGTTAGCTGTGATGATCATTCAGAAATGTTAATATTTTATTTACTAATGTTTTGGGCAAAAGCCTTGACGCTTCTAAGAGTGGGCAGACTTCATTTTGTCGGAGAAATTTTGAAACAACCAAAATCTGACATGCAAATATTCACGTTTTGGGAGAGCAGGATACATACAAACACCTCTGCTGCAGTCTGTCTCATTAGCAGGAAGGGTTTTCACTCACCTCTGCCGGCTCCTCCTCTTCCTTTGCCCTGCTGTTTGTTCTGCTGGGTACCTCCACGTCCACGGCCCTTTGAAACAACCTCCTCCTTCACCATGTCAATGATCTCGTCTGGGATTCGCAGATACTTGATCGTACTTCCTCTGATGTAGCACTCAGGCATCCTCCAGAACTTATCTCCATCCTATCAGAGGAGTGTGACATCAATGTTTTTTGCCCAGGACTGTATAGACAGTTGGTCATACTCAGTAAGCAATTTGCACTGATCTGCATTATGAGATTTTGTAGACTCACTGATCAATTAAGACAGTAAATTAAAATTAAACTTAGGTTATCCTAAATGTAATAGTTTGTTGCAGCCATAACAGCAAGTTTTATAGAATTGAATGAAATTATAACACTTGAGATTTAGCATTGTAAGGCTGTATAACCTAGTGGAAACATTCAAAAGTAAAGCAAAAGAAAATATGTGATATGGTGTGATTGCATCTGTGTCTGTGATGCACCACATCTCTACTCTGCAGACAACACTGGACCACTGAGACATACTTTTACTTTCTCACAGCTGAAAGCATTGTATTCAAAGAAATAAAGGCAGAGTTTAGCTTTACCCTAGAGGTGCAGATGACTTCTCTCAGGTTGATGTTCATCCAGTTGTCACAGCTGACCAGGTGGCCATTGTATGTCTCTCCATTCTTCAATTCCACCAGCTAAGGAGGGAAGGAACAAAGCAAACAGTTGACTATTTTAGGGGTTAGAATAATATTGACAACACAATGTGAGATTGATGCCAGAAGCTGGAGTATCCCCTCACCATAGGATGGTTTTGGGCAGTCTTCAGCAGAGATAGTGGAAGCTGCAAAATTAAAGAAAAACATGTCACACGTAGGAATTGACCTACCATAAACAATATTTGGTTTGCTAAGTAATCTTGACTACTAGGACGGCATTTGGTACTGGATAGACCCAATTTTCTCATTCACAGACGCTACTACTACTGCTGTAGCTTGTTTGCCATATTGGAGAGGCCATAATTCTCTCAGCACTGAAACAACTCCACCGTGGTGGTGGAAAGAAAGTGTGTTAAGTTGTAAGACGACGCGGCTGTTAATTGCGGCTTCAAATGGTGTGCAATTTGAAACACTCCAACAAAAGGCGTCTGTATTGATTATTCTTAATGTCACCGTAACCATCAACACATGCTATTATGCAAAACAAAAACAAAAATATACCACTAATTTAGCATTGTAGCAGTTTTGTGTAGCTGTATTTTCAGTCTGCGTAGATTTCAAAACGCCAATGTGTCAATGATGTTTCATATAGCTTGAATAGATCACGCTATCTTAAGCTAGCGTTAGCATACCGAGCATCACATTGTGACCAAGCGAAACAGTGCTGCTGCTAGCGTTAGCTGAGTAGCGGGCCTCCTTGCGAAGTTTTATCTGAACATTCTAGTTAAATACCTACCATTGTGATAGTATCGCTTTTTAATTTAGTATCTTATTTGCTGTGCCGACCACACACTGACACGATTTTTCCTCCCACTGTTCTTCTTCCGGTGAGTTTCCGGTGTCCTCCGCTGCGGTGCTGCGCGGAATTACTGATGCATTATTAGATGCCGCCCTCTATAGTCCAGAATTGTCATTGCAAAACATTTCTCAATAACATTCATCAACAGGGGCTTTGCTCGACATATGTACCTTATTGATGTAATCATCCCCTAAGCAACATTTTGTATCCATAAATGCAAATTTTATAAATCTAAAACCCTTCATTATTGTGTTTGAAAATGAAACCAAGCAACACTCATTCTATTCTGTCTTCCAAAAACAAGATGGCTATCAAAACAGTAATTTTGTTCATCTACTTTGAAGTACTTTTTATGAATTAATAATGGCTCTGGCTATGTAAATCTTCACTGTCCCATTCCATCTTGTTTTATTTATCTTGTTGATGACTGATATGTTGTTTTTGTTTTATTGTTTTGCTTTGTTTAAGAAAGAACACAAAAAAGCGTCTCGTTGCTGACGTAATGACGTTACGGTTCCACGTAGACTGCTGCAAAGACGACCGGGGTTTCATTTGTGTCTGGCAGGAGCCGACAACTGTGGAGGGACCAGACCCCTACAACGACCCTGGTTTAAATATAAAGACCGATAAAAGCAGCTTATCATCTGTAACACGGCGGGAGATGGATAACAGTAAACGGACGGTGGTCGTTACAGGTTTGCTTTCTTTTTACCTACTGTTGTTGTCGTGTCTTGTGGCAAACTGGACAGCAGGGTGAAGTGGAGTAAAAGTTGTATAGCTGACCGTAGCTGACAGCTGCTCTAACGCTAATGGCGTCGGCTGTTCCTGCTTGAGTCAGCGACACTTGTAGACAGTTTTCTTGTGGTGTTAATAATAACAAATTGGGTTATATATGACGCTAACGACAAGTGAAATGAAATTATCTTAATGTTGTAGCATAGTGTCTGTCTTGAAAAGCCACGCCAAACAATGCAAGGTAAACATTTCATTATACCAACATTATTCACTAAAAATACAGATCTTGCTATTGTGTAATTCTTTGCTAAGCACGTGAATAATTGGAATGTGGGCTTCATTCATAGATGCCATAATAAAATCAATGTTTTGTCAGACATTGGTTGTTATTATCGTGATGTTAAAGCTGTAGTTAATGATTATCAGTTTAATATGTGTTCCAGACATAACGAATGACAGACAAAAACAATAAATGAGGGACAAAAGTCCAATTGCTCTAGAATCTAGAAAAATTACCCAAATGATATGCATTTTGTTCGGACATGTTCAGAGTGATCTAGGGAGCGATGTTGTTGTTGTAATACTGAAAACATGTTTAGCTTTACTGTAAAAAAGGAAGAGTGCTGGAGTTTTTCTTCTTCATGCCTTTGTGTTGTGAGTTTTTCCACAAGAGTTGGATTTGTTCTCAACACCAGGCTTCTTTCCAGACATGATCTTATTTGCTAGACCTGGACAAAGCAGTTAAAAGTAAATGAAATGAAAACTTAAAGCCAACCAATACATGTCTTCAGTTTATGTGTATTGATATTCTGCTGCATTGGTTTCTGTATGAAAGATCATCCATTTTATTTCAAATTTTTGTCCTACTGAGCCGTCTTAGAAGCTGCTCTGCGTATTTTATTTTAGAAAACAAATTCTGCATCACTGTCAATTAAATAAGAAAAGCCCCAAGTAATAAATACAATGTCAGAAATATCCTTCAATATTGTTATATTTCTCAAGGAAAGGGGTTGTTTTCCCAAAGCAAGGCTCATTGCAGCTTCTCTTCCACTCATTTTAATGTGATATTTTCACAAACTAGAGTCTTGACCATTATATCTGTGGAGGACAACACAAGTAGTGACTTGGTGTTTTCAGACACAAAGGGGTGCAGAAGCTTGCAGTCCCAGCTGATGGAAGATTGTAGACTGCTTGGGAAAAGCACCTTCACAATAGTGGCCGACTGGCAGCTGCTGGCCCCTCACACAGCTCCTTTTCAGCAGCCTGTCAGACAGACTGATGCCCCCTCCACTCAATCCCCAGGGACCTGCTGACCCTTGGAAGGGTGGTGGAAGGGGATCAGTTATAGATCCCTATCCAAACAAGCCTGAGTGAATATCCATAAGCTGCTGCTGCAATTTTGTAGGTCATATAGAGTGATGCATGGAGAGGATTTTTAGTTATAGTGATTTTAATTAGGTAATTCAAAGAAAGCAGCATACTGCAGCACTGTGGAAATTGAAATTGCAGAAACTCAACCAAAAACAATCTCAATTGCAAGTCAAACAACACCTTAAGATCTCATATATAAGCCTTTAAGCCATAGCAACTACACAGAACATGCAGTAGGACTTTTCACAAACAGAAATGAAATGCAACCATGTGTTGTTGTTTTTTTTCTGTTTTGGTATGCATTCACAATTATTAGTCATTATATGTAGAGACTGAAAGGATTCCTCAATGGTTAACATAGTGTAACAGTGCACTAACCAAAATAATGTATGTATTGCAGGTTTTGGGCCATTTGGAGAGCACACTGTCAATGCAAGCTGGGTTGCAGTACAGGTGTGTTTTACCCTTCTTTCTGTTTTAATGCCCTTTTTTTCTATGGCTGACATCAGCATGAGGTTCTTAAATTAAAACAAGACTGTTGTAAATGATATGTATTATATTAAATAAAAACTGTTGCAAAATATGACATATCCAGTAAAAGGATTGTGTCAACAAACAGTTTATATCTCATGTGGAACCTGTTTTTTTTGTATTGGTCATATGATGCTTTGATAGTTGCCGGCCGGCTTCACACCGTGCAGCAGTGTGTTAGTGGCCCCCTGCATTCTATAGGGGATACTGCATATGGGGGATGATGGTGGTTGTCAGGGTGTCTAGACAGACTTGATAAGGATATTAAAGGCAAACAAAAGGCCGCTTTGTGGCGAGGTCACAGACGTGGTCAAACAAGCCTCATTTCAATACAAGTGGGGGTCAGTGTCCAGGGCTATTTGTCCTGCAGGGAAACTGGGGGAGCTGTGGGTTTACTGTCTTTGACTTTGATGCAGATTTGTCTCACTTAAAATATGTATGACTTCATCTTTTATTTCTTGCTTTTCTCATACTGGTTTTATTTATTAAGACCAACATTGAAGACTACGTTAGACGTGAATCCTTCACAAATCATGTAAAATGTAGTGGTTTTTGAGGAATCGCATAATATCAAATCCTCCTGACCCTATGATGGTATCCACTTGAGACTGTAAAGCTTTGTCTTCTATTGAGAAAGTGTCAAATATTACATTGTGAAAATAAGTCATTATTTGGAGATACTCTATTTTGTCAGAAATGGGGTTCCAAAACATGCTATTTTAAAATGTCAAAAAGGGATTTCATCTCTCGTGTTTTTGTTTGTCCTTGCAGGAATTGAAGAAACTTGGACTTGGCAGTGAAGTGGACTTGCATGTACTAGAGGTTCCTGTAGAGTATCAGAAAGTCCAGAGTTTGGTTCCTTCATTATGGAAGCAGTATCGTCCCCTGGTAAGAGGAGAACACGATATGACCTATCCATATGTCATAATGTTTGTGTTTTAGCAGAATTAGTCCAAAAGCTATGAACGGATTTTGATTAAATGTTTTGGAGAGGTAGGGTATGGCCTAATGAACAATTCATTAAACTAGGGGTATTCAACTAAATTGCAAGAGGTCTAGTAAGTCGGCCCTCCTCCCTTGTTGAGGTCCAGGTCTGAGGTCTGAGGGCCCTAACCCCTGAAAAATAGACAGAGAGACAGAAATAAAGAAAGAAAGAAAATCTCAGGATTTGACCTTACATTATCCAGGGATAAGTTATTTGCCATAACCATTGCACCGATTAGCTGTATTAATTTAATACAGCTAATCGGCTAATAATGATAAGCTAATATGCCCAGATAGTAACAAATGTGTGCAACGCATGCTGCATTTGATTGCGTTGTATACTTTACACGAGCATGAAACAAATTACTTGCTTGAATATGGATCTGTCCCAAGCTATATGACTTTTTTTTTTATTTCAATTTTGATTCACATATTTGAGCAAATCTGACTTTTATTGTGTTTTTTTTATTTATTTTTTTACTAGTTGGTAGTTCATGTCGGAGTCTCAGGTATGGCCACTACTGTCACGCTGGAAAAGTGTGGCAGAAATCATGGCTACAAGGGCCTGGACAACAGCAGCTTCCGTCCAGATTCACAGTGCTGCATAGTGGGAGGCCCAGACTGTATCGACTCAGTTATTGACATGGAATCAGTGTGCAAGAGAGTGACTGCCTCGGGCCTGGGAGTAGCTGTGTCTGTCTCCAAAGATGCTGGAAGGTAATTATTAAATTAGTTTTTTCAGTTAGAATCAGTGGTTTGATTAAGACTAATGACTATTTTAAGATTTATTGTTTGTGCCATGATTATATAATGCTTAAATTATGATTGTCAGCACATATGTACTCATGTATCAGGCGGGAACTTCAAGTATGTGTCCAAGAAATGACTTTTATAGTGCCTCAGTATAAATATAGCCAGGCCCTTCACTCATTTTATGCTGTGTTCTCTTCTCAAACAGGTATCTCTGTGATTTCACCTACTACACGTCCCTGTATCTGAGCCACGGTCGTTCTGCCTTCATTCATGTGCCTCCTCTTGCAAAGCCTTACAGCAGGGAAGAGCTGGGCCGTGCGCTGCAGGCCATCGTCCGAGAGATGCTGGAGCTTTTGGACCAGGCCGAGGAGAAGATCCACTGCCAACAGCACTTCCACTAAGTGACCTCCAGATGCCAACCAGCCTCTTCAGCCTTCACCACCACAAGAGAAGTTGCACTTAACTGCAAATAGCCAAACTCTTTTTTTTTTTATTGTTGTCTTTACTTGGACAAAATGAAACCTAGGATCTTTTCAGTGTTTTTTCTCTCTTTGTCTTAGGTTTTTGCTTTATGTTTTGCGTTGCCTGATTGAGTTACTTTTTACTGTCTCCTGATGGTGAGAGGATAAAGCCCTCAGTGATGCTGTAATATTGCATTTTGTCCCACTTCTGAGGAACATAAAACATTCTGACTTTGGAGTTTATAATACATGAAAAACCTTAGGTTCACGAAGAAAAGTGAAGCTCATAGTTGTAATATGCAGAGGGTCTGTAATGTGGCAGACATTACAACCTATACCTCCAAATGTGACTGCTATCATGCACCTTATATGGTTAGGGTTATAAAATGGTTATAGAGGTCACATTTGGGAAAACAGTGAATGTACTCCACAGTATTTAACTTTCATTATGCTTCATCCTCATCTTTTTTATTCACAATATGCTTTAGTCAACAGGTGTTTGCACCTCAATGTTTTCGCATGATTAATGTACATGATGCATTATGATTTATGTAGACATTTTTAGAAGTAAGCTTTGCTAATTTCTACTTCTTTTTTAACTACAGTATATTCCAACTGTGTTTCAGACTTAATGTTGATTTGTTTCTTGAATCTTTTTTCTTTATAAGAAGTTGTAAATTTGCCTTCTTTTACAAAGGTTATTTAAATCAGGGAACGGGTTGGTTCCAACTCATTTCCCCCCAGTCTATCAGCCCATTTATGACAGAACCCCCCCGAAATCCACCCCACTGAGATCTGGCCCCAGGCTGTGCAATGTTATTTTACAGATCTCGTGTTTGGTGCTTTTTCTTATGTTTGCTATACTTCTATTGTGGCTGCACAATTACGTCAGAAAATATTGAACATTGCAATTATTACTACAGAAATTCTGTTTCCTGTTCTAAATCTACCCCACTTTTGTCCCACTAGATATTTTCTGTCTTTCTAATTTAATGAGTTACTCACTGAATTGTGACAAGAAACTGACCAGACTGCACTGATTTATGGGTAGTTCAAATCCATTTTACTGCTAGTAAATACACCTATTTTGTAGCATTACTTCAGAAAAATGCACAAGTTGTTTTTTTTTAATCTTAAACTGTGAAAAAAATGTAACTTTTTTTTGCAACATTCAAAGCCAAATGACAGAATCCCAAATTCTTGCTTATTTTCCACAAGTGTGCAGACCTGATTGTTATTAGTCCATAATTTAAAGCTTTTTGTTGTTTCCTTTATTGAATCAAATATAGCTGCTTATTCTATTCGAGGATTTGATTTGATGAAGTTTAACTCTCACTTCAGTCAAAGCTTGGCCTGGATTTTTATTTCTGTAGCACTTTCTTATTTGTTTTTCATTTTTTACTTTATCTGGATTATGGACAGCCATTGTAGCTTTGTGAATACTTTTCTATTTTTATTTTCCACCACCTGAAATTGAAATACTGTATGTAGCTTTCCAAACATACACACATGCATCTAACTCCCCCCCAATAGTTATAATTATGTATGTGAGGTAGGTCTGTCATGCTTTATTTTCTTGAGCTTTGGTTTGTCTGATCTGTGAAACAAACTGGAGCAAATTCTGTCACTGTGTCTGTGATGGTGCCACTCCCATGTGTAAATGTTCTGTTTTTGTTTTTTGTTTTTTGATCACATTTTTATCTTACATTTTACAGTTAAGCTCAGTGTATCCCTGCCTTGTGAATCGTCAGGACAGCCCATTCCACTCAGCACAGCGTGATTAGTTTTTGTAGAAAGTTTAACATTTAGTGGTCTCCTTCAGCACAGAAAAAATGATGAGTCTAATTGTAAACTGTCATTGCTAATTTTAGGAAAATAACTGAGCACACAGTCTTATGGCCATTTCATTAAAGCTTTTCTCGCCTTAGTCAAGCAAGTTTGTTCAAGTGAGTTTTAGCAAATTGTCATCATTTTTTTGCAGTGTGTGTAATTCGAATTGCTATTCAGGACCATGGTTTGTACCACTACGTAGCATCTGGAGTAAAAAGCTTAACAGAAGACTTCTTCTCAGACCTTAATGAGATTTTTTAGCATTGGTCGTTGAACTTTTCTTGGTTGTGTGTTTTTAAAATCTCATATGGAATTGTTGAAATGATGGGCAGTTTTTAGTTGAGTTTGTAGGTGCTGATATTTCACTGTGTGGCTTTGTGCGTGCTGGAAAGTGGAAGAGTGATGGAGGAACTGCCCCTAAAATGTCTGCTCACTAAAGTGAAAAGCCTAAAGTTTACATATGATGTAACCTCTGACCCTGACTCTTACCTGTGCCTTGCTGTTATTTATGCGTGTTACAAAAAGGCCTTAAAATGCTCATTGGGTCTGTTCATATTGTCCAGTCAGATGTATGGCTACCTCAAAATCCTTTTCTTTTTATCTCAGTGTGTGCCCTGTTGTACTGTGAGTTTTTGTTTCGGGATAATCCTCTGAAAGGTGTCTTCTGCTTCTGACATTAACAAAGCACTGTTACAATAAGTAATCTTGGCTTTGTAAAAGGAAAGGCTTTGAAATAAAAAGAATGAAAGGATTACAGGTAATGCCTTTATGTGTATTATTCCACTCACTACTCTAGTCATGCCTTTTAATCTATCATCAGTAGTTTATGACTTATCTATTTTTCATCTATAGATATAACTCGCCTCTCACAGATACATGAAATCCATTTGAATGACTGAATCTGTATTATCTCATCTACATATTGGTGGTAGAGCCTTGTCTTTACCCCTCTGTGTTACTGTACATTGACCCAAGACATGTTGCCCCCCTCCAAATATATTTCAGTCTCCTAGATCTGGATCAATTTGCATATACTGGTGGACATCATGATTGTCCATGCCTGGGTATTTTTATTTTGATTGACATATTGCATATTTTTCATGGTATTGGCAAAATGTGAAGAAAGGCCCTATCTCACAATGTTGAAGAAGGTGATCAAAATACATACCCGTTCCTGGATCTGCCCTAAAATTAAATTGATTCTTACATGGCCAAAGATCCTCCCCTGCTCGAAAAATTAAATTGAAATCCATTGACAACATTTTGAGATATCTTGTAGACAATCAAATGGGTGATGATATAACCTCCAGAGAGATAGAAACACTATTAGGGAACATATATCTCGTAAAACACAAGGAAAGTGTCTTAAAACTAGATTTTTTTGTCCTCTAGAGCGTCGAAATACAAGTATTAAAACAGATCATACCTCGGTTAACTTAAGTGGCGTAAAATCTGTTAAAAAAAATTTCGTATAGTGTGCAAATAAAAATAGCCGATGAGGGATTGAGGATAAAATATACTGGGGTTGTGGATAATTTGGTCTAAATCAATATCTATTTTCATGGAGAGATATTTCTTCATACGTTGTTTATGAGGTGCATTAGTCATTTCCCCATGTTCCTTGCAGGGGTCCACGCTTTTCTTCTGTAGAGGAAATAAAATCAGAGTGAGACCTCGCTCCATTGATAACATGTCTCTGCTCTAACAGTGTGAACGTCACACGTTGAACGACGCATGGAAGTTCGTCACCGTCTGTTGGACCTGCTGGAGCTTCTGAGGTTCTGATCGTTTCCATTTTTGTTTGGGTTAATAATTCAGCCTGTCAGCGTCGGCCTCCATACCAGTTACCGATAAACAAACACCGTGAGGATTTTGTCGATCTCTAGACGAACACCGGAAACGCTCAGTAAAGCGAAAGTTTAGAGTCGAGATGAGTGTGGAGGCGTACGGGCCGAGCTCCCAGACGCTCACCTTCCTGGACACCGAGGAAGCAGAGTTACTCGGAGCGGACACCCAGGGCTCCGAATACGACTTCACCGACTTTACCCTACCCAGCCAGACGCAAACTCAAGGCCAGACACAGAGCCAGCTGGACAACCAGGTCTGATGCTCTCAATTTTACAGGAAGTCGCAATAAAACGCGGTTTACAGACGTTAGCGGAAGTTAGCTAGCTCACCCATTATTGCCTGCTAGCCCGCAATTATTGGATCTAGCACTACCTAGCTTCGTGTTAGCTAACACTAGCCTTCACTGTTAGTCGTTACCATTGGTACTTAGCACACCACTAGCTAAACTCCCAATGTGATGATAGTTATTCAATCCAAACTTTATGTCAGATTCACAAGAGGAGCCGTGAAATTGAAAAAAACAGAATGAGACATAGAAATTAAAAAAACAATTCATCGTTGCATTTAAAAATAAACTTCATAAGTAGCCTATCTCGTCAGTGTTTTTGAAACCTGGATGAGTATCGAGAGCAGCTCTTCTTTCGGATAAATCATTTATGGTGCTATTTACAGACTCATCTAAGCTACAGACAACACTGTTCATCAGATGTCTTAAAAGTGCCTCACATGTAGGAACACCAGAGAACATAAACAGTGGACTGGCACTATACCTGAGGCAGAAACCTACCTGCATCCTCAATAGACAATATGAGACTTTGCATACTTCTTTTCCTGTAGCTACAACACAAATCACCTGTAAACATATACAGTGCACAGAAAGCTCTAAATAATGAGCATTTTACTTTGCCAGAATATTCACTAAATTTGCGAATTTAGCCTGAGCATAGGGTTTACTAACATTTTCGATGAATATATCTTATATTATTCAAATAATTACAAGAAAATGGCCAAGCTTTAATATTTCCTTTTATGACATAAGAGGAGTATTGCACAAGTGCAACACAGGTATAACTTATTTCCTATCCTCTCTTCCTCCGACTTTGATGACATTTATGTTTATGTTTGACATTAAATTTAATGTCCTAATCTTTGTTGCTGTGAGTCAAAGTGTGTTACACCCATTCAATTGTTTAAATAAGTCATCCGTATACACCTTGAACTCCATATACACTGAATAAAATAGGAGACACAATTTCACCTTGGCAAGCACCAGAAGATACAAAATAACCCATTCAACCTGTATTAGTTGTCTTAGCACACTTGTTTTCAATAGTTCAAAGCAAGCCATACTCACAGGTGTAACTTAATTTCCTAAAGATGCTAGTCAAGACTATTGATAATCTTATCAAAAAATAATTGACTGGCTTATCTGCACTGTGTCCCCTAGTTGCTTGCTGATAATGTTAGCATTCAGTGTGGTAAATCTTCTGCTGTGCTGCAGGTAAATGGTCCTGATGAAGGGCTTCTCAACGGTGGTGTCGATGACTCTGTTGCCAAAGCCAGCCAACTGTTGGCTGAGCTCAACTTTGAGGAGGATGAAGAGGATGCGTACTATACGAAAGACTTGCCTCTGCACGCATGCAGGTACACTGAATGGAGCCACCTTATGTCAGGATGTCAATGTACTTTAAATAAGTGAGGAAATAATTTCTGTACATTAATGAGTTGTTATTAGATTAATCTGCATTAATAGTACATGTTTATTGTGTAGTCTCATTTGTGAAACACCACATAAAGGACATGAAGTTCATAAAAGCCATCAATCTACATTATCCTAGCAAGCAGTTACAACTTTTCTGATAAGTACAGTTAAGTATGCTATCAGTAGCTATCCTATCATAGTTATTCATTCAAGACTCTCACATATCACTACACTTCATCTATATTTCCAGCAGTCTGTTTGACATGGTCTGATTTTCTTCCAAGGAAAGGTGCTGTACTCATGTAATATTTTAACTAATTACTGCAGTAATTCAGATGCTGTTGTGATACATTGTTGTTATTCAGCTACTGTGGTATCCACGATCCAGCTTGTGTGGTGTACTGCAATACCAGCAAGAAATGGTTCTGTAATGGACGTGGCAACACATCTGGCAGGTGTGTATTCTACTCATTTTTACCGTATTACCTCACATCATCCTAACATTAAGCTACGCATGTTAGGGATGGACATGAATGGTCCTCCCAGTTGTTGACATTAGCGAGCAATGCAATATGACTTAAACCCATGGACTCATTGACAATGTATGTTTGAGACTGTATGTCGTCTGTCTTATTTTTGTACTTGTGGGTTAATATGTGTTGTAATGCAAACTATCAAAAGATTTCTGCAACAGGCCCACCAGGGCAAATGTAACGGAGATCAAATGTTCGTCATTATTTTCTAACTTGCTTGACACCTGCTCTCTGACTTCCAGTCACATTGTAAACCACTTAGTGAGAGCCAAATGTAAAGAAGTGACGCTGCATAAAGATGGGCCACTGGGTGAGACGGTGCTGGAGTGTTACAACTGTGGCTGTCGTAACGTCTTCCTTTTGGGCTTCATTCCGGCCAAGGCCGATTCAGTGGTGGTCCTACTTTGCAGGTAAGTGCTGGTGAGGCGGCAGCTTTGCACATAGGGAGAGCAGTTCCCCCAAATCCAGTGTGTTCTGTAAAGTCGAGGCTTTTCTCTGGGACAGCATGGGAGCAGTGTATGCTTAGTGATTATAAGTTACATTGGAGCATAATTGAAAGCTAAATCTGCAAATTGTTGTTTTGAAACAAAGTTTGTCGTGAGGTTTCAGTTGTTCAGTTTTCAGCCTTAAAGTCAGATGAGTTTCTAATGCATTTTTTGACTTAGGAAATTGATATATAGTCCTTGAAATGCCCGAATAGTAAACCAGCTCAAAGTTTACGGCAACAGAGCAAAACATTCCCTCATTACTGTTTTTGAATAAATCTATTGTCTTTGGCATCTCTGTAGTGTAATATCTTGTAAGTTTTGGCTGACGTATTCATCAATATATAAATCTGTGATCAGACGATCAGAGACGATGGGAGTTAGGAGGAGAAACATGCAACTACCTGCAATGTGACAATCTGCAACGCTCTGAAAAGTTGCCTGTTTCCACCAGTCGACTAGACATGACAGTATCATTTCCATAGCAACAGCTCCTTGTGCTTCAGTTCTGACCTCCGTCTTTTCAAGCTTTTTTTTTTTTAAAGCTGAATATAATTTGCAAAGTCTTAGAATATGATTGAGCATAACGACAGTGATTTCCTTGCCACAGTTGCATTTCTAGAATTAATGAAATTCATAGGGAAAACAAATGGTGCATGAGTTGCGAGTGTGTGGTTAAGTAAGTGAGCGATGGAGGCAGAGCGTGACCATGAATGTCAGCCGAGCAGAGGAAAGGTTCGCTGTTAAGTTGTCAGTTTGGCAGTAAATTTAAATTTTTATGGTTTGTTTTTTCACAAACTGATGAGTTGATCCTTTCTCTCCTCCATCCACAACGATTTCATTTTGGCCATGAGGTGATGACTGGCTGTTGAAACGGATGATCTTCCTTAGGTTCTCCCTTAAACCAGTCTCTGGCGACTTGACAGGCTTAGTTGCCGGTGACACCATCAGCCGACCTAAAATGATTTGAGACAGGCCAGCTCACTGCACTGCAATGTTTCCCACCAATGTTATAAAATGGTTTTGTCTCATCATGAATCTTTGGTCTGAATCTTTTAGATTTAGTTTTTCAGCTGATAAGTTTAGAAATCAATTTGATACAGGAAGACAAATAACAGCCTCAAGTTTTTGTTCGTCTGAACATTGTATCTTTATGTAGGCAGCCCTGTGCCAGCCAGAGTAGCCTGAAGGATATCAACTGGGATAGCTCACAGTGGCAACCACTGATCCAGGACCGCTGCTTTCTATCCTGGCTGGTGAAGATTCCGTCGGAGCAGGAGCAACTTCGGGCCCGTCAGATTACCGCGCAACAGATCAACAAGTTGGAGGAGCTTTGGAAGGTATGCAGCTGTCGTGCTTTTTCTTAAGGATAACATGCTCAGAGCAGTGTTGGGACCAAACAGGTTTAAACATCAAGAGGGAAGCACAAGCTAAAGGGTTTTAAGGAACAGCTGTTTACAGGGATCCACTTATGGCAAAACAGTTAAACAATTACATTTGTGATAGGATCTGTCATGTACTTGGTATTGACAATTGCTTTGACTTTGTTTCCTCCCAGGATAACCCCAGCGCCACCCTGGAAGACCTGGAGAAACCGGGAGTGGACGAGGAGCCCCAGCATGTGCTTCTTCGCTATGAGGATGCCTACCAGTACCAAAACATCTTTGGCCCTTTGGTCAAACTGGAGGCTGACTATGACAAGAAGCTCAAGGAGTCCCAGGTACCTGAACATCACTTCTAAGTGGGGGAAACTTTGGGACTCAGAGACTGTTTTTCTTCCTTGATAACCATGGTTGTTGAAATGCGGAGAAGATTTCAAGTGACATAAAAACCCAGTAATTCATTATATAGTGTCATATTCACATTGATTCATTTTATTTAATATATGCAGCCATAACACTTGATGCCTTAATGGTCTCACCTTCCAGACCCCATTGAGACATTTTTACTGCTTAAGCTTTTGTTTTGAAATGTTTTGAAACTGTTTCTGTAGTTGACAGGAATAATGTAATGTAATGGCAATGTGACCTTAGACTTTTGAACCCTTTTTTTACAGTCATCAGTTTGTCTGTCTGTCCCTTATCCTTTTTTGTCTAGAGCATATCTTGCAGACCATACATACTGGCTTCAACAAACTATAACACATATGTTATTTATGATGCGTAGTTGTTGCTTTGATATTTTGAAATTTCTACAAGTCTTTTGTTGTGTCCATGGAAATGTTATTTTTAAGATAAGTCTGAACAGTGGCCATTTTGTCTGCTGCATATCTGGCAAACTATACATTCTAGCTACACCAGGCTTTAAACATAAATTAACCATAATAAGTAGTTGTGCCTTTTAATGTTTTGATTTTTCTACAAATCTTGTTTTTTTGAGTTTTCAATAGAACGGTTGAAGGTTGTCGTCTTCTCCATACCATATATCTAAAACAATATTCACTACTCTAGGCTCACCAAAGGAATGAAGGATGTATGATATTCTGATGTATTTGTGTTGTGCAATTTTTGGGGGGGGCTTGGGGGGGATATGTCATCTTCAGATGACTCGTTATTAGTTGATTTTACATTCATATGTATGTATGTATTTCTTTCTTTCTGCAGACCCAAGACAATATAACAGTCAGGTGGGACCTGGGTCTGAATAAAAAACGGATTGCCTATTTCACACTGCCCAAGACGGATTCAGGTGGTAATTCTCTGAGCCTTACTTCCTCCCAGTGGTTCTGTGGTGCAGATTGAACCCATTCCCCATTAAGTCCTCATCATTGCATGAAAGCTCCTCCTTTCCTGTATCTTTTGGTTGCATGTATGCTTGGTTTTGTTTTTACCTCTGTTTTTTGTAGGGGTTTTTTGTGTCATTTTTGGCATGCATAGTACCGCATTGTTTGGTTTATGAGCATAGCTAATCCTCCTTAGTTTACTTAAGTATGATTTTCAGCAGAGAAGAGTGTCTAACTTCTGTCCCTTTATCAATCCCAGATATGCGGCTGATGCAAGGTGATGAGATCTGCCTGCGGTACAAGGGAGACCTTGCCCCTCTCTGGAAAGGCATTGGCCATGTCATCAAAGTCCCTGACAGTATCCTTTATGCATTAACACTGGCACTAATCCCAGCAGCTAGTATACTGACTTAAGTTTAGACAACATAGTTTTACCCACCATTGACTAGAAATAACTTAAGGATGATGCTGGATTTCCTTAACAGCGTCTGTTTCAAGACTATGGCGATGAAATTGCCATTGAATTACGAAGCAGTGTTGGAGCACCTGTGGAAATCCCTCACAACTTCCAGGTGGACTTTGTGTGGAAGTCCACTTCCTTTGACAGGTAATCTGAAATTTTAAATCCTTGAATGACGAATGTGATGGTAATATTAAATTTTACATCTCACTATATTACTCCACAGTTCACAGTACGTAATGTGCATTGTTCAGAGGAGGTCATTTTATGTAAATCTGACATGTCTGTCATTGGTTCAGTAAAGATGTTGGAGCTGAGGTTCTCTGACGATACAGATAAGTCATAATGACACTTATGTGCATGTTACTGTAGAATGCAGAGTGCCCTGAAGACGTTTGCTGTAGACGAGACCTCCGTGTCTGGCTACATTTACCATAAATTGCTTGGTCATGAAGTAGAGGATGTCACCATCAAGTGCCAGCTGCCAAAGCGCTTTACTGCCCAGGGCCTCCCTGATCTCAATCACTCACAGGTCAGACTCCACTGTGATTCCTGTTATTATTTTGTCATTAACTTTCTTGTGTCTTCAAGACATGAATATCTCTGCAGGTAAAAGTATGGAGTTTTTTTTTTTTTTTCATTTACTTTGATTTATCACATACATCACCAGTGCATTAATCAACAGCTGTTTTTTTTTGTTTTTGTTTTATAGATTTGAGAAACAAAGGAAGTGTGCAACTTCAATTATTAAATAGGTCAACCCTTTGTTTGACTGAATAAAACATGTGTAATCTGTTAAGGTTTTACTGTGGAATGTTGATCTCACAACATCATTGTAAGAAAATTCAAGAAAGATTTACATTTCTAACGGTTTACATCGGCTGAACTTTTTTGTTTCTTCTCCAGGTGTACGCTGTGAAAACAGTGCTGCAGAGGCCTCTCAGTTTGATCCAGGGTCCTCCTGGCACTGGGAAGACGGTCACCTCTGCCACCATTGTCTACCACCTGTCCCGACAAGGCAATGGGTACGACACAAATTGTTGTATACATAAAGAAACTGGTGATGTCATACATTTTGTAATTCTTACAACTGTATTTTTCCATTACTGTTCCTTTAATTAACTCTTTGTGTGTTTGCAGACCAGTACTGGTGTGTGCTCCCAGCAACATTGCTGTGGATCAACTGACTGAGAAGATTGACAAGACCGGACTGAAGGTCGTCAGGCTGTGTGCCAAGAGCCGAGAGGCCATCGAGTCACCGGTGTCTTTCCTGGCTCTGCATAACCAGATAAGCAACATGGACAGGTCAGTGACATGGAGGGAAATTGACTCTGTACTCAAAAGTTATTGATACATCATTACACACCCATGTTTTAAATAGTTGACCATGCACCAGTAGCTTGGCCCTTTATTGCATTATTATTCATTATACCACCATATTATTCCTGGGGCTAGAGCAAAGGGTTTTTTAAGCCTCAAAAACGTCTGCCCTAGATCACAGATTAACTTGGTATTGAATGGCTGTAGTACGTGTTCTCTGTTTTCACCCTGATGTGTCTTTGTCTCACTAGTATGCCAGAGCTTCAGAAACTACAGCAGCTGAAGGATGAGACTGGTGAGCTGTCGTCTGCTGACGAGAAACGCTACAGGGCTTTGAAACGCACCGCTGAGAGGGAGCTGCTCATGGTGAGGATGAGCTTCAATTTGCTAAACAAAAATAGGTCAAGACTGATACTCAGGAGTGTTCATGGGAAATGGTCTCCTGTCACTGCAGTGGAAGTTGGCGGCTCAGAAAGAGGCCTGCTACGGCTTTTCAGGCAGCACTAGTGCAACAAGTAGTTGATTTTTTGCTACCACATTGTTTAGAATAGTATTGACCAGCATTTGTAACCACCTTTATACAGTAATAATTTGTCATTGTAATCACGTTAGGTGATCCCCTTGTGTTTCACCACTGGCTCCCTCTTTTCCATTTGAGGAGATGTATTGTAAATTGTCTTCCTCTTTATTGTTCAGAATGCTGACGTTATCTGTTGTACCTGTGTCGGGGCTGGTGATCCACGTCTGGCCAAGATGCAGTTCCGCTCCATCCTGATTGATGAGAGCACCCAGGCCACCGAGCCTGAGTGTATGGTGCCCGTGGTGCTGGGAGCCAAGCAGGTACACATAAACACACAGCGAAATAACAGCTACTCTTCATCCTTACTGAAGGAAGGAATGCATTTGGTACTAAAACCAACTCTTATTATCTCTTCCCAGATTGTTTTATTTTGCATCATTATTTTCACTGTAACAGTTAAATGAAAAACGACTTTGACACACTGTTGGGAATAATAGCATGTCAGTAAGAAATAGGGCATAGGAACTGTTACTGTAAGCATTTATTAGAATATTTTATCAACATGTGAAATACATTGTATGGCTAGCATTGTGAATTATATCTGTTGGCAACACGATTTGAACATCACTTGTGTGACTCATCTTCCTATTTCCAGCTAATTCTGGTGGGTGATCACTGCCAGTTGGGTCCTGTGGTGATGTGTAAGAAGGCAGCCAAAGCAGGTCTGTCGCAGTCCCTCTTTGAACGCTTGGTGGTTCTAGGGATCCGGCCAATCCGCTTGCAGGTCCAGTACCGCATGCACCCAGCTCTCAGTGCCTTCCCTTCCAACATCTTCTATGAGGGCTCCCTGCAGAATGGCGTCACTGCAGGTTTCAGTTACAGCAGTTCATTTTCTGGCTAAGTGGAGGGATAAAACTCTAAAGACTAAATATATCATGAAATCTCGTTGTTCTCCCCAGCTGACCGCATCAAAAAAGGCTTTGACTTCCAGTGGCCGCAGCCGGACAAGCCCATGTTCTTCTACGTGACTCAGGGTCAAGAGGAGATTGCCAGTTCTGGAACCTCGTACCTCAACAGGTAACATTACACATTTTCTTCGGTTACTTTGACCAATTTACTTTGAAGCGCTAAATAATTGATAATACACTTAGTGAATTGAGTGAGGTGGCTGGAAAAGGGTTAGCTCACAGTAGGGCGTCCTCTCCAGCAGCCTTTGTACAAACACCAGTAATGCAGGCTGAAATGGTTGGAAGGTGTACCTTAATGGTGGAGACGGCCCTCCCCTTGTCCCTAATGATCAACAGGAATGCCACCATCATCTCCACAGAATCCTTAACTTTTTTCCCATCAACTTAAAACAGTGCAATGAAAGTTCGATGAGCATTGCCTAAACAAATTGCCTTTTATATATTAACCACTGTAGCAAGTAAAGCAATGCCGAGCCTCGTCTTGCAGTGTACTCAAAGATGAGGCACCATAGTAATGGTTTGCACGTTTAAGCCTCCATTAGTCTGTTTCCATAAGATGTAATTACAGCACTATAGAGAACAACTGTACTTAACTGACCAACCTAACATTTTAAGGACTGAGGCTGCCAACGTAGAGAAGATCACCACCAGGCTGCTGAAGGCTGGAGCCAAACCTGACCAGATCGGCATCATCACCCCGTATGAGGGCCAGCGATCCTACCTGGTCCAGTACATGCAGTTCAGCGGCTCACTGCACACCAAACTCTATCAGGTAACTCACAGATGTACACAAAGACCTAGATTCATCATATCTATCAGCACTAGTATTAGTAATCGCATTACTTTGTTAAATAATGGTCTTGAATTCAAGTGCATGTAGGAAGTGTCACTGTAGTTGTGGACAAAATCTGTTCCTCCGTTTTTAAAAATGTAACCACCTCCTCATCCTCCTCGTCCTGTTCTATTATAGCAAGTGGAAATTGCTAGTGTGGATGCCTTCCAGGGCAGGGAGAAGGACTTCATCATCCTGTCTTGTGTTCGTGCCAATGAGCACCAGGGCATCGGCTTCCTTAATGACCCACGTCGTCTCAACGTGGCGCTGACCAGAGCCAAGTAAGATCTCAGAACTATTTACACACCACAGTAGCTGTAAATCAGATTCTTTACAGCTAGGCAGCTTCAATTCGTTGGTAACTTGTTGCAATGTGAGCACACAAAGTATCCACTCTGTAACAAACTCAGTAACTGTTTGTTACTGTTAAAAAGGTGTATTTAGTATGAATGATCAGACCACAGGAATTTCTATTCGCAAAAGCTCACGCCAGAATAATTTGAAAGATTCTGTAATTGTGAAACAAACTGTTTTAGATACAGAATTTCTACCCTGTCCCTGAGTAGCAGTCTTGTATGTGTTGTGAATGAAGGTATGGTGTGATCATCGTGGGGAACCCCAAGGCCCTCTCCAAGCAACCGCTGTGGAACAACCTGCTGAACAACTACAAGGAGCAGAAAGTCCTCGTTGAGGGACCCCTCAACAACCTGAGGGAGAGCCTCATGCAGTTCAGCAAACCCCGCAAACTGGTCAACACAATCAACCCTGTGAGTAGAACGAACTATTGCATTTACATCCATCAAGCTCTGGAGATGAATGTCATGAGACCTGATGACGAACTCCTACAACTTCCAAGTTTGAAGTCAGGTCACAGTCCGCTGCTATTGATTCGTTTTTGAGCTTGAACCGTGACTGGCTTCTGCAGTTTTGAAGTAGTTATTCATTCATTTGGCATGCATATAAGTACAAAAAAAAGGGCTTTGTGAAAAAAGAAATTGTGAAAATGGTATTTTTTGCAGTTGCTTGCCATCCCACTCGATTTGCTCATCAGCAGAGCGGTAATTAATTATTATTAGTATTGAGGTTATCGTTTTCTTGGTCCTCTATTATAGTAAATTAAATACTAAATACTGTCGGACTATCCGACAGACTGACCAAACAATTAATCTTCATGCATGATGAGCAGATTAATCATTAGTGGAAATAATCAGGCCTAAATCTGTGTAGCATGTGATTGTATGAAACGATGATTGTCTGGTGTTTTCCAGGGGGGACGTTTTATGAGCACCGCAATGTACGATGCCCGTGAAGCCCTCATCCCTGGCTCCGCCTATGACCGCAGCAATACTGGTATTTATAAGAACTCAGGCTAACAACCTATGTTATGTTTTTATCATGTATTGGGTATGTTTTAAGCCATATAGCAACCTACTACAAGGCTGCATTACAATTCAGGTAAACTAGACTCGTTTCTTCATCCCATCCCTTCATCCTGTTTTCTTCATTCAAAAACTAATATAAGCCTTGTTCCGCGTGTTTTCTCTCAGCCGGACGTCCGTCCAACATGTACTTTCAAACTCACGACCAGATTGGGATGATTGGTGCAGGCCCTGGTCACATGGCAGCGATGAATATTCCCATACCCTTCAACCTGGTGATGCCACCAATGCCTCCACCCAGTTATCAGGGTCAAACCAATGGCCCAGCTGCAGGTACAGTACAGAACTGAGATAGTCATTGGAACCATTACATAAACTGAAGATCATCACAGTCTGGTCCAGTTTTGTTAGAGACAAAAAGTATCCTGATCATGTACCCCATAATGCAAAGTAGGCCATGGTATGGAGACAATCTTGGTATCGGATAATCAGCAATTTGTCATGCTGGAAAAGTAGATTATGATTAAAGTAACAAGTCAATCAATCAAATGTTATTTAAATTGCATACAATTCAAATTGCCTTACAAGCGATTTATGAAACGTTAACGTGGATTTAGAGACTAATTCACACACCATTTAGGGACTAAAGCAACAATAAAAGATGAATAATAAAAGATAACACAAGCAAACAATAATAAGAATAAAAACAAAATTGATATACCTCACATAGTAATAAGACCAGTTGTTAAGTAAATAACTATAAACACTAAAACCATAAAATTTATAGACTACTAAATTATAGATTGTGGTCCTAATCTTTTTCATCAAGGTCGTGGAGCCATGAAGGGTAAGCCTGGGCGTGGTGGCCGACAGAGGGTCCGTGGCGCGGGACACCAGGGTCCCAGTCAGGGTAATGGACCAAACAGCCAGGCCAGCCAGGATGGTGCCTCTCAGTCATTCTCCCAGGGGCCACTGACACAGGGCTACATCTCCATGAGCCAGCCCTCTCAGATGAGCCAACCAGGCCTATCCCAGCCGGAGCTTTCCCAGGTAACGCAACACTATTACTATTTAAACGAAGAGTTATCAAATATTAAAGCTGTGTTTATGTTTATTAATGTTCTAAAAATTATTTAGAATATTTCAAATCTCCTTTTGTTTTTTTTAGATTGAATATTAGTTAATACATAATTATTTAAAAGTAGAAAATACACAAATACTTGTTAATGAATTATCGGTTTGTTATCATATACTTGCTATTGACAAGAATTGCCTATAATAGCTCATATTTTATAGTTGGTTTTTCTTCCAGCATCCTTCTGAGATGTATGTTGTATTGAATTTGCTTTTTTGTTATTTAGCGGCATATTTTAGTTGCACTGGTTACACTGTTCTTAATTTTGATTGAGCAAATCCACCCAAAATAAGGTAGGAATACCTTGCTCTGCCATATAGCTCACTGATTAAGGCCAAAAATATGTATCTGTAATGATCTTTCTGTTCTCCTGTACTCCAGGACAGCTACCTGGGAGATGAGTTCAAGTCCCAGATCGATGTGGCTTTGTCCCAGGACTCGACTTACCAGGGTGAACGTGCATACCAGCATGGTGGGGTAACTGGACTGTCACAGTACTAGAGTGTAAGTACATAAAACAAAGTGTTTGTAAGTGTTACATACTGTATCTCTGACACCAGTTACATCTAATATCTATTATGATTTAATAGTTTTATTTTAGCACTTTGTTTATTTTAAAGGCTTTTATCGCCTTTTCAAACTATTGACCTTTTGTTGCTGTTTTTGTCTTTGTTGAATGTGACTGTGACTTGCAATGATTCTGACACTGAAAAACCTCTAGCAGGACAATTTTACAGGCTACCAATCTATTTAGTTGGAGACATGTGACTCAAGACATGCTCTAAAGGCATAACAAAAGGTTATAAACCTGTCTTGTGTCTTGCAGGTCACTAGAAGAAGGGAGCTAGGCTTGAGCTGAGCTTAGTTCATTGGCTTTTTAATCTGGGAAATAATAAAAACATAAAATGGATACCTGTTTTCCTCTGCTACAACCGAAGCACCACTGAGTGAAAGCAACGGGATAGCGAAACCAAACCAATGACCAGCGAGAGACATAAGAGGGGTAGAAGAAGAGAGTACGAACAGATGGGCAAGGAGATGGCTAGAGAGGCCGAGTCAACAAGCGAGAGGCAGAGGCCGTTGTCCGTGCAAAGTCAAGGAGGGAAGTCGGGAAACTGGCAACGTGTGGTCGAGCTGCTGAGGGAATCAGAGTGGAGACTAGTGGTCTCGTGGGAATCCAAATGAGGCTCAACTCCCCACAAAACAATCCAGCCAACCTCTTCAACCCAAAGTCTCCAAGGACAGGAGAGCTTTCCAGGTTGGGAATAAAGATTTTCATCTTAATTTGAAGAAGTTCTCTAAAATTGCAGGGGGCATGATTACGGAAAGTCATCGAACAGGCAACACAAAATCTCCATGCTAAAAGTTGGTTGCTTATCGCGTATCTTGGTTAAATTTGGTTTATCGTGGGAGGGTAATGGCACCAACAATCTTCTATCGGGCTCAAAACCTCAGCAGCCTTCGAGGGAAGCAGCAGTCGACACAGCCTCACAGAGAGGAAATAGAAACACAGGTATTTGTGCTCCGGTCTGAGATTAAAGAGCCTTGAGTTGAAATACATTTCATTTGCCTTGAGAACCACCGGTTCACTCACAAGGTCTTTAATGGGATGATTTTGACCACACTTCAGTGGAGGAGTGGCATGCGGATTTGTATTTTTCAAGGCATGACGCGCGAATCCCACAGATATCGCGATCATCATGGGACAGTTTTTCTTCTCTGACGCACCGATCTTATCACAGAGCACAAAATAGCAAAAAAGTCATTGAAACTATCAACCATGACCAACATTGAACATTCAACTCAATGTAATCTGACATTTCAGCGAAGTCTTTTCTTGATTCTAATCTTTTGAAAGCAGAGGTTGTTGATGACCCACTGCGTTTCATGACCAGGTGTCTTTTCTAAAACACTCTTGTCTACGCTTAAATTCAAGCAAACGCTTGAAGGCTTTGCATCAATTGATTCCTCAGGGGATTGTGGACTGCCCACACACTTGACACAAATCCCTGCTCGAGGTGAAGGAAACCAAACAAGGGCGAAAAAATTATGATAGTAGTTGAGGATTACAGACGGATATGGCAATCAATCCACCACAGGTAAGGAGTAGAAAAGGAAGGTGGCTGAAGGATGTGTGTGTTTCCACGTCTGGAAAACAAGTTCAGGTCATGATAAGGGTAAAAATTTAAAGGAAACCATGGTGTTAGGACTGTTCAGTCCCGTTAGATGACCACACATTAGATGTTGGTGTAAACCCAGTGACTTCATACACTATTAAATTAAAATAACCAGGCTGACGGCCATATTGCCCAGCCACACAAATATAATTGTGTAAAATCTCCATTTTACCCATAAAGTACAAAAAAAAAAATCTAGTCTTGACAGGTCTTTAGCGACTGTACATTGAAATATTTTTATACTTCACCAAAGCCCAGTGTCACAGTGGAAATGCCACCAGTGCTGAATAGATGATGGCAAGGAGATAAATGAAAAGTAAACGAGAAGCTCATCAGTGCCTATAACCAATCACCTTCAGATAAACAGCTGCAGCACAAACATGAATGTAGTTACCTACCAGCATAAAAGAAACCCAACACCAGAGACCCACAGAAAAGGACGTGTATTTTCTTCTTTTTAATAAAACTGATAGTGTTCAGATGAGTGAGTTCAGCAGCGGGGTTTCTCAGAGGATGGGCGGATGAAAAAGCCACCTTCCTTCTCTGTGGAGTAAAACAAATGAAAGCTGGTAGAATTTCTTTTCCTTCTGTGGACTTTTGATTTGTGCAAACCTTTTTTTTCCTTTCTTTTTTTTTGCCCGAATTATGTATTCTGTATAGAAGAGTTCCTCTTGAGATTTATGTGGATCCCGAAACCTTCTTCCTGGAGAACTGTGTGACTCTGATCCTAGAGTTGATCCAGACTTTGCTTTTGTCCAATGATCCACGTTGCGCATTACGTTTTGTTCAGTTTGGTGTCAAGTCATTCTGTGTGGTTGCACTAAACTCTGTTTTTGTAGCAACCTGCTGACAACAGGAATGAGGTGGAAATCATTTCCTTTCTTCATTAGTTTTGCATTGTCTTCTTAAAACTGTCTGAGGGATTGTAGTTTTCTTCCAGGAAAGACGCTTTCTGAACACAGTAAGAATGTACTTCACTGTTACTCACCTGCTTCTCTTTTCAGCAGTCATGTGACAGTCATGTTGCAAGTAGATTTTGCCATGTTTGACTTAGACTTTAGAGTCAAAACTTAGTTTTATTGACATTGTGTGGATCTTTCATTTGTGCGATGATTTAGTTTTGCATATAAGCCTTTTTCACTATAATCCCAACAAATTATAGCTTTAAGAACCTTCTGCTGTAATGTATTGCTTTGGTGTTTTTTTCCATCTTATGAGCCACATTCAATTGCAACATGTGCAGTGATCTTTGAAGAAGTGATTCAGTTGTAGATTTAGTTGTTAAAATATTTGCATTCAGACCTTTGATTCTCTGTGTCAATGGGCAGACATTAAATAAATGGACTAGAGCACTCAATGTGATGTAAATACCTATTTGAGTCTTATTTGCAGTGAAGTTTAATCACAACTCGGTGGTTCCTTGTTAAACTGAATAAAGGCTTTCAACTTGGGCGGTTGTCATTATGGTATGAAATTTAAATTTATTGCAGACCACAAATGGAACCTTTACAGATATAATACAGTAATAAAACTGGTGGTATATACATGGATCACGCCATAGCCTGTGCTTCCTTTTTGTTTTTCATTTGTTTTCTCTTCATCAGTTTCTTTTTCAGCTGCCCATGTTTTTGTCTTTGAATGCTCTCCTGGATTTTCTGTTTGAACTTCTTCTTCTGGCCCCTGATCTTCTCCAGCTCGGCCTTCCTCTTTGCCTCAAGGTCTGGGTCCTGAAACCGCAGTTTGATCACAAATCAACAACAGTTTATATTATAGCTGGTTCCAAAACTCCACAGGACAGGTAGCATCACAGCAAATCTGAAGCCTTCCAAGATTCTAATTAGTAGAGTACCATTTTTTTTTGTCACAAATTTGAGTTTTAAATTGGAATGTCGGTCTCAAAGAATTAAATCCGAGTCTCAGGAACCTGGCCTGATGATCACAATTCATTCTTTCACAGTCTATAATTAGCACTACATCCTTTACAAAAGAATATTTTAGTCGTAACCAAGATAGTTTATTGGTTACAATGTTATTTTTTCTTACGGATTTTGGGAAAACTTAAGGATTTCCCATTCAAGTCTTAGAGGTGAGCATCCGGTGAGGTTGACGTGTATGATGTTTTTTCACGAGGAGGTAGAATGAACATCCTCGCTACAGTGATCATCTAGGTTACTTTGCAAAAATGTGTTGGAGAAATACGAAGCCGTCAAAAAAGAATCTTACCTTCCCCTCCAAGATCAGCTGTTTCCTCTTGTTGATCTCCTTTTTCTCATCGAAGTCTGTGGACTCAAGTCTCTACAACATGGAAAACGGTTTCTTTAATGAGAAACTCCAAGGTAATGATTTACTGTCTAAAACAAATAGTGTGGTCTGCAAAATATAAAAAAAATCAATGACTAAAGAATTCAATGCTGTCATTAATTTAATGAGCAGGGAAATTATTTTCAGGTACTGGTTCAAATTTAGGAATGAATCAAATCATAAAATATTGTCGCAAACACTAGTAAGATTCACTTCACATGCACTGAACTGAAGGGAGACTGAATATGAAGGAAAGAGACATGCGTACTATCTCGCACTCCCGTTTGGTCACGTTGACCTGGGTGAGGATCTTCAGGACTTCTTTCTCCGCCACAGGATATTCCTTTAGCTTTGTCTCTGTGGAAATACAATAGAGTGGTTTTCTGAGTTACGACACTTTTAACACACCGTAGATGATGAGCTGTGACTTTTTCAAGCTTCTTGATCACTTGCCTTTTTTTCACTTTAGCAACAAGGCCAAAATATAAAGCTTTGAAAATACAGTACATACAAGAGGGGCGACTCGGCAGGTTAGCTGGTAACATGAAAGCACAGCGGAAAAAAAGATGGTGAACATAGTCCTACATTTTAATTCAGGCTCTTAAAGCAAGTAACTTACGAATCTGTTCTTCAATGGAGTGGACCAGGTGGATGTCGTACTGTGTCACTAGTGTGATGGAGACGCCGTTCCTGCCTGCAGACAGAAGGAGAATACTTCGTCACGTATGTTAGATGTTTTAACGTTTCAGGCGAATTCATCGATGGTGGATACGTGGATTATGTTATCGCTAAAAAGTAGTTAAAGGGTAACCTGCTCGTGCTGTTCGTCCAACTCTGTGGATATAGATCTTTGGAAGGCCGGGGGTGTTGTGGTTGATGACGACTTGGACGGATGGAATATCCAAACCCCTGTGAATGAACAGGAAGGGTGTCAAAACACGGCGATCTCAGCATGTCTCCAGCCACCTGTTGTTGAATTTCTCTGTTGTAAACTTTAGGGAACGGTTGACAGGTGATTTTGTTAAAGCCTAAACCTTTTCATGTGCGACAGACCGTCGTCATCCCTGAGACAGAGCTGCTCAGCGGAGCGTCTTACCTGGCAGCCACGTCTGTTGCAATCAGGATTTTGTAGACGCTGGCCTTGAACTTGGCGAGGTTTGCAAATCGTTGTTTCTGGAGAAGACGACAGAGCAGTTGTTCATTCAGCAGGCCCATTCATCTGGTTAAGTCTGCTGTCATTCCTGACACTGACCGGATCTATATTATCAAAAGTGATCTGTACTCAGTTCTGTCTCTGTCCAATTAATAACACAAGTAGAATTTTCACATCCAACGAGTTCTTCTAATAGCACTGAGGCACATCTCCATGTTCTTAGCTTCCTCTCACACAGTTATTCTTTATATGTGCAAGCTTTATTGAAGTGGAACTGACCCTGTCATTCGCCGAATTCCACATTTGCTTGGAAAAAGGCCCTGAGCAGGCCTTCTTTTTGCTGAAATGTACCCACTGGAGTACTAGCAGCCAGTGTCAAAGTCATCTACTCAATTTGTGAGCTGCACAAGTCTCACCTGTTTCATCATGGAGTGCAAGCAGATGGTGGGAAAGTTGAATTCCCGCAGCATCATTGTGAGGATTTGGCAGCTCCTGACAGACAATTAAAACATTTTAAGGCGTTTCATATGAACCGCTCCAAATCAACATGTAAATGCACAGAGACTCCCCGTCACTGATCACACTCAGGTTCAAGAGAGAAAAATAAAAAATCTTGATGCTTATTTCATATTGAAATGAAAAATACTACTTTTGATATTAGATATTTTGTCCTGTTGTTACACTACAGATCACAGTCCACCAAAACTACAACTGGAGTTGAATCGACACCATATAGTCAAACTCTTTACAGATATTAACAAGCTGTGCAGGCAAGCAATGTACAGTACATGGCACTTAATCACTTCTGGGCTTTTTACTTGCACGTGTTGGTGAAGATGATGATGGACCAGTCGTCATGCTCATCGGTAAATGTCTGGATCAGGTGGACCAGGTAGGCGTCCTTCACCTTCTCTGGAGTGAGGATGTACCTCTGGTCCAGCTCGTCCACGGTCCGTGTCCTGTTGACAACGATAATGTGACATTTCAACGTTCCCTGTGTATTATCTGTTGCCAGAGAGGTTAGAGCTCAGAAAAGAAAGCCTGGAGCTTGTATGGATTCAGGCCAATATTCACAAGACGTTGGTGCAAGGAGGATGTGACCTTTACGTCTGCTTCTGTTATGAGAACTAGAGTGTTGGTAAATCCACCAGAATGCTCCTTCGACTACACAACATTTCTGCTCCCAAGATATGCACGACTCTCCCTTACATCCAAAGGAATTTGTGCGAGAGATGCTGATCTGATGACAGGCAACCTCTTCTGGGCTGGTGCTCCTGTTTTATAATTACCATGCAAGATTTATTGCACAGAATACGACTCAAATGAAGCACAAAAGCTTTGGTAAATTTGGCCCTGAGTGTTCTCCTCCACCGTGAAATAAATACACCAAATACCCAAAAATATAATATATAACACAAATCGAAATTTGCTGGATTTGTTAAATACTCCTGGAAACAGCAGCCGGTTACTCACTCTGACTTGCTCTCCCAAAAGTAAGGTTTGTTCAAGGCGATGCTCTTTAGATCCTGCAGGGTGTCGGTGAGAGTGGCGCTGAACAGCAGGGTCTGCCGTTTAGCCGGTAAAATCCCCATAATCGTCTCCAGGTCTTTGGTAAAGTCAGTGCAACCCTGCTCCAACAGCCGGTCCGCTTCATCCAAAATCTGACATACACAAAGGTAAACTGCATTAGTTCTTTGAACTTCAAACATTAGGAATTAAATGACAAAGAACTTGCTTGAATACGTATCTGAAATTGAAAGCATATATAAATCAAGACAATAATCAGGGATAACTGGTCTGAACTTAGTCCTAATGTAGCTTTTAGGACGATTAAAAGTTACAGCACAGACAAGGTGTTGAAACCATGTCCATGTCTCAGCTCGTGGTCTTTCCTGAACTCACAAGAAACTGGATCTTGCTCATGCTGAAGGTGTTGGAGCTGCGGATGTGATCAGCCAGCCGTCCAGGCGTTGCTACAACCACATGTGGTTTGTTGGACAGCTCCAGGGCCTGGCTCACCATGTCTATCAGTAACACAGAGACAACGTCAGCACAGAGAAGAGGTTCAGATAGAATTCCACAGTAATAGGCAGCAGTGTTTCATTTGAGTTTCCGCTGCAAAAAATCTAACACTGTAAAAAAATGTCTGCTGAGGATAATTTAAACGTTCACAGTTTGTTGCTCTTGAATGAACCGACAGGAAAGCTGCCTGCAGTGATGAGCGTAGTTACCCATTCCACCGACGATGATGCAATCTCTCAGACCCAGAGGCTTCCCCAGGACTCGAAACTGCTCTGCAATCTGATAGGCGAGCTCCCTGCACGACATCACAGACACAACATCATCAGTTGTGAATATGGGATGTTCTTAACATATTTCGCACATTTTCGTCTGACTGGTGTCTATAGCCAGCTCCAGGGTGTGAGAATATTTGATCCTACAGAACAGGGGAACTATCACATACTTTTTGGCTTGTTGCCATAGGTTGGCAAGCTAATTGATGATAATTCTCAGGACAGACTGTGTCTCTTCTACTTACGAGTATCATTATAGTTGCACATTTTCTGAATTCGTTAATATTATGCATGTCAGACAGGAAGCTTTGGGGGGGCTTGATGTGGCCCATGTGCCAACCAATTGATGATCACTGGTTTAAAGGCTACACCAAAATCAAAATCAGGAATTTGTAGTGTAATATATGGCTGCACAATACTGGAAAAAAAACTTATATTGCATATATTGCGACATAAAATCACCAGATACATGCAGCATACTATTAATGTACAGATACACTATTAATAAGAATTCTAATTACTTTGGGTATTTTTAAAGTCTGGCATCTTTTAATAAAACAAATACTCCCATCTGCTTCTACCACAGTTGGTTCAGCCCTCTGCCACCCCTCACAGTTTTGGTTTAACATATGTGATTCTGACACCAGCATGGACAAGTGGGAAGAGAACAGGTGATATCTGGGGAAAAAAACAATGTTTCTTAACACTCTTTATGAATGGATTTGTCGTAGTTGTCCTATTTATGTGTAATCTACCGTTTCTAATGATGTTAAAATGTATGCATAATCTAGAGGTTTAAAGGATAAACAGACTTTTCTTGTAGATTGGTCGTGGAAAGTAAGAACCTTGCAATTTGTCTTTTGTATCGAGCAGCACAGAAGTTGCAGCAAGAAGTTGCCTTGACATTGCATGTCCTGCAATGTGACTTTTACACGTTGGCACATTGTAATGTCAATGCTGAAACAATATATTGTGTAACCCTTGCCTAATATATCCCATCAACTCTATGAAATGTTACAGATTGCAGTAAATAGCTTCTTTTCTCTTAACATTACTTTCATTCATCTTTATCTTCATCTTTAGTTCCTGATTCAGACCAATTTTAGTTTTGATTATGATTGGCCCTGTTTCATCACAGTCTGAATACCACCCAGGTGTGTGGACTTCTGCAAGAGCACAGATAAAAATCTCTGGTGATTTTGAATTGTTATTACGTACTTCATGTTTTCAGTAAGATCAGATGCTTTGCA
Source organism: Chaunax sp. Z400 (assembly GCA_037577475.1). Classification (NCBI taxonomy): domain Eukaryota; kingdom Metazoa; phylum Chordata; class Actinopteri; order Lophiiformes; family Chaunacidae; genus Chaunax; species Chaunax sp. Z400. Next base: position 21,166,822 of record CM075188.1, on the reverse strand, counting down.
CACTACATCACCTGTACCCCTTCGGACAGATGTGGAAGTCCTTCCTGTAACTTTATAGCCTCAGTATAAATCTTAAATGTACACCCAGTAGCTTGGAACAGGACTCTTTCTATATCTTTCTCTGTATATCTAAGGAACATTATTTAGGATCTGGGACTTATGTGTATTTGACATGTTGAGGACTATGAAGACTGTTCAGTTTAAGAGCTACCTGGTTTTTACTTTGAGAAACAGACAACCTGTCCCTTATCACTTTTGTTTTAGATCACTGAAACATTACTCTGGACACTCCACTGATAATTCTAGGAATGGCTGAAAAAACAACAACAATCTGACAAGGGCAGGAACAGAAAGAAAACGCTCACATTAAATAACAGCTTCATGCTAAACATTCTTTAGGGTTCTGTAGATTCTTTCCATAAATACCTTGAATGTAAAAGTGTAGTGGACTCTTTCAGCTTACTCTCTGACACTGCATAGGACTAACCTGGTGGGAGTGAGCACCAAGCAGAAGATGCCATACGGGTCCTCTGACAGTTTCTGCAGCACTGGCAACACAAATGCTGCTGTTTTCCCACTGCCGGTTTTAGCACATCCCATACAATCCCGACCTGTAAGGAAAAACACACAAAATACTTGAGTTTTGTTGCCTTGTGATGACTTCAGAAGAACTTGTACATTCCTCGTCAAGTAGCTCCTCCCAGTCCTCAGACACACCTTAAAGATGAATATTTTTACAAGCAAATCTGACAGGATTAATTCGGACATTTTATACTAATGTGTATTTTCAGGGGGAGAACGATGGAAAAACACAGGAGCCTCATTGTAGACTTCTGAATTGCTGACAACAAGGTAATCATCAGTTCTAAAACTACTGCACTCAAGTTTTTATCTTCTCTCAGTTTACTTTTGGTGATAAGCGCTGACCAGTAAATTCAATGGAGATCTGAGATACTTGGAATAGGGACAACTTTTTCGGCCGTTCAAAGACGGTCAAGAAGAAATTCGTGTTACAGGCAGTTAACCTGGTGACATGTTCTTGATGTCTATTAACAAAGGCCTTTACCTTGAAGTATAGCTGGCATGCAGTTTTCCTGGACAGGAGTAGGTTTGTTGATTCCCAGTTGTTTACACTGTTTAACCAACCAGTCTGAGAGACCAAGCGACGAAAAGTCTGCCATTTCTGGTGTATCTCGTTCTCAAAGACAAGATAGCTACTTCTGAGAAAAATATTTCACAAAATTATCACTGAAAAACGTTAGTTTAAAGCGGAGTAAAACATCCTCGTGTGTTTCATCAATTGTCGCTATATGATGACGTAAAGTGGTGACGTTTTCTTCGGGTTACAACGGAGACGGGTTACGGAGTAGCAAAGTCATGACACGCCCTTCTCTACCTCTGATTTGCTAGTACACCTACGTTGTTTGGGTTGGTTATGTCACAGGAGTGCAATTGGTTAGTATTAGAGCGAATATATTGAGCTAAGCCAATCAGGAGCAGAATAGGGCGGGTCATGATTTTGTAGTGCTGGGGAGAAATATTAGAGGACCGCAGACCAGACGCAGGGATGGTGTTTTGCTGCCCTCTGCTGGTCTATTGTGTAAAATAATAAAAATGACTTTGTCACTTGTGTTTACCAGGTTTTTACATTTATGTGATTAATCAGTTTCTGATACAGTATATATAATATAATATAATTTAATATAATATAATATAATATAATATAATATAATATAATATAATATAATATAATATAATATAATGTATTCTCCGGCTTCCTCCCACCACCAAAAACATGTAATATAGGTGAACTGGTGACTCTAAATTGTCCGTAGGTCTGAATGTGAGTGTGAATGGTTGTTTTTCTTTCTATGTGGCCCTTTGATGAACCGGCGACTTGTCCAGGGTGAACCCCGCCTCCCGCCCAAAGTCAGCTGGGATAGGCTCCAGCCCATTTTGTTGATGCTGGCCTTAGTGATGTTTGCAAATCTTGTTTCTGGAGACCATAAAAAGCACTCTGCAGGCCCATTCGTCTGGTTGAATCTGCTTTAATCCCTTGTACCGACCGGTTCTACATTATCAAGTGTGATTTGTGCTCACTGTACATCCAGAAGTTAAATTCCCACAGCATCATGGTGTGAATTTGGAAGTTCCTGAGAAAGAATTAAGAAAATATTTATTATTTTTCATATGTAACACACCAAATCAACAATCAACATTTCCTTGCACTCACAATCAACTTCAATTGACATTGTAATTTAGTGTTGTATTATCATACATTTGCATTTGCATTTATTTGCATTGAATGAAAGGACCACTAACTATTAACTTAGAGGAGTTTGTGGGCCGCTTTTCAGCTTTGCCCAGTTGGTAATCCAGCCTCGTTTCAGTGTTATAGAATGTAATGGATCACAGATGTGACACCAAGCATCTGCACACACATTTCACCCTATAAAATCCTAATATTAGATTGAAAATGTCAGCGAGCTTTACTCAGCATTCAGAAGTGGGTTAGTGTGTGTTGTGGTGGCTTTACAGCCTCGTCTACGTCTTCAGCTGCTCTGACAGGATTTTATCTGAAAGGATCTCTGAAAGGATACTGAATTATCACAATAATAAATATCTCTGAGCTTTCATGCGGATCACACTTGTTCTGACTGATCTGAAATAACTGAGTCCTCTGATTTTTATTTTTAAGTGTTACTTTTGTTGTGTACCTCCCTTTTGCTCCCCAACAGCCCACCGACAGCTTGTATGTCAGAGATTTCAAGAAGTAGGTGATGAGTGATTCAAATAAAGATAAACATATGGACAGAGTCTCTTGTTACTGTGGTAGTTTCCATCTTGACAGCTTCTTTTTTTCTTTTTCAGATAAAATCCAGACATTGATATTAATAGGATTAAAGCTTCAGGGAATATGATAAGATGTAATTATTTGTCCAGATTTTATTTCTAAAGCAGATGCTTGTCAAATCATTCAGGTGTATGTCTTTCTTTCATACCTGTCGTGGTGAGCATAAAGAAGACACTTATGAGTTTGATTGAGGAACCACTTGATTGGAAGAGAGAAATCTCAGAAGCAGGTGGAAATCTTCACCAAGAAGCACCATCTGCGTGCACACTGGGCTGCCAGAGGTGATTAATGCACTGTGTGTAAAAGGCAGAGGACTGAAGGTTCCCAGCCCTATCCTGCCTCAATCATCCAACTGTGCTACAAACTGCCTCAGACTGCTGAAAAGTGTCTCTTTAAATTAAGTAAGGCAGAGATCTGGCATTCCCTGCTATGTCCCTGCAGCACAGAGGAACAGTCAGTTGCATCACTGTAACAGGCCACTGAGCAGCACAATTAGTGCACAAGAGCTGCTCTCATTGCTCTTTCACTACATTTAATGATGCAGTGTTCCATGTCATATTCATGTAAAAAGGGATTCATTTAAAATCAGTGGTGACTCATAACCAAGAACTCTCTGAGCTAATGAGATGATGACATCTCTCTCTAGGTTTGTTACAGCAGTAATTTTCACCAGTTAGGACGGTTGTGACACATTAATGAGGAGAAATAAATTAGTATAACATCCTCCAGTTTCCTTGTCTTGTTTTTTCCCCCTTCTTCTTTTTTTTTTTTTTTACCAACTAGCAGCTCCATGAAATTTTTAGAAAACCCTTTTTAAACTGATTTGGCATCATGGAAAAACATGGTTGTACTCATTCTATAGTGTTTTTTTTTAGGTATCAATCATGATTTATGCATTTTATGTATCTTTTAAATCATTCATCATATCCATTTCATTTGTGTATATGTGTAATTATGTTTCTGATCATTAAAAAGCTTGTCAGATTTAAAAAGAATAGTGGTTTGCTGTTTTGATTATATTTCAAGGGTCCTCTTTCATATTTGTGCAGTATTCACAAGGTTTACTGCAGTTTACTAGGATCATAACCATTTCATGAGATAATCCTGGCTATACCATGCGCTCCCTCATGTATACAAGCATCATACTAACGCATAATATTCCTGTAGGTACTTGATGTATGGGATGTACAGTGAGCTTGAAAATTAAGATCTTTACCGTTTGCATGTGATTTCCTCCATCATAGTGTTGGATAAGATTATATTACAGCTCTTTATAAACAGCTTTATATTATATATATATATATATATATATATATATATATTATCTGATACAACATGAGATCAGCACTGACATTTGCTGCAGTCCTACGTCTGACAGATTATGTGGTTTTTTTCGTCAGTCATTTGGTTTCTGTTCTTCTACCAGTAAATTCAGATGCAACCAGCTTTCATTACGCAACAGTTCATAAATACGCACAGAGGAGGGTTTTTAAAACTTTCCGCAAGCCAGTTCCACATATTATATTTCACATGCTGACATTTAAGGGGAAGTCAGGAGAGAGAGAGAGAGAGTGGGTGGTGATAATGGTTATCATCGTGGCCATCAGATGGCGCTGAAGAGGCTCCCTGGTCCCACCGAGAGCTGAATGGGATCCCAGTGTGATCAGCCACAGTGGTGGCAAGGGAGCACGTTATTTGTCCTGCAAGAGGTTTGAGCTAAAACACTCTGGTGTCTGATTCTAATCGCCATTCTTCCGTCTGTCCGGCCCACAGAGCTGAGCCAAACTGATCACGGTGCGTAATTACGCACAGAGACGGCAGATCCGCGGTGTTGCACGCCGTGGAAGCCCGGGGACAAAGGAAGGCATCCAGGAAGACTGGAGTACAGCTGAGTTGAGAGGAGAAGATCACTGTTGGAGGGGAAACGGGGGGAATCTGGAATCGGAAGTGATTGTCTTTTTTTCTTCAGAAATGTAACAAACGTCCAACAAGGAAACGAATCAGTTTGGAAACCGAGGAGTAAAAGGACAAAAAGTGGACTGTTGAGTGAAATCCGTCCCCAAGAAAACATCCAGATCATCGGAGCATGGGGTAAGTTAGAAATTTGTGTCCGAATTTTACAGTTCTCTCAAGAAGGAAGGGATTCGTCCCGATAGCGCTTGAAAAGTGAACTTTGTGGACACTTGTGGCGATTTTCTGAGCTTGTGGACGTTTTTTTAAACAGTACCATTTGTCCTTAAAACATTTTGGAGTAATCGATCAGAATTTTTAATCCCTTGTGACGCTGCGCTTTTTCTTTGTTTACATCACGATCATCCAGAGAGAAGTCGTTCAGCTTTCATCAGCCATAGAGTTTGACCCAGTTCCATTCGAATTCTGATGTCCGTTTACACCCTAATGACAGCAAATCACATTAACATGATGAGAGACCATGGCTTAACTCTTCGGCTGGGTGAATTTGTGTGCAGTCTCAACGTGTCCGTGTGTGTGTGTGTGTGTACTTAAGTACACAAAAGCCTTCAGCTTGATAAAAAGCACCTTAACCTTCCTCACATTACCAGAGACAATGCTGCCAGTCTCCTGTTCAGTGACACACTTTAATTGAGATGCTACTCAAATGACTGAATGAGAACACTATTCAAGCATCCTTGCTATTCTGATGCCTTTATTAGTTTCATTTAATATATTTTTGAAAGCCCACGATTTCTACATTTTAGCGGATTTGCTCAAATATGCTTTTCAATTTGACAGAAAGAAAAAAAAATATCAGAAGGTAACAAAGGATACGTTGTCTGCACAGTGCTGTATTATCATAGTCTTATGGTCAGTTTACATATTGGCTCCAATGTCTAACAAGATTCAATTGGAGTGAATGGGATGTCTAAATTCTTCAAACCGGTAAACCTTCCTGTGATGCTGCACAGCCTTGATGCTCACCTGATAATTGACCAAATTACAACAGCTGCATCCCAAATCAACCACTACTGGATCCCTCACAAGAGACAAAGGGTTGTCCTTCAAATGTCCTAAAAAGCAGGCTCAACCCCTGCTCCGTCCACAAATGAGAAAAACAGAAAAACAACAACAACCCAGAACATTGAGCACACAAATGCCCCCACTACTGGAAGAACCCAATTTGTGCTGATGTGGATAGACCATGACCTCTATCATTACACATATTGTCCTATTTAGGAACCATTTTCAGTAGGTAAGTGCATGGACCATCCCCCGTATCAAAGCAGAATGATATAAAATCGCCTAAGATCACCTAGAAATAAGCAAAATGAAGAAACCAGTTATGAGATGCACACCTTTAGGGCTCCTACAAAGCATGTGTGGGATTCATTGAATTCTGTCTGTTTTTGAGGAAATATAGAAAGACCATACCTCCTATCAAACATATTACTCATGCAGAGTTTAGATGCTCCACTTCATTGCACGATGACTAATTGGCAACAGTGTACAAGGTTATTGGTAAATACAGTCATGTAACAAAGTTACATATGTAACCATGGTTCTCTGCTTGAAGAAAGTATAGTTCCTTATCCCAAATGTACAGAGGACAATTTATGAACTCTGTGATCACCATTTTGAATAAAAGGGTGTCTGAGCAACTTGCTCAGAAATCCCTGTTTTCACACCCGTATAAATCCAGTTATGTATTCCTCTAACTGGATGGATGCATGAGGATGGGGCAGACCAAATGGTATCAGCTCATACTTTATCCCAGTCATTCAGTCAGACAATATGAAACCTCAGATTGAGTGTGGCTTTTCTAGCGATGCCAATGACACGCACCAGCCCCCATGGAGACCCTCTGTATCTGCAGTCCAGTGGGGATGCTGAGTGTCCTTGAAGCAAACCTTTGGTCTGATGCCTTTATGTTTGCATTTACACTGTCAGAGCTCAAACTAGACATCCGCTCTGCGTCATCCCTCTGTAGTGACTAGATGCAGCCGAGCTCAGTCACTTGAAAGTCCAAATGAAAGTCACGAGGGACCTCTTGAAGTAATTTAGAATGTATAGTCACAGGGCCACCGTGTACTCTCAGGCAGGAAACAGCAGAGACCTGACAGAAGCAAGCACCAGGAGGAGGAGGAAAGTCTTTTTTAACCACCACTTTAGGCCCATAAACAAAATGAGTGTTTGATGCACAAGTGCTCTCATGCTTTGAATAGCCTGTCTTGAAGTTCTTGTCCTTGTGCTTTGACTCATGCAGGTCCCTGTACAAATGGAATATGTAATTTGACGGAGAGCTACTGGAGATCTTATATTTTTTTTGAAAGGGGCCGCTGACATTTCAGTCACAGTTCATACAGTGAATTTGTTTTTGATCAGAGCAGCCATCCTCCTCACAAACCCAAAGCTTCTTCAGAGCTGTCTGAAGATCTTCAATGCAGAAACTAAAAGTTTAATTCTATTTCCTCTGGAGAGTTTCCTCCGTGTTGTGAAGTTTCTGACTTGCAGCTTTTAGTTTGGCTGCTTAAGTGTGCCACAAATTCTGCTGCAGTGGCATTGCTACGCAAATGGAAACGCTTAAAATGTCTGAAAGCTGCCTCTCTAATCATGAAAGTAACTCATCAAAGGAAACCTTCGTATCATTACAACACTCAGTGAAGAAATCTCCCGAAAGCTTGTGCTGGTCCACATAATTTAAGAGGCAATGCAGTCTGCAGGGACCAGGAGAGGTGCAGTGAAATGTCGTGGTGGTTGTGTTTTCTCTAAATCTGAGAAAGTAATTTTGTCAGATTAGTGGCAGATGGATGATTTCTGCCTATATGCAGACGATCCTGTCATCACCTCCATGCATCCGTGTCACAAGAGGGCTGCAGATGGACTGCAAGAGCTTGTATACAAGAGGATGTTACCCAGCCCCCCTATTCTGTTAATGTCTCTTCATCCACAGGCAGCAGTAAGGTTTGGGTATTTGGTAATTAACTTAGTTTCGTTTTGTGATGATTATAGATTTTTCCTCTGTCACAAGCAAGTGTTTTTCACTGTGTAACTTGGATCATCTTTCCCCTTGTTCTGCTGCAGAGGAGTTACCTACAAGCTGTAAAATGTTCCCACTGCATCGAGAGAGGTACAAACATGTCATCTCTGTGTCGCCGTTCTGCACGGCAGGGATGGGCGGCAATTTGAAGTTTGATTTTTGATCTCCTCCCAAATGATACAGAACATCAAACTCTTTTTCAAATCTTCAACCCTCCATCAGCAAAAGCTCTTTAAATGCTGGCATAATTGATACTTTGTCTCAATACAGACATTATTTGACTAAAAATCAAGCCAAGTGAAAATTGTGCCAAATGTCACTGCACATTTTAAATGGAAAAGTCAGCATTACATAATGAAATTAAGAAAGATCTTTTGTGCATTCCTGTTTTTGGCCCTGGTCTGGCTCTCAAAAACATCAGCATCTATACTTATATTAAATTGGGGATCAATCCGCCCATCCCTCCTCTGTCAAACATTTATTTGCATCTGATCAAAATCCACCCTAGCATCATAGATATAGATATGTGTTCTGTATCTATGGTCAGCACATTCCTTTTCTTATTTTCTATCTTACATGTCTCTTCTATGATCTTGTCCTCATGTCAGTTGCTCCACTGCAGCTCAGCTGCTCCATATTGGATTGTTTTAACTCTTTAACAATGTGCTGTATTTTATAGACTAAGTTATTGGCATGTTTCTCACGTCAAACCTTGATATCATCCTGATAAAGCAAAAAACTTTAAACACTCACAGACAAAGCTCATTAACTAAAGAAGTAGGTCAATAGTTTGGCAAAGAAACTTACCTGATTTCTTACAGATTGTAGATGAGATGGATGCCAGTTTTCAGTGGTGAAGTACATAATCAAGTAGGCCTTTTATGTACTTTTGTACAGTTTTGAGGTACTTGTACTTTATTGCTCCAATTTCTACTTCTATTCCACTATATATCAGACTAAAATATTTTTAATTCACGACATTTATCTGACAACTTCAGTCACTAGTTTACTTTACAGACTAAAATGTTAAATAAGCCTATACTGTATATAACAAGTTGTAATTATTCTTAAGAATACTCTTCAGAATACTTCTTTCACCACTGACAACATCATATCTGTAGACTGTGTGGTGTAGTTGAAGGTAGCAACCTGTTAGCTCAGCTTGACTAGACGCAAGCAGAACAGGTTAGCCTGGCTCCATCCCATGTTCTGTAGCCTAATACACCAACATCTCCAAAGCTGATGAACAAAAAAAAACAACTAAAAAAATGGTGGTTTTAGGAGGAATTGCATGCTATAACTCCATCTTGAGGAACATGATCTCTGCATTGTTGTTGCCTGCCAAAAAAAGAAAAAAAGAAAAGGATGCCACCCTTCCTAGAAATGACACATATTAAAATTTACAGCTCTGTTTATGAAAAGACAAATATTAATCAGCAAGAGCTTGCTATTTTCTCATGCTTCCAGCTTCTAAGATAAGGTCAGCTCAGCTCTTTGACTTAAGAGGTATCAATCTTGTGGACTCTAAGAAAGAGCTATACCTCTTCTCTTGATGAATGGATGGTATTTTTTTAAATACATATACAGATTTAATCTACGTTTGACCTCTAGGCTGCTTGAAAATAGCATGCACATGCACTTCTCTTGACTACCTGAACCTGTCTAGAATTTAGTCTGGTTGCATGAGCTTGAACTGCGTCTCTCTCACTGACCTTCACACCCCAAATACAAACACTGGCTTTGTATCACCATCACAAGGCAGCAGTAGATTGTTTGTCAGACTTATACATGAGAAGCTGACCTTCAGATAAGTGAAGCACCATGCTCACACACCAGAGCTCACATTTCGAGCTTTTCTTTCAAGTGTTTTGCCATTCAAAAGCGCCTGGTTCGTCATATAGTGCAAGCCTATTGGCCAATATCTTCGGAGAAGCTGGCAACCCTTGTTTTAGACCAAAGCTTTCCTTACCTTCCAGCAGTTTTGAGAACATGTGCATTGTATACAGTGTGTTGTGCTGTGGTTTGTGCTGCAGGTTTGTTGACTGTGCTATTTTGGTATGTAGTTGTAGTGTGTCATGTTGCTGGACTGGGCCTGACACTTTTGCTGGCTCGGGAATGTGGACACGAGGTTTACTTTCAAAGGTCAGAAGAAGCAGACCCTCAAAGGAGAAACGCTTTTAGAGCAATCAAGACAAAGAAAGCAAAACAAAAAACCTGCCTGTGAAAAACCTGAAGTCCTTCGATGCTTAAAGTCACAACAGAGAATTCTTTGTGTGCACATTGTTAAAAACGATGCTGTGCTGAAGCACCGAGCTGACGCTTTCATGTAGAGTGAATTTAATTATTCCCAGCTTTTGGGGTCAACGTGTGTTATTCAACCTGACACGCTGAACATGGCTGTCTATAGATGCTCAAGGATTACAGCAGAGTTGTTATAAGATTTCTATCGATAACCCTCCAGCACTTAAAGTGTAGATATATGCTGATAGCAGCTTCTCACCCTTTCAACTTTTAACTCTGCTCTTCGCAAACGGAGCGGTACCAGTTGTTGCATAAAGTTATGTTAGACCATCTACAGCCTTATGTCACATATCTAGGGGAACAGTATTATTGCAAAGCTGACAGCTCAGATAAAGCATAAATTTGTATATTTTAAAGCCGTGGTCACAAGGGAGCCAGAGAAGGTTTGGCCTTTTTGCTTGATTAAAAACATAAATGATTAATAATGATGAACAAACTTTGTAACAGCCTTTTGGGTTGGAGTACCTTAGAGTTTCTGAATCATTACAGTCGGATACCTGGCTGTATGTCAGGTCGTTTGTACACATCTTGATACAGGACTGCTGGTGCTCTGAGCCTCACTGAACCTCTCGGCCATCTCCTCCCTCATCAGATCCGATGCAAAGCTTTGTGATTTAGTGTTTACAAGTCCGTTCACTGGTGTTAAATACAATCTCCCCTCCTCAGGCTATTTACAGCTCACAGAGCTCATAAGCTTTATTATTGGCAGTTTGAGGAGCACTTTCTCTACTACAGTATAGTGACTGGTCAGGTTTGACTGCAGGGTTAGTAAGGAGGGTGCAGCCATCTGTTTAGCAGAAGTTATTTGATGAAGAGAGCAGCCAGACAGGATTAGTGTGTGTGAAGCTGGCAAGTGTTAGAGGTTTCTCTGGTGGAGCGCTTTAATGAAACAGTTTCTGTCATACATAGAACTCTGCATAATTTACACTGCATTTACAGGGTAAAGCAACAATGCAAAGCGTTGTTAAATTAAAACATTTGCACTCCACAACAATAAAATATGTATGTTAAAACGTTCCTTTAATTATAATCACAAATTATTAACCAGAGGTGTGTTTGGCTACGTTCACACTGCAGGAAAAATGTGGCCCAGGTCTGATTTTTTTGCTCCTATGTGACTTTTTCCGTGTCAGTGTGAACAGCACACACTACATGGGATCTGATCTTTTTCAATTCCGATTTGGGAACCCCACCTCCATCGGAAGCTATGTATGACCACATTACCACATTAAAATCATTCCATGACCCAGCCCTCTTGCTGCAGAATTGTGCTGTGCATGAGTACAAAAAATAAGATGTCCCCGAAAGCCATGAAAAGGTTTTACCCGCAGAAGTTTGAACTACACTTTAGGATTCCAGCCCATTCCCACGCTGGCTTGCCTGCCTGGGCTCAGATCCCAGCAGAGCTTTCTCTCCTGGGTCTCCCAGGTTTTGCCTCTTTGTCTTTTTCAATCACCTCCACTCTGAATAGAGATAAAAGAAATCCCAAGGAGAATCCAGTAGCTGTTCTCCTTAAATGAAAAGTGGTTTTATAACAGGCTGTCCTGTCAGTTTTTCAGACAAAAGCAGGTCTGAAAAGCTTCTCAGGTATCCGACACTAGTTTTAGTGACACAGAAAAAGTAGACATTTGTTCAATACTCTGTCAGTTGAGCTGGTATCGCAGGAAAAGTAGAATTTAGTGAGAATTATTTTGTCAAACATTTACTACTTTCACCTTCTCAGTTATAAGACTTGCTTCTTTTTTCTTGATGTGATTCACTGCATACCAAACATTTATTTGAAGACACCGCCCTGCCATCAGGGAAATTGTGATTAACTTTCATCCATTTTATTACTTATTCATTGTATATTACCAACATTTTATAGGCCAAATGATTGATTGATACTTTGAGAATGAAGTGATGAAAATAATTGCTAACTACAAAATTCCATTTTAAATTGCTGCACACCGAGAGAGAAAAGAGGAATTGAATTTGAAAGCAAAGTTCTCTTGAGACATTTGTGATGAGCATGTCAAACCTTTTGACATTTTTGTTGATGGATGAGTTCTTTGTATTATGAAACACCCATTTCTCTCGATAGATAAAGGAAAAGTAACGCAACTTCTTTAGCGGAAAAACATTTGGATTTGCACACAGTAGAACAAGACACAAATGGAAGTTTAAAAGCTGTGGCTTGTTATTGTCCTCATATTAATAGTCCTGTTCATCTGTTTGTTTGGATGTCAGAATGCAATGGTATAGTATTACGCAATGTTATAGTACAGTACTATTATCTTGGGCAAGATTATCTGAAATGAAATGAAAATCTGCACACAGCATTTCAACATAAATGACAATAAAACTAAAATAGTTTCCGGTATAATTCTGGTATAACCTCCTTTTCCTATAGCATTTAAACCTTTGTATCTTTACGCCTTTACTTTAAACATCATCATCGTCGTCGTCGTCTTTTTCATAGGAACCCACCTCACCCACTTAGAGGCTTAAATTAGTTCAAGTTCAAGAGAGCTTTATTGTCATTTCAACCATGTACAAATACACCGTGAGATGAAACATGGTTTCTCCAGGACCATGCTGCTACATATTGACACGGGAAGGGCACAATTTAAGACAAATATGTGCAAAAAAAACATAGAACTGCATAAAGTGCACGATTTAGGACAGACGTGCACAAAACGAAACAAACAATAAAAGGAAACAAAAAACAGAGTCCAAGCAATACACGGTACTGTTTAAAGTGTATGTGTGTACGTCATTATTAGACACAAGACATTACAAGACATCCAAAGACATGACAGTTTTGATTTTACGTGCCGAAACCAGTTTACACCTTAGAAACACATAACGATGTTTTCGGCCCCTTTAATTACTGAGCTGTAATCTGATCACAGTAACTCCCTCCACTCATGCATGGATGCATCGCAGTAAGTGTATACAGTGTGATGGAGGGGGATGGATGTGCGCATATATATATATATATATATATATATATTTGACCTGGAATAGATGAACAATAACGGATCCAGATGACCTCACTGGATTCAAGCCTCTGGCTCACAGCAGGAGGTGGGTAGTCTCAGCAGACTGCCGCACGATCACAAAGCAGCAGCAGAGTAAAGTATAAATTATGTATGATGAAATACATTTACAAGTTTTACATTTAAGGACAATTTAGAGGTATTTCTGCTTTACTTGTATATTTCCATTTAATGCTGCTCATCTACATTTGGGTGCTCTTGGAACTAGTTACTTTGTATATAGAGGCACACATAATATATCAACCATAAATAGAATATGATGCATTGTTCTCAGCTTAATTATCCAGCAGTACATAAAGCTAGAGGAACATAAAGGTTGTGCTGCTGTGCCGTTTTTGCGCCCCCTCACCCCAGGAGGACCTTAATCCACTTTTAATCAGCTAATATCAAACCTTGGCATGATGCTTCTTGTCTGAGCTAATTAGCCTGACAGACTTTTCACATGGCAACATCAAGATGGGCCAAACGATTGATCATTTCTGTGTGATCCACTTTGATGCCAGGGAGCTGTCAGTCATCATATGATATAACGAAACTCCTGACAATATTACCTTTAATGTCCTGTTTATGAGTTATACAGACAGATCATTTCTTATTTCCATTGTTTCAGTTTAAATGGTTTGATTTGTATCTGATGTTTTGAGCAGGATTTTACCTTGTGATCGTGAGATAAATGTTGAGGTTTACCACAAACCTCAGACCTGACTCATCCCTGAAAAGCTTTATAACAATATCCTAATGACACACATTCATGGTGATATCACAGTCTCTTTACTGTTAGCCACAACATATTTGCACTTCATAAATTGTTGCTCAAATGGCCTTACTCAAGGGCAATTGTGCAGTGGCTGTTAGGGATGATGGAGTTGATAAGTCATGCACGTAATAGCTCAGCCTGGGAAATTTGATGCAGCGACTGAATGCTTGGGAGCAATATTTATGTCGCCCTACAAATGCCCCGTCTGTAACAAGGTTTGTATTATTGTCTTTGTCAGGAGGCAGTTTGAACCTTTATTTGCATGAAGATTTCTTCTTGGAGTAATTGGGTCACACGTAGAAACAAGACAAGTGTACTCAGTGTAGTGCAGATCTTCCCTAGATGTGTCTGGGGGCATGTAGGTGGGAAACAGGGAGTGTAGAGCAGACTGTGTCCAGCTTGTATGCTTGAGAGTTGTGGAATGAAGGGGACTTACATGACTGTCGACAGTTTCACAGAGGCCATGTTTTCCATGGAAAACAAATTAATAGGTCTCCATCCAAAGCATTAAGGACACAGGTTTTTAAAGCTGGAGAATGTTCAGTATGAATATGTTCTGCATCCTGTATTGGTAGAAAAACATTGCTCACAACACTTTGTAATTGCATTTTTCCATTACACATTTCCTGCTAAAAATGTCAAAATATCTGCTTGTCCATAGAAAGAGCTCACATGGCCCAAAGCGACTTTCTAAGCAGCAAGCAACTTCCTTGAGATACAGTCGGTGGCAACGAACTAATAAGGCATTAATACCTCTGTTTGAGGATAAAACGCAATGTTACTCTTGAGTCAAATCCATTGAAAGTAAAGCTAATTAGTCAGCTTTCTTGTCTCACAACATTTTCAGCGTATGTGCTTATGTTGTCTTCGACTTAAACCAGAGTTTCTCATCTTGTTGACTTTTTAAAATGTACCTGCATTCCCAAAACTCAGAAAGAAAAATGTGCTTCACCAATAAATCTTCTGCCACAGAAGTAAACTGCTTTGTTGAACTCAAAGGTATTCAAAGAATTGCTGTGTGCCCTGATTTAACACGACCGGAAAAAAATCAAACCTCATGCTTTCTTTGCTCGAGTCTTTGACCAACAGTCACAATTAACTCCTACTGATGTGGCGGCAACCAAACACCAGCACTTCTGTAATTCCTGTGAGAAAATTGAAGGGGAGTTATAAATATTTCAACTAAAAAAAACGATAAATAAAATCTCAAGAACATAGTGTATCACACATTAGAGACTTATTAATTTGCAGGTGTTAAGTTATCTTAGACCCATATTGATCTTTAGCTTCTGCCATCCTGGACCTAGACCTGCCTCCTTAGCCATGCTACTATTGTCTATTGTCTTTTGTAGCTTCGAGAATCTCCCCTGGAACAATAACAACCATTGTTTGTATGTAAATGTAAAGTATTTCCAACCAAATCCAGTGGGAACAATGCTTCTTATAGCCAGTGCTGACCTATATTAATGGTTTCTTTATCTTAGACAAAGAACAGAGCCTCTCCCAGCACACATTATACTAATTAATATCAGTGTATAATTGACTCGCAATGGGAATGGCTCATTGCATGCATTAACATAATGCAAACTCTATTAGCCATGTAATGTTGCATGTCATCACCAACTCGCCTGCATGGTCCCTCATTGTCCTGTGATCCACTCTCGGTCCTCACAGCTATTTGTGTTGCTCTTGAAAGAGCTGCTTAATTGGACTGCTTCATTTGCACCAAATGCCTCATTACACCAGGTGAACATCAATAACCTTGAGGTCCTGGAAAAACACAATTACATTTGGGAACTTTGGAGTATATTTGTGTCTGTTTATAGCCTCATCCACCACCATTGGACAAAAATGCCAAGTAAGATTAATTCAAGCAGATGAGCAAAATTAAATTATAATGATATTCAGTTAGTTTTAATGAGGAGTTCAGATGCCTTTTGTCTTTGATCACTGTATTAATGCGTGTGTGATATTTCATCTTTTCTATCACGTGAAAGTATTTCATAGCTCATAAGAAAAAATGATTGCTTTTTGAAGCAGCACATGGAAGCTAATGAACGGAGATGTGTTGCTTCTTCTGAAAAATAATTCATATTAACTCTGTGATAAAACCAGAACGTTATTCAAGAAACAGATTTCCATCCACAACAAATTTCAGTAGTCGATGTCTCAACATCTTTGCAAATAACACCACAATCGTCATAGCTACAGGTACAATAAAAAATATATTATTTTGTAATTTGAATTAAACGTTTCAGACCACTTTATAATAACGGCTTATTGAGTTTGCATTAGACTTGGAATGAAATTCTGAACCTGTTTTCTGACTATTTTCCCTCATTTCAGTCCCTGAGGTGGTTTCCCCACAAGAAAAACTGGCTCAGTGAGGAGGGTTGCATGCAGACACATTTATTTTAGCATATCATTTTCGACCTCATGCTCACTTCACTGCCTGTGATGGAGCTGAGTGACAAATGAGGAGTTCAGGCAAAAAAGATATTTATTCAACTCCTTTAGAAAGTGATACTGTCCTCTAAATACCAGGAAATGACACATAAATTGCATTTTTAAAGTACATGATTATTATTATGATTATTTTTGATTTAATTTTAAATTGTCTGATTTCATTTTAAGATTACAGATGTGGTTACGAAACAGGCCATTCTGGAAAATCTGCAGTCGTAAATAGAACCGGACTGACTCCAGGCAAGGCAACGTCAGTTTAATTGTATAGCGCATCTCAGCATCAAGGCAATTGAAAGTGCTTTAAATATAAAATTATAAAAGGTACTAAGACAACATATAAAAATAAATAAAATAAGTACAAGAGTAAGTTACAGTTCAGCACGGCAGACCTGCAGTTCTCTGGGAGTTTGATCCAACCCTCCCCATCCGCTTGTCCAGCAGGCTACCAGGGCTAGTGTGTGTCTGATGCTTTGTGTTTTTCCATTCTTCTGTCTGAGTACAGCACATTCAACTGTTGAAATGTATTTGTTATTTAATTTTTTGAATCCTTCATACAAATGTAACTAATTAAAATATGTTCCAGTGAAGCACTACCCACATAACATATATGAAACAGACAGATGTGTTCTGCTGTTCCTGTTTTACAGAGAGTAAGGCATGGAGACTTACCTACTTGAAAATATACAGGAGTGTTCTGAGCCTCCAGTGACATTAAATCAATATGTTGTTGTGTGTTTTAAAGGGAGCAGCCCATCTTCAGTGCCAAAGCTCATGTCTTCCAGATCGACCCGGCCACCAAACGCAACTGGCTGCCGGCCAGCAAACACGCCGTCGCCGTGTCCTTCTTTTACGATGCCAGCCGCAGCGTCTACCGCATCATCAGTGTGGGAGGCACGAAGGTGCACGCATATGAATACACAGGCACACATGTATAAATGCTACTGTACATATGTTCACATAACACAGAAACTCTATATGTGTCAGACACAGGCAATTGTTTTATCATTTAAACCACATTTTTCAAAAGTCTTTTCCAGCGTTAATCGATTCTAAAGTGGTCTTTATAACAAACTTGATTTTTTTTTTATTGATTATTGTAATTCCTGTCAAATAAAGCCACCATGAGATGCAGCGGGACTGTGTGAAAAATTAAATGAAGCATTTACTGAATGTCTTGAGTGAAATGCTGCACCTTGTTGCACTCAGTAGTGAGTTCATTGTATTTCCCTCATATGCTTTTACAATTACATTTGTGGAGTATAATAATCTCCACGTTGGATTTAGTCTAGCTCACTCTGTGCACCCCATCCAGAATTTCTTCAAATGAAGAGAATTTGTTTCCTCGTTGGTTGTGGATGTCATGGGTGTGGGTGCGTTGGTGAGAGTTGTACATTGTCAGCAGAATATTAATGAAACACCAACAACAACTGTAAAGCACCTGGGAGTCCCAATATAAACAGCATATCTTGTTAGCACCTAAATGAAAAGCTGAACTTTGTAGTTATCAACCAATGTCCCAGCCTGGGACCTGAGGCTTTTGGAGAAGAGAAAAAAAGCAATCTACATTTGGCAACAAATCCACCTTATCAGATTTTTCATTGGAGAGTATTACTAAACAGGACATGACACGTCACAAGCTTTTTCACCTTGTTCTGTCTTTGCCATGGTTGTTTAGATATTTTGCGTTTATTAGCAAACCTCTGAATGTGACTTGTGATATTATTGTTTCCATGTTATTTATTATTGCTAATAATGAGTATAAAGAAAATCATAGTAGTCCAAGCAAACAGCAGCCTTTTCGCTCTGATAAGCGACAGCACTGTTAGTTGTTGGCTTCTTGATTATCAAATGAAAATCACCATAACTGCTGCTTGGCTCTAATGAATTTGCCATTTAAAGGTGGCAGAATAGAATAATGTTCCTCTTGCTGGTTTTAAATATTGTGAAATCTTGTGAATTTCCTATTGTGATGTGCAAACAAGTGCATGCAGACCGGAGAAATTGTTGAAACGTAAATATGGCTGTAAATAGTGCTGAAGGAAATATAATGATGTATTTTAATAAATCAGATTAATGAATATTAAAATGTAATGTATAATTATTCAAATGTAAAATATGAATAATAATAATTTTGTCCTAGAGAACAAATAGCAAAAATGCGTAGGATGTAAATCATAAAAAGAAACATTTATGTAAATGTTGATCCTATATTTGACACAGCATGTTTCATATCCCTCTGTTCCTGACCTGCTTCAACATATGCGCAGGATCATGTTATTTATCACAGCAATGTCCCACTTTTCCTACTTGGATCAGTTATATACTGTGTTGTTCATTTTATTTATTATGTGATACCAGGCCATCATCAACAGCACCATCACCCCCAACATGACCTTCACCAAAACCTCCCAGAAGTTTGGTCAGTGGGCCGACAGCCGGGCCAACACCGTTTACGGCCTGGGCTTCTCCACAGAGCAGCAGCTGCAGCAGGTGAGCACAACCCATGCACACCTCTGCTACCTTCAGACGTGTACACATTATGTACTACATAATGTAGACACTAATCTTCTCCAGTGTACACATGGAAATACATAGATAAAGATTTCAATTTTACTAGGACCCTCAGAGAACATCTGTCACACACACTTTTATCTTTTTTTACACCCCACCATGAACGCAGTGAGGAGTGGGAGATAGTAATGGGTTCCGCCTGTCACGTCCGACTATCACGTTATGATTCTGGAGTATAACTCAACATTTTGTCACAAAGCCTTCTTCACATAAGATCCAAGTACTGAAGTGGTGCCTTTTGCTATTTAGGAACTTTTTTCATTTGTATTTTCTGAGTGAGATTTGTCTCAGATGAATGTTTCCCCGTAATAACTCACAAACATTTTTTCACAAAACAACTCCCATGTACTAGAGAGGTGCCTTTTGATGTTAAAGCAATTTTAAGTATTTTATAATTTTTTTCTCAGATCTGCAATGAACAAGAATTACAATTACCAGGTACAACTTAGATAACTTTTTTCCTAACTTTATTTCTTCAATGAAATGCAGCCGTGGCGGGGTAGTTCACAATTAACGTAAGCTGTTTTTAAAAAAAATGTGTTCACGATAAGCTTGTGATTAAAGGTAAATAACAAAAAGGGATCCATTTTTGCTCTCTCTCTTTCACAATAACTGGAAGATAGACGTGGCAAAATCCTTGCTGCCCCAGAATGAAACACCGTGATATAGAGCAAGGGTTCCCAAAGTGGGGGTCGCGACCCCACGGGGAGTTAAAAAGGATTAGAAATGGTCTATTTTAGCCATAATTGTTACAAAAGATAAACAGAAAAATTTAGAGTAGAAGATATTCCTTTATTAGTCCCACAGTGGGGAAATAAAAATATGTGTGGTGTGTTTGGATAAGCCTAATAGTGCGTGTGCGCTTAATGTTTGTATGCTTCAACCACCTCCGGGGATAGTGGGGGGTTGCAAGACTCAGACACTGTTATTTTGGGGGTCGGGGGGTGAAAATGTTTGGGAACCCCTGATATGGAGTATAGTAGAGTAGAGCATCATGTACTCATACAAAAGCAAGTTTTAAAACAGTGATTAAAAGATGATGCAGTGTGATGATGATGATGAGTTGTGACGTGTTTAAGCGTGACTTTTGTCTCTTCTCTCCCCCCTCCTGCAGTTTGCAGAGCAGTTTAAGGAGGTGAAGGAGGCGGCCCGTCTGGCCAGAGAGAAATCTCAGGAAAGGTTTGAACTGGCCAACCCTGCGCTCAACATTGCAGCTCCAGAGGTGAAACGCTACTTCACTTTCTTTAATCTCCTGAAGAACACAAATGTTCTTATACGATTAGTTGTTTTGGCTGGTCAGAGCATTTCTCAGGTAGAAAATGAAAACTCAATTTAGTTTAATTTAATGGTAGCTCTGACAAAAATACCTAAGAGGTTAATCCTTCATGTTCTGTAAATGCTAAGGCCTTGTCAGCCAAAAAAAAGGGAATAATGCGGGGACATTCAGATAGTAACATATGCATTTTGCCATGCTGATTTATTATTAATTTTACTGCATAACAATACATCGCTTTATGAAAGCTTTTCCATTTGCTCTTCTTGAAAAAAGAAATTAGAAAATCCTGACAGCTGAATAGAGTTTTAAAAAAAAGAATTATTCTGAGTGATTGAGACATAACTTGTTTAATGGGAGTCTGTCACTGGGCAGGTTCTTCAGAGGCAGACCACTGAATTTGCAAAATAAAAGAATACGCACCCACAATGGGTTTAGCCAATCACAGACAGCTGATATGTTTGTCCAATCTCCTAACCCTAATTCAGTTGTCCCCATTATTTACGGACAATGGGAGAATTCTCAAGTGACAGCGATCCCCAAACCTCAGCAATACCACCAATACTATCTGCACAGGGGATAGTTTCATTTCAGATGCAGAAGAATGGAGGTTGTAGTAACTGAACCTGTGACCTTGATGTTACATGACGGTCTTTGTAACCCCCACGCCGATACAGAGACAGCGCCGAGCAGCAATATCCCAATGAACTCAATGCCTTTGATTCTATTTTAAACACAATACAGAATCATGAGGGATTAGATGGCTACCCATCTGGGCACTCCATTACTCTCCCATTGGTTAACTGCATTAAAAGATTTCATGCATGACAAATGGAGATGGGAAGCAGAAAGAGATGCCGGCGCTGAAGGTGTTTGGACGGGCAGTAATGACTGGGACTGAAAAAAGAACATGAGGGATCATGAGAATGGAAGGAGAAGGGATGAGTTGGAGGGAGGTAGGGAGGGGAGCTGAATCATTTATAATTGAGGTGAATCTGGCAGCTGCTGAAAGGACAATGGTCAGCTTTTATCCTCTCAGTAGTTTGAGAAATGAAAGTTTGATAGTAGTGGAAACTTTTTGTCCTTTTTCCACAAGTAAATTACTAGATGCAGTGATGTTTCCTGAGGCGTTTACACAGCATCAGCTAGTGCACAGCATGCTAGGGTGGCTGAGATTTGATTGTACAGACATGGATGAAACAACGTTATGCTTTGCTACCAGTACCAGTCGAGTATTAGCAATAAGAGTGTGTTTGTTTATTTTAGTAACATGGATTCAAAACATAGTAAAGTGTGTGTGTGTGTGTTTTTTTTTTATGTATGCATTTTGTAGAAGTCTGAACAATGAACAGCAGGTCTGAGAGACTGCCTTTCATGCTGCCAGCCTCCACGTCAGCTGTGAGACAATCAGATAAGAGCTGATGGTTTATCTTGACTATTTATTTAGCGAAGTAGTCAGTAAAAAATCAAACAAACTCCAGGATATGAAAAAAATAATACATCAATATCAAGAAGGTCAAGAACACAAGAAAACTGGTGCACAAATTGAACAATATCTCATACTAACAACTGACATTTAATGGTGGAGTTGTCATAGATATTGTTTTCATTGAGGCCAGAGTATTGATGCTGAATCTTTCAAATTCACATTGTTACAAAGTTTTTTATAATAAAATAAATATATATATTCAAAGTGAAGAAAAACAAGCAGGAAAAAAACAAGACAAGACAAAGACTAAAAATGGAAAAAAAGAGAAAACAGCTGTGACGAATGGACATGTGTTTTTCAAACATGTTCAAACATGAATTTCCTGCCCCTGCATGCTTTGGCAGACCAGAGTTTCTGCAGGATGTAGCGTCATATTCAGTCCGCAAACACACTGGTAGGTATAATGACTGAATTAATTTGTCAGTGTGGAGATTAAGAATCAAACTGCAGAATTCATACCATGAGTATGTTATTGTGAAGTGTAGAGTCAAACTGCACACAGAAAAGTCAGAGGTCAGTGACAGCACAACAAGCAGAGGTGTTACATCCTGTTACTATAGCAACTGGAGGCCTCCTTGCCTGTTGGGCAGGGCTTTGCAATAAACAAATAAATTAAAAAAAACCTGTCTCCCTCCTTACACATAGCACACAGGCACATGGTCATGCATACACTCATGCTGAATAAAAAAAAAGCACACACACACACATACAAACACAAATTTGTACTTCTAGCCTTATGAGGACCATCTTTGGAATAATGCATAATTCCCTAGCCCCCAACCCTTAATATCAAGTCCTAACCTTCAAACAGCCCAAGCTGTGAGGACTAGTCAAAATGTTTTTACTTACTTTAAAAACTTGTTATAGTACTCACAATGCATCATGCACAAGCATACACACACACACATACACACACACACACACTCTCACACACATTCTCACCTAGATCGAGTTGCAAGGTCAGAAGCAGACAAGCAGCCTGTGCTAATTTCACGATAAGACTGCAGTCATTGATTTTGTGTCAGGTGTTGTTGTGGTTATTATCGCATCTTTTCACTCTCCGCTGCACCACACTGCTGACTGTCTGAAGTGGTGTAATGTAGAAATAATACCCAGTCTCAGCTGTTATATTGTGTGAGTGCAAGAGGTGTGAATGAACCTCAGACAAGTATTGATGGCAGCCCCTGTGTGGTGATAATGCCAGTTAGGAGCTCCATTAACGCGTCTATATAAAATGTGAAGGCTTTTCAAAGCTCTCCACAAACACTGAGTCATATTGTGAATGAGAGCAAAAACAATAAAGATCTGCCATCAAAATAACTGCAGTGTGTACCTAGCAACAAAACGTTACACTGACGTCCAGTCAGAAAGTCAAGTGGTAGAAGAAGGTAAAGATAATGTTGTTATAATACTGGAGGGCAACATACATCACTAACAGCCAAATATGCAAAGCAGACATTATGATAAACTTATAAACGTACAGAAAATGTCGGTTTATGCAATGCTGGAGGAAAGCTTCAACATTTAGTCTGTTTTTATTTTCCTTTTCACAGTCAGTAGGTTTTGCATCACATTCAGTTGGTCAATAACCATGTATGGTATTGGAGAGCTGTATCTACGCAGCCCCGGGCTTTACAGAGCACATTCTGTGCCTGTGATATGTGGATGGCAGCAGGGGATCTGCAAGCGGTAAAGCTTCAGCCTTCTGCCTTATTTGCAGAAGATAAACTGGAGGAGGAGATGTGAAGTTCAGTGAGATAAAGATGAAGAGCGATAAACAGTGTAATAGAGAGAGAATAGTATAGAACTGACATTTATAAAATGTATTTATTTTTTAGATGACGCCTCAATTGAGGTTTTTAGTATTGATGGCCCTCTAGGAATTGAGCCGTGACAACCCATGTCACGGGAAGTAAGAAAATAGGCCTACAGTATTTCCCAAAATGTCAAACTATTCCTTTAAGATAATGGTCAGCAAGTGGGAAGAAAGGTCATAGTAGATTGCTTAAAGTAATATATCAAAGGTTGAAATGCTCTGCTTATGCCTTGTTCAAATGCAAACTTTTCTGCTTTTTCGATTGAAAAGAAAAAGAAATGTGAGTCCCAAACATCAATCCAGGTCCAGGTGTTTTATATAGATAATAGATGAAATCCATTTTAAACTCAGTTCAAATAAACGTATTTGGAACATGAGAGTAGGAATGTGATGTTAATAAAGAGGCTCATCTCTAATGGCTGTTGGTATTTGTCAAACTACAAAATATAACACGGTAAAGATAAATAAATGTCAAAAAGATAGACTGTAGAAGAGAGGATTTCTCTGTCCACTACAAGAAACAGAATCTGTGTCCCTCCTCTGACAGGTAGCAGCTGCCATTTGTTTTGTGTCTGCTGATTGGAGCTTTTTTTCCTCTAAGGTCTCCTCCCATAGATACGTGGTATCTATGCAGAAGCAGACAGAGACACAACAGAAATGCCTGTCATTTATATTTTAAAGCACAGACTTGTCATTAAATGAAGTGTGTGTTTTGGGAGGTGTGTGTTGTTTATAGTGAGGAGGACAGTTGCATCAAGGCGAAACCAGAACATTGTTGTGGAGACACATTTATAAATAAAGCAGGTTTGTGGTCTCAATGAAGCACAGGGTCGAGAAACAGGAGCTGGATAAAGCTAAGGGAGCTAATGGTCTGATGCTCGGTTGAATAAATAAATGGGGCTCTTAAGATAAACAGTGGTCCAGAGACATCATGACGGAAGCTCTCAGGAAAGCTGTTTAATATTTCAAGTATCTGAGATTCAAGTACAGTAAGCTTTCTCTGAGGACTATGAGAAAACAGTGAATGGTAAAGCTTTCATGAACTCGGCACATGATGGATCACTTTTAAATCTAAAAAATGTCCTTAATGCATTCTTTTTAATCTAATCATCTAATAACTTTTATCTCTTTCTGCTCCCCCTTCCTTCTTCCTTTCACTGATGCATTATGGAACATTTTCATCTTTCAGCTCTCCCAGGTGCGTGAAAACACAAACCCCAAGTCACAATAAAAAATTTAAAAAAGCAGCAATACAGAGGCAACCATCTTCTTTTGTCTAATGGACTGCAGCGTTCACAGTCATGCATCTTAGTGTTGCATGGCGCTTTGGTGCTAAATAATTCATCTGGAGTCTGATCAAAGTTGAATCCAGAGCAAATCAAGCTTCAGGTCACAGCTACAAAAGAGTAAAACGACAGCAAAAACAACATGAAATGTAATGTAGTCTTTACTTCAACATACAGGCAAATTCATGATGACATTGCTATAATAAAGTATCCCTAAGTACAGACACAATCATGCCTTTTAAAAGTGAGAATTCCTTACAGGTCCTTTGAACCCTGACTAATTAGTCGTTGGTTGTTTTCCTGTGTTCCTGCATTGTTTCCAGCCTGTTTAGCCTGTTTATGAAAACATACAGAAAATTGCCCAAAATTTGTCGTCCTATTTATGACTTAAACACGATCCACGGTATGAATTATTCAGCGATACGCACAGCTGATCTGTTGGCTTTGAGGCTGAAGTAGAGTTGTCTTCACTTTGATTTCTCCTGCTCTCGGATTCCTTCCTCTGGGCACGGTGCTCAACCACATGAGTCGTCTGTATGTTTTATTTCCAACTTTAAGTACATACAGAGAGCAGCTGAGCTATAGATAATGGAGCATTGTCCTCAGGGGAACATAGCCAGTCTTGCTCAGATTAATGATGCAAGCTTCTTTTACAGTAAGTTTGGGGTTATAATGTTTCAGTGAGGTACTCGCTTGTTGAAAAGTTCAGGTTTAGGTTTTCACTCAGAAGCATGATGCAGAGATGGAGGCAGGGTACAGAAATGAGTCGAAGCTAATTCATCTACACACATGCAAAGGGGAGACTGAGTCATCTCTTTAGCCCACAGCCTAAAACCGAGAAAAACGGTTCACAAAACTGTGACGGAAACTTGAACCCATTTGCAGGCAGCAAGGAAGGAAAATATCAAAGCATATTGTTAAGTCTTGATTGTGCCAGGGTGGAGTCATCTGCATAATGTAATGTTATATTCAAAGTCTCTTTGGTGTGAGGGGAAAATACATGGCTCTTCTTGGAATCTATCACAGTTTAGATTATTTAACCTTTATTTTATACAGTATGCTAATGAGGCAGATAAAAGAAATACAGACACAGCAAACACTACCGGAGTTCATTTTGCAAATGCACTGTTTTACACAAAGTGTATGAATGAGTTAAAAGGCTAAGCTTAAAACTGTTCACAAAAATGATCTAATCAGGCTAAAAACAAGGAACACATTGAATTGTCTTGTTGTTTTGTGGCTGCAGAGCTACTCACTGTTCAAACTAGTGTTTGTTTGTTAAGTTAGATTAAAAGAATGGTTCTGTGACACAACGACTGTCTTATTTGTAGCCTTAATCTCTATCCCAAAACACATGAAAACAAGATCATCTGTAGATAATACATTTCAACAGATAAGTCCTCAAAGTGATTGGATAAATTGGACATTTTAATCTAAATTGATCAAATACAGCTGCAGAGGAAGATCATATGGTAGGAATGAGATCTGCAGAACAGCTGACAGTCATGTAACTAAAATGCACTAAAACTAACATGTTTAAATTGAAAAATAAACACTAAAAATTTAGCTAAGTCAGATGCTATTCCACTGCTACCTTGTTGACTGGTGTGCCTTGTAATATCTCATTACATACTGTACATAGCAGGAGATCAGCATGTGCACATGCTTTTCACAAACAAGAGAGCAAACGACAAACTGTACTTCAGTTATTTACTGATGAATCAGAGTCCAATCAGATGAGGCTGTATTCAGAGGAGGCAGCCAGGCTCCACACATGGTGGCTCGCTCCACATGCCTGTTTACAGGAGCCCAGATGGAATCACTGACAGGTTGAGCTCTGTCCTGCACTGCTGCTTGCTCTTGTCCATTTCATTCTGATGATGACAGGTCTGAGTGTAGAGACAAACCTGAACCTTTTAGCCCAAGTGTAACTAATGCTGCTGAATCTTGTATTCACGGTGATTAATCATTTTATGTACGTGTGTTGGCATATTTAGAACATCCACTCTAGACAAAATGTACTCCTGTAGCTGTACTCTGTTAAGTGCTTCTGTCCTCTAAACGCACACACTCTAAAAACTGCATTGTCATTAATTATGACATATTAACATCCTTTCTCATTGGTTTCCTGGTAGCAGGGTGAGTGATGATACAATATGCAACTAATGCTGCTGCTGCTGCTATTTTCAGCTTTACAACAAAGCTCTTGTCCTGTTGTTTGTTGTGCTGTCATATCTGTTGGTCCAGGAGTTGTCAGAGGAGCGCAGTTCTCCACCGCTACTCGCAGTCAACGGGCCGGGCGAGGAAAAGCTGTTTCGCAGCAAGAGTGCTGAAGTGGAGCTGACGGTGGAGAAGGAGAGGGTCAAAAAGATGCTGTCTGAAGGGTAAAGACATGTTTTAAGTTAATACCTCGTATTGTCTGGAGAATTGACAGCTTAAAAACTTTAATTACCATAAGACAATCCATTATGAGCCTTTCTCGAATTTTAACATTTCATTGTATTTTTTATGTGGTTTTAGTTTGTTGACCTAATAAACCTTTTAGTTTGCATTAAACGGTAAACTGCAGTGATCAGAACATCCGGTCAGACTCTGACAGGATCTCATTTTAACATTTTAAGAGACATGTCCAATTAGATTTCAACTGTAAGGTTGCACATGCATCCATGCTGCTGGTATACAGTCATAAAATATTCCATTCCTCTCCATTATAATGAATATTAACTTATAAGACTAGAGTGCGCTAGAGCTTAAGGCCACGTGTGCATCAGTGGATCTCTGTGCGTAACATGTCAGTGGAATCTGCATTTCCTTTACAAAGATCATTGTTTTTACACCTCCTTTCTGCAATCTTTAAAGTAAAATATACTCTTACGGAAGAGTGTGGTAGAAAAAAGGTTTTATTCTATTTGACAGCTCTACTGCTATAATCAATATTTGATGAGTATACAAATTCTACCTCAATTCCTGCCTTTTTTCCAAAAACCACCAAAACAAAAAATACAAAAATTATTACAATATTATGAAAAACAATCGGCCAATCTAATAAAAATACTCAGGCATGGACAATTCCTGGTGTTCCACTTACTTGATTTGGCATGAGGCAGATCCAAGTGAAGGATGTCATGATGGTGACATCACAGAGTGTGTCCTATGCCCCTATAGATGCAATGATATAGCAGCTGATTAGTGGCATTAATGGTGTTTTTGTACATATGGTCTGTCTGAGAGCTTTCTAGTCTTTTTATTTATTTAATATTTATTTGACATCATGGGATAGGCAGACAGCTAAAAACAGAAATAGATAGAGAGACATAGAGACAATATTTATACTCAAAGCTTCTGATTTTTATGAAAGAATATTGCATTTTGTTTACCTCAACACATGCAGCATAAAATGATTACGACAATCTGTAACAATAATACAGGAAGCAACAGAGGCATGAAATAAAATCAAGCTGCAGACAGAGCAGCAGATCGGTGCGAGGGGTCGTACTGGATTGTAGGTTTTTATTCGTTACAGTTTAGAAAGTTTACTGCAAATGCTTTAATCCAGTCTTCAACCTCCA
The DNA here is from genome assembly GCA_037577475.1 of Chaunax sp. Z400. NCBI lineage: Eukaryota > Metazoa > Chordata > Actinopteri > Lophiiformes > Chaunacidae > Chaunax > Chaunax sp. Z400. Next base: position 21,138,406 of record CM075188.1, on the reverse strand, counting down.
GTTTGAGCAGATTTAAACGCCCAGAGCACTTTTTGGCGCTCACTCCAGTGATTTCTACAGTGAATGAATCTTTCTCAAACCAGCACTAACACAGACCATTCTCAGACCTCTGCCAGAGGAGGAGAGAAAACAACCATTATGGCATTAAACTGCAGTCACAATGCTCTACATTTCTTATTTCAGCAATATTTATGTGTATAAAATGTTAATCTCCATCACAATTCTGATTGTTTTCCTTCTTTAAGTGACTCTAGTAGATCACGAGAAAATAGGAAAAAATGTTCAGTCCAGATAATTGTGAAAATGTCAACATGGAAAGAAAACAAGCTGGATCCACACCTTAAACAGATCACTTCTCCTTCCCCACATGGCCCAACTCTTCACCAAAATTCACAGACAGCTGTTCACAGGTTTTCCAGTTATCCCTCTAACCAACAAAACTGAAAACACAACCTTCTTGGCACAAGGAAAGAATTTTACAGCGACAGAATGTGTTCTTTGTGGATTTATTCTTCAAACAATCCCTACTGTTATCCGTCTGCTATCACTACAACTGAGGGGTTTCTCTCTGGAATACTGCTGCTTTATACTGCTGCATAAAATGAAAAATATTTGGTTAACTGTATTTGTATCTCGGTAAGGTGTGGCTCTAGCAGAGAGAAGCATCACATCCCCACTAACTCAGAGTCCCAAAAATGCTGGTGTCTGCATGATTCCTCTTTTGTCACAGAGAAATGAATCCAAATGTAAAGCGAACATACTCAATATTATTGTGATAACAAATGTCAAATCGAAAATGGTCACTCGCAGCAATTAACCTGCAGGGAATTAGCACCCAAATCTGCAACCCTGCTCGTCACCCTCCTCTTTAGTCAGAACTTGACTGTTTTGGTTCACTCTCAACATTCACTGGGTCACTTTCAGCCACAGCAGGCAGCTGTTATCTGTGGAAATGAAAACCTCTTAAATCTCATTGTACGCTACCTGCCCAGCACCAAAAAGAAGAAAGATACAGCTAAGATACTAGAGAATGTGATGGAACAGATATTTCCCTGGTGGAGGCCAAGAACAGACCTAGAAGAGAGTTCATGTTGAATTTATATTCATCAGATGGACAGAAACATGTCTCCAAATGAATAAGCAAATGAATAAGCCCGCCAGCTGATTTGCTGATATGTCTATATTTTGTGTTCACAGCTTGTTTCCACTGCCTCCAAGTGGCCAAAAAAAATCACTTATTACAGGTTAAAAGAGTACAGCAATTTATTGTTTATTGTTTGTTTATTGATCCATGACAAGATTCACAATCAAAAGTAAAGACAAATGCACAATCAACCAATATCACACATGGAGACCAGCTTACTTGTCATGATAAGTAGTTGCTATAGCCTAAATAATACTGGCAAAAATAACACAATGAAATGAGTTCAGTTCTGGTTTGTGGCTATAATTTAAAAAAAAAATCCTTTGGACCATTTTGACCAATAATGAGTTTCTTTGGTCCCAACCTGGAACCAAAAAAATAGCAGGTCTTCATTCACCTAAGTGCAAACAATGACAACATCAGTGGGCATGTCATAATTGGGCCATGCTTGTTATTTTCTTTGGATAGAACATACATCTGTAACGACAGGACAAAAGCTAGAAGGTAATTAGTGTAATCTGCTGTCCTCCATTGTGCATTGTGCGATGCCCTCTGTTGATGATGCACCCTTGATGACAATGGCTCTGCTCACAGCTGGTGGAAGTGATCTGTTTCGCTCAACAGCACCAATTCTACACAGAATGGTTCAAGAACCAGAGCTAATTTGTTTGAAAAGGGGACCCGAAGGAGCCTTTTAACTATGTCAAAGTTGGCAACTACTGATAAGACAGTAGTTGTTAATTACAGGCCGGATCTTCTCCTTATCACTTTCTGAGGTGAGCTACTGGGTCTCCAAGCCCCTCAATTCTATCTATAACATACGTTTTAATGTCTTCCCTGGCTCTGTTGGATATTCATTAAGTCTTATAACATCACGCTGATGACGTCACTAGAAGACAAGTTGTTAACAGAAAGCCTTCGTTGCAACTTGGCCTCATGGTATTTGAGAGATACAGACATTTATCAAGCTAGAAGGATCTAAGAAAATTTCTCAAGTGTAGAATTCAGAGTCCTGAAGTGCAGCATATTTTCCATGTTTGGGTCCAATCAGACTGGATTTTGACAGGTGAAGTTGACTTGGTATGGCAGAAATCAGGCTAGACAGGCTATAGAGCAGGTAGGGCTGCAAACATGAATTATGGAAGCAAGGTATGAGCAGATTATTGACCAATTGAGAGGATGCAGTGCTCGGGTTCTTCAGGACCAGGAGACGGTGTCACTGGCCCAAGGTGTTTGGAGCTTGACTTGATATGAATAAAATGTAGCCCTCAGAGAAAATAACTCAGCCATGTAAGCAGTGCTCCCCTCTCATGTGTTTTGGTGTAAAAAAAAAAAAAGAAAGAAAAGAAGCTCACTTTCAACATCATTGATAATCCAGAGGAGCAGCAATGAGCCATTTTAAAAACAATTTTGACACAAAGGAAAAAGTGCAGTCTACCTGGAAACCACAAAACAGATGGACACCGCTCCCAGTTCAGCAGTAGTAGCAGCTTATAATTATCATTATCATGGTGCCAATTATTGAACATTTCAACGTTCCATCTGAGATCTGAAAAAAAACCTCATACTGTGCTGCTTTACAAACCAATTATCCCACCAATTTTATGCTGCAATTATTATAAGCTTACACGGGTTTAAATCTCCTGTTGCCATGGTGAGTAGTTGTATGGGTGCCAAGCTGTTACTTTGGCTATCATGGCAGAGACTCTGTTAACTCTGTTCTCATGTGGAATCCCTCTGGTTTATTAAATATTCCCATGTATTTATGTCTTTTTACCAGCACACAGGACCTGATCTATCCACATGTTAATAAAAGATATCACATCACCTTTGTTGTTTTTATAGTTTCCAGTGTGAAGAGACCTGGGTTGGTCGTCACATGTTTTATTTTGATTTCAATCCTTCATAAATAGCATGTTTGATAGATTCCCTTTCAACTGTTAATGGAAGCCTAAAGTGTTAGGTAGGAATGGAGTGATCTTACACTCCTTAAGCTTATTCTGTTCAAAAGATATGAACTGTCAAATGTGTTTTATGCATTTGTGAGGACCATGTCCATTGTGGGGTTGGTAGTCACACACTATAGGGTTGGATGTCCCCATGTTATTTTAATGAAGAAAAAAAACAGGCAATCTTAAAGAATTTTAAAAAACTCATTGATATTTGTGTATTATTATATCCTTATATTATCAAAAATGTAATAACTAGACAGCACTCAGGGAGTGCAACCTCCACCAAGGTAGATCTTTATGTCATTGTACCCAAAAGAAACAGTCCCATGATAGTTTGCCTGTCAACCTGCCCCTAGAATCTGGAATCACATTGGTTTCATTATTAGTTTGGTAGTTGTTCAAGAAAAACAATGTCTTCTTAAGTCTCTAGCTCAGTAACTTTGGAAGATACACCAGATTTGACACCTAACTGAATGGTATTGTTTTTTCTGTGTCTCTGCAGGTCCATGTGCGAGATAAACCTGGAGGCTGAACTTTTCACCCTGCAGGACAGTAACGCCAAGCTGGTGGCAGCACTGCAGGAAGCCAACAGCGGTGTGGAGCAGTGGAAGAAGCAACTAGCTGAATACCAGGAGGAGACTGATCGCCTCAGAGACCAGGTGACGCATAGGTGGTGATGTCCAAAGGGTGAACAGATAAACACCTCGTAATATAATATCCCTGATGCTAAAAACAATGCAGGACAATTCATAATGATTGGTCAAGACTGTGACTGTTGAGATGTTGTGATAGTTTAAATGTTGCAAAGCAAATATTCTGTTAGTGAAAGCTGTGTTGTGTTGAAACGTGCGTTTATTCTTCTCGCATCACATTAAAGTGTTTGCAACTCAGTTAAGGTCACGCCCGTTCATATAAACAACAATGCACAAGAGGATTTTTTTTTTTATTTCAAGAAACGTCAAATGTTTTTTTTATATCTTGGATATCTTGCAAAATATTGATAATAACCTCACCAAACTTTCCAGAAATATTAACCATGATAAGTAGTGGTGCCTTTTGATATTTTGAATTTCATACTAATTTTATTTTTTCCATTGAAGCATGTCGTTTTAGGTGACTCTGAAGGGAGGTCATTTTGTTTGTAATATATCTCGCAAACTATACATTCTAGCTTCACCATACTTTACATTTATATTAGTCATGATAAGTAGTTGTGCCTTCTAATATTTAGAATTTTCTACAAACCTTATTTTTTGAGTTTTCAATGGAAAGATGATTTTAAGGTGACTCTGAAGGTTGGTCAGTTTCTCCACAGCATATGTACAAAACAATATACACTACTCTATGTGCTACTGCAGATAGCTAATCAGATTTGGGGGCTAAAAAGAAGTATTTTGTTGTATAGATGTAAAATGTATGTAAATGCATGTAAAATTTACTTGACTGGAACACAACTTCAGAGCACAAGTTCAACTATTGACTGGAAGTTTAAAAAAATTTCAGATATATACATTACAAACATCGGCATCATCAGAAACAGATATTTACTGTTGTCTTGGTTGGTGCGGGAAATACAGAGTGTCAAGAAAATCACTTCTGACTTTTACTTAAAAATGTAAGATACAGGTAACCCATGACAACTTAAATAGGACAGGATAGTGTTTTCATATCAGTGTTTTCATATCTGCTTTTTGTCAGTCTCTCAACACCCAAAAGAGGAAATCTTTCCAGAACAAGTCACTTGATAAACTAGTTTGTTACATCTTTTATTTAGGGCATTTACATCAGCTGCACAGTAGTTCTTGTCAGTGTAGTTTCCATATTGTAAACCTAAAGTATAAAGTTAGAGGCAAAAATCTTGTAATTCCCCCTATCAATGATAAAGAATCCCTAAAGAATCATCTGAACCTGAACCTGAACCATCTGATGATGGTCTGGATCACCACCGCCATTCCCTAACTCTCAGAAAATGTCATCAGAATCTGTTCATAACTTTTTAAGTTGTCCTGCAAACAAACAGACAAAACAAAACAAACCAACACTGGAAAAAAAAAAAAAAACATTGCCTCCATGACAGCGGTAATAAAACTCACAAACATCTGGTAAAAAAGGTAACAGAAATAGGTAATAGTAAAAAGAAATATTTTAAGAGAGTATTATTCACAGTGTGCATTACCAAGGAACTATAAACTAGACATGCAAAATAAAGTTCATTTGCATTATAACCTATTACTTATTATTATTATGTGTCTGCATATTGTTTAAAATGACAAGTCAGCATGGGATTTTGTTCAATGAAACATTTTCCTATCGTTCCCTCAGAATGTGACCACTCAGCAAATGGATATTATGCAGATTTCTAACTGCATCTCTATATCTATCAGCATACTAAAAACCCCATGGGAACACGGTCTCTTCCAAACTGCACATCAATTTTTCATCCAGCCCCCCTCCTTTGGATATTTCTGTTGACAAGCTCCTGTAGTGGTCGCAGGGCCAGAATGCAGACATCTCATCTTTAATTTAGAGAGGGTAAAATTATGCCCTTGGTCAAGCTTAAATAGGCTTCTTCAATGCGACAGCATTCAGCACTGCTGCAACCGCTCCGCAATGGAGTTATCACCAGCAGTGACAGAAAACTGGCCCTTTATTTTTAGCCCACATTGTGGTTTCATCGATCATGTGGTGAAGGTAACCCCCCTCCAAACACATACACACACACACACACACACACACACACACACATACATCCTGCAACAATGTCAGCCAGGTGGCTGGAAGTAGAGCAGGCCTCCAGGGTTTGGCAAAAGGGTGCTGAGGGGGGCAGAGATGCATTTCTATTTCTCTTTCTTTTGGGGACAGGACACTCTATTTTGCCCCAGTTAGAGGATGAAGATAAATTACCATAGCAGCGGAAGGAGAGAGGTTGGCTGGCTTTTTCTCCTTCATCATACTCTTGGCTTCACACATATTTGTGTTCATACACCGCAGAACGGTTCAGGGTTTATTCTCTTACTTGACGCTGGCCCCTGCTCAGTTTAAATAAGAATTAACAACACATGGAGTATGATACTTGTGGTATGATGTGATATATGTTATATTTTTAGAATTGTACTGTAGGATGCATGAATAGTTTTTGCTTTCATTTCTGCTTTATATTTCTTTATATTTTTGCCTGCTCTAATGTCAATATGCAGTTATATATGATATATAAAAACAATAACAGCAACCTAAACTATAACTCCTAAAAAAATATATCAAAGAGCTAAAGTATGAAATATAACTATGTTTGATTTTGCATCTAAAACCACAGTTTTAGTGTGACTGTATCATTTACCTTATTGTTTGTGTATGTGAGTTATGGGGATTATTTGTTTTAGAGACTCAGATTTCTTTTTAAATGTTAATCAACTTTCTATATTCTAAACTAACCAATTCCATAGATAGACATTTTATGGGCTCTTTAACATTCATCAAAAACTGACTAAAGAGCCTTTAAGAAAATTCCACCCAAATCTAATGTATTCTTACCATGGGCGACACCCTACCTCTATATTATTTCATCAAAATCTGGTCCCAATTTTTGGAGTCATCCAGTTCCAATTTTTTTTGTTTTTTGTCTTGTGTTGCATTTGTATTGAGATTTTATACAGCTCACATCTCTTAGACATATACACTATTTCTATTTTATTTTATTTTTATTCTATTTAACATCCCCTGTCAATATATAGAGTTAATTGTTTCTGGGAACATACATTTTTTTTAAAAATCAGAGGTTTCTCTCTTCATGTTTTCATATGTCTTGTTCAGAGAGTTGGTTCCTCTGGGGACAGTAGCTGTCACATAAGAAGGGGTTGAAACATCTGGGATCATGAGGGCCCCACCCTTCCTTCATCCTGTGGTAGATTTCTGAAGCTTGGCTTAGATGGTGTGCGATGTAGCATCATGTGGAATCTATAAAGAGCCACTTTGAAATTTCCTGTGAAGACGCAGAGGAGATGCTAATAGGAAGGGATGGGGAAATATTGACATGGGAGCAGGAAAGCCTCTCTGTCCGCACACCACACACTTACATTTCAGACATTCAGTGAATTTAAATGCAAGCAGCAAGGAGTAACAAGCATTTGCTACCCTTTTTTAAAAAAATTCCCTGTTTTCTTTTAAAATAAAATCTTTTCTCTTATATTCTTTATTATGTACTATAAATTGTCAATACAAGGGCCTCAGCAAAATTTCTACATATTAGAATCAAGTCAATTTTATTTCTATACTGCCAAATCACAACAAAAGTTTCATGGCACTTACCAACAGAGCAGGTCTAGCCTGTATTCTTTATTCTACATTCTCTGCATTCTACAGAGACCCAACAACTCCCCCATGAGCAAGCACTTAGTGACAGTGGTGAGACAAAAATGGCCTTTTATTAGATCCCAAGTAAAGGTGGGCTGCCCTCTGCCTTGACTAGTTGGGTTGAGAGAGTGAAAGTGAGAGAGAGAGATGGGTGAGAAAGAGGGAGAGACACACAAATGTACCATAATAACAACTATAATAATTGGAAATATTTCAAATAGTAGTATCTATAATATCTGACATGCACAAACAAATTTGATACATTTAATCCAATTAAAGCAACACTCAGAATACTGAACTTCAGTCATGAAAACTTTTTAATCTAATTATCTTAATGAGAGGACTGTCTTGATTACAATAACAATACATCCTTGATTTAGAGCATATAAACACAGGTTTTCTTTTATTTTTTCAAACTGTTTAATGGTCAGTAGAGTAAAAAAAAAAGAAAAGAAAAAGAAATTATCCACAAGGTCAGAGCCTGCCAGCAATTAAAAAGTCTCCTCTAGGATAATTAAGCACTGTGTGAGTGTGTGTGTGTGTGTGAGTGAGAGAGAGAGAGAGAGTGGTGGAGGTTCAAGAGTGATGATGGAGGGTATGAATCAAGAAGATGTCCTTGATACATTTGTAGATTGCACAGCGGAGTGATGCATGATGGAAGCTAGTAAAGACACAAAATTCAGACTAAATGGATCCATCAACTGTGGATGTGTGCATGTATGTGTGTGTAGGTGGATATGTGTAGGTGATGACCCTCTGTTGTTTTTCCACATATCCATCATTGGTAATCATGTGTGTTTCTGTGCATCTGTACAGTACATGTGCTTATATTATTGTATTTGTACAGTGGTGGCTGTAATGGAAAAACCTTGTAATACTAATTTGACCAATTTCATATCAAACTTTTCATTGTTAAGATGCTGGCATATTGATATTAGCATTTAGTTGAAAGCACTGCTTTACCCAAGTACGGCTTCACCGACATGCTAGCGTGCCTGTAGACTGTTAGTCTTATTATTTGAATACACTGAAAAGCAGGTAAATGAGTTTCATTATTAAGCATTTATTAAGTGTGAGTCTATGTTCCAGGTGGAGGAGCTTGAGGCCCAGCTGGGACATCCTGCTGCAGCACAGACTGGTAAAGAAGAGCTGAGTCAGTCATTGGAGGAGCTGAAAGCCCAGCTGAGTGCCAAAGACCAGGCAAGACACTGTCCAAATCAATTTACCATTCTAAAGGGGACTTCAAACGGGAAGGCCAGTGTATAAGAAAGCCTCAATCTCCATCTAATGAAAGAAAAAACTCTGGAGACATTTAGTTATTTACCAAATGACAAGTTTTAGTTCCAGTTCGAGTATTTGTCCTCTGAATCATCTTTAAGGCTTTTCATTAAATCTGTCTGGTTCCAAAAGATAATAAAAATCCAAGCAGATGTGCCTTTTGGTTTTGTACTTAATGCCCCTCTTGGTTCTTTATCTTAAAGAACTCAATTTATTTTTTGGGGCACTACCTTTCCCATCATCTGAAAGAGTTCTACTTTTGGCAATACTATTTGTGGCAAAGCCATTGTAGCATGTTTCCTCTGGGAGGTTGAATACCCCTCTTCCCAAATCAAGATGTCCCAAATCTTGTCACCGACCCCGGTTTGTGATAAATGAATCATCTTCTTTTAGAGCCATATGAAATATTCATCCCTGTTATTTATAAACAGGTATGGCGAATGTGTGGGAAGGTGGTGTGAAAATGGTGTTGTGACATTTTAAAATGATTGTGCTTTCAGGAAATTCACAATCTGCAGAGCAAGAAAACAGATGTTGCTGAGCTGCAGAAGGAGAGAGAAGAGGCCATGCAGAGACTCCAGGTAAACTGTCTACTGGCTGACAATGTTGTTTCTCTCTTCAGTAAAACTTGTTTGCAACACAACAACAAAATAAATATGTTTTGAACTGCATTAGTCAGCTTAGGTTACACATTCTCCCTAATATTCCTAGAGAGAATAATCCACAAAGACTTATAAGTAGTTAAAATTCTGTGTGTTTTGACTACTTAAGTATTTTTTGCATAATTGAGAATATAGGTTTGTGTGACAATGTCGTAAGAGAGTCTAAAACGTAGCATAGACAGACTTTCAGCAGACCATCTTTAAAGCTGCAGCTCTTAAAAAGCATGATGAATGGGACTGGTTGGAAACACTTATTTGTTACCGCAATTCTGTGGAACACTCAGGGATAATGGGAGTTTTTTTCTTATTAAAATGCTAAATTTGTATTGCACATATTGGTTATCCTCATCTTCATTTTTCTATTGTTACTTAATCTAGTTTATCTTATTTTATATAACAGCAAAAGTAGGAAAACTACCTCATTAACATGGAGGGAGATACTTTTTTTTGCCATCAGTAGTTATGAACCTGTTGCTAAAAGGTCACCAGTTCTGTCTTAAAAAGATTTTTTAAGGTTTTTTACGTTTCTCTTTTTACTTAAAATTTTTTTTTTTTAAACGTTTTTCCATCATGGTATCAGTTGGTTTGATATGTGTAAAATAGAAGCTTCCTTATAGTAAGAAACACAGTAGTCTTGCTGAACACTGACCATCTTACATGCTGTTTTCCAACAGAGAAGCGTAGCTGACTAATGGAAAGTCAAAGCAATGACACTGCACCGATGAAATAAACAGCACAGTTCAGACCTGCAGCAGAGACTCAGTACAGGAGAACGGAGGACTTATAGGACAAAACAAATTATATTGAATTTCCAATTCTAATCCCAGACATCAAACCTGATGCATATTTCATATATCTTTTGTCATTCTTAGTAACGCTGTCATTTGTGAATTATCTTTATTCATATTTGACATTTTCTGTCCTTGTGTTCATTCCATAATCTATTCATTGCTGCATTGGGCTCACAGAATAACCTCATAAAACTCAAATTTGCACATTTAAATGTACCATATAAACACGTCAAAACAGATATCAGTAAGCCCTATAGGGCATTCACAGTAACGTTTGATGCAGTCAGCAGCCACACAGGGAATGAAGAATTCACAGACAGGTAAGTTAGGCTGAGCTGGTTCTTTTTCATTTCTATAGAAGTAATAAAATACTTTACTTGGATCTGCTCCAAAGCTGTCATTGCTACGACATACAGTACATCTGGACTATGTTAATGTTGAAATGTTGAGTAAGTCAGAAATATACAAATGCTATACAGTCAAGCACTGGGTTAAATTATACTTGTCAGCACTAAACTTGGGTTACAGATGTAACATGGTGGCGCAGTGGGTAGCACCTTTGCCTCACAGCAAGAAGGTCCTGGGTTCAAATCCAACTTGAGGACCTGGGACTTATACGTGTGGAGTTTGCATGTTGTGCACGTGTCTGCGTGGGTTCTCTCTGGCTTCTCTGGCTTCCTCCCACCACCAAAAACATGCAGTAGAGGTGAATTGGTGACTCTAAATTGACCATAGGTGTGAGTGAGAATGGTTGTCTGTCTTTCTATGTGGCCCTGTGATGAACTGGCGACTTGTCCAGGGTGTATCCTGCTTGTTCAAGTCACATTGGAATTACCAAATCTAACTTATAAATAAGATTCTCAACATCCAAGTTGGATCATAAGTCATAAACAGTCATGGGAATCCTTCCCATTGTAAGCTTCCCTCCCACATGACGTAAACACAGCATCACAGCGGCACCTCAGGGGCCAATCGGATTTCAGCTGGGGCCACTGCCCTACTGGCCCCACCCCTGAATCCGCCCATGATTATAAACCTTCAAGAGCATTGGTTACTCATGTTAATATAACAGTAACACAAAGGACATGTGCAGCTTGGACAGTAATTACGCAGAAAGAAAATCAAAAAATGCATCTAAATGAGAAAACTTGTAACCATTTCTAATGTGTCTGCAGGATGTGGAGAGACGAAACACAGAGTTGGAGGATCAGGTTCAGAGTGCCGAAAAGACGCTGGCCTCCAGCCAAGAGGAGCAGGCAGAGGCAGAGGTCGAGGTGCGACGTATCATGGAAGTTCTGGACGTCAAAATCTGTGACCTGAACGACCTGAGACAGGGCCTGGCGAAGCTCATCGACAAATAGCAACAGCAGCAGTTGGTCTGCATCTCCACATTCAGCACTGGTTCCACCCATGTAGCCTTAATTTGTGTTTTACTGGAGCATCAGCAGAGCAGCAATCAAAGCAACATGGTGGAAAATGTGCAGGCGTTTATTTTCATTGATCTGTTTTTGTTTTTTTGTTTTTTTAGATTTAAAGCATCTGAAAACTCTTGAAGGTGCAAAATAAAACATTATAATATACATTATCGTCACATTAATACTGCAACCTTGGTACGATGGGAATTAGGAGTTGGAAATATGGTCAACTTGGCTACTACAACTTCTTTTACATATCATAGTTCCCAGAAGCTGCAAGTTCTTTTTTTTCACACCAGGTATTTACTCTTTCACCATCTGCCATCACTGCAAACTCTGCAAGCATTAGATCTATTTGCTCAGGAAGAATATTGCGCTGGTGCCGTAGCAATCCAGTGTATTTTGTCAAAAAATTATTTTTCTGTTAGAAGTGAAAAGTTCTTAGAAGTGGCTGCTTGAAGATGAATCCTTCTCGTTTTTTCCCCCAGTGATTGTCTCAGTTGTTTTTAGTAATTATTCTGATGTCTCAAAAGGATTGAGGTAATGGTTTACTTGTCACAAATAATACAAAAAAATACCCTTAAAAGAGGGGTTGCACCAAAACTGATTTTGAGTTTGCCAGTTTGCAAAAGTAGACATTTCCAACAGTTATCACAGGACTTGTATTAGTGTATCCAGAATAGCAGTAAAGCTAGGAATAGATTAAAAGATTTAGCTGAAAACCAGTAGTGCTGTGTTTTTGTGCAGAGCTGGAGGTCTGAACCATTCAACCATGTCTGAGCACAGACAGTAAAAACTGCAGTCCTGTCTTGTAACATCAGGACTTGAGATAAAGACTTTATGGACAATTACATTTTTACATCTGTGCTAAAAATAAATGTTTGCCACAATTCTGGACATTTATATGAAAACAAAGCAACAGTCTTTGTTTTTTTTTGGCAGAAGACTTTTTAGTATTAAACTAATAGTCTAAGACCTACACACAATAGTCCTGAAATGCATGTTCTCATAATGTTAATGGTAGATATCAGAGGTCACTGTTAGACTACCAAGAAAAATTAAGACAAGCTTTACAAGTAAAATGTCTACTTTTACACAATAACAACTTCGTGCTCATCCTTAAACACTGTGGAGATGCACACAGTAGGAGTTGGTTGAGGTAAGAACACATGGAAGAAAAGACCCTGAATAAAGCCAGCTTCAGTTCACCATCAGCAGCCTGGACTGGCCCTTTTCCAGCCAGAACATCAACCAACTCAGATGCAACAACCTGCTCACATTCTGTCCTCTCAGGATGTTCAGCCTATGAATTATTTGTTCATGTTTTCATGAAGACTCCTCTTTCTCACCACTTACTCTATTATTCATGTTCATCGATAGGTTACTCACAGTCTGGATGGGAAATCAACAATGGCTACGAGCTGACTTGTTAGAAATTTCAAGCTGTGGCTGGAAGGTTTGTCCTCCTCAATAGGCCACATTGACAGGTAAATCAGCATGTGAGGGAAAGGTTCTGATGTCATTGCTGACATAGAAACACTGCTTTCCCACCCTTATCTTGTTGAGCTGAACCTAAGGTTGCATTTGATAATGTTTGTGCCAACTTTTACTTTTGTTTACATACGTCAGAATTTCACAAAATTATCCACTTCCACTTTATGTTCTTTCTCTGTTTTGCTCTGCACTACCAATTGCCATAATAGTAATAATACCCCTAGGGAGAGATTCTGCAGAGCTGCAGAGCATAGATCACTATGAGAGCACTGCATGAGCCCTGCAGAGGGAATGTGAAGCTTTTTTTGTCTATGTATTTGTGTACACTAAACTTAACAGCCTGCAAACAGAGACTGCTCAAGCTGAAAAGCACAATTGCATTAGTTTTAAGTGGGTACTTAACTGATTTGTATTAGAACATCTGATGCACAATATCTATCTATCTTTGCTTAACACCCCCTGATGAGTTGTTGATTTCCTCATTTGACTGTATTATATGCACAGCTAAGGTGCTGTATTTTGCAACTGATGATGCAGTAACTACCCGGTCCATAATATCATGTTAAAATGGGATTTAAACAGGTCATAATTAAACCTGTTAATGTAATAAGCTACCAGATAATGTCATAGCACCTAACTACAATTGTCTGCAAATACTTCTGCAGTTCAACAAGCCCAATACAGTAATAGTGTTAATACGTTACAGCATTACATAAATGTTTTATTATTAAATCATTTCATTACACTGATGTTTCATCATTTTGACAAGTTACTGCACTATGAGAGTTCTAACATCAGCTGCTACCTGCAAGCGTCACTGAAATACCAATAAACTTTATAGCATAGATGCCTGTTCATAGTTCGTACAAGTAATCTGTAGGAAATGAGCCCTATAAAGCCCTATCTCATCCATTTAAGCATCATCAAGGTTGTTTTTAAGTGTGGTCTTTTTTTTTTAATGGCCTCATTAGATTATGACAGATTATTACCAGCCTTTTACCAAGCATGAAGAAAATGCGTCAGATGCTATCAGCTCCTCAGCACAAGCTCCTCATGGTTGCTGTCAGGAACAATTTGCTTCATAACGGCCTCATTCCAGTACTCATTAACATTAATACACAATAACATTGTGTGAATGTGTGAGGAGAAGTTTCCGTAGATACAGAAAGGGCAACAGGGAGAATGTCCTCAAACTAAGACTAAATTTCCCTCCAGGTGTCCGACCACTCAGGATTCAAATTTAAAAGGATTCAAATACATTCTGGGGGAATGTAGGAAATCACCAGCTACGCTTTAAGAGTCAGGTTGAGGGTAATTGCTCATGCAACAAAAAACTCCAATTAACTGGAATAAAATTTGTTTGAATATCTGTGGGTGGAATCCTGTTTACACTGGAGTAAGGCCTTTTATAAGATCTGTTGCCAGTTAAGAGGGCGAATGCAGTACCAGATGCAACACTATCATGCTGAAGCAACATCAGCTGTAATGAACACCTTCTGTATGATGCCGAGGTTCACGAACAGATTTTTAAATTCATGGTCTTCACTCAATGTCTGAAACATTTGACCTTTCAGTATGACTTAAAATACCTCAGATTTTACTTTCATTTAAATTTTGGTAAATAAGAGGAAAGCTGTCATCTGGTGTTGGTCAGTTCAAGGCCACGATTTTGTTTCACAGGAGTAACTGAATTGAGGTTAGAAAGGATTTGTATGGAATCTGACAATGTGAGAGGAGTTCCTTATATTTGTATAAAACTGTTTAACATTAAAACTGTCATGCAGTCACCACTGTGGTCTTTTTTTGTGATGGGAGGGAAAGAAACTCAGGGTTGTGTTGTGCAATTCAGCATTCCTACTTTCTCACACGATCTTGTGTCGTTGACCATTTGTTTCCTAACCGACTTTGGTATTCCAACGTTTCAGTCAATAATGAAAACACTGAGCTGACAATTTTAAACTTCTAATGAGCAGAGGCTGATGCATTGGGCAGTGCTACTTGCTATGCACCAGCAAGTGTGGGGAAACCTTTTTGAATGGGATTCATGTCATGTGTGACTCCAATGCTGATAGTGTTAGAAATTAGCAGGACCAGAGCGGGATTTGTCATTTAGATTCAGTCATGTTGAAAGATCTTTTAATCTGCATTGTTAATGATGTACTTTGAACATGTGGCATTATTTATAATGCAGCCGTATCACTTCATGGTAACACAAAGGGAATGTGCTGCTTTTTGCAGAAAACTGGAATTAAATTGGAAACCATTGCCAACAAATAGAGCAGCACAGCGTCTGAGATGTTCTGCAGTGTACCGTTTCAATCAGTGCCAGTTCCAAGCACTAGGTTTACTTAATTATCACTTTACCTGAACAGGCCTCTAACAAACTACTTGCCAAACTCTGAATTATGCAAACACTGAGGTTTATCGCACCAGATTTATCTGGTTTTAGTTTTGTTACCTTTTTTTGCAGTTAAAAAAAATCACCCTGCAGAGCGACACAACCATGCGTTGTAAATGTGAATTCAAATTGAGCAAATATCCTTTTTCTGCGAGTAAATAATATAAGTCAGACAAGCGGCACTGTTTTCTTAATTTATTTGAACACATACTGGCATTTAGAATCCATTCAAAATGTCTACTTCAGCTTCTTCTTGGGGCGAAGGTTGTTGGTGTGTCCACATTTCTTCTTGCGGCAGTTGACAGCACGGGGGTGCAGGCGGGCATAGCACCTACAAAACAAGTGTTTTTTTTTTATTTGAGGATTCAGCTCAAATCAAATTATTAAGATCCCCTGAATTCAAATTCCAACTTTTCCAACCTCTTTAAATCTGTCAAGTTCAATAGCTTTATTCATGTGTGCATTATTTTCATTAAACTGACGAACCACACTTACTTGTGGTGCCATGTAAGAAACACTTAAGCCAAAACTTAAATCAACCTCTTACTTGTGAATGCCACTAGTGCACACAATGATAAAATTAAAAACAGACGGCTGCAATTATTATTTTCAGAACTTACTTGCGGCAGATCATCTTGTCGCAATTATACTTCTGGGCCAGCTGTCTGAGAGAAGGCTCGATGATACCACCACGCAGGCGCAGAACCAGATGCAGAGTGGATTCTGGTGGGAAGTCAAGACACCTCAACGTCAATCTCGAGTTCAGTCATCCACAAACAGCTCAACAAAAAGCTTACTCTATCCAAGTATTTCATATGCATAGGCACACTGTAAAAGCATATAGTTGTGGTTTTACAAATATACTGTATGTTTTAGGATGATTTTGATGCACCATCAAGATTTCAGAAAGACTCCTGTTTTGGCCTAAATCTGACACTTTTGTTTCATGATGCGAGGATTGTCTATGGCTTACTGTACATTGAGCTTTTACCTTTCTGGATATTGTAGTCGGATAGTGTACGTCCATCCTCCAGCTGTTTGCCAGCGAAGATCAGACGCTGCTGATCAGGGGGAATACCTGCATACAATATAACATTTGACAATGTATAACTTATGTTTCTATTTACATCAAGTAGATCAATAGGCTGACCACTATATCAAAAGTTCAGTGAATCAAACCAAGTTTACTAGCATAGCTATTATAACACTGACTAGAGGCCCACAAATCCATTCTCCCATCAGACCACTACTGACTTGCTGCTCTTCTTACAGCTTCAACATACGAAAACACGCTGGTATAAATTAAATTGCAAGTATGAGAGAAAAATCATGTCCTTTACAGATATATCTGCACAGACGCATTGTAGGTTGCGAGCAAATTGGCAAGACTCACATTCCTGTGAAAAATGACGGCTCACCTTCCTTGTCCTGGATCTTTGCCTTGACATTTTCGATTGTGTCGCTGGGCTCAACCTCAAGGGTGATGGTCTTCCCCGTCAACGTCTTCACGAAGATCTGCATGTTGGCAGGCTGTGAGACAACACTGACATTAGCTTCTGGATTGACTACCCCGTTAGCCACATATCTTACAATCTCTTTCACATCAACTCAACGTCCTGGAAACATGTCAAAAGGCATTCATTATAAATGGGATGATAATATCGTAACTTAAACTATTGTTTTAGATAAATAGCTGACAGTTATTGTGCTTTTTGGTCAGCAGCTAACGATAATGCTAATGTTAGCAGCCGAGTAGCCTCGGTGCGGGGCCTCGCCACATGCGCACGATTAGCGTAGTTCAGTCACACTATCTTCTATTTTTCTGCCTTCAAACTGAGCTTCTAATAGTTAATACACAATTATTGTCGATATAAGACAACCAATTGATTGCTTTAATCACATTCACATATCTGTGATATCTAAAAACGGATATATATGCAGTAGACAAAACGTGTACGCACCCGGCCGCTAGCTGAGCCTCAACGAAAAGAGAGCGGAAGAGGCTGACGCTGAAATTCGTCACTTCCTTCTGTTAATTCCCTTGCGAATACATTGTTGCGAGTGCATTTTGTTGAATTACATTGTCTATTTATAGTGTTGAAAAGATTATTAACTATACGTCAACGCACTTAATATATTTAGATTAAACAAATTTCACTCATCCAGCCCTGATGGACGTTTAATGCGAAGAGCTGTTGTAAATGAAAATTAAAAGGCTTCAGCTAGAGCACTTGAATAAGAAACAGTTCAGACTATGATCGTCAAAAGCAGCACATATCAGTACAGTGTGTGTCTTTTTTATTTTTTATTTTGGACCGAGAACCAAGGGGGGCGACAGTGAGCAATGTGATTCAACTTAAAAGCTGGTCCCCATCAAAACAGTGCACTAATGTGTTTCCTACTGTATGTGATGATTGAGAGTGTTGAGTCACATCTTGAGTTTTGAGCACCTAAAATGACCTCCTTTTCATTTTTTGGAAAGTACTTTGTAGTATGTGTCTGGACTGCACTGCTCCATAAGTCAAGATTTAGTTTATTTTCAGTTTTCTTATGTGTTTGCGTGCACTTTTAAAAAATGCCAATAGAACAGAGAAAAACAGAGAAAAACAAAAGCCCAAACAAGTTATCAAGTAGTCCCACAAAGTCCATTTAAAGAACATGCACATACAGTATATCTGCACTTCAACATATCAGTATAATTGCATCTTGCATCTTGAAAAGAGGAAACAAGTTCACTCCAAATATCAAGACCCTCAAAGGGAGGGAACCTGTGTCCAGCTGCTTTTTTGTGACCCAAGTAAAGTCAAATAGAGTGTATGTTACACTGTTGGATCTGTTGGAACAGTCTGAAAACCATGAAAATGTGTTTTTTCCTGCCAGAATTTCTGAAGTGTGAGTAGCTGTGTGTGTAATCTTGTTGCAGAATTAAGTTATAATGTAAAGAATGAAGTATAGGTTTGTGCATCTTCTATTCATTGCATATGGCCAGGTAATAGGACAACATGGCATGCATTTGATTCCATGCAGGAACAGCAACAGTAACAACAAAATCGTGTTCAACATGACAGAGGTTTCCATAGTGAGGCATTGTTACATTTTAGCATATTGTAACACACCTGTTTCAGAAGAAGATGGCTAGCTAAACCAAAGAATCACATTAATGAAAGGGCAACACTTCAATATGACTGTGGGCAAAAAGTTCCTCATGTTTACCAACATCCCATTTCTGGACAGTAGTCTAAATATATTCTCAACACGTTTCCAGGAGGACTTCTGACCTTTTTCTTGCAAGAAGGCAGAATCTGTCAATCAGTCCATGCCAGCTCAGGTGGACCACAATGACTTGAGCTATGCAAGGAGTACCTGACAGAGGCGAAGGTGCCATTGCAACATATGACGCACAACCCACACTGGATCACACGTTACACCAACTTTAAGATGCAAACAGACCCTGGATTGGTGACCTTCCTCACCACCCAATCCCAGGAATTCAAGCCGGAAACCCTTACAGCCCAACACCTCCAGCCCACTCCCATCCAACAAACACTGGGCATTCAGAAGATACAGCAAGCGGATAAGCTCCCAGAAATCAGTGGCAAAGTCTCCTTCACTCCACAGCATGGCTCTGCTGCTGTAAAAGCCACAGTTAAACACCGATGTCAGTGACGGCATCCTTAATTTCATTCTGACTCTTTTTTATGAGTAACACAATTAATCCATATAAGAAGAAGGATTCCGTGCCAAAGAATAATGCCAAATGATTGATGTGAACATTCATAGAGTCTGGTTATGAATTAACTCTCAAGAAGTGGACAAACAGCCAGCCTTTCAACATCATCGCCTTGTAATGAATAATAGTTAAGAAATACATGTGAGGGTTCACCTCTGAATTCTGGAGAAGATTGATTGGGCTTTCCCACAATCAAAGGAGATGGACGCCGTAGGAGTTATGTCGTCTCCCTGCATAACAATGACTTCAAGGGAGCCTGAAGCAAAGCTGTCAAATCTATGGAAAACGTAACATTGCAGCTGCTGTTTGTCTTACTATTCACGTAGTTTCACATGTAGATAGCTAGCAGAGGTGTTTGACCATAAGTGTGGTTAGGTTGTGTTTTTTATCCAGTTGATGGGTTAGGTTAGGTTCACTATCAGTAACATTACCTCTCATTTGTACTATGGGCAATCAACTGTAATCTATTACCCTGCATGTTACTATTAAAGTGCTTGTTCAAAAGAAGAGAAATTCGTCCCGCTGACTTCATCATGAATGAATCACAGCTCCTCACAATATATCATCTGTTTTTATAGATTCAACTATGCAACAATATACAAAGTAGGATATAGTAGCTGAACATTGTTAAAACATTAAAAATGTTTCAATATAGTTCTGAATCATTAACAGAAACAAATAATATAGTGTATAATAATCTAACACTGTCCGCAACCATCAGGTACTTTTTTAAACTTTAGGTTCATTATGCTAAATGTGACACTTCCAAAGTTTACCCTAAAATAAAAGTTGTTTTTTTTCATTGTTTCATGGTTACATACCATGGTGTATTATCACTGGTGTACTCACAGCAGATCTAAGAGTTGATTTAGATTCCATCCTAAAGCGGTTAGTCAACATGTTTAAAGAAAACTACCTTTAACTGCTCAGCATGTTCCAGAGGAGCTGTTTTCTCTGACTTCACAGACAGAGAATCCAGAATGCAGGCAGAAGTGCTTTGTGCTCAGCTACGTGCAGTTTAAGAGAAGACGCACTGACCTGGTGTACCAGCACTGTCAGCTTTAAGTAGACACAAGAGCAACAAGGGTATTGACCTTCTTGTGAAATTTTCCATTAAATGGGTGTTAGCAGTATAAGACCATGACTGTAACTGTTTTCATGATGTCTTTACAGCACTCCTCCTCAGTGGTCATGGTTGATCCTGTGAACATTCTAAAAAGAGAGAATACCCACACCACGCCATTCAGTTGGCCCACTCTCTGCTGCTTTTCTGCTTTGCTGGAGAACATCCTGTCATGGGACTGAGTTTACAAAGAGACATCAAACAGCAGAGGAATCCATGGTTGGATATATCTCTTCAGATACTGTATATGTTTTGATATTGGGTGTCAAAAGGTTTTACTGTGTCTTGGATGGGAAAACAGGCTTTTGACTGACATGGGATCTGACAAATGTGTCAGATCCAAAAGTGTGAAATCCTTACCATCTACATAAATCATCTTGTGTTTCTCCTGTATACTTAGCTGTATTTGAGGAAACTGTACAGTGCAAATTGTAAAGTTTGTGCTGACCCAACAGCACTTCAGCATCACCAGTGTACTTCAGTGTAGTGAAACTACACTAAAAAACGACACTCCTACACCTCTGACCTCGCAGCGTCCTAGCTGCAGCCAGCTCATCACTCATTTTGTCATGCAGTGACTGAGAAACACAACTTGTTTTCTTGCTTTTGTGTTCTTGGCCATCGCCTAAGAACCATCCTATTAGTGTGTTTACATTCTCCCATATGCATATTTGAAACAAATATACAGAATAATTTCCCACGTGTGAATATGTAAGTTAATATATGTATACATATATTGCTCTTATTTATTATTTATCCTATTTGATTTGAATTTAATCACATGTGCATATGTTCTATCTGTGTAGCGTGATGGGGACTACAAACTGTATTTTATGCAACCCTGTGTTGCACAAGGACAAATAAAATACCTTTGAATCATTGGAATCATTTGAATGCTTTAAAAATGCTGCTGAGACTTTTAGCAGTAATAGTAATGATAGTGAATAGTGGAAGACTTGCACCTTTCAAGATGGGCACATGCATGCAATTGCTGTACGGACAATAAAACAGTGACAAATAATCTGTATCTTAAGGTGTTACTAAGATCAAATATAAGAAAGAAGAATATAAGAACTTATATAAATATAAGTTCTTCTGAAATTTTCATTCAAACACCGTCTTAGCACAACATATTTTAAATGATGCAAGGAACTCATGGTTATATTTAGCTTCTTTGTATGGTCTCCAGATACCACAAAATCAAGTGATAATTTTCCTTTATAAATCCCAATCCTAACCCTAACCCCTTCTACAAACTTGCATCCAGCTAAATACCCACATTGTTGTTGTATGTTTTTTCAGTGAACTGCATAAAAATTATCATAATCTTACTGAGCTGGTAAATTTTTCTAGATCAGTGTAAGGGTCATCCATGTGTGAAATGTTGAAGCAGTGTGCAAATGCAGCTTTAGCATTTAGGTGGCTTAAACATGAACCTCTACCTTGTCTGTTATTTTTAGGCCAAGGAGGAAAGCAGCCTTGGGCCTAACTGTCCTACATCCACCCTATTTACACTGTCAACGCTAAATGCTAAGAAGTCCAGTGTCCGTTTGTAGAGAGATTCTCCCTCCCTCCTTCAAGCATGAGTGACCACAAAACTCTGTAAAAACAATCTATGTTGTTGCAATAACACAGCGTTGACCCTGAAATGCTGGCTCTGCTGACAAAAAAGTGGGCCAACAAGCAGATGTAAATACACTGAATCTGGAATTCACCAAGCTAGGGAAAAGTCAACAGTGCAGGTATGAGTTTTATATTAGCTGACCGACAAGTTCAGGTTCAGGTCCAAGGGGTACAGCTGCAAGAACATAGTTTAATATTAGATTGAACTTCAGAAAAGACTGTCTGCACCAAAAGACACGCCAAAAAAGAGGCAAATTTTCTGTTATGTCCATGGGATTATAATAAATTATATAATCCATAGACACTGTGTATATTTAAAAACTATTTTCATGAATAAATGATCATTAATGTACACTTCTTGGATCTCATCTACTGTATGACCTTGCTAATTTTAACTGTTTGACAGACATTTGAGATTTGGCATTGGACAAATGTCTATGAAAGTAGTGAGGTTATGTATTACATTGATATAAACTCATAAGAAATGCCAGAAAAATATTTTATTTGTTATGATTACATGGAATTTTATTACTAGGACAACTGCAGTGATGTGGTCATGTCTTAAACCAACACGTGACATGCTAATCATGTGACTCTGTCCAATGGAGTCACATGACTCAAACAACCCAAATAGAGAAAGCATGTTTTACTGAGGTGATCCATAATTCTCTTCTAAAATACATTTTATTTAGGCCTACCTTTTTTTTGTTTAATCTATTGTAGTTTATTTGTTAATTTCTCTAACAAATGTGTTTTGTACTAATTTGTAAAAAATTGTTTTTACATAATATCATACAGTATTTGCAAGCATATTTCTGCCATGCCAGAAAAAGAAAAATGGAACAATATCATATATATATATATATATATATATATATATATATAAATTCTGAGAATAGATTTAGAATTCTGACTTTATTCTCCTAATTCTGACTTTACAAACAGAAGTCTAAAAAACATTTTTCGCGTGGCCCTAATCATCTTCCGCACAATCTGAATGAAAATGTTTTGAAAAACAACGACTTACAAGTAAACACAGTTTAAATTTGAAACGTGTAGCCGGTTAATCGCCTTGTTATTCTACGTCACTTGGCTTGAAGTCAGGCCACGCTGCCCTCCACGTCTCCCCCCTCGGTGTTCAAGTGGGCGGACGTGACTCGCGTGCTCTCCTTCATTGGTGTAAGACAGTGAGCAGTTGTGCTCCTGGGCGTTCAGACCTGCCACCGTTTATAAAACCTAAGCCTCCGTGTAACTTTTTTGTCGGTGTCAACATTGATTTTGGTTCCTCTGTTGTTTTGTCTTCGAGGAGAACACAACGTTGCTCCTGTGCTGCCGGTGAGTTTGAGACTTTTAAACATCATCCTGACGTTCACAACTTTATATAAAACGTAAACCCGGTTCTTAATCCTGATTGGCTGAAACCCGCTCTCAGCCGTTCCAAACATTGACGATGAAAACACGCCGGCCACGGAACGGAAAATGACAAAGGACAATTAAGACGGACAGAAAATAATCTTTGACCACTGCTTTAACACAAGTACTTGTCAGTTGTTAATACCCTTTTTTTTGCATTGTATTTACTTTATTATTATGACATTACTTGGTCTGTCTCATTCAAATATTCATGCCTCCCTTACAGATATTGCCGTAACAATTTATTTCTTTGTGTATTGGTGGAATGGTATTCACACCAAACTCCTGGCATGTCCGCTACCATAGTCAGAACCCCCCAACTCTGCCCTTCAAGTAAGAGCTCTAAAAGATAGTAGCGAACACTAACATGTGCTCTGTTAAATGTAAAGTGTAAATCTGAAATAAGTACAAAAACGGTGCATAATATTATTTAAAAATTGAATACATGATTTTGTATACATCTGATGAATTTGTGGTCCTCTGATGTTTTTATAAGCCCTATTTGTATTGTGGTTTTTCAGCGCCTGACATCCACACACACCTCTCACATTACTGTGAAGCATTTGTTAGTGTTTAGCCTCAAGCCTTGTCAAATATGTGCTTTTATTTACTGTTGAACTTTCTTCGCTCATAGGGATGACATTGAGCTCCATAAAGTCTTTCACGCTGGAGCTGGATGGTCCGGCTGATGCAGCGTTCGCCGGAGGGGAGGTGGTGTCTGGCCAGGTGGTGCTGGAGCTCCGGAGGGACACCAGAGTGTACTGCATGAAGGTGCAGGGAAGAGGGGTGGCCACATCACACTGGCTGGAGAACCGGGGCATGAACTCCGTCTATAACGACTACACATCTAAGATCACGTACTTCAGGAAGAGACAGCATCTAATCCGAGGTCAGTGATGAAAGCTGCAGATGGTACTCGTCCCACTGGATGGTTAATATTCAGTTTGTGCATTTACAATTACTGTGTTCATTTATTAGCCTTGCCTTACAGCAATTATAAGGAAAACACAGGCAAATTAAGGCTGCGGCTGGTGAGGTTGCTTCCAAAAAGTGATCAGCTAGCCTTTTAGTCTATTTTAAATGCAAAATTTCCATATGTTTTACATGTAAAATGTTCTTTATTTTCAACGTAAATCTTGTTAGTTATAATTTTATAAAATAATTACATTTTAATGGGGAAGGTAGCCAAACAGGATGAGTCAGTGAGTTCACCTGTCATAATCAGACTGGAGTTATGAAAGTGCAATGGTGGCTACAAATAAAACACTGGCTATAATTTCTTGAAAATTCAGAACAGTGTCTATAAAAGGGGGGCATTTATTATTTGTGCTGCCATAGTTGTAGTACTTATATTTCCTTTTGTCCCATACTAAATCTCTATAATATATTTTTTTGTTCATTTGCATCTTTACTGTGCTATACCTACATAGAATATATATTTCAGCATGTGCTGCAGCTGGTGGATGAAAAGGTTCTGTCAGGTCTGCTGATTTGGTCTGTCATGTGCCAGCTGCTCGCCACTGTGTCTTGTAGTCGCTGCAGTTTGCAAAATGAAGCCACCCGCATGAAATGTGTTGCATGGAAACCCAGGAGAGAAGTCGACATTGGCTCGTCCAGACACACCTGCCAGATAACAATAATCCCAACATTAAACACAAATCCATTAGTGCTGAGTTCAAATAAACATAACTGGTTCACTGAGTCTTGTGTTGTACAGGGCATAACACTCTGAAGTGTGAAATTCCGCCGGCATGGAAGGCACCAGTTTACAGGGAACTAGAGAGCCAGAGAACATAGGCCATGGTAGCTAAGTAAACTGTAGACAGTGGTTAATGTTTCATTAGATTCTCTGTAAACATCAAATTTGGCTCAAATGACTAGTGGGTCAGGTAAATATAAATGCACAGGAGATGCAGAGTCTTGTGTTGTTGCTGCTTTGGAAGAATATACACAAGCAAACATATTGTCTCCATAAATAGCAAGCAAACATATTGTTGAATCTACTATATTGTTTCAAATAGCCTGTCCTTTCCAGGTCATTTGCTGCTGCATGTATGCACTGTGGTTAAAGGTGCACAAAGCAGGTTTTGTATTTTCATATCTCGCCCACATAATGTGGCTACCACAAAGGTAACACATCACTCATTAACTGAAACGCTGCACAAATGCACTGCAACTAACAGATACTTCAAACCTCCATTTTATTTAGTGTAAAATATAACAAATGTTATTTGTCAGTCGCTATCAGTTACCAGAGTTAAAATTGATACTCTAAAAAACTGCAAACTCACTCAGACCAGCTGCAAAAAATGATGATAAGATACAGTATATTAAATATTTTCCAAGATCTTTATTAGAAATATAAAAAGTAACAAAACTGAAGAAACAAATTCATAATGAAATGTGTAAAGTCAGGTTAAATCATGTTGAAAATAATCAGACTATATTGTATAGAAATATACATCTGTTGTAATGAATGAATACAATGTTGTCACAGAGTTGACCAGTTCTATTTGTTTTTCCAAAGCTTCAGCCTTTTCATATGTGCTCCAATTCCTCTCAGGAACACAATCAGTTTTATTGACCTGATACATTTACATGCATAAATGATAGGATGGGGCAAAATATAGATGCTAGAGTGTAGAGATGTGCTTTGTTCAACTATTTGGTGGAAGAAATGAGGAGAAAGTGAAAGACAGGGGGAAGGAAGGACAGAGGAAGGGAGAGGGGGCAGTTTAAAAAATGCAGCCTTCGTCGCTGGGGCAACCAGAAAAACAACACGTGGCTACTCTCGGCCCCGCCCCCTTTGCGGCTGATCTCCATTCATTTTACAATAACGGAGCAGTGCCATGCAAAACGTCGCAGTTTGGAACTGGTCAATTAGCTTTAATGGCCGGTCTGCACCTAATGACTGGCTGTGTATGGTCCCTGATATAAATAAATGTAATCAAAAAAGGTAATTAGATCATGAGATGTTCAGAGGACATCAGGAAAAAAAAGTCCGTTCTCTATAGTTACATGATGTCATTTTCAGCTCTCTCAGTTTTCCATAAACAATAGTTTTGCGAGTGGCTATTTTTCCTTTTAAAGGCAGAAATGTTTGACTATATATATGAGGGTTACGAGGAGTTGGTCCAGCTTTTAAAAAATGTTGTTTTCTCTTCTAAATACGTCTGAAGAATCCCGCTTTCTCGTGTCACTCTTTGCTCTAAACACAGGGCTTCTACGTTAATGTAAGCCCTACAGTTTTATGCAGTCACGAGCTCTTTTGGTCAATACAGAGAAACTTGCAAGGATGTTGATGTATGTATGCATGTATGTATGTTCTGCAGCAGTGCTAGCCATGATTAAAATGATCATACTGCGTTAAGTGCACAGCAGGAGCGTCTATCTGGCTTATTCGTTTGTGCAGAGAACCACATGTTCATTTTATCACTAACGAGTCACACCGGGCAGAGTCGGGCTGCTGCTTTTAATCACCAGCAGGTGGCGTACTGGACCTTATTTCACACTCCAAGCCAGAGCCCCCTGAATGCATTTTGAGCAAAAACTAACAAATTGATGCAAACTGGATCAATGACCTCCCAAATAGAGTTCTGCTGCTAATTAGGATATTTAACATTTGCTTTGACCAATTACACAGAACGGAAAATGAAGGGAAATATACTTGTACTTTATACATTTATTCTTAGCCTATGATAAGAGTGAGGGAAACACCGCTAGATCCCTAACTGTAGACCTCTTTATTATTAGCTGAGCACCATCTATCCTAGTCTCACAACTTGACACAAACATCTCCAGTCATGTTCAGGCTGTGGCAGACTCCTGCAGCTATGCACACTGCTTCAACATGTCCAATTGGTGGCACTGGAGAGCCAAGTAGTCATCCCACTGAACAAAGAAGTAAACAACTTTGTTTTTCTCAGGCAGGACCTTTTTGTCTTCTTTTTTGTCCGAGTGTTTTTGCATTGAATAAAGAGAGTAACACAAATTAGAAATAAGTCAGTTATTGTGTAGTGTAATGAATTTGCTTTGTTTGTTGGAAGTGAAATTGATGTTAAGAAAATAGTTCATGGTTGCTATTATTCGTGCATGTGACTTTGTTGTACAAGTTTTCTTTAGTCGCAGACTCAGTTTTATTGTAAGCTGTCACTTTATTATTGAAGGTAGAATGGCTTGTTTTTTATGGTGAATTGGTGGTCTAAGCTGTGTGCTTTTGTGCATTGCCGTGTTTTCCATGTGTGCAGCATCTCAGGCTGTGTTACAGTACTGTATGTTCCAAATGTCATAGAAAGAGTGGAGTAAACAGCTTTGGTACAGTCTAAAATATTTCCCTCTGTGCACGGCGGATTCTGTCAGTCAGAGGCATTTTCAGTAAGCCTGTTTTCTTCTAGGAACCTGTAACCATCAATCATCGCCAGGCTCTGTTTTCCTCACTGCTGCCTCCACACCCAGTCTGGATGTTTATTATGTTGCCTTCAAATAGATCCGGAAATATTGGTGATATACATAAGTAACCTAAATAAGTTATAAATATCACTGAGGAAGTTAGAATTTTACATAGCACCCCAAGTTGTAAAGACTCGACTCTCATGTGGTTTATGTCTTGAAAGTTGTTGCTATGAAACCTCGTTTTATCTTTAGAGTGCTTGTCGTGTTTGGTAATGTTGGCAGAATGAGGTGGTTTTCATTCATTCGTGTGCTCTTAGTCTTTGTCTGGACAAAGGCTAAGAACAAGTTATTTTTTTGTAACTGCTGTCTCCCCATACAATAAGATCAATGACATCAATCTAAATATGTACAACAAATTTGGTAACTGGAAATTGATCAGTAAATTAACAGAAATACATATTCTTTGCCTGATGACAATATTATCCGTCGTATAGTTATCCTTAAAACAAAACAACACATCTAACTCAAGTGTTTGTTGTAAACGACGAGTCATAGTATTCTATTCTTAGTTGTCTGAATCTGTCCTGATGAGTTTTGTTGTTAGATTTGACCGAATAAAATATGTGAAATGCGGCCACGTCTTGTTTGCAACTTAAATACTCAAAAATCGGAGCCAAGGAGGAACACCTTAAGGCAGCACTTGCCTCTCGTGAGGCCCCACATAATAAATTCAGAAATCCCGCCCACTTTCTCAGCCTCCAAATAGAGCTGCAGTCGGAGGCCTTGAACATTCAGAGCAGTAAACAAGTTATTCATCCAGCAAACTTCAAATACCGCGGAGCAAGAAGAGAAAGGAAACTCTTGAGAGGACTCGAACAACTTGCAAAAATGATTTTTGATAAGTTGAAAAAGTTTAACATTATCTTCGACTCCCCGGAGGTGGACTGTCCTCCGGTGTACAGCAGCGGGGACGTGGTGTCCGGCCGGGTGGTGCTGGACCTGTCCGGGGAGAGTCGTGTGGACTCCCTGAAGCTCCACGCCGAGGGATTTGCTAAAGTGCACTGGACCGAGTCCCGGTCCGCTGGTTCCAGCACCGCATACACTCAGAACTACAGCGACGAGGTGGAATACCTGAACCGGAGAGAGGTGCTGCTGCAGGCAGGTCAGTCCGCTCTGCAGGCAGGGTGAAGAGTGAGGGAGCAGCTCGCCCGTGAACTTGAGAAACTGTGAGCTAGTAGGGACAAAAACCAGCTTCAGCTCATTGAACAGATAGCAAGCGAATGAAAGAGTAATAATGAAAGTGGTTTGCGTGTCTGGGGACACTGGGCTGGCTGTTTGTCTGCAAACTGGGAATAATGTTGCTTTCATAATGTGATGTATCAGGAAGACGCGTTCTCTGCTCGCATTATCTAGTCATTCAAGACATTTAATGTGGTTTATAAACTTATTGTAGATGCATTGTTGACAGCGGATATTCTGTGAATGAAATAAATGTCAGAAATTACATGATTCTATTTGGAGACTTGTTTACTTGTTGTTTGGTATACCCTTGAGCAAGTAAAATTGAGCATTGCGCAAATCAAGCACTAATCCAGTGACAAAAGCACATGTGGTGTGCAGTTAATCAGCTGTTATTTTCATGCTTTATTAGAAGTTGTGCTATTGGGAATAACTCAGTATAGAAGTATAAAACCTAGGAAAAGAGCTTAACATGCTGCAGCAACTGTCTCAGCACCTCCTTCTCATTGTGGAAACATCTGTTGAAAGAAATAGAATTGACTGAAGTCTTATATGAGGACAGTTTAGTTTTTTTGGTGCTGTTTTTCTCCACGGTGATTTGGCTGAGTCTAGAGTTTCTGTCTCCATTCATTGGGCACCGAGTTGTTTTTGTTTAAGTGTAGACAGGAAATTCACAGCCTGGCCTTCTGCAATTTGATGTTTTCCCACTGTGCTCAGTCTCACTATTCAGTGTGGTGTTTTCTTTAAATATATTATGTTAAAGAATTGGTGAAAAATGTTTGCATGTATAGCAAAAAGTTTTCAACAACCCATTTGACCCGTGTAGAAGACATGACAGTCACGTCATTGTTATTCAGATTACGTTGGAGCTTCAATCTAACAAGGGGATGCAAAACACATAAGGTCTGTTAAATGCAAACACGTGTTCCTGGACCTGTGCACCAAGAGGGAGGGAAAAAAACACAGCAGTTGAGACGGCCCCTAGAATACAGCTTGAAGAAAACATGTTCTCCGTCAGCAGAACTGAGCAGGAACCGCCCCTCTGGGCGAGCACAGAAGCCATGTGATTACAGAGAAAGACAGAGATTTCTATGTCAGCCATAGTCATGTTTCAAAGAACTGTTCTCACTCTCTTAAACGTAGTTTTCTACAGAGCACTTTACTTCTTTTTGAAGTTTGAAAAAATTGTGCTCTTGAAATTAAATTAACGATCCAAACAGAACAGCAAATGAATAAACCGTATTGTGTGTTGTGCTTTTTCTCCTCATCTCAGATAATGGCGAAGTGACCGTCCTTCCCGCTGGCAGACATGAATTTCCATTCAGCTTCCAGCTGCCTGAGGGGACACTCGTCACCTCCTTTGAGGGGAAACATGGCAGCATTCGTTACTGGGTAAAAGTGAAGTTACACAGGCCGTGGGCTACTGTCAAGAAAATAAAGAAGGAGTTTACAGTCATTGAACCCATTGACATCAACACGCCAACCTTACTGGTGAGCATCTCAGAACTCACCTTTCATGATTGTGTCACGGCATGCTTCATTGTTTTCGGAGTGTTTTGAAGTATGTGACTCATTTGGTTTCATCGCTCTCAGGCACCACAGGCTGGAACAAAGGACAAGATGGCTCGGGCATGGTATCGAAACTTTGGACAGGTGTCTGTAACTGCAAAGATCGACCGCAAAGGCTACACACCAGGTTAGAGTCTAGGACCAAAAACTGCTCTTCCTGAAAATAGTCTTTGTTGCCCGATTCAAAGGTGTCTGCAATTTCTAACATAATTTCAACTCTTCGCAGGTGAGATGATACCCGTCTTTGCAGAGTTCGACAACTCTACCTCCAGATCAGTCGTGCCCAAAGTCTACATCACTCAGACGCAGACGTTCATCGCCCGCGGCACCATGAAGCAGAAGCGCTCAGTGGTGGGCACACTGTGTGGTGACATTGTGGGCGCCAGGTGCAGGGAGACGTGGCACGGTCGTGCCATCAAGATCCCACCTGTGGGTCCTTCCATCCTGCAGTGCCGCATCATCAAAGTAGAGTACATGCTCAAGGTGAGCTAAACCAACAGATGCCTTATTTCTCAGGGTGTCAGGTGCCTCTCTCCATGCACGCTGCAGCCGCTGCTGTTTTTGAATCTGCACTTTGAACAAATGTCACTAAAACCTCTCTCCTTCCCCTCCCACCAGGTTTGTGTCGAAGTTCCTGGGACGTCCAAGCTGTGTCTCGAGCTTCCACTGGTCATAGGAACCATCCCACTCCATCCCTTCGGCAGCCGGACCTCCAGCGTCAGCAGCCAGTACAGCGTCAACCTGGAGTGGCTGCGCATGGCCATCCCCGAGCAGCCCGAGCGTGAGTGCCCTTTAATGCCCTAGTGATTGACATGCAGAGATGTGCTTAGGAACACAATTATTAAAACATGGACGTTTTAATTTTAGTTTTTTTTTTCCACTCAATTATTTGAACATTTCTAATCCATAGCCAGTGTTTAAGGATATTTGCGGTGAGCTTGATTTCTAGGACCAGCGAAATGAATTATTAATAAATGGCTAATTTATGCTTTCAAATAGCCTCATTGACCTCAG
Source organism: Chaunax sp. Z400 (assembly GCA_037577475.1). Lineage (NCBI taxonomy): Eukaryota > Metazoa > Chordata > Actinopteri > Lophiiformes > Chaunacidae > Chaunax > Chaunax sp. Z400. The sequence continues at coordinate 21,106,819 of CM075188.1, read as the reverse complement.
TTTGTGGGCCTGTTCCCCCTTTTATTTTTATGATCACCATCTGCCAAAGAATCACTGACTAAGATGCAAACTCGTATAAACAAGACAAAGGTTTTGATTCAGTAGAGGGTTGAATCACATCAGTATTTGTTATTAAATGTTATGTGGGGATTTTAAGAGTTTTAAGTCATGACTCAGCAGCTCTGTGTTTGGACCTGTACTGTTCTGTTGAGTCAGACCAGTGGAATAATACCTCCTTTTCTCCTGCAGCTCCTCCAGATTACAGCTCTGTAGTGACCGAGGAGGAGGCTGAGCAGTGCAACAATGCAGTGGTACTGCAACCAGCCGAAGACCTGAGTGGAATCCTGGAGCGTCCCCTCATGGCTTTTGTCCAAGAGTTTCGCTTCCGACCTCCGCCTGTGTACAGCGAGGTGAGGGACCAATTTACGATGATATGCATTTATGACTTTAAGGTTGGAGGAGTTTTTGAGAACACAGATCAATTTTCTGACACCACATGAAGACACTGGGTGTAGGACGAATGTCTTATAGCACTGAGTGTTTTGCTTACTTACTTAACATTTATCTAATGTATCTTTCTTTCCTTTTCCTGCCTATAGGTTGACCCCAATCCCCAGCCCTTCAACATGAGACCTCGTTGCATGACGTGTTGAACCAAGAGCCCTGCCCGAGCGTCAAGCGACTTAAATTAATAACACAAATCAAGAGATTTGTCTTCTCCTGGATTACTTCTCTCTGATAATGGTGCCTGGTCCTCCCAAGTTTTGTGGAGGAGGACTGTAGCGCCACAGAGAGGTCAGGAGACGGAGCTCACAGGAACTGAATGACAGTGGAGACCTCCTTGTTTCCAGTTCATTTAGTAAAGTGGATGCTTTCCTGTTCTGTTGTGAGGAAAGTAACTTCTCCTTACCAGCTCCTGTCCTCTCCCGGTGAAGTGAGCTACAAATACCTCCCAATCACGGATTCCCACATGTGAAGCGAATTTTGAGATGCAAGGAGTTCGGGACATATTGGGGGGGAGGGATCACTCAATATTTGTCATGTGGAGAGATGGAGTTTCACCGCCTGGTCAGATGAAAAAGCACTCTTGACAAGTTGACATATGTTTAGAAGCACCTTGTCATTTTGAGTGGCGTAACAAGAGAAGTGCAATTATTGTCCTCAGTGTCCTACTCCCTTTTTAACAACCTACATTACTATGCATTGTGTGCCTACGAAGATTTTTACTGTTACTCAGGCACATACTGTATCTGAAGGTGTGATGATGGAGCAGACAAGTCTAGTAAGCAGATGTAGATGTATTCTATGCATGCAGGTCACAATATGTAAAAGGGAAAAATGCGTAGGCCTTAATTATCTGCCGTCAAGATTGCATGAGTTTCAGGGAGTTATTCCCTCACAGAGATGAAAAGAGTTGAATGTAGTGTGGAAGAACTTTTAGAACAAAAACGGTTGAATTGTACGTGGATAAGGCATTGAAGTGTCGGATAACTGTGGTTGTTGATTTTAGCACGGTGATTTTAACAGGATGAGCAGTTTGCTTTTAAAGCTGCACGAGGCTCATAGATTAGCTTTCCCAGCTGCTGAAGAGAAGAAAAAGTCGGAGGAGGAGGAGGAGACGGACAGCTCTGAGCCATGTGGCTTGAAGCTTTTGATGGGAGCCAGATGCCCTGGTCTTTAGGGTGCTTCGTGAAGCTTAACTCAAACACACTGCTCAAAGTTTACGTCGAGCCGCAAGCTGAAAATGCCACTGAAATATATGGAAGAAACATTCCAGAGAACTGACTTGAGGATTATGCATTCTCCTCAACTTGTTAGGTGTATGAAAGAAGTCTTCAGGATCAGCTGTGCGACCTTGGTGGCACACACTGAAAATAATGAATGTATTTTTTTATATAAATGCAACTGTTGATTTACGGTCTTGCCAAAGTTTTGTAATTGTATTTTTTCTAATAAAAAATCTTGAAATGATGTTTGTCTCCTGTGTGTCCTTCAAACCTTAACTGGTATGGAAGCTTTACACTTAATTTAGTTAAGGAAAGTCTGTTTACCATGTTGCATGCCAGTGGAATGGTACAATATGTTCAGCAGTGTGAGTCAAAACTACCATTGCCAAGGGCAGGGTTCACGGGAGAAATTAGCTACACTCAGTGTATAAAAAATTCCATACTTGAGTTTTTCTTGTGACAGCTTTAATATTGTGCCTTTTGCAATTCATTCTTTTGGTCTGTTCATGACTCCAGAAGACTCCACAGTTCTATTTTCGTCCTTACCGCCCGATTATCTCACACACTGTCACATTCTGTTCAGCTATGGATCCCATCCGGTGTCCTCTTGGACAGTTTGTACTTTTATTTACATAAATCGTCATTAAGGATCCCAGTTATTTTTGCCACATGTAAACACTTGACACATAAGAACAAACAAGCAGCTCAGTGATTTATACACAGTATTACACAAGGTTATAAAAATGGCCGGGCGGACGATTTTCTCTGGGGTTTACTCTTTGAATTTAAGCAGATGAACAGAGAGATGCTCAGGAAGGACAAAGGTTCCAATGAGAACCTTTTATACTTAAGCCAACAGTGTTTTTCATAACTTGGATATTTCAGTAATTTATCAAGCCTTCCAGGGATTAAGTGATTCCAGCTTCTTTGATGTGTGGATTTATTCTTTCCGCGTTTTTAAAATTCCAAACCCTTTGCTTTACAAGCACAAATCAAACAATTTTATTGCCCAAACAATCAATTAAGAGCCCGATAGAAAAATGAATGACTTCAAATACTTAGATCAGCCTTAATCAAAACAAATAATAGAATTATACCCACTTGCGAGCAGAGTTTCCTCTTGCCTCTCCCCACAGGACGCTCAGAGGTCAGTTGGAGCAGCAAATGCAGAGGTGTTGATATACAGCATTTGTTTTTGCTGAATGTGCACTTTTTGTTCAACTTGCCAGTGTAGACAGACATTAAGCATCGGCTGCCACGACAGGAGTGTTACTAGATCACGATTTTGCAGTGTTGCAATGGTGTTGTGTCATGTCACAGCTACATTCATCAAAGAACTGATGCAAGACATAAGAGGAGATTACAGATGTAATTACAAATGTCTGAGGATGAAGAGGAAGTGGCACGTCTGCATCCTTCCTCATTCATAATACATTAAAACAGCTTATGCCACTGGAATTAAAGTCAGGAACCTTTGTTCCTTTGAATTTGTTTGCCAGCGTGTTGCTCAGACACAGTTAGGGACCACAGTCTGATCTCAGCTTTCAGCCTGTAGATGTGAACACTTAATAGCATTCATTTTCTTTACATCTGACCCAGGAGTCAGATCTGAGTGCTTTGCCTTGAAGGACATTGCACCTCTGCAAGAAGGGAGGCCTAAAACCGGGCATTGTGAACTGCAGTTCCCAACCCATGAAAGTCACAGCTTTCAATTTGTCCCTCATTATGTAGAAATAACCTGACAAAACCTTTTACACGTGCAGAATCTGATCTTCTCAATCAAGTCGTTTCAATCAGATCTATGATTGACAACAAAGCTACTGCAGATCTGTGAGACACGAAGGATATTCTCTGCATATTGTATTCTTATCGTACTTTATATATTTTGAAGGTTACTTGGTTAGATTAAACTGCCAAAGTTTTTAACTTTAGATTTTGAATAGCAGAGATTGCTGCAGGCTCTCAATAATAACAAATAAGAATTAAAGTTGACTTTTGAGCTGGAAAAAAAAACGACATTCATCGATTTTGGTGTTGCCCAAACACTTGCAGAGAAACTGCTCTAAAAGAAAAGTGTAAAATGTTAAGAAATATATTTATCATCCCATAATAGACACAGTTACTTAATACCTTAACATTATTTATGACAACATTTGGCTTTGTAAATGAACCGGTGAAACCCCCTAATATTTGTTGTAAACACAGTCACAGAATCTTCAGTAACAGTTGAAGTTGTAATATTAATTTATTTGACCTCTCAGAGGTATTTGACCATAATCTTCAGAGAATATACATGGACTATACAGTAGATTGACTACATGAAGTATAAGTGATGCTTGAATATGAAATTGAGAGGTTCTCCAGCTTGGTGAATGTAAAGTGAAATGACAAAAATACCTTTATATTCAATAGGGTTAACATACTATATCCTGCAGCCCTACACAACAAATATCTGACTAGATCAAAAGTCACCACCCAGCCCAGTGTCCACTGCAGTAAAGTTGACATGATCTTGTGTTTTCTATGTAGGGAACAGGCATAGTGACAGAAATGAACAAGATGTTTCATCACTTTACCTGCCATCCTTCAACATCCACCGTGTTCCTGTAATCCCTGTTAATACAATCTATGACTAATGTTAAGAGACGGTCGCAGTGAGTCAACCTTCGAAATGTTCTCTATCTTCAGTTTGTATTGTTGTCAAACCTGCCCATCCTGTTTGGAGGGATATTGTCACTCAAATACTGGCGTTTGTTTGTTTGTGTGTGTTTTTCCATTGCAGTTTACTTCTATAACTGTGTGTCTGAGCAGACAGTCAGAAATCGGCATTCATTTCAATGAGATTGTTATGAAGCTTAAGTTTATAGTTTGTAAATTGTAATGTAAATGTAAGTTTGTAAATTTCCCCACTGTGGGACTAATAAAGGGATATCTTATCTTATCTTATCTTTATGTAACCATGCAATTATAATGTCTAAGCTGCTGAGAATCCAGTCTGTCAAAACGTCAGTCAAAGGCTTTCTTATCTTATGTGATACACATAATCAAAAACTTGAATTGCTTGTTATCAGTAGGCGCCATTTTTTATTATTATTATTATTATTATTATTATTAGTGTTGTTATTGTGGTAGTTATTATAAACTCTACAAATTGTAATCTTTCTTATTATAATAGCTGTTATTGTTACTGCGGCAGCACGTCTGTGTTCCTAACTCCATCTCTCTCTCCCCATCCATCCCCCCATCTTTCTCTCTCTTCAACTCTATCTCACCATCGATCTCTCTATCTCTCTCACCCCAACTGGTCGAAGTAGAAGGCTACCCACCTTGGATCTGCTCGAGATTTCTGCCTGTCTAAGGCCAGTTTTTCCTCGCCACTGTCTCCAAGTGCTTGCTCGTGGGGGAGAGTTGGGTTCTCTATAGATTAAAGAGTACGGTCTAGACTTGGTCTTCTTGGAAAGTGTCTTGAGACAACCTTTGTTGACATTTGGCATTATATAGATAAAACTGACTTGACTTGATTTACTCGAGTAGTAAATGAGCACTGTGTCATGCGACTTTCTACTTCCACTTTTCTGCAATGCAGGAAATGACACTTTGTCAAAGATAAAACTACCCAATAGCTTAAAAAATTAGAGCTGACTTGATTCACTGATTAGACATTTTGTTGATTGAAAAGTAATGGATTTATTTAATAATTATTAATTGTCTAAGTAACTTTTTAGGCAAACGTTCCAAACTTTTTTGGTTCCAGCTTCAGAAATGTGATGAGTAATTGTTTTTCTTCTGTCTTTTTCAAGTTATTGCAATAATTTCATGAAACAATCAGTGTGAAGGGGTCACTTTTGGTTTTGGATAACTCTGTCTGGCATTTTTCAACATCTTCTGAGGTTTTCCGCAGAAAATAATTGATTGGTTTAGCTGATTAATCCATAATGAAAATAATCATCCTGTCATAAAATACTAAGATGCATTTTCATGGAGGGATTTTATTTATAATGGAATATTTCTGCTGTGTGCTATTAGTGCTTTTACCACAGTGATTTCTGAATACTTCCTTCACTGCTTGTCACGCTTTTCAGAAGTTTGAAATCTTTTTTTAGAAGGGAAAGATCCCCTGTGGATTCACAGATTGAAATCTGCATACCTCAAGTTTTGCCTCTGGGTGTGTTTTGGCCCACATTAAAGCTTGGCACTCTGAACACTCCTTTTAGCACACCTGTTTTCTTGACCCAATTAAAGAAAAAAGAAAAAAGAAAAAGTTTTCTAAATTTGCAAGTGCAACTGAAGAGAAAAACAGTTGATTTTCACCTTGAAATCAGTATATAAAACTACAGTGTAAGTATAATACAGACAACAACCAAAGGGAATAACTTTAAAAAAGCAGTTTCCACATTCAAAGATTTAGTTGATAAGAAAATTCAAAATATAAAGTAGACATAAATCATAGAAAAATTATGTGGGCGGAAATGATTTTTAAAATCCAAATATGTGCTTGCAATAACTCTTCAGTTACTTCAACAACAACATCTGGGACACTTTGAAGCATAATTCAGAGAGCTAAGCGTTCTGAGAAATTTGTTTTCTGTTTGTTTCTCTCCAAGACAAACCTCAGCTTTACAAAAACTTCTTTTGACTACCAGTGATCATTTCCTCTTAAGTCTTATTCAGTCCTAAATTAGGTTAGAATAATCACATGAGCCAATAGAGACAAAATGTTCCCTTTGCCGGACATTCTGGACAGGCTGCAATAAGTGCAGTGGCGGTGTATACTCACTAGTTGTATCTCTGCATACAGATGAACTACAATGTGGTTGAATGACATAACTATGACAAGCTTCTGCATGTGAATGCATGTGTGTATGTTTGTGTGAAACACTCTTGAGGAAAATATATCACAGGTTGAATGTAGCCCCAGGAAGATGCCTGTCATTTATGTAACTGTGCTGCAAAAAGGCATCAAACCCTCTACTGCCTTGTAAAAAACAACAACAAAAACAACAACAACCCACTGACGCACAGAGACAGACACACACACATAGACACACATACACAGACACACACACGACATTTTGTTTCCAGTAAGTGGCAGATGAAGTATTCAGAGCCTTTACTGAAGTAAAAGTACATCACACAGCAAAAATACTCTGTGACTTCAGTTAAAGTATATACAAAAATGGAAAAAGCACCCAATGCCTGCTGTGACAGCTATACTAATATATTATAAATATCTTATCCAATGCACTAATGTAAAAGCAGGATTACTGGTTTAGTTGATTGGGATGGAGCTAATTTTGACGACAAATCCTCATATTTATGAGGCTGCAAACTTGACATGTTTTATGGCTTGACTTCTGCTTTCTGAACCAACAGCAAGCGAAATGCTTAGAGTTTGAACACACTCAAGTCAGTTGGCCATCATTATCACCACTCATCACTATTCCAGACATAGTCAGGGTTTTTACTGCTTCTATAATGTGACTAATGTTGGTGTTGGTTCCTTAAGTTTTACCGCTGATGTTGTCATCCGACGTAAAAGATTGGTCGTGATTAAACTGTCTCTACTAAAAAAAAGAGTAAAAGAGGTTAAATTAATCCCTGAACATTTTGACCAAGAATGAAAAAAACCCTGATGTAGTCAGTATGTGTTGTCATGCCATGACTAAACCTGCCAGTTAGCAAAAACGAGTTATATACTAATCTGGTAACATTATAATTCTCTGATGCAATTTGAAGCTTAAAGAACAGAGTAACATTTAAAATATAACAATATAACAAGGGGCACATGGGCCTTGAAAGGTCTTGGATGTTTGTAGATTTGACAAAAATAATACAGCTTCAGCAGTTTTCTTTGAAAGTAAATGGATGGATTTTACTTTTATTCAAATTGTATTACAAAATGAATCTGATTCCCACTCTTTTTTTTAAACCATTTTTCCTCATCCTGAGGAAAATCCAGTGATTGATGTTAGTTTTCTTTTTCTTTTCTTTTTTTTGTGTGATTCGTGGCTTCAAAACATGCCACCTCTATAGCTGCAACAAACAACTTTAGGAAGATGGGAAAAGTACACAACTCATACAGTATGTGCAGCGAGATAAAGGCTTGCATACTTTCAATGATGCTGTGCTATAAAATAAAGATAAAGAATTTAGAACAGTCTTAGAATATATTTAGAGGACAAAAACCGAAAGATATAAAAAGTATGCATAACATTGGCAACTATTAAAATGTATTGTGGCCCATAGTGTAAGTAGGCAAGTGCATAGAAATTTAAAATGTGCATTAGTTTTGTATAATGCATTAATTTTCATATTTGGTTTTAATCATGTCTAACTTGTTCCCCATGTAGTGTTCTGGAGTCACAATGAAACTAAGAAACAGACCTATAATATGCTGTATGATTACATTGTATACTGTGGTCGGCAAACAGCATCTTTCAGCTGCTCTATCAACGGAGCTGTCTAACTGTGTGACTCGTCCTATCTGTGATGTGTTGAGTCGGCCTTATCAGGATATATGACATCAATGTTACCTGTTTCGTCTGTGGATAAAAGTGAATACAGAAAGTACTAAATCAGGATACGCCTGAGCAGGAAAGACTTCAAGGTTGCCGGGAGGAAGTCAGTCATTCGGACTTGTTGTCATTCTTGTGCTTAAAATCAGTAAATCCGAAAAAAGCACAACAAGATTGGAGGGAACTGTGGCAGACAAACCAAAACAAGCACCAGTTGCTTCCCCCCCCATCATTGAGACATCTGAATGGGAGGACGAATCCCTGGGTTGTTTTGGAAGACATCATCAGTATTTGTTATGTGCTGTGCTGCAGTGGAATGCAGTATGTTTTGTCTTAAGGACCAAAAAGTTAAATGAAGTCTCTGTTCTTTGAGCTTGGGTCAGGGTAATGAGCAACACTGTGAAAACAAAGGTTTTTGTTGTTGAAAGTCAAGCCAGCTAATTGAAAGTCAAACCAGCTCTCTAATGTCCTCTGCAGCTGCATCACGATGATGGCAGAGGAGACGAGGACAGTTTATTTTGATCAAAATGTTTTTTGTACAATTTTCTCAAGAAGTCAGGTTGTATTCTTGAACACAAATCAATGAGATTAAGAGGCTACAGCCATGTTTGCGCCTCTGAGGCTTCACATCAGTACAGTATAAGGCTTTGAGTTTAATACTATAGCAGGCATGCAAACATGCTCAGAGGACATGGTTGTGTTTTACCAAAATTCATGCAATGCATGCAATATTTGTTAAGATATTTCACTCTGACTCAAAAATGGCAGACAGACAAAAAACTGACATATTTGCTTAAATTCTAGATTTAAATCTTTTAACCGTTTTTGTTATATCTTTGAAAAAAAGTGTTGATTTTGCGATTATTATGTCAAAGTGAAATTGTGGCATTTGGAGGCGAAGTTTGAGTCGTATATTAATCCTTTGAAGTCAACATCAGGATGGTGTCTTGTTCGACCATGTGAGGCCCACATGTCCTGGGCATATGTGCTGTGGCATCAGGATGACAGTGTTGGTGCACATCGATGCCTTGTTGACTCGAAAGACAGAGCAGGATCAACTTGCAGCTCTTTTTTCAAGACCTCATGGAAATCAGTCGAACTTCAGATGGGACACAGAGCAGACAGCAGAGAGCTGCATGCCAAGCCAGGGCTCTGTGCAGCGCTTTGTTCGTGACTCATCCCCAGTACAATGGAGGCTCCACACCGAATCCAAAATGCATGATGTGATGAATTTTAACACAAAAATCAAAATTCAGTAGCTTGAGGGGAAATCGCCATAAGCTACAATGTGATTTTAAAGTAGTGTCATGTTAGAATTTGTGCAGTTACCAGTGGACAGGATTCATTTCTTAAAATGTATATTGAAAGTCCTGCCAATACCTCCTCAGGTTTGTTTACAGACCTATAAATACAAACATGTAATTTACAATTGATGAAATTAGAAAATTTATAGGATAAACCTGATAAACCTCTCTTTGATACATCATAGATATTGTAGTAATGAAATGATTTACACAGTAAATATTCCTGTCTTGTGCAATCCACATATCATCAGCTTTTAAAGCTAAAAAACACTCTGTTTTGTGACAATATTTCAGATAATCCAATTTTTTAATGGTTTATTTTGCTGAAGAATTGGGAGAGTTTTTTTCCCCCTCAATTCATAAGGAAACATCTGATCATTAAAACTCACCACATTTATATGGTGTAGATGTGTGACACCATGTGGAATTTGGAAAATGGATTAAAACATACGGTAAAATCACGCTTTAACTTCAATCAGGCGCTTCAATTACAAAGTGTAGTTTCAGTCAGGTCAGATTGTGGTTACATGCTAGCACACAGTAAATTGGTCAGATGGACTACAAATGTATTCCCCCTGTGTTAAATGCGTAGAAGGCAAATACAAGCCATTTCCCCTCCCGTGCGACGTGCACGTGGCCCGGTTGTTTGGCTAGGAGAGCTGGCTGCCTGCCAATCCTACAGGAGAAACTTTCTTCATAATGTGACAAACACGAAAGCAGCCTTCAGGAATGTATTTTTCTTGGAAAGACTGCATGATTAGCACATACTGTAGCTCCCTCTCTCTCTCTCTCTTTCGCTCTCTTTCAAAGCTGCAGAGCAGAAAAACAATAGTGGGGGTAAGCTGATGAGTTTTGACTTGAAGGTATTGCCCAATCATCTTGCTTTCCATAGCCAAAAGAACATATTGTTCTAAGACTGCAAAACAAGACGTAAATACGGCGAGAGAAGAAACAAGAGCTCATTCTCTGATAATGTTGAAATATATAGAAGGAAGAGACGAGATAAACTTGGGCCAATTTCATGCAACCACATTATTTTCACATTTTGCATTTAAAATTCCAGTTGGCTGAAAGTAACAGGTGATGATCTTTGCTCCTGCACTCCTTGAGAAGGAGGCTTATGCATTCATACTATTGACTGGACAATATCTAATCCCATCAGAGTCAACCAAACAGCATTTAAAACACTCAACAAATAATCTAATCATACTTACTTCTGTATTAAGCTGGAAGAACCTTGGTTTTTTTTCCACAACAAAAGAAGATTAATAAATATCTGCCCAGTTACTATCGTTTCAGCCTGGATGTGTCTGTTCTGGGTCATTGTGATTGGTCTGATTCTTTTGAATTCGCACTTCGCCTATTGGTGGGGGCTGTGACAAAAAAAAAAAGAAGTATTAAGCAGCACCTACATCTAAGGTTTCTATCAGTAATGTTTTTCATTTAATAGATCAAAAATAAAAATGTGTGTGAAGAAATGAGACTGTGCATGCAAACTTTCCAACCTTATTAAACTTATAAACTTAAACATATGGAATTATTAGCCAATCTGACTGTGTTCTCTTCAATGAATTTGCTTTAATGCCCTCAGGCCTGCACTATCATGCACCTCTGAGGAGAACAACCTGTTACTAATTTATTCATTCCTTCTGGTATCGGGCAACTAAATGCTGACAGGAGTAATTGGAATGTAGACCAGTCCCTGTACTTCAGGTAAACTGCAAGTGCCTCTTGTTTCTTCCCCTCTTAAGCTTGTGTGTTGTATTGTATTGTATTGCTTAATCCAATACGTGATGATCTGCGGGTGCCAGAGTGTGTTCACCATACGCTGATCTGTTGTCACTGACATGTTGACATGTTGATATTCGAATGTTACTGCTATACTTTTGTGTGTTTGTTCATTTATTTTATTTATTCATTTATAAAGTTGTCTGAATCCTGAATCTGAAACTTTTCCTCCTTTTATGAAATAAAGTTTCTGTGGTCATAGCTATATGGAAAGACTGGTATTGGTAGGAAGCAATGAGCCAAAACTATACATAAAATGAAAAGGGAATTAAAAACTGTAAAGGAAATAGCTCACAATGCTAAACCGGAAAACTGGGGATAAGATTAAATACTAAAAAACATTGTCATACAGAAAGTGAAACAAGCATTCCTGTAAAGTAAAAAAAATTGCTCATGAGTGCACAGGGTATCTATTTGTCATTGCTGAGTCAACTAGGTACTTTTTAGACCTTTAGAACTTTAGAAATTAGAACTAGATAGTTTTGCTTTTATTTATGGCTGCTGTAATGTTCACCATATGATCAGCCCTGGTGGAAACAATGGAGAAGACTGTATCCATTACAGTCTGTAATATGATGCTACATCTCCTATTGTGTCCGATATCAATTAAAATCAAGAACGACGACACGCAAAAGGCAAAGCAGTACTTTTATTTGATAAAGCAATGACACAGCTGATTGGATAGATCCATAGCTACAGATCCCACCTTGAGAATCATAGACACTTATGATTTAAAGCATAGGTTCACAATTATTCAAGTCCTAACATTGTATGCTTGCTGTAATTATTCTTTCTGTTCATACTGGCTGTCACATCAAGACACTCTCTCTCTCTCTCTGACCCCTGACCTCATCACTTCTGGTCTCCTGAAGTGCCATTGGAACTGAAGCTTACTGTATTCCTGCACACACTGCCAGTAGCTCCGGTGTGAGATAAATGCCTGAAATGTAAATGTTATTGTGAGTGTAATTTGATTCGGCCAGTCTCAGACTTGTTGTTGCCCCGCCATGAGAGGCTCCTTGTTTGGAGTGATCTGATCTGGTGAGGGGAGGTGTAACTCCCTCCAGGGATAGACGATGGGCTGTGGTTGGTTGAGACATTAGGGGTTGATATCAAACTTCCTTGATAGGCTGCAGTCAACAAGAGCTGATGGAGGAGAGCAGCAAGGGAAAGTGAAAATGAATCAAATACAGACTTATTGTTTAGTGTTTGCTGGCTCAAATATTTATCTTCTGGGGTGGGACAAAGTAGTTATTGTTGTATTCCTGTCGTATGTCAAAAGGTCAGACAGTGAATGAATTTAAATAATCAAAAAGGTCAGTGCCCTGTCCCTCCAATGCATTTCTTGCAGATTAGCCTGTATGTGCTGAGGAGCAATCCATTTAAGTCATTACCTCCTTGTTCAGATAGAAGTTAAAATTACTAAAAGATAATTAAAGCCCATGCTGTCAGGTTATTATCAAATAGAAAACAACACTTGACCAGAACACCCCCCACCCCCGCGCCATATAACAGTCATAAACAGTACATAAACATTTCATAAACTTGAATAATATAGTTGTATGCGCATATAACTCCTCCTGTGCACACCCAAAAGTGGAGGCTGGTGCATAAACATAATGAGTGGCAATCTAAAGCACATATGTAATAATATGACAAATACTGTGCATTAACACTTAAAATGTCCTTCTACATTATAGTTGCGATAAATAGTTATAAATGGGGGGCATTTGTCTCACTGTCAGCATGAACTTCTTTCTTCACTATGGTATCCCACATGTGTCAATTTGCGGTCACTTTTATTTTGCCATCACACCATTTCTGTAGGTTATATGACACATCTGTCAGAGTGAACACAGCTCTCTCTGTGAGTTTTTAATCATACTCACTGCTCATTGCTCATCCTCTTGCGGTTGTCCCATGGGAGGAAGTGCTGACCTAGGGACTGACGTCAGGCTTTATTGGTAAGCAAAACAAAGGCTAATCGAGGGAAGAGTCCCCATGTAAACAGAGCTCTGGTGACTTTCAATAAGATTCAGATAAGAAGACAGACAGAGACAAAGGTCAAGTTTATGAATGTGATAAAAAAAAAAAAGAATGGGAGCAAAGAGCATGAGGTTTAGTGTTGTAATAGGTTCTCCCAATAGAAAGAATGATTAAATATGAATGGAAAATGGTAGAAATGTATTTATTTATTTCAACTGCATCAATAAAGTCATGTTTAAATTTGTCTTAATATGATGCCCCCAATGCCCCTCAACGTTTGAAGCAGTAGTTCATGTGACCCAGTTACCTCCTGAAGCAATGAGACTTGCCTTTAGCTTTGTGCACTATAAAGATCTGGGTGACTGCCATGTCACAAGCTTTAATAGCACTCACACTGCTGTTTCTGTGCACTAAAGATCTGGGTGAACCACCATGCTCACAAGCTTTTATAGGACTCATACCGCAGTTTTTGAAGGACTTGCAAAATGCTTGCAAAAAGGCCAATAAAGTGAACTATTTCAAAATGAGTCTCGGTCTGTGTGTCATACACACCCAATCACTTTCATTGATTAATTACAGATTACATGGGCGTATTATTGAACCTACAGTTTCCCTCCCATACAAGTTCATCTTAAGACCAAAGGGACTTAATCATTCATGTGTTTGACAATCTATCTTTCTATTTCTTGAAATGAAATAAAGGTTCCTTGAATTTAAATTTGTATCAGAACCACAAACTAGAAGTGTGAAACAGCACAAATAGAACCCATCATTTTCACCAATTCAAAATATTAACAAACAACAACAATTCAAGATCAAAAAAAGAACATTCTTACAATGATGTTTGCATTTTTGTCATCATGGTAGATGACCAAGGCTGTCAAAGTTAAAAAAATAAATGTTCCTACTAATCGGACTTGCTCACCACATTTGAACTTTGACGTCACGTCTCCTCCACATGATCCTAATGCTTAGAGTAGGCTACTTTATGTTGAGACAATCCTAATTTTATAAAGCTAAGCAAGCTTATGCTGTGCTGGTTACAAACTTTTACTTTCTGTTGTCTACATTTCTACAGGTTGCAATCCAGCTGTATTTTAGGACAAGTGTAACAGATGTCTTAAAGTGATGCTGTTTGTGGTCAAAAGCAAATGTGGAAATTAAATGACTGAATTTGAATTCTAAATAAAAGTTAATAGTTTCAGAATACAGTGACTGCTTTCCTGAGTGCAACCTCCTCTGGATTAGGCTCAGGTTGATCAGACTGGTGCCAATGAACAATGTAGTCTTAGGTTAATGTTTTCCATACACTGTGCACTTTGACTGTTCATGGACCGATTAAAAGCGGAGCAGTGATTCATTTAACAACTCGCTATTTTATAGAAAAGTCAATATGGGTCTCTTTTCAAATACACATGGCACCAATGCCTCAACATCTTAAGAAATGAGTAGGGCAAGTGTAAACAAATGTATTTGTTTGAAGTGTGATGTTATCTCTGGTGTCTACACTTTAGTTTGAATCCCAAATGATGCTACTGATCCTCCCTTGTGTCTCCTTACTGTGTTCTTTCCCACAGTGAACCTATTTATGGCAGCAGTGACCTAAAGCTCAGAGAAGTAGGTTCATACACGGAAGGGTGCCAGGTTAATCGCAGATTAATTGGAAAATGCACACAAAGTTAATGAGCAACACTCTCAGTCCCTAAGTGCCCTTGAGCGAGACACTTAAATTTGATCCTGATTCTGGTCCTAACCTGGCCTTTCAGATGAACTTGAAGACATGCATAAAACCTGCTCTCATCAGTTGCTGTATAGAGCTGTGGATGGTTACGCTTTTAAGGTAGGATAACATGTTGCGGTTCTCTATCCTGACCTACAAAGCCAACAAATTGAGACGGCAGCAAAAGATAGAAGCAGGTTCAATCAGGAGAGACTAGTGGTTGAACTAAATAAGAATGTTTATTACATTAAATGATATGTGATAATTAATATGTTGGAAAGTCTTTGCTGTCAGAAAGTCTTTGCTGCTTAGACTCTTCGGGGAGATTGAGATCAAAGGGTGTCTGTCCTGAGCAGCAGCAAGATATATATCCCCCCCTGGAGTCCAGACACTGGTGGTGGTGGCTGATGACCTTGGTGAATCTTTGAAGTCTGGGTGGTGATGTCGAGGTAGAGAAACAGCACGATGAAAGAACTAGGAATGGAGAGTCAAATTTAAAAAGACAGCAGCAACATGATAGGCTGACAATGAAGGTGTGTGAGCCGTGCTATTGGATAGATGTGACCGGCTGATGCGAACAGCTGATAACAATTGACGACCCAGACTGTGATGGCAGGAAAATAAGATTGAGCATGCATGTGAGGTGTGAATAATTTTCATTCATTTGTGATGAAAACAGTCGTGAAATATTTGTGCATAACGTTCATGTTAATTTGTCTTAAGTAAGTGATTGATGTTGGTGATTAACAGAGGCTGTAGCGCTTGACTGAGCAGGAAGCACAAGACTAAATAAACATAAGGCTAATTAGGGACAAGGGAATGTAATCAAGGTGAGGTGAGGAAAAACAGGAAGTTTAAAGCAAAGCATGACACATAAGTAAGTAAAGTAAGAAAGTAAGAAATCACCAAATAAAACAGGAACTAACTAAACTAAAATCATGACAAAATGCTGTGTAAAGTTTGAGTTCTTTTTCACATTGGTTTCAAGCTCCTGCATGTCCCAACAGGAGAAATAAGAATTAAAGTGATCAGTAATTATGCCAGTGCAACTTCTTTTTTTAAGTTTAAAATACACACATACTCTGCATAACCACATATTTAGTGTTGCCAGCAGCCAACTATCCACTGTTTGTCCATTAATGCTGATTAAATGGTAAGTCCTTTTGAAAATGCACTGTCAGCTGTGAATCATTGCTGACTAGTGTGGCTCTTTCAGTTACTTGCAGTCGGCTTATGTGATTTTAGTCCTTTTTAAACTGGGCGGCTTTTTAAAAATGTTTTTCTTACTTTACTATTATGTCTGCAGAATGAGTAGTTTCAAAGATGTTGGTAGCTGCACACAATCCGGAACAACCGTATCACCTGGGAAATTACATTTATGTATGACTGATATGCAAGAACAAATATATTTGTAAAGGAAACATTCTTGCTGTCTGAATTTAGTTAAAAGACATTTATTTGACTGTTTGAAACAAAGGGAGGTGGTTGGGTTTGATGGCAGGCATACAAAATGCGCCACAGCTCATGTCTGTGATGTCGGGTCTGTGGTTAGGTTTAGGCACGAATGTACTTTGTTCAAGGCAGTTTGGTTGTAATTAGTAAAGAAAAAATTGAACATTAAGTTACTTTTGGACGACTAAAGCACTTTGGTTAAGGTTAGGAGAAATTGTTTGGGTTTTTTTGGTTCGATGTTCCATAAAACAGTCGAAATATGTTATTGGTACTTTCTTGGCAGGAAGTAAAATTAGTAAAAATAATGACTCCCTTATAAATTAATTGCATATAAACATAATTTCTAGCAGACAGGAACTATCCAGAGAAACCCTGGATGCTCGTAAACTTCAAGCATTGCATTATTGTAAGCAGGTGGTAGAGGTGTGAATCCAGTCTGCTCAGGCCAGTCGCTTAAGATCTGATTCAAAAGTAAAAACAGGAAACTTTCCTGATGAACATGTCTGTCAAGTCACAAATTATTGTTTGCTAAAATGATCTATTATTAAAATGTTCCCTGACAACATTCCAATAGCAACTAAAAACATGATACAGTTTTTTTGTGTTTGTTTTTTCAGCTGTTACCTCTGTGTCTCTTTGGGATACTTTTTAAATCTTCAGGTTTTCATGGATACAAAGGTCATAGCTGTGTTCGCCTCACTTAAAAGTTGGGCTCCAGCTAGTATGAATATAGAAGACATTTTATGGTCCCTGAGTCCTGCCCTTAGTGTGCTAGCTTAGTGTGACTGTTGCATAACAGAATTACTGTTCAGGACCGACCCTCCATTAAGCCATTTTACTGACTCTGGCCTTTGTGTGCACTATCTCAGGTGTGTTCCACCTTGTGGGAGAGATGCAGGATATGAACTCAGCAGGGCTGAGCAATAAAGTTGACTGATGTGTGACATTTTAACAGCCTGTGGAGGGAAGGGAAACAGAGAGCGAGATAAAGAAAGAGAAAGCAATGGATTTAAATGACCCTTGTATCATGCTCATGACCTGCTGTCAAATATATCTGTATTTGTTTTATCATTTCCAAACCACTGACTCTATTTTCAGTCTTTGGGTGAACGGTGAATGTGTGTGTTGTCACCTGACTCTGACTAGTGGCAGCTTCAACATGTACACATTTATGAGGATTAAAGCTTTGTTAGCTGAACATTTTGCTCTGTTCTATACCAGCTGCTCTTAACCAGAGGAAGTAAGCATATGATTTGCAACTTAACCACATCCGGTGAAATTAAATGTCATGAGGGGGTGATGACAGGCTAGATTTCAATGTGTATCTAATCACTGGTTGTCTTCCTTTATTTTTCATATAGGACTATTATTATATTACCATTCAGTGTCACAGAGATACATAAGTGGACTCAGACTCCAGACGTGCAAAACAAAAAACACCACCATCAAACATTCATAAGTCTTTCTCCCATCTTTAAAGTTGCAATAAGCAAGTTTTTAGCCATGTTTGCAGCTTGGCTCTAATCTGTCCAGACTGAAATTTCATTTCACAACAACTTGATGGGTTTCCGTGAAATTTTGTGCAAATATCTGTGGTTCCCAGAGGATGGATCCCACTGGATTTGCTGATCCTGACGTTCAAATCAAGCAGGTCACTAAATGTGACTAAATCCACAGAATGATCAAATCAACCAAAAAGAGAAGACTAATATGTAGTTTGTTTGTTTTTCTTACATTTTTTGGAAAATTAGATTTTGGAACCTCATTTCTGTCATCTGTTGTTTGTAAACCCTGGCCTTTGACAACCTTAGCCCTGACTGCTTCAAGACAGAGACATCTTAAATATCTTTCCAGTTGTTGGTATGTTTACCTGACCTTCGTACCACCTCAGTCCAGATGTGAAACCAAGCACGAGGCTCTGCTCAAGCATCCATCTATCAACTCAACAGCCCAGGGAGATGGAGGAGACTGTGGATGTCGTACAGCCCCTACAGACTTAGTGGGTGCTTCCTACAGAAAACAGAAGCTCAAAATTGATCCCAGATGACTTTCTACATATCTTTTCCATTCAAGTGGAAAACAAACTGTTTTCAAAAACTGCAAAAACATATGATAGGAAAACTTTTAAACTTTCACACATTTAAACTCATATGTTTGTTCAGTACTGGCTGCCTTTGAGATCCACATTCCTTCAGCATAGTTTTGCGTCATATATTCTGTGAATGTTTTCGTGTCTACTCTAAAGAAAGCTGACATTAAACGTGGGTTTGGGCCTTCAGTTGTATTTTGTTCAAATGTAATCGCTTGGAATCCGTGTTGTGATTCTGGTAACCTTCAATGACGGCCTGTCGCGCTTGTGAAAAGTGAAACTAAAAGTGTTTACTGTTCTCAATGCTGGTAATATAGATAAGAGTTGTGGTCAACACGTTCGTGCTGACGAAGGTGGTGCGAGGAGATAAACAGAGTTGCGTGAGGCAAGGTATCCTGAACGTTCCAAAATAAAATTTTAATCTAAAAATAAAAATAGTATCCTGAACTGACGAAACTGCAGACAGACTTTGTGAAAGAGACGAGACATCTCCAGCTCTACTAAAGCTATCAGTAAATCTGCTCCAGATCTAAACGTCAGTCTCTTAAAGTGCCATCGTGCCAGACAGGGATACATGTACGCAGGTTATAACTTTAACTCTGAGATAAGAATAGCTGCCGTTTAGTTGACCTTAATAATGCAAATGAAAACTCAACTCAGTTTTTAGTGACGTTGCACTGCAGTACGTCCACGTCTGTATGAAGGCAGGACTCTTCTTTATTTCAGTTTACATGGTTACATGGCTTTTAGCTCAGTTTACTCTAGAATGCAGGTAAGGCAAAATATAAGATGGTCATACATGAACTCAGTGAGAATCAGTGGGATAGAATCTGTCTGTCTGTCTTGTATATTAGGTTTATTGGCAAAATATACTATTTATGAGATGTTTTTAATAACCAAATCACACAAGAACAGTTTAAATAGCTCATTTTACTTTATGTTAGCAATATGGCTAGGTACAGTGAACCATCCAAAAAGAGAGAGAAGAAATTATAGACTTGCATAAGCAAGGAAAAGGATACACAAAAATAGAAGGTGTGGCAGAAAGGAAGAAGTTGTCGACAGCTGCCACCAGACTCCTGAGGAGGCAGGTGGACAAAACCCTCCAATAACTGCAGAAGGCCTGCAGTAAGACTTGGTGGCAGCAAGGACGGATGTTTCAGCTGACACAGTAAGGAGCACAGGACATGTTGAAGGGCTCCATACCCAAACTCCTAGACATAGGCTACATCACTGCTGACCCAAAAGCACAAGAAGAGTCGGCTCCAGTAGCTCAGAACCATCTAGATAAGACACAGAGATTTTGGAATGCTGTTCTGTGGAGCTGTGAAACAAATTTGTAACATTTCGGGCCTATGGATCAGTGGTACGTCTGGAAGAGTAGAAAGAAGCTTATGGTGAAAAGAACACGTTACCTATAGTGACGCATGACCGTGGCTCAGTGATGCTGTGGGTCTGCTTTGCTTCTTTGGGCACTGGAAACCTGCAGAGTGTAGAGGTTAAGATGGATTCCATCAAGTATCAGGAAATCCTAGAGGAAAACATCTCGCCATCTGTGAGGATGCAGAAGCTTGGCTGTCACTGGACATTCCAAGAGGACAATGATCCCAAACAGACCTCAAAGGCTTGGTTTCATTCTAGAGGACAGCCTCAGGGACAAACTAGCATGGCTTTAGAGTGTTGTTGAAACATGACTTAGGCCTATAACTACTTATTAGACTACTGCTCTTCATGATTTCCCATCTCTTTATCCCCATGAAACCTCAGTCCTGTGAGAGCAGAAAAAAAACTGTCTGCGATGTCATCATGTGATGTTTTTGTTCTCTAGCTCGTGCCCCTCGAGAGGCAAAGTATCAGAGGTTTGTTCAGGTGAACGTGGTTAAATCTGAAGAACCAGTGCAGCAACGTCCCACGTGTCTGAAAGAGCAGGGGAAAAAAAACCACAGACACATCAGCATCATCAGCCATATGTCAGTTTCAAATGTCATCATCCTGTGTGAATTTGAAAACCGTGTTTTCAGACTGATCTGACTGTGGTTGACGTGAATATATATATATATATATATATATATATCAGGTGTTTGGGTACAGACTGCTATGAATGACTGCCTCTTCCTCCTCCTCCTCCGAGGTGTCTGTATCAGGGACAGGTGGATCGTGGGTTTGGAATGTGACCGAAAAGGCAAAGTCCCTCCTGGTTCAGAGAGAGGCCAGCACCCTCAACTCTCTACTCTTCATTTACAATGAGAAGAAAAACACTGAAATCATAACTGGACATGACACAGAAAATAAACATTTTTTTCGCTCAACAGTTCAGTTCCCTGTATGTAGGTATGATTCAGATTATTATTGTCAGGATTATTACTAATAATAAAAAGAATGTGAATGATGAACTCTTCCATTGCATTTCATTGTATTTGTATTCATAAGATGTCAGTATTTTAATATTTTTAGTAGATTTTATAATATCGTCATTGAATTCCCCTTCTTCTTCTTCTTCTTCTTCCTCTTTTTTTTTTTGCACGTGCAGAGGCGCTGATTTCCTCCGCTAACACATCCTCAGACATTCAAACAGTGGATGTGACTTTGTGGCATTATAGCCTGTTTGCTAATGACAGAGGGGGTTAAACAGAGGACAATCTCCCTCCTCGCCTATGACCACCGCCCTGTGGGCCCACACAGCCACCTTCTTTCCCTTTCCAACCCTCCACAACAACCCCACCCGCAGCAAACTGCTACTTCAGAGGAAGTCCTGCTGGTCCCATGTCTAAGGGCAGCAAAACAAGCTCTTCTCCCAGCTGGTGAGTGTGCAGGAATGAATCTGAGGCCAGACACCCCTCCCATCCTTGTCTCTTTGTGTCTCCCCATCTATTCCTCCCTCTCGACTCTCTCCCAACCTTTTATTTGTCAAAAGGAAAGCTGAAACCTGTCAGGTTTGTTTTTCACCTTCTCTTGGCCGAGTGCCTACATTTAAAGGCCAGGTGTTGGCAAGCAGAGAATTATCTTTCAGAAAAACATAAGGTTGATCACTGGGTCATGGGGGAGGAGTGGATGGGAGAGAGGCTGACTCCACTGCGCATTAACATCTCTCATATTTGAACTTTTCCATCTCTCAAACCGGCTCGACAGCCGGTTGAACAACAGCTGCTAGTCAAACAGTCAAAAACACATTCTTCTTTGCTGACCTAATATGTCACAACGTTTCCTTGACAGAACTTTTAACATGACATGACAGGAACATTTCTACAAAAAAATTGTCCCAATGAGGTTAACATGGAACACGTTATGGATAGCATTTGATCGTAACAACATAGAAATATCTTCAC
This sequence comes from Chaunax sp. Z400, assembly GCA_037577475.1. Classification (NCBI taxonomy): domain Eukaryota; kingdom Metazoa; phylum Chordata; class Actinopteri; order Lophiiformes; family Chaunacidae; genus Chaunax; species Chaunax sp. Z400. The sequence goes on along the minus strand of CM075188.1, from coordinate 21,084,912 downwards.
CGCTCTGTGAAAGGCTGCAATAAGAATAATGTTTCTCAACGTGAAATTGCGAAGAATCAGTAGGTTTTACCTGGTAAAATAAAGGATATAATATAAAGTCCACAGGAACAACAACATTAAAAGATTCAGAGAATCTGAAGAAATGTTGTCTTTGTGCTATTTTCAATTACATTTGGTGTTTCAATGATTTGCAAATCATCGCATATTGTTTTTACTTACATTTTACACAACATCCCAACTTATTTGGAAAGGGGTTTTTGTATTGATCGATGAAACATTTAGTCTATAAAATGTCATAACACAATCCTAGAAAGCTTCCACCATCCACATGAATGACAGCAATTTTTAAAATGAAGTATTTACACCTAGAATAATCGTTCTTTGTGTGGATGGCCCCTGTATTTATTTATTTGGAGACCAGAATGGCTTTTATTACCCAATGGGTTTTGATTTTCACTCGAGGAACCTTTTTATGTCTTAGCTTAACCTATAATATTTACATACACACATTTTCTTTTCACAGTGTATGAACATTGTTTGCCTTTACATGAAACGGAGGCCTCTCCTGTCTCATTGAAGGGATCTGTTACTACTGACATGACAAAGACCTGTTGTCTTTTTGTTTTAACCCCATATGATGATTATTGCCATGAACATTTTCCCTTTGTTGTGAAGAAAAAGCACGCAACTAAAGCATAACCATATGACACCAGTTTTCTCTGTTAAACGCAGAGACACGTCAGGGAGTGTTTTCCCAACGTTTCAGCAAACCGTTTAACATCGTAATAGTTGCATGGTATCAATGTTAAAGCATGATGCTTAGGTTGGAGTTCCCCTTTAATTTCAACCTGACATATTATCGACCTGTATCAACTGCCATAACTACAAATAATGATAATACATGCCGAAATGTACAGGAACTACAAACACGCTGTTCAGTTGAGAAGAGATACTCAGTGGGGAATCTTATGGGGGAACAGAAAACAGATTCAACCCCTGATCTACCCCTCTGACATCCATCCACCAGAACCCCATGGGAAACCCCCGAACCTCCTCCTCCTCTCTGCTTCTGTAGCCAAAAACCCAGCTGGACAGCCATAAGGTCACACAGCTGATTTAATCCCCAGTCCAGGTCACATAAACACACAACACTGGGAAAACGAGCGACAGAAGTTGATGTGGATGATCTGTGGATTGTTACGAAGATGAATTTACTCTTCTTTTTTTTTCATGCTGCCACAGGAGCCACAGAGACAACAGCTTCAATAGACACCGATAAAGCTCACAAATGTGATCCAAGTTGTTTATCAATGCATCAGAACAAACCAATCATTTCAGGGAAAGGCCTTGAATTTGTTGGAAATTATTTCACTTTGGTGCTTCTTGTGTCTTGCAATAGTCACCAGGACTGAAGGCCACATGGGGGATTAAACATGTTTTACCTCTGGCCCACTCAGTGGTGACAAATAGACCACAAAATGAGGAAAACTTTACAATTCTATGATAGTTTAGCAGAGGGATCGTGCAACGGCTTCGCCTTTGTTTTATACACAGTACGCTGATCAAACCAATGGTGGCATAACACCACTCCATTGTGTGTTTTTAAATAGCAATCCGGCATCCTGTAACACATTCATGATGTTTAACAGACCAGCGTCAGCGCCTAGAGTGACGTTTTACATGTCTGTCAAGTAAGTAAATAACATGGCAAATTATTTTCACTTAATTAATTAATCTTGTCCTCTATTCAGAGGTGAGGAGCTCCTTGAGCTTTCTCCCCGATTTGAAGATATTTTGATTGATTTTCATCTTCTTTAATTTAGCTGCTAACTGCTACCTTTGTAAATCTCCCAGCTGTGGGTCACAAAGGTCAAATGTCATCTGTGCTGTTACTACCTCTGCTCCCGGCTCAGAGGCACAACCACATTAACCTCTAATGCACTTTGTAAATACAGAACTGTGAGGCCCAATAACGGCGGAACAGTCCTGCCTTCAACAGGTTGTGTATTGGTTGCTTATAACCTTATAACCTTATAACTTATAAAGGTATTGATGCAAACGTCACAATATTTGCATGTTATTCTGTTTTTGGTGGAAACTTTACCAGATTAACTAACAATATTTTATTTTTAAGTCAATAGAAAACAAAATCTGTTGTTATTATGTTTATGTTATCATTTCTTGGAGACAGCGTTGACTAGTGTGAAGCTCAAAATGTTCTTTTTCCTAGCTATGGCTCCGTCCATCCATCTGTCCATCCGTAAACACTTTTTGTCCTTGGCACAACTCAAAAACCATTTTATTTATTTATACATTTTTAGGAAATTTGGCCAACACATCAAACATTTTGATGTTTCGCATTTTATTATTTATGTTTTTCTTGTTTTCAGGAAAAATATTCAACTCGGGCTATTTTGAGTGTGGGGTGTTTGTCCATAGCGTAGCTTTAAAACTATTCCATATATCTTCAACAAATTGTGCATACGCATCAACCACATGGCGAAGGGGTGTCTTTTGCAATATAGGAAATTTACAATTTTTATTTTTTGCGTTTCCTTGGCAACAAATTGTACCAATTCTTACGAAAAGAGTTCATTTTCGAAGCACATTTTGTAAACTGTATTTTCTTCCCTTGACAAATTGTGCACGCAAACCAGGAATGATGTGAAATGTATCTTTTTAGTTTTCATTAGCATGAGTTTGATATATCAGATCCAGCTGACTGCTAAACTGAAAGAGCTCAAATTAATGGCAATGCACTCAGTGTGATTTTGCAGGGGCCGGGGGATGTGCCCTCTCCTGATGCCTCTTGTTTAGATTGTCAGAGAGGATTTGATTATACACACATGCCTCTTGTTTTGTGATGTTGACAAGTTCACAAAAAAAAAACCAGCCCAATGCATTGGATGTAAATAATGTGTTTTTTGTTTAACAACTGCACCTCCAATCAGCAAAATTACTCAAATGCTAACATCATATTCATTTATTATCATTTTAACTGTTTGTCTGATTTGTATTACACATCATTTTTCATCCTAACGCTGTCAACCTTCAGACTTTCATAAAGTTCTGCAGCCTTGCATCTGTCCTGCATTACATTATGACAACACCACACAGCAAAACTTACAATGTTAAGGCCTGTGCAAAACAACTTCAAGGGATTATTTGCCTTTGGTCACGCAATACTATAACACAATGGTAGAGATGGATAGTAGGGATGGAGAGGAAGAAAATGATGAGAAAAGCAATGAAAATGAGAAAAAGAAAAGGTCTTAAAGAGACTGAAGGGAGAAGATTGAGAGCAGAAAACAAACGAGGGTCAAAGACCATTGTGTTTGAGCGAACATTGGAAAGGTGTGAAAAGAATAAGTGTGGCGGACAAATCGAGTGAAAGGGAGGTTAAGTAGATCAATTAGTAGGACAAATAAGAGCGATATAGAAAATGAAATACTTCCATTTTTTTTCTTTTAACAAAATTGAAAAAAAAAGTATGTAAAACATTTGAAAAAATAGAAGAAAGAAAGGAAAAGTGGAGAAGTGGTGTTTGTCACACACATCTGCTTCCTTATTGTCAGGCTGTGAACAGATGTCATGACAAAAGCAAGATTGGGTAAGTGATGCGCAGATGAGTACTTCTTGTACCTAAAATCATTGAGGCTCTGGAATGTCTCTGAAACAGAAGGCCTACTGTGGGCTCCTATCTGATACAAAATCAGCAAAACTGACAACCAAACAGAAAAAAGGCTGACTCTTGGATGGATGGAGAAATAAAGACTGTAGCAAGAACACAAAGTGCCAGATTGTGGAGTTCTGATAAGTGGATTAGCTTTAAGAACATCCTGTAAAAATGACCATCCCATCAACTAATGGACAGCATAAGACAAAGTGTGATGAATTAAAAAAAATTAAATAAAATAAAAGCTGGTATAAACACAGCATAAATCTCTTTAGTCGAAGCAGCCACTACATATGAATTCACAATTCTTAAAATTAAGACTTTGTCCCTTTTTTCCAACCCTTGCTGTACTAAAACTGAACACATTTACTTGATTGACATCATATCTGACCAATAAAGAAGAGTCAGTCTAGACCTGCTCTTTTGGTAAAGTGCCTTGATGTAACTTTTGTTGTGATTTGGTGCTATACAAATAAATTGAATTGAATTGAAAATTTAAAAAATGTTTAGACTGAAATCTTTCTCAAACATTATTGGTTGACACTAAACATCATTTCGATGCATTTTCTGACCCTAGCACGGAAAGCTGGAAGAGAACCAAATCAAATGTGTTGAATCAAGAATTTCTAAAACATTACATTGAAAATATGATGACCAGTTACAACAGAGATTAGAATATTTCTTTAAACCTTTTTTTCAAATGACTTTCTAAACTTCTAAAAGTTCCTTTCAACCGTTAAAAATCTCAATTTTAATTCCATGAATTGTGATCAAAGTTCTCTTTTAAAAATATGATTACTTTAAGTAATAATGCAAAAGGAAGAGGCCTAAAATAGAAAAGTAACACACACACACACACACACACACACACACCAGTACCAGCTGTGTTGAGGCTTCCGATATTTAAGTGTGATTATATATGAAGGATGTTTGTGTGTGTGTGTGTGTGTTTGTATTCAGCTAGTGAACTCTGTGACTACTTGTGAGTGTGTTGAATGCTGAATCCCAGAGCAGCGAAAGTTTTGTTTTTGTGGCGTCACAAGTGTTTCAAAAGTGCATCTACAGTATATGTGCAGAGCTCAGTAAACCTGAAACAATAAAACTAAATTGCTGTTTTTAAGACGCTTGCCAGCACCACTCAGCAAGAAAAACAGTTTGACCTTTGACCTCTGACTACAGACTGCTTGTAATATCTGTGATAAAGATGTTTAAAGTAATTTTACTCATGTCCTCATTACAAATGAGACAAGTGGACTTCAAGTGGATGAAATGTCAATAAATTATGTGATTTCAGGAGCCAATAAAGAGTGACATTGTGTATGTGCTGTTCATCTATGTGTAATCTAATTCAAGAGACTTCCTGTTCAAATGTAATGCTTTACAGACATTGATGCAAATCTAATGAACAATTTGAGCCATTCAAACAGCAGCAATGTCACATCGACTGTTTTTTTCAGACTCTGATCTCATGTAAGATTTTCAAACACAAATTACCAGTTGAAATTGTGAAAACTTGCAAAGAATACATTATGAAGTGTTTTCACAAGACTGAAATCTTCAAACATGAGCGGCAAAACTTTGCAAAGCCCTGAACAAATATAATTTCGACATCAACCTCAACAACAAACGGGAAGTGAAACTAGAATGTGTGTGTGTGTGTGTGTGTGTGTGTGTGTGTGTGTGTGTGTGTGTGTGTGTGTGTGTGTGTGCGCGCCTGAGGATGAAGACAGCTGGGAACATCAGTCCCCGCCCATAACTCTCATTGGCTGTGCTGTTGTCAAGAGCATTTAACAAGAAAACAAGTTGCTGCTCAGCCAAACAGGATAGAACTGAAATTTCCCCAGGCATGTGGTGATGTCACTTGGCCCTTTAAACGGTAGACCGCAGACTTTAAATTGTCTGAACTTTTCAGATCTGGAAGCTGGCAGCTGGTCTACTTACAGTTTCTTTGAACAGTTTATGGCAATGACCCCGCTACATTTGACTCCAATGCATTTTGTATTCTGATTCTATTTTTGAATGTATATATTTACGAAAGGAGCATCACCCATGTGTTTATTGGCTCTTAAAGACCCTTGTTAATTATTCTAGGGACCAACAAATGGGGACCTGTGTGTGATATGCTGTTTGTCTGAAAAGAGGCCTACTTACAGTTTGTTTTTTTTAAGTTAATGACAATGTCCTCTCGTGGCACGTTTGACTACAATGCATTTTGTATTTTAATTATCTTTTCAAGTGGATTTATTTCTCAAAGTAGCTTTAAGTGTGTGTTTGTTGGCTTACAATCAACTTTTAGATTATTTTAGGGACCAACATTGGTAGCCAGAAAGTCCTGGTTGACACCCACTGCTATTATTATTATTATTATTATTATTATTATTGTTACTATTATTATTATTATTATTAGTAGTAGTAGTAGTAGTAGTAGGAGTAGAAGTAGTAGTAGTTATAGTATCAATGTACAGTAGTAGTTGTTATAGATACCACTATTTGCAAACTATTTGCTTTTTTGCTTTTAATGTCTCTATTATCATAGCTAATATAATTGTTGCTGCTCTCTCTCTCTCTCTCTCTCGCCCCTGAGTTCTGTAAATTACATGAAAACATGCCGACTGCTGTTTTTTCCCCCTGTTCCTTTAAGCTTTACTGATCCTTAAGATTTTAATGTATTACTGACTTTCTGCATGACACGAGTAGATGTGTTTTGATGTGTGTGTAAGATTAAAACAGCGGTGAAGCAAATATTGATTTACTATGGAGTTAGAGAAGCTAATGAGTTAAGAAATAATTGTATTCATCTAGCAAAAGCTTCACCTTTAAAAATTAAAAAAAAAAGCAATCCCGATAAAAACTGCACACATACCAACACACCTCAAATAGATTTTTCATTGTTGATCAGCTCCTGCATCAGAGCACTGGCTCTGCCTCATTTAAGTCATGGCAGCGCAAGATCCCAGGCACACCTGAAAGCAGCACAACAAAAATCATTCATGCTGGAACCAAGATGACATAGTGATAACTTGTGGCTCATGTGACACAGCTAATAGAATATTTTACTCCACTTTGAACTGTTTGGTCAATCAAAACAGTTTCTAATGAAATGAGAATTCCCTTGGTTGAAAATCACATGAGATATATGGTCTCTGTTGGTGATTCCCCTCAAATGAATTCATTTCAGCCTGAAATTTAAATCTTATAAATACTGGTGTAGCAAACTGAGTTGGTTGTATCATCAAACTCCCCACACATTTTACCAAATCATCTCCCTGCATGGGCAGATAAGTGGTGTGGATGAATGCAACTTCAAATCAACGTCATTACATTTTTCACACATATTTATCTAAAACTATGAAGCTTGTCTCAAAAACAAAGAAAAACTATTTTGATGCTTTTGATGCTTTTATATGACTTTTTAATAGTTGTATGGTGATCTGTATGAACCCTTCAATCTTGTGTAAAATATAGAAACTGAAAGTCAATAACAATAACCCTGTTTCATTTTGTGACAATGGGACTTATAGATATCTAACAAAGTCTGTTAAATACTAAATTACTTTCTGTTATTTATCATGACCTAAACATATGGTCGAACTTCTAAATGATCACTCAAAGTAAAAACAAACAACACTCCATAAGTAGGGTGTTGGCTTGTGCAAATACATAAAGTGGATGCTGTGCTGAATCTGTGCAAATTATTTTCTCACATCCTCCAAAAACTGTTGATTGCCCTTGAACGAATGGGAGCTTAGTGGGCAGTGTGCTCACAAAAATACCTCCCAGTTCCCCAACAACAGGAAAACGCCTTGTAAACTTGGACCACTCTGGCTACACTCAGAGAAACGCATTCTTGCACTGTGGCTAAAAACATTTTACTTCAGTAAACAGACACCATTGTATTCGCCAGCCTTACATCCAATTAACCAATGTTTTAATTGCAGAAAAGGTCCGTCCCTCGAACAGCACCAACTAACCTCACTACAGATGGTTCATTAACAGGAGAGGAAACATATGTCCTGTTTTTTGTGATAATATTTAACTGTTTGCTAGGAAGAGTCACCTACAAACACAGAGAAACTGTGTGGGATCAGTTGCACAGGCCTGCTCACAAACTGTTATGCATCCTATTTTCTGTCACTGTATGCATGTAGCTCTAGATACTTCGAGCTCAGATTGTATCTGGGGGGCAGAGGAGGAAGTGTGTGACTGTGTGTGGTTGTTTTTCTCTCTTTGTGAGACCACGGTTTGTTTTCAGCCTCCACAGTGAGAACTGAGGTTATTTTTGTCTTTACTTCTTTTACTCTTACTTCTTATAGTTTTGTTTCAAAACTTGGGTCTCTTAAAATTAAAAAAGGAAATGGGTTAAGAGATTAGAATTGCCATACTATCAATTGAGTTTGTTTAAGACTTAGAGGTAAGACTAAAGCTGTGCTCTTTACATTAGGCATGAAGCAGTGAGGGTGAATCTAACTTTAAATGCTGTTTGTATCGTATACAGGATCCGACTCATTCATAAAACAGTTGAAAAGCATCAAATAAAGCAGCTGCAAATAAATAAACTTCTGATCAAAAATCAAAAATGAAATGCTCCTGAGGCAGAAATGGACTGCAGTTCAATTCAATAAGTCAGAGAATGATGTTAAGTTGAGGATCAGATATCACAGAGTGAATACAGTCAATGGCAGGCCCTCATAAGTACGCTAATCCTGATACAGTATGTGCGCACATATGGGAGGTAGAAGTTGGAGGAAGGAGGAGGCGAGGGGTGATGCAGCTCCCAGCACTGGCTCATGCCGGTTTGTGCTGCTTCTCACTGGCCGAGCCCCGCAGCGAGGTCCAAGGTTAGCGGAGAGGCGGATGGATTTGCGATAGGGAGAGGGGGTAATTTAGGGTGTCAACTGCCCTGTGCAACACTGAGGGCCTTGGCATGGGTGCCCACTGGCATGCCGGGCAAATGTAGAGAATGCATGGAGCAGTCATCTCAAATCAAGGATAAGATACTTAGACATGTCATGGATACTTGTTTAGGCATCACACCAGGCAACAGTGACACAGTTCTGACATGCACAAACACACACGTCTGATTATTGCAGCCATGTGATCATCTTAAATGGATTTCCCCTTTTTGTTTAGATTTGTTTGTGGATATAGCACAGCATGTCTGTCCTAGTGAGAAGATGGATATTTCATGTAACACTGAGATGCCTAAAAATATCAGTGACAAATGATCTAAACACTCATCCTCATATTTAACTATTTCTTCTTAGGTCTGATCACCAGAAAGGAACATCTTGGACCGTCTATTGGGCAGAGTTTATTTTACAGCATTGTTTTGACTCCCTCTTCCTGCCAAAAATTTCTGTCTGTTTCTTGGCCGGAATGACTAGTTTTGTGTCTAACAAGCAGGCTGTTTGTGAGTTCTCGTGGATTCAGTTTACAAGCTCAGCTTCACTTGTAATTGTGCAGCTTAAACCCGCCAAAAACAAAAAATGCAATAAAGAGATTTGCACAATGGTTTTGGCTGACAAAAACCTGCTGCAGGTGGTGTCACATCTGGCTCGATTTAAACACAAACAGAACATTAGTAATCTAGTCACAAATTTACTTTCAGACGTCGAGATTTGAGTCTTTTGCTGGAAAAAAATCACCTGGTAGTGAATTTATACAATATTTACATATCCAGTAGTATGTCCGATGTAAGAAACCCAACAACAAACTATGACAAGAAGGATTCTTTTAAAGTCTGGCAGCTGAAAATAGAGAAAAACTTTTTTTTTAAACTACAGCAACAACAAAAAAAGCAAATTTCAGTAAATACATCAATATGGGCATTCACAAAAGAAGAACCATGTCTTCTGCAAGATTTCTGAACTCTCCAGGAACCATTAAAATGCAGCTGGAGAGTTATACAATGGAAAAACTAGCACTGCCTTGCTTTTGTCCAGGTGGAACTGATTTTCAGCTGTGGCAGATTAAGTTATTTTGCCCCAAGTACGGTTTTCTTGGACAATTATATATGTTTTTTCCAATCAATGAGGTGGTGATGATATGGATTAAGATAGCAAGACACTATTCATGAATTGTGCTTTTGTTAAATTTCTTTAATCACAATTTATCCACTGAGCTCTTTCATGGCAACGCCTTCCTCCATATCCCTACACTTACACCTATTTAGACCCACCAAACCCCTTCTACACAGCCTGTTCAAGGTGGGACTATTGCGCCTTTATTGCTCCTCACCTTTCTGTATAGATTTCGTTAAAGTGTTATGAGGGCTCATGGTAGAATGCGCTGGCAGCAGAGGTAGTAACAGAAAAAAATCAACATCTGTCTAAACAGAGTGTGGCAGCAAGGCCGTACAACAGGACATAGGATGTTTTAAAAAGCAGCTACTTAGCAGTTAGCAGCTAACTCAAAAAGAAGTAAATCAACCAATAATGTTTTCAAATTGGGGAGACAGTGTGAAGTCTGGGAACTCCTTAACCATCATGTATGCTCGATGCATATGTAAAACATCACAACAGACCCACCGCTGCTGTGTCATGTCACGCCTCTTTTAAAAAAAAAAAAGAGAAACATATTCATACCTTCATATTTACTTTTTTTAAATCCTGAAAAATCTTTTCTAAATATGCACCTGGTGAACATCATTCATTGGAATAAATGGTGCTTTGTAAATGAAATGTAAACTCTGGACTTAGCCTGTCAGAATCATGTGGGAAATGAAAGTAGATGATCTTGCTTCAGTCAGTCCAGCAGTGCTGGGCTGCTCCAGCATTACACAGCTGCTTTTGGTCACGCATTCTAAAAACCTATGAGTCAGCACAGAGCAGTGAATTGATGTCTACTCAACATGCAGCGAGGCTCCTGGCAGAGTTACGGGGTGAGGTCGGAGGTCAGTAGTTTGACCTTCAGCTCTACCTTCTCCCCCTGATCCAATGAGGACGTTCACCCAGCTGGGCCGGACTCAGGAGCGACTTGGGGCTCCTTGAAGGTTGCTGTATTGTTACTTTTATATAAAGGAGTCTTCTCCACCTTCTCAATTCTTGTAACACAATTCTAAAACATTCATAGTTATGTGTTAGACATTTTTAAAACTGAAGTGACAACACCAGCTAATAAAAAGTTTAGCTTCTTTACAGAAACTGTCCCACCCCAGCCACTACAAGGGAAACCAAGGGAAACTGTTAAGAGCTGGCCGTGATGCAATGTGATTCCATGTTTTTTGATGAGTGACGATCACTGGGAATAAATTGTATATTAATAGAGTACTTATGATCTCCAGTGAAGACTGTAGCCAAAATTAGCTGATCCAGGAAAGTAAGTTTAGGAATTGGCAGCTGGTTAAGTTCAGGAATAGTGCCAGTTCTCGTGAGCGCTGTAACTGACAGCCAGCTGAGCTGTCATCAAGTTGAGCCAGAGACGGAGACGCCGCTGCCTCTGACCTCGCTGCCCGTCTGCTATCAAGGCTTTATGACAGCTCTTGCCTACTAAAAAACAAGATCGAATGACATGGGCGCTATCACTCCTCGCTCACCCACACCTACTCTTTATGCACTGTGGTTTTTTTTTACAACCAGTCTTGTCTGTATTCATCCCATGATTACTTCCATACCAATCAATACTTATCCTTTTCGTTATCTTGGTCTCTTTTAATCTCACTGAACCGGTTTGTGTCCTGTTTTTTCTGGGATCACTCAAACCAATCATTGCTGCATTTATATACTAACTATGCTATTCCCATTATTTAGCGCATAATCATCATCTTTGTCTTCGCCTCCTCCTCATGATCCAAGACCTTAATGACATCCTTTCAGCATCTTTAAATCCACAAGTTCATGAGAAATGTATACATATGTTTGAGGCAAGGCTGACAAATAATTATATTTTTAATTAATTTTTTCCCAGGCCAACTCCTCATTATGTAACGTATGGGGGAACACCTGCCGTCACTTAAATTCCTGGATCATCCCGACTTGACCAACAACGGCCCTGCCCTCAGTCCACTGTGATCCTCTTACACTTCTCGGGAATGTGTATCAAAAGTGTTCCTGGTGACAACAAGCGCATGACGGAGCGCTGAAAGAAGAAGTTGTCCGTCTGACTCAGAGGAAAGACGAGAAGGAGGAAGAGGGAGGGAAATAGAGGGTAGGGGGGTGGAGGTAATAAAGCCTACACTGGTTCAGACCGGTTCCTGCCCCCTTCCCCTTCTCTTCTCTTTCCTCTCCTCCTCCTCCTTTCCTCTACTTGACTACACTCACCTCGTGGCCTCTCCTGTTTTTTCTTTCTCTCCTATTTTGGTCCATGTTTCTCTTTCTCCCTCACTTCTTCCTCTTCTCATCCCTTCCTCTCCTGTTTTCTTCTCCCTTCTTCTCTTCCTCTTCTTCTTCTTCTTTTCACCGGTTCCCTTCATTTCCTCCTACGTCACTTTAACAGATAAACAAAAACATTTATTTGCCTCCGAAATGAACTCGCTGATTGATTGACTATGCGCTATTAAAAAGAGAATAATCTTAATATGGGCTGAATGTGTAAAATCCAGATGCAGGTTTTTTAAATGCTCATTCTGCAATCATCATCAGCAACACTGCTTCTGATAAATAACAGACCCTTTTACACAGCCTGTTGAAGGCAGGACTGTGTGCCTGTACTGCGCCTCATCGTTCTGTTTAAAAGTTACAAGGGCGTGATGGGGATCGTTGTTGTTCTGCCTTTCAGACAGCAGCGAAGGTAGTAACAGCGCCAAATCAACATCCGTATAAACGGAGCAAGGCTGTGGGACAGGATGAGGGTGGGACATTTTGATGACACCCACAACTAGGAGATTAAAAAAGCAGCGAGTCGCATTTGGCAGGAGACAGTGTGAGGTCCAGGAGCTCCTTATCCTCTGAATGTAGAACAAGATGTAATAGGGAAGTTAAATAACCGGTGTTGCCATGTTATTTTGCTTACAAAGCGCTGCTTGATGCACATGTAAAACGTCACACTAGACGCAGACGATGCCGTGCTATTTGTTATGCCCTTTGCTTGCCGAACACTGGCATGCTTTATGAAATCTCCCATTAGTGTACCGTTATGGTTGGTCATCCTAAATAAACAAAGGCGGCACAGAGAAGGAGCTTCATTGCGGCGCCATTGCTCGAACTTTTAGTAAAAATGGCTCATTGTAAGAAGGTTAGAGGTTAGGATATCTTGGTAGTTGGAGGGAGTGTGGAAGAGGAGACGCAAAGCGAAAGAGACGATAAAAATGAGAGAGTGTGAGTGTATGAGAGAGAAATAAGAGATAAACTATCCTTCCCTTTCTCTTTACACCCAGTGGAGTGTCCTGTCAGACTCCCTAAATAATATAACATGCCCTGCTGCAGAAGCCTCTGTTGAAATCTCCTCATGTTTAAATCGACCAAAATGGAAGTGTTTTTTCACAGGTGTAGCTTGAGAAAAACACGTCTATGTAGAGGTTAAAAATAGAGGACATAGTGCCGAGGGTCAACAAACTGAAAGGAGTGTCTGATTTTTGCTGCCAGCTGTTGATATTCTAAACAGAGATGGATGGAACTTGGTATTTCTCAGCAAAACTGGAGACTCTTACTTTCCCTCTAAGCTGGAGGGTTTGTTCTTGCGCAGGAGGCAGGAGATGTAAACACTGAGGCTGAACAATGTTTCCTCCTCCAGGCCGTTGGCCAGACAGATTAGAGAATGTCAGCATTGAGCTCTGACACAAAGCAACAGCCCAGCCGGCTGAGATGAAAAGACTAACGGAGGCCTCTTGAACCAAAGACATACTGTTTTCGGTACAGCATGTATCGTAAAGAAGGGCACTGTAAGATTAAAACTGTGCTCCTCAAAGCTTTTCCACTCCTACCAACAGCAAATCCTTTCTTGCCCAGTTACGTTTGGTTCCTCTCATACCTATTATTAACAACTCTCTTGAAAAATAATTCCAAAAGTTGTTTACAGATCATTATTTGTGTAGTATGATTCGGTGCCAAAAGTCCTGTGCACAAACAAGCAGCTCTGGTGACAGGGAGACATTCGATAGCAGGACTTACTAATTAAAGCTTGTAAGTCTGTAAGTCTGTGTGAGGCAGCAGATTCACTGGACACGTTGAGCACCTCATCAGCCGGCATCACTTATCAAATGAATGCCTTCCTGTCATTAAAGTAATGTTGGTTTTTTCCATTCATCCACTCCATTTTTCCCCGTTTTACAGCAATCACTTGCACTCATCATTAGGGTTGCAAAGGGGCGGAAAAATTCCGGAAATTTTCCTGTAAGTGTCGGCGACATTGTAAATGAGGGTAACCTCAACTGTCTATTCGAGAATAAATAAAGGTTTGAATGAATGAATGAGTGAATGTTTTGAATGCTACAAATCAGTACAATGTTTACATCCTGCTTCAGTGTCTAATACCGATGAGTGGGGGGTTTAGGTTTTGGTTTCCTTATCAGCTGTCTGACGATAAGGAAACTGAAACCTAAGGAAACCTAAATCCCCCAAGGCCCAAGGACTACAATCCACTACATCCAGTCAGGTAAGTTTTGATGATATTACTGTGGTAAATATATTTGATCTATGGTATTTAAGTTTAACTAGCAAATACTAAATCAACATGTGTTTATATAGTTTCTAGCTTGCCAGTTTTTTGTTTATCTATTCATCGAGCCTATTTCTATTCATTTATCCATCAATTGTAAAATATTTTTAAAGACTATTCCAATTGTTTAGCTAACTATTTAAATCTCTGTGCATGGCATTGGGCATTAGTGTTTTTCACAAGCTTTTTTCTCAACTTATTCTACAGAACATTGCCACATGCACTATCTGACGTGTGGAGACATTTCACCCCAGCCAATGCAGAAGGAACTAAATGCTTTCATTTTACATTTTGAATGGGACTCATTTGGGGGGAATGAATAAATTAATTTTATTCAACATTCATGTTTTTTGTTGTTCCAGAATCCATTAAAGTTCTACTCACAAATAGACTTGCGTCAAAAATGTCATTTTTATAATTTGTATTAGGAATGTTTGCATGCATGTGTGCTTATGATAAAGCAAAATGTTTATATTTATGTCTGTATATGACAAGGTAAATACAGTAGTATAAATTACCCCAAAATTCCCAGTTTATTCCCGTTAATTCCCGTTAATTCCCATTAATTCCCATTGAAAGTTTCCAACTTTGAATATTCCCGGAATTTTGCAACCCTACTCATCATCCTTATTTAGTGAGTCCCAGAACTCAAAGACTGGTGCTAACTCCTGCCTTACCACTCAGTATTTTATCATATAAAAAGTCTTTGCAAAAACATGCACTCCTTTTTGAAACATTCAGTGCAGTGTTAGTGTTGTCACTTCACAGCAAAACGCCTCTGGGTTCAAATCCAGACCTGGGGCCTTTCGAGGTGTAGTATGCATGTTCTCCCTGTGTCTGCGTGGGTTCCCTCCGGGTTCTCCCGATTCTTCCCACAATCCAAAAACATGCAATATAAGTGAACTGGTGACTCTAAATTCATACACTGGTATAAATGTGATGTACCCTGCCTCTCAGGATGTCAGCTGGTGTAGGCTCCAGCCGCTCGGCCTTGCAAAGGATAAGCAGTTACAGAGAATGGATGTTGGATGACTGAAGAATCCATTCTCATTGTACTGTATGTGCACTAATAGGTTGTTAGGGTCCAAATCCTCAAATCTCAACTGCCTTCCAAACTAGCTGTTCACACAAACTGAGATTCAGGGTGATTAAAGAGCCACTTTCTTGGTGTCAAACACTGCTCATACATCATTCTGCAATCAAATATCCAAGCAAAGTAACAATTAACATTTTTTAAGTGATGGGTGACATCACTTGAAATGCCAATAAAACAATAAAAAAAACAATAAAATAGCCCACATCAAGGTTTTAACCACAGATTTGACCTGAACTCCCTTCTTTAGATTCTCCAGGAACAAATTAGAGCATTTCTGCCTCAGACTGAGAGCCTAACATGCACAGCAAATGAGCGAAGACATGTCGCATTTAGAAGCTTATTCTGCAGTATTGGAGTGTGTAAAATACTTACAAAATCTGTTTATTAGGACTCTCTCATGATAGGTATATGTGGTTGGACAGAGAGTGTGATATTGCACAAACCATTGTGATGAATATAATCTGGATCACCACCACCAAATTGTCTTGATCTCTCCAGGTTGTGGACAATTTCATTCAACTTTCTTGCTTTACAGAGAATAAAGGGGTGGAATGAGGTTGAATGTGTGAGGGGTGAGTTTGGTAAAAAATGCTACAAGTAAAAGTAGAAATGGTCTCTAGTCTTTTTGCTAACATGCACTCCACAGCTACACAAATCCCAGTCATGATCAAACTTTCTCTGTAACTGGTGGATGTTTTGGCCCCATTCAGTACACAGTTATTATCACTTGTTGCACTACTGGGAATTAAACCACTAACACTGGTAGCATTGCTCCATCTGTTGAACTACAGGACCATTACCACTCTGTAGTTACATGTTTGTGCCAAAGTGTTTGAGGATCTCCTATTTATTCTCCGCTTGTCCCTTAGCCTTTTATCTGTCGTGTTCATTTTGCTCACTTTTACCATTGCTAGAATAACATTGCTTCACACTCTATCCAGGGTTGGCTGATGTTTGAATTACGTTACAGCTCACATTAAAGCATATGAGGGAATTAAAACAAACACACACCCGTGGGTTAGTTTCAGTTATCTTTATTATGTTACAGGTTTTAATTGAGTTTAAATGTTTGCTTCTTTTTTTTCATACGTACCATTGCTTGTTCTTGGAGCATATCCTGATGTTTATGGTGTTGGAGGTATCATGGCTGATATCACTGCGCTCAACCAAGTGAAGGGTTGTTGTTTTTTTTAAACCATGCTAACATCATTTATTTAAATTACTTACCTTTTCAGGGGCATATCCTAGTGTAATTAGCTTATAAAGGAGTCCAGCAATGCTATGTGATTTTCCGGTATTAAGGGCTTGTAATGATCGCCTTTTGTGATTATGTTACAGACTGAGGCGATCGAGACGTGAATTGAACACACTATATGATCAGTTTTGGCTTTTCGAGAGGAGGGAAGGCCATGCTGCCGTAATCATGTGCTTAGGTTTGTTACGTGTATAATGGAAAGCACTAAATTTCACCTTTGGGAAGCCAAGATGTCTTCTGAGTCTGCCCATCACCTTCCTTGAAGCTATTCTACAGTGTTAAACAGAGACAGTGATCCTCTTCTTTGCTATATAGTCATCTATGATTTAAAGTATTTGTCCAACCAAGATAGCAGTAAAAGTTATTTTTGTCCCTTGTGGCAAGCAGCACGTATCAATTATAATGACACACCCGGTGCCCCAAGGTGAGTCACAGGCACCTGAGAAGCAAATCATAACATCACACCACCAATCGCTTCCTGTTGAAATGCATAAACATCATTTACTGTCTCATCACACCTGGAACTTTTAAGTCTCCACCCACAGGCAGACTTAAAAAACAACTGTTCATCTGGTGGTTACATCCAAATAACACTTTCTGCAAGTTACAACAGGTTTGAAGTATAAAAATAGAAGAGAATAAAATAAACTGACAAAATGTAACCAAACAGGCCCACCTTTACTGCGTGGAAATGGCCTTGACTACAAAATGCGACATGGTCTCAGGATGGTTGTCATATCTGAAATCAGTAGAAGACAAGGTGGAAGATGGGTTCAAAAAGAAAGAAAACCTTTAACATTTAACTCACAGTGGAAGATGATGTACAGGTTTTTCCTTTAAATATACTAACTATTCAGAGAACAGACTCACATGAAGCTGCAGAGCAGCAAGCAGGCTGCAGTAAAACATGCAGCAAAGCAAACGCACAGGTCGTGCAAGTACCTGCAACGGCCCTCTGGGATATTTTAGTTTTTCATTCTTAGAAATTTGACTAAGTTTCACAGAAAGAAAGAAACCAACACCTGTAATCAGCATAGCATCAGCATAAATGTTGGTTAAAGATCAAATGATGCTATCAGATTCAGCACTTGATGTTCATTAAATGAATCAAAAATACTCCACTAACAAACACTAGCTGAATAAACCGAACAAACAAAATCTGAAATATAATTTGAAGCTAATATTTGGATTTCATCCTTCCTTTTTTCTTTTTTTTTGCCTCTAACATAACCTTACAGTGCATTGAATTTACAGACAGTTTTGGCCAAGGGCACAGTGGCAGATGATACTTCAGCTCTTTCTTAACTCATATCAGAATCAGAATCAGAATCAGCTTTAAAGGCCAAGTATGTGTACACATACAAGGAATTTAGTACCTGGAGTGCAAGCAAGGACACTTCCATGGCCACCATCACCTTGCAGTACATGAACCATTTTGCACATAACACTCTTTGTGTGCCGTCTACTCATAACATGGCAGTGTGAACATGATCAGAGGCTGTCAGTACAGAACGCTATGTCCTGTCCACCCAAACCAAACATCACATTATCATCTCTACCAAGGTCTCATTTTCAAAAGAATCAATCAGAGTAGAATAGAGGGACAAAATCAGCCATCCATTCATTTTCTATCACCACTTATCCTGTGTAGGGTCGCAGGCGGGCTGGAGCCTATCCCAGCTGACATTGGGCGAGAGGCAGGGTGCACACCCTGGGCAAGTCACCAGTTCATCACAGGGCCACATAGAAAGACAAACAATCATTCTCATGCATGGGCAATTTAGTGTCACTGATTCACCTATATTACATGTCTTTGGTGGTGGGAGCAAGTTGGACCATTCAAACAATAATACAAAAAAAAAGACCATTTACCATGTGATCAACAGGAACACATTTAATAAGTTCCAGTCAAACTAACCATGTGTTTTTCAGCCTCTCTCAGTCACACACCCTTGAATGCTATTCAGATACTTTTCATGGATGCTAAATAACAAACTGTATAAATAATTTTCAACACACAACCAGTGTGTTTCCAAGTTTTTCTTTTACCTCTCTGCACGTGTTTCATCCAGATCACTGCAATGCTTCAATTTCAATGCGAACTAAATTTCAGATTGGTGATCCTTACATGAAGTGTCTATTACACATCTTTATTAATGCATTCCACTCTTTTCCTGCAGTGACCGTGTTTTCTTTTGGTTTTGTAACCTGTACATGTTTGCTGTTAAATTGTCAACTGTTACACTGATGCATAGATATGACCTCAAAGCCGCAGCAGTTCTGTTTTTGTGTCTATTTGTTGCCCTCAGATAACCACGTCGCTCCGGCTGTAACATTAACTGATGTGACTTTTCCAAGTTTCCTTATATACACAGTCTGCGTATGTACTGTAGGGATCGATGAATAATACAAACATTCAGCTGACAAGGTCTCACTAGGAGACAAAGATAGCTGTGCCTTGTTGTCAGCTGCTTTTATCCTTGATCAGTGATGGGCCAGTAACCAAAACCAACCTAATAACCCTGGACTGACTGACAAAAGACTTCCCTGGAAGAATCTACAGACACTTTTTTTTTTATGTTTATATAGCTTTGAGGCTTTTTGCTAAGTAAGCATACTCCTCTAATCTTCATTATCATACCCCCAACTACAAGAGGCTAAGATTAAGTTGTTATTAAAAATATGATTTTTGATATTGATAATAAAATGAAGGTATTTTGGCAATTACACCTGAAGCCACCATACAAAATGTCCTAACGGAGTCTAAGGTGGGGGTAAAAATCTGGAGATGATTTGGTGTTTTTACCAAGTGAAGACCTGATGTGATCTGTTGTTGGGACACAGTGGACACAATCAGAGGCTTACTGGGAAGTCAGACTGCTTAAATGAAGGAACACTCGTGGTCTAACAGCATTAAAAGTAAGTATGCATAAAAGAAGTTCACTCCGGATGACCTGAGTGAACTTTGTCTAAGCTCCATTCCTGTTTTTCAGCGAACAAGGATGTTGATAAAACAGAGACAATCATGTGAGACTGCCTCTGCTTTAAGACAATGATTAATAATTTATAACACTGTCTGTCCAGTCTGAGCAGCATCCTGCTGTGTTTTGGAAGCTGAAATAATAATTGTGATTTTCAGCATCTGTTTGTCAGTAGTGGTTTGAACCAAATGAGTAATTACAGCAAGTAAATCCAGTTTCAGTCTCCATATGGGCATCTAACTATTGTTTTAAGACCGACTTGAATAATTAATAATAATGACAATAAACATCACAGCACGTATATTATGGTTTGACTTAACTTATGTGGGTATTGTAGAACCAGGGAGAGAAAAATCGAAGGCAATATTGAGGCAAATTTGTCTATGTTTGGACAATCCTCTGAAATAGAGCTAACATACTACACAACAGCTCAATGAACTCAGTATTAGGAAGTTTTATTCTTCATTTTTTAAATGTTTAGGTCTTTCTGTGTCAGCACTACTGAAGCATATTGGCAAAAAACATCCAACAATAAAACATACAATAATATAAGTAGATAATAACTTCTAAAATAGTATTAAGTTCATGTATCTATAAACATAAATACTGCTGTTAGTACAAATAATAACTAAATATGGAATAGAACCTTCTGGAAAACAAACCAAAGAAACACAACACACATGAACACAGGCAAACACGCACACACGCGCACACACACACACACACACACACACACACACAGCAAGTTTCATATCCAAGAAATTGCAATCACCACCATTAATTACTGATAATATCAGATGAAAACATTCAGGTATTAAAGGCTGCTGAGTGACAGCAGTGATTGTGTGCTAGGGCATATTTCCTTCAATTGTTGGAGGAAGTTTTAGATATCAGGATATGGTAGAGGAGGACGACTCAAGGCTGGCCACATGTTGGCCTCTGCTGTCAGCTCCCAGGTGAGGGTGTACAGCTTCAACCACGAGGCTGGAGCTCCCTCTACTGGATATGATGAGTAGAAACAATAAAAGATTTTTTTTTTTGCATTAAGTCTACTCTTTTATTACAAACGCCTCTGGATATATACTTTATACACAGTTGGTGTTAAGTATTTTTTTCATGAGGTTATTTGTCAGCATAGAGCTTATTTATGGTTATAAAGCAGACTTAGAGAGTGCAGACCTTCGCCAACCGTGATGTCACTGCATTTAAAAGCAATAGTTTGACTGTCATAATATGAATCCTTGACCATGAAAACCTACCCGTATTATTTGGTATCCACATTAATATCATTGGCCCCTAGCAGTTGTTCAGAATCTGGTGACAATACGCTAAGAAGTTATTTTTTACCAATGTGAATTCCCCAAAATTGTACAAAAGCACTAATCAACAGATGACCACTGATGTGTGAAATGTAGTGTATAGTAGGGTTCAGTAGTAGTGCTGTCATGACCTTCTACAGTAAACTGTACAAATGACTTAATACAACAAATTCAATGTCATCTTCAACATCAAATCTTTGCATTTGCACGTCCACCAACACAGTCTACCATGACATTTTAAGTCTCCGGCTCTGTTTTGCCAAATGAATGAGATAATTATGTCGTTCAGTCAGAAAAACAGAACACTTTTTTGCTCTCTCAAATCAACGCAATACGCTTCTGTGCTGGATAAAGGGGCAGATGCATGAATTTTCATTTTGTTTTAACACTGAAATAACCCTGAGGGGAGCCATTTTGACGGCACACCCCTTGTTGGAATTTGGATTAGGGTTCGGTTTAATT
This sequence comes from Chaunax sp. Z400, assembly GCA_037577475.1. Lineage (NCBI taxonomy): Eukaryota > Metazoa > Chordata > Actinopteri > Lophiiformes > Chaunacidae > Chaunax > Chaunax sp. Z400. The sequence continues at coordinate 21,063,530 of CM075188.1, read as the reverse complement.
AAAAGGGAATGCTGGGCTTTGGCGGAGGTATGTGCTCTACTGAGTGCCCTTCTAGCTGTCAGTTTGTGATCATCTACCGATTTCCAGGAGCAGGACTGGAAACTGCATACTGTATGCACTTCAGTAGCAATTTTCCATATAATAATTTTGCACAACAAACTACTATAAGCCTATATTGAGTAATTTCTAAATCCGAAGATAGCTTTTAATACTTTGTCTGGATTATTAACACACCCCTGAAACTGGCAACCCCTGATTTTTGACCCTGATGACAGCAACCTCCCAGTTTATCAGGTGATTGTATTATCAGATAAAATGTTATCTCATATGTTCGGTATATTTAACTGGTGCCTCTCATTGTGTCGATGAAAAAAAAAGAAGTTTGCTGACCAGGCAGGATGCCGGGTAGAATTGTAGGATCTGGATAGTTTCACAACCCTGATTCAAAAAAAAAAAAAAATAAAAATAAAAAAAAAATAAAAGGTAGAATGCCATGCAAAACATAAGAGAATGTGATCATTTCAATTAATGCTCACTCATTTTTGTACAATTAATAATTCCAGTCGGTAAAACAGTAAAAGCTCAAAGTGGACAAATGAACAGAAGAACTGAAATTTATTAATGTACATCAAATAGTTACTGTACAGCAAACAGAGGAGCGGTCCCTCCCTGTGCAACAGGACTGTAGTATTACAGCAAACTGTAAACTGTAAAACACACACCTCTGATTCGACTTATCGCTTGACCTTGCATCACTGAAGTGAACTGTTAGTGGTTAATAAATTGGCAGCTTCCTCTCGGTAAATAATTATCAGTTGAAAATAACCGTGTTCTGTAATCAGGGTAACTTTTAAACAAACACACAACTTGAAATAGTGTTGAAATGTTGCTCTAGTGCACATAAAGGACAAGGAGCTTTCTTCGACTATGGCCAGAGTTGACATTAAACTGGTTGTATGACTTTGTAACGGTTACAGTTGACCAACATAATGAATGATAGTAAAGAACGGAATGTCTTGGAAACACAAAACACCTGGAATTCAATGATATTCAACCAGTCCGCTTCCTATTTCTCCCTTTCTCTGATATTGATGCATTTCGTCCAGTGGGGCCGCTCAGTGGTCCACCAGCAAGAGGACAGTGGTTGTACTGGGACGCCCCTGATGGACACATGGGAAACAGACTACAGAAGATAATACTCAGCAGATCTCCTATGACCATGAGGACATTGTTGTTGGTGAGGTTGCTTCAAATAGAATGAAGCACAGAGGAAGACCACTGTGGACGGAGGAAAGGGGAGGCTCTTATGGCACAGCTGACGCTCTCCGACGTTTCAAATGGTCGGATGGCGTTCCTGTCGTCAGCCAATGGCTTCAGTCAATAACAAAAAAAGGCAGCCACGTGAAGAAGAAAACATTTCAACTTCAGCCACTTGGATTACAGTGCAAAACACACATATCCAAACACACGTTCAGACACAAACGAGTACAAATGGGCCTAGTCCGAGTCCAAAGGCCGGTTTCAGTGACAACCAGAGGTGAGAAAAAGGGCAGGATATTTGGCACAGACACTGCAGCTTGGATGCAATTATGTTAAAGCAAAACACACTTTTTGGCTAATTGTCGTATTGATAATAAAACCAAATCCTCCTTGTGTCCATATATCACTGGATGTCCTCACAATTATCTGTGGATATTAGCAACAAATATTACTAGTTTATTTTTTCTTTCAAATTCAATATAGCTAAAGTAGTTAGGTTTATCTTTTTTTTTTAGCTTTGTTACATGAGGCACTGCCTGCTGCTCACATCTGACATCCTCCTTTAGTAAACATGAAGTAAGCCCATGTAAATATGAGAAGTTCGTTTGTCAAGTATGTGAATTCTACTTCTTCCAGACGAAAGGACAAATTTATGATTGATCTAAATTCTCAGCACTGAGAAACAGAGTCAACAGTCCACCATTGACACAACGGATTACTCTATTGAAAACTAATGTTTTAACATGACAAAGGGCAAAGAAGATGTCGACACAGATGTGCTAATGGCCTCAGGACTTTTTGGCAATGATGGGGAAATACTCAAACTTAATCTTTTGTATTAATGTTAAGCTTGATGTTTATTTAGGGATGAATGTGATATTTAACAGATACTGCAGAGCATATACAGTGTTACAAAATGTAATGCTCTATCTTCAGTGAAGCTTGCAGGAAAACAGGTATTGACGGGAGAAGACTCCTAATACTTAGCATTGCTTTACATAACGGACAGATGCAGTCGGTTTCTCCATTATTCCTGCAGTGGACGTGCAGGGATTAAAAAAAACAAAAACTAAAAGTAGAAATATACAACCAAGGTCAATCTCTTGCTTCTACATTTCTTAAAGCCAAGTTGGAGACTTAACATTATCATCATAGCCTCACTAAGAGTGCGTGGCATTACGTTAATTCTATTTGAATGCTAACTGAATCATTGAAAGCAGAAAAGGACGGGATCAACACAGAACCGGGAAACACAGCTATCCAAACTGTGCACAAAATAATGGCCGGATTTCTTAAAAAAACAAACTAAAAATGCCGATAATATACTTAAGAGGCATGAGTCGGAGCTGGGATTTAAAAGAAAAAAGCAAATAAAATTTCTAAAAATTTAACATGAGGTCACACTCCTTGAGTCCCTGAAGAAACAGGAGGGACATTCACAATATGAACGTACAGTTTGTCACCTTTGTTCTTTAGCGTTTGGACTCGACCCGATCGATCTCACACTGTGCTTACATCAACATCTAGAGAGATGACATTCAAATTTCAACTGTAAAAAAAAAAACGAGAGAAAAAAGAAAACAAGAAGAAAAAAAAAAACACCAAAACAAATAACATTTCCTTGTGTTTTTTTCTTCTCTTAAAGAACTGTACAAGATTATTACAAAAATCAATAATTAGTTATACATATTTATATGACAACATTGTTTACGTTATATTACTATAAAGAAATACAACCTTCTCTGTTGTTCTTGTTTTAGACTCTGAATGCAGTATTCCTTTTTCAGAGTGTTGTAGCTGTGCTCCATTGAAGATGGTTAATGTAGATATTTCTATGCAGTAAACTAACAATATCTCTACAGCTGAATTTATCTCACCATAATTCAAAATATGGATAGAAATGTGAGAGTGAAAGCAGGTTTAATTCTCAGCAAAATGACTATAACTCTGCAGTAGCAACGTTTGGCCACAGGGGAGGAGATAGATTGTGCACCTACATGAGGGGATGACGTGTATGTAAATGCGGCTTTTAGTATAAGGAGTATTAACTCAACAAACAGTATCAGCGTGGTTCACTCAAACGTAAACATTGGGTGAAACACAAGTGGCTGGTCTAGTCCCCCCGCCTGCCTCTTCCTCATCATTTCAGCTGTTTGCAGTCAAAGAGGCCGGTGAGCTCTCCCTGGCCATCAGCTTTAAAAAAAAAAAAAAAAAAGGAATACTGCATTTCTCCACTGCTTGTTTCTTGAACTCGTGTTCCTCAGCTCTAGGGTGCGTCCTGCAGGGGGGAGAGAAGAGGGGAGGGGTCTTCTAGGCAGGGCCCTCCTTTGGAGATGAAGGGGTCTGGGACGTGGAGCTCGAGGAAGAGGAGGCAGAACTCTTCAGGGAACCCAGAGTCTTGCTGAGCCAAGAGTTCTTGGCCGCCTGGATCTCGTTCATCAGGACGCCCCTCTGGTGCTCGAGCTCCTGTGGTGACAAGAGGAGTCAGCAAGAGGAGCAATGAGGAGGAGAGCATGCGTTTTCTCTCGTTAGTTCATCCAACACATTGCTGTTTGTCATGTGACTCTTTGTAGCTATAAAGTTAATACATATATGTACAATCACTTCAAGTTATGTTAAGTTTTTAGGGTTTTTAAGTTGATACTTTTTGCGGTAAAATTCTTGACAACTATTATATTATTACTATGTATTAAAAAGCAATTTTGTACAAATATCAATGCATGTCGTCTCACTGACTGAAGCGTTCTGCTCAAAGTGCTGCTGCACACAAAGCTTCACAGAGCATGTAGCTTGTCTGCAGACTTCGTCTTGTTACGTTGTGCTTGGCGTTTCTGCTTCTAACCTCTTTTCTTGTTGTGAGCACACTGAGAAATATTTAACTTAGCTACAGTAGAAGAACAATAAAGCAGTGAATATGCAGTCAACTCAGTGATGTTAATAATACACGAAAAAAAAGAATTATTGACAGGTTTCTCTATGTGATAAATCTGTATGACAGTTTTCCTTATCACGTCTATTTCCTTAGGAGCACTCCTACAGACTTGGTCTAATGCCCTGCATCTCTCCAGCATTTGTAATTACTGATGTCACCGTTCCTCCATCATGCTGCTGACCTGGATGCGGCACTTGGCCTCCACCAGTTGCAGTTTGGTCTGTGCCAGGTCCAGCTCCAGCTGCCTGAGCTGCTCCTTCAGTCCATCCTTCTCCTCGTCCAGCGGCTCGGTGGATGTCTTGTCCTTTCCAGGGGATGACTCCTGGAGGGACCCCAGGGTGCTGAACAGGTCCCTACAGTGCTCACAGCCCATTACTTTAGACTGGACGGGCACACAAACACACACACACGTGTTAGCAGAAGATGGTGGGTGAACATACTGTATAGACATGAGACTTAAGGTGAAAACAGTCCCTGTGCATGAGAGCAGACACGTCTCTATGCTACAAGTGCTGAGGAACATATTAGGTGTGGCAGAACACTTGATTGTTGTATAAAAGGTGAAAATAATATTCATAGTTGTTTATACTGTGTTTCTTATAGGCAAAAAAAAATAAACAGTCATCATTCTGATGCAAAAAACTCACTTTATTCAGTGTTTCATTTTTGAAGGTGGAATATGGCCTGATGAAGACCATCCATCAAACAGTGGATGGATATATTATATTATTTTTCTTTATTTTGACGTTTGTCTGGTGGCCAGGACCTCACAAACTGACGCACTGAAATTATTATTTCAATGTAGATTATTTGATCTATTATTCCTGCCATGCCCTCGTTGCTCTAGGGGAAGTTTATTTTTTCACAATTCATCTATTTCATCATCAGCTCCACCCTTCCCTCTACACCCTGACAATCTCTGTTGCGTGCAGAAGAGTATACCACACCCGTCAGCTGTAGCTAACCTGCTAAAGCAAGTCAACCACAGTGTATTCCACTGGTCACATTATAAATTTACAATCATCTCTTAAATCTGTCGTCATGCTTACTGACATAAATAGAATCTCTCTTTTAAATAATCCTGCTTCTTCTATGTCCAACTGCGACTTCCCATTTCAACTGGCAACACATTACATTACCAAGAGTGTCCTGATCTTTGTCCAGGCCTGAGTTCTGCCACACCCAAAAAGAGCAACATCACATGCTTGACAAGGGCTAAACGAGAGCTGTGGGATAATTTGTGCAGTCGGGATCTTTATAGGTGTGATAATGTACCAGCCTGGGCTTGTCCTAACTCAACTGACAGATAAAGCAGTCCTTCCATCACTGTGTTCTGTGATGCATCATCATATTGTGGCTTTGAGAGTTTGAGAGTCTCCGAACTTGCATCTGCTAGCTTCTGCAGCGGCTGTGCATTTCTCTTACCCTGACGATGTCCAGCTCTTCTTTTGTTGCTGCCTGTTGTTTTTCCAGCCTTGTGCTCAGCTGGGAGCAGATCTGAAACATGAGGAGGAAGTCAGGTTATCTAAAAGATGCCACATTTAAATCTAAATTTAAAAGATAAGAGATGCAGTGACGACATTTATAGATTGTGTTTCTTCAGGAAAATTTAAACGACCAGTAATAATAATAATATATATATATATATATATATATATATATATATATATATATATATATATATTTAGCAAAATGCTCACAAGATATAATCAAGTGTGAATAATAAATGTTCAGTTAACATTTTCTTTAATTCTATAGATCAACACATTAACTGTAAATTAGCAAATAGATGTCATTTTTTACAGATTCAATACCGCAGATGGATTTAAATGAATAAAAATGTCTAACCTGTTTGTATTCAGCAATGATAGCTGTGGTTTTTTTGATCTCCAGCTCTGCTTTTTCAAGCTCCCTCCTGAACACTTCCTTCAGCTGAGAGAGACAAAACAAGAAGACAAAAACATGAACTCACACATTAATGACAAGGATGAGCTGAAAGGACATGTTACTGTAACTCTTAATTACCTTGCATACTTATTCTGCAGACTTGCAGACTTATTATAGCCATTATAAATTAGCTGCTGATGATGTCACATTTTATTTAGTCACTGAAACTGATTACTGATTACTTTCAGTAAACCTTTAAGTAATCTACAACATAGAAAAGCCAGGAAGCCAAATTCATAGGAGACACATAATGCGTTGCTTCACTAAAGACTCTTTTTCTACATAACAAGTATCCATAAAGAAAGACGGTTGAGCCAATTGGCCAAAAAGGCTGGCAGTTTTTTTTTTTTTGGGCCGAACTTATCCAACTTAATGAGGTGAGGGTAAACAGAGGGAAAATGTTACCTGAGCTGTCTCCTCCTCCTGTCGCCTCTTTTCCTCCTCCGTCTCCACCAGACGTTGCTTGGTGCTCAGCAGCTCTTTGTTCAAAACATCAGCCTTGTCTTCTGCCTGAGCACGCAAACACACAAACACGCAAAGGCCTTTCACTGAACACAGAATCTGTGTCTGTAGCACGGTGCCATTTTCACACAGCTACATTTGAATGCAGACCAAACAGAAGCAACGAGTGGCTCATAGATTTGGTATTGAGTATTGACTCGACACACTGGAACATCTGCACCTTTTTAAAAAATTTTTTTAACCTTTTTTACTATCTACAGGTTTATAGATTCACACTGAAAGTGTCAAGTACATTTTTCTGTTTGAGGTGTGATAAAGTAAAGGTCTTTAATCAACTCGTTACTCTCACTCATTACATTAGAGCATTTGTGAGCACATTAAGCTTCTAATTTAATCCATAAAAGAAAAAACATATCTACATGAACCAATGCTGACAGTTGGGAACAAATACGACATGTAAACACAACCTAACTTAGCGAATAAATAAAGCCAACAAATTAACACATCAGCTTGAACTGACACCAAGTAAGAAGCACGTTTTAAACATGTCCTGAAGTCGTGAAGGTGCTGTGCTACCTGGTCGAGATCGTTCCGAAGGGCAATCTTGCTGGTGACCAGCTCGTGAGCCAAGTCGTCATTTTCTTGTTCCAGTCGCATACTGGCCTCCTGAAGGCGTCGGTTCTCCCTCTGGATAAACAGAGACACACACGAAGGCTTATGATGAAATGATAATGACGGGATTATCTGAAAAGGGATTTCTGAGTCACAGTTTACCGTCTGAAAAGCGATAACTAAAAAAAAAAAAAAAATCACTGGACAGGGTATTTAATGTTTATGTTTAATGTATTAAGGAGAAAAATGTAATGTGAAAATTAAAAGAATAGCTTTTTGTCTAATTTAGTGATCCGTATCAGCAGTCCTTGCTCTAGTGTTTCTGTCTTAGTTCAATGCTGCAGACCTACAACCCAAATAAAGCTTCCCTCTGCTCACACACACACACACACACACACACACACACACACACACACACACACACACACACACACACACACACACACACACACACACACACACACACACACACACACACACACACACACACACACACACACCATCTTAATGTCCCCATTGTAGACACTTAGTGGAGTCTCATGATTCCTGCCTGTAAACAGTCTCACATGACGGCATCAATGGGACGAAACAGTTGTCACCTGACCCTGATCTCTCTACAACAGCGACCTCTCCTACTCCTAATGAGCTCACACACGCATACATGGACATATGTAAACACAAATGGTGCAGATAAGCATAAGTCAAATTACTACACCAACCCTTACATAGTAAGGCCAGTATAAAAAAAAAAACAGATCATGAAGGCCAAATATACGTGCGCTTGATTATCTATACACATGGACGCAGACTCAGTCACATGTTTTGTGTGCAGCTCTTTCGTTTTAGTTAATCACTTCCTGTGAGCAGAGAAGTGACAGATGTGATTTGGGAAAACAGAGGAAAGACCTTCAAACATCACAGTGTGCCAAGTCAGTGCATCTTCGTATCAAAATCTTGAATACGGTCACCTCATATCAATCTGAGAAATATAAAACACAAGCTCACACATCAAGGTTTACGATTGGTTAAAGCCATAAACCTCTTAAACTGTCAAAACGCTTCATATTAAAGCGTTTGCAGGAGTAGAGGCAGCTTACCGTGCTGCAGTCCACAGTCACAATGTCTTCATATCAAGCCTCCAGTAGCCAGACTAAAGTTTAACACATGATCCTGACATGAGTTTCCCCTTCTCTGTCCCGACACTCACCAGTCTCACTCACAAACACACACACACACACGCTCCTTTCTTTCCTTTTTTTCTTCCACCGCTTTTATTTCAGATAAATAATAAATAGTGACAGCAGCCCAGAAAAACACGCCACAAACAATACAAGGCACTGAGTACCTACCTACACCTGTTGTGTAAATCATATAAAGATGTTGAATTGTTAAATTATAGGAGACGTAGAGTAATGAAAATCATTCCTTGAATAAAATATGTGAGATTTATTTCCATGCAGCAGTAGTCCTGTTTTTTTTCCTCTGTTTGTCTTCTTTTTATTGTGAGACAGTATTCCCAGTGGTCACAGGGTCAGATCCAACTTCTTATCTACGATAAAAGTCCTTCCTTCCTTCCCTCCAGAACCAGCAGCCTATTCAGAACCGCTGTGTACAGCAAAATATCTCTACTGGAGGTTTCTCTTGAGATTAAAGTTTTCCTGGTTGGTTGTGTTTCATAATTTTTCTCGAATGTTTAAAATTCTCGGTTAATATTTAATTTGATCCCAATTTAAATTGACTAGGCTGCTCAAGGCTCACTGATGTGTTTAGCTGAGAAAAGGCAGGTTTCATGTGACACATTTCATCTCATCCTAGGCTTTCAAAATATTGGAAGAATTTTTACAAAGAAAGCTTCGCCACTAAACATTTTGGAAAACTTATTCAATTAAAGTGGAAGGAATTCCATTTGTTCTGTATACATCTGGGATGTAGCTTAAATGTGTAAAGGATTAATCAGCAAACCAAGCTTGAAATATTTACACCTACATGTTACATTATGAGGGTGAGGAGTTTCGAACACGCAACCAGAACACCAGGTAGTGAACTTCCCTTCCTTCTACAACTACTACAACTAGCTGTGAGAGTCATTGGCTGATTTGAGAAAAACCAGAATGACAAATTCAAACCAAGAGAAAAAGAAAGAACTCCTGATATGATAGAGCATTTTAAAATAAGAGATGCTTTCTGTTGACAGACAGAGATTAAGACACAGAGTGTCTGAATCTCTAAATATCTGCCCTACCTCTTCTGTTTTTACCTTCTGAAGTTAAAGTCACTGCCCCAGCAGCACCGCCGCAAAAATAAATGTTAGAGATGTCTGGGACGATGATGATCAAAATCTGTGCTGTGTGAAAAGTCCAGTTTCAAGCCGATAACAGTGTCACAAATACTAACAAATGTACAGTTTGACAAATTTTTGATTTTCTAATCTTAGAAACATGGATAATTTCATCACATACTTGTAATTCAAAGCGATTTGCGTATTGATGGCCTCACTGCCATAGAAGAACTCCTCATTCATTACAAACTTTAAAAACATTTTAAAGAGCTAAGCATTTTCTCACCATCTAGAAGACTGAACTCGACTTATCAAATGAACACCAATGGAAAACACATGAATACACTGTGTATGCTTTTGTGATGTGTAACGTTAAAGGGGGGATGGGATCATTGAACCCCTTTACAGAGTAAGGTGAATAAAACAAAGTACCATAAGTACGAAATATAAGGAACGTAAATACATGGTGTCTTATGGTGTGTGTGTGTGTGTGTGTGTGTGTGTGTGTGTGTGTGTGTGTGTGTGTGAGAGAGCCCATCCTACCTGATATCGGTCGATAGGGTCCTCTTGTTGCAGCTGACTCTCTCTCAGTGTCTGATATTCTTTCTCGAACTTCTTTAGCTTTTTGGTTGGGACCTGAAAACACCAGAAAAGTTGATGACATAATTTTAAAAAGTTGTCTGATAAAGTTCCAGGCCAGGCCGAGCTTTGTGAGTGAGGGGAGGTGGTGCAATTTGTAATAGAAATGACCTCAGTGACCGCCTTCTTCAGCTCTAATTTTGTCAGTGTGGGTCAAACTAGTAATGGTCTAACAGCCTACAGTACATCTCTCATTCCAGCCTCTGGGACACATATACAGCACATAGCAGATCCATTTATCACTCATATTCATACTCCGTGTTCAATTTGGTATGTCAAAGATATGTCAGGATATAGATTTTAAAGAAACTGAAAGCTTACCACACACAGATAAGACATAAATAGATGTCCTTGTAGCACCATGTCGGAACTTTCTATTTCTATTGCACAATCTGCCCCGTATACATCTATGAGCAGCACACGTCTCTCTACCAGTGTTATTTTCACACGCCATATGATGTGAAAATACAGAAGACCCACAGGCAATAAATGAGGCACCTTTTAGTACATCTGACTCACAATTATTTACAGACGACAGATACTTTAGATTTACACAACAAACATTTCATTTCCTCCTGAGGTGTAAGACAACGGAAACTGTTGTCTGAACTTGAGCTTACTAAAAAAAGAAAAAAAAAAGAGAAAAAAAACCCCGCCTCACTGCGTTGGTACCAAATCAGATTCATTCAGAAAACAACATGTGGGCCTACAAATGAGAAAGAACCATCTGTGCAGCTTCAACTGTCTATTCTTTAAAAACTGCTGATCAAACGCAAACATAAGGACAGGAAGTTCCACTGCTAAGCACAAGACTGGAAGCTTACACATTAACTAGCAAGCCTTTTAATATATGACGAAAGTAAAAAAAAAAAAAAAAAATTTATAAAGAGGAGTAAAAACAAGCCAAGCATATTTTCGATAATGTTCCGTTCAGAGAAAAAAACAATCGTTGTGTAAACATTTCAGAGATTTATGTGGTCAAAAATACTGATGGAGTAAGAGCTGATGACTATGTTCCTTCTGTGTATTTTAGTTAATGCCAGTAATATTATGAACTAGTCCACAGCTAATCCTTTCAAACTCTTCTTGAAACCTGACAAACTCAATCAGAATCATTTTTAAAAAGATGACATCATCCCCTTGTTAAATAAATAAAGGACTATGTGCGCCGAAACCATTTTAAGATCTTTTTAATATCAACACAGCAGCACAAACACGAATTCAAAAACCTGTGGCTTCCTTGTGCATAATTTTGCATCTTGGAAGCACATCACACAAAGTATTCTGTGTTGTTCAACCGCCTTTCGAATCCACTTTCAAATCAGCATTGATCGATTAAAGGTCATGCGATCCCTTTAACTCCTAAAAATACAACAAATACATTTTAATTTGACTGAAAACATCCAAAATACCAGCTGAGTTGCTTTAAAAATGTGAGTCGTGTCTGCGTGTGTGCTCATGTGTTTGTGTTACAGGTGGGTGGTAATGTTATCCCCCTGTGTGGAAACAGCATTTCCAAAGCACCCGTAGTTAGAGCTGGGGATTTCAGGCCAGTCTCAGTCACATGACCCCTCCTCTGAGACCAGGGTGCTTTTACTGTCCTCTGTTTAAGTCAAGTCAGTGTTGTTGTGTGCTGATGACCTCTTATTTATGTATTACATCCATATGAAGGGGACAGACAGAGAACCAGACTTAAAACGCCTCGCTTCTCGTGTGGTTAAAAAAGTGTTAGAAGACAGAGCAGCGAGTACAAAAGCTTTCATTGATTAATCGGGTACATGTGGGATCACTGCTGTTTAGGAGCAATGGGAGGAACAAACTGTACAGTAATCTAATGGAAAATGTTTCACATGACTACTTTAAGCTTATTTCAGCATCTAGTCATGTTGTCCTCTGTATCTCTAAATGTTGCTGCTGTGATAAAAATACATTTTTTCCACAATAACTGTCTGTCATTCCTGCATTGAATATTTTTATACTGTTCTTTAGTCATTTTGTCTTTTTCTGGTTCATCACTCTGATTGTTTCATAATTTACTGATCTTGTACAATAAAGACTTCTTGGTTATATTGAAATGTTTTAAATACAGAACATCCTTCCATTATAATAAGATTTTCCTTTGTGAATAGAAACCAGAGGAGGGAAACTGAACTGGCTGTTTATTGCTTACCAAGGCAGTCATTACCTGTTCTCCTCACTGACCTGTGGGTTAACCCTTTACCTCTATGGCCGAGGAACCGCTAAAGTGAATAAACGCGACACTGTAATCTATCCGACACACAGTTCCCCAGCAGACAGCATGGCCTCAACTCATTCTGCTGTTATCTGTGTGGGAAGAAAGAGCAGCTGAAGGCTGGTTAATGATCATTTTATTGTGAGAAAACAATTGGACAAATTGAATGTGGTGTTCCCCTGCAGGTACCAACTCATCCACTTGCACACTCATGATGCTGTGAGAGGTTCTGGATGCCACAGATCTGTGAATGAATCCAATAATTTCCCCACTATCATAACTTGTCTTCAGATATCTGGAAATTAAAGTTTTTCCTACTGGCTGGTGGTCAATGTGATGAAAGTGGCGCGTTTTAGAGGCTAAATTTGTTATTTAGGAGAACGTTTTTGCCTTGAAGCAACAAAATGTTATTATGTATGTTTTAACTATAAGTCTTAGCTAAGTTATGTGATCTCTGTTTGCCATGTTTTAAGAGATTGCCTCAAAAAGCAGCACTTTAAAAATGATCTGACTGGGTGTGTGTTGAAAACTGTGTACATGGAACAATCCTAGATTAATGTACACAACAACAACTGAATGCACAAGAGAGATGAAGAGAGGGAGATTATGACGTGTGTGTTTCCTGAGAAACACACATTTGACCACCTCCAGATTTTCTGTGCAGATTTTGAGAGTCTAACACACACTAAACTCGCAGATACTCATTTAATGGTTGTAAACATTTTCCTACAGCATCTTTTTCCACCGACTTAAGACATTTGTGGTGCCATATTTTCCAAGCCTCCTGTATGCGATGCACTGGTTTGATATGGGATTAACAAATGCTGTAATGTTTTATTTTAGAGATGAGTTCAGCTAGTAGAGATTCAGAGTTTTTCCTCAAGGACACTTAAACATGGCAAAGTGCTGAACCTGGTTCTCCTTTACACCGACCTACTGATAAGGATTACAGGAACTTTAATTTGAAAGAAGTGGTTCTTTCTTAGTGGGGTACACAACAAGACTTTTTTATTTTACATTTACAGCTCAGTGAAACTCAAGAGTTCTCTTCAAGTTACACATTAAACGAGGAATCATCGATTGTATTCTGCAACACCCTTAAAACACACAAGCACTGCAGCACGACTATGTAATGAGATATAATGTAAAACTGGCCTGTTCTTCCCTGTCAGAGCTAAGGCCTTTATTCAAACATACAGACCCACTACAGGTACAATCACTAGAATCCCATGAAAATGGAATAGGTCGCACACTTCTAAGCCAAGATCAAACAAATTGTAGTGTCATAGTGTCAGACTGCTACTAGAAAGAAGCTGTATAAGTGAGTGTGTGGAGGGTGACCTAGACTAACATCAGGTCCAAGAGTTTGAATATTGAAATGAGGACAAAACCAAATGGGCATCTCAGGAAAAACTAGGCCATGGGATTCAATTACCCATGGAAACACACACACACACACACACACACACACACACACACACACACACACACACACACACACACACACACACACACACACACACACAAACACACACACACACACACACACACACACACACACACACACACACACACACACACACACGCACAAGGTCTCCATTGACTCCAGATTAAGATGAGTAATTGAAACAAATTGACAGCCAAAAACAACCGACTGGTCTGTGACCTCAAACATCAGACACACTTTCAGTAGGAACACTACCGACACCCACACATCCATACATGAGTCTACAACGTCTGCCTCATGGAAAGAAACATGCAGCTTCTGTCAAATCTCCATCTCCTTCCTGTCTATGAACAAACATAAAAACAACAAAAAGAAAAGAGAGACAATATCAGAAGAAAGAAGAAAAAGAGAGGAGCAGGAAAATCCCTCTTTCAATGTCTCTGACCTAAAAAAGGCTAAGAAATAAAGGTCAGTGGGAAGAGTTGGGAACATCTCCCATCAGAGTTAAACAGGAATAAACTCAATATACCCAGAAAGGGAAAAGTTGATGGAAGACAGAGCAAAAGGGAGAAAATAACTGACAGAAGAAAAAGAAAAGCCACTAAAAGAAAGAAATAAAGTAACAGGAAAAGAAACCTACCACCGGTCTGGGGGTTCTGAGAGGTCTGGAGTGGGCGACCAAGCAAGCCAAGGTGTCCTCCTCCCCCGGTCTTTCGACTACATGAGCATCGTAGGCAACCATGATGGACACCTCCTGCATCATCTTGACTCCTCTTGCTCCCAGCAGCAAGGAGGAGGACAGGATGAAGAAGGAGAAGGAGGAGGAAAAGTGGTGGAGACAGAAAAGGACTGCAGCTGACAGGTTTTGTCTCTCTCTGAGAATGGAGAAGGCGACTGGCTGCTTTCAAGAGTCCCTCAGGATCTGGGCCCCGCCCACTGAGAGAAGGAGGGGCGGGGGGAGGGGGTGAGGGTGTGGAGGGCAGTACAACACACCTGTTTGTTTCTCCCTCTCCCTCGCTGTAATGCTAGAAGTGTGTGATAAAGGACGATGAGTTTGCTTTTTCTTCCTTTCCACACCTCTTCCCTTTTCGTCTCTCTCATTTGTTCATCTCTCTCTCTCCCTCACTCACCCTCTTACACTCGAGTCTGTTCTGTTTCTAGCTGCCAGTAAAAATGAAAATGCAGGCTTGCTTACACATCGACACTATGTGACTGTGCTTGAGGTTAAGAGAGATAGGAAGGAAGCTGTCAGATCAACCACTACTTGTCATTCGTAGCTGCGCATCATTCCAACAGTAAAAACCCAGGAAGTGAAGTGAAAGCAATTTCAAGGCTGCTGTATATAAAGCCTGAATACTGTAACAGCCACCCAAAGGACCCCATAGCTAAAAACTACCTGACAACCACACTATAATGATGGCAACAGGCTCCTCCCGTTTCCCCTACCAGGGGAAATGCCTCAACAACCCCTATGAGTTCACATTACTGTCTCGCTGCAACAATGTGTTATTTTCTGCCTCTGTTGTTTTCTCTTTATCCCAATCACATTTGTCTGTATCATGACAGCACATTAGATAATTACTATTATCTCCTAATGTATACTACTGTGACCCAGTTTGAGCCAGTCTCTAATCCAAATCAGATTCACCAAGTCTTCTGAGGCCTGCCACAATTATGCATTAAGTGAAGTTTGCCATTTGTCATCTCCTTTAGGCATTTTTAGGCAGATTTGTGCAAATAGCAGGAGGAGGAGGAGGTTCACACCAACTTCTGAATGCAAGACTTTTTTTTGCCAAAACTGAGTTGATGCACGGAGCATAGGAGTATTATTAAAAAATGAAGTAGTAGCAATGAGAAACGGCGTTCTAAAGAAATTTCATGAGAAGAGTGAGCATGTTACAATATATCTAGTGAGTTACACTGAATAATTTAAATAAAATACATAAATAATTTAAGTATCATAAATAAAACTGCATTTTAAAAAAAAATGTATTGAAAAACATAGAAATGTTAGATGATTAAACATGGTTTAAATTGCTCAAAAAAATAAAGCAAAAGAAAAAAAATGAACTGTCAAGTATTTTATGTTCATAGGAACTTTACATCTTTCCCTCCTCTCTTCTTTGTCTCCAGCCTCTTACTCTAAACTTAATCTTTTCTGTTGGATGGATTTGGTTAAAACCAAATTAATCAGGAAAACCCTGGGCAGCAAATGAATATACGACATTTCTCTGCTGGAAAATCATCACTCCAGCTGCGGTCCGGTGGATGTTAAAGACTGCTGAGAAATTCAAATTCTTCACATAATCCCCAGAACGGCAAAGCCACCCTATTGCCCATTGTGTTCATCAAGTCAAGGTGCCAGAGAATTCTTTCGATGTTTTAAGCAGCTTACAGAGTTCAGCTGATCCGATTTAGACGTTGACAGAGAAAAATATGTAAAAGGAGGGTGAACAGACAGCAAAGTGGCTTGAACAGGCTGGTTCTCTCTGATGGTGGTTTAAAATTGGCAGCTCCTCCAACAATCTTCGAGGGACAACACTGTGTCTCCATGGCTTCCTTAATCTAGAAGTACCATTTAACCTTATGTACGAATGGTTATAACTTTTTAACTCCCTTTCTACTCTGGTTCTTGTTTTCCCCCCTCCCTGATCCCAGCTGTCTGGACAGTAGACTGTCAATAGATGTGTAGCTGCAGCATCAGCTTTGCAAGTCTGTCCCCAAAACATTCATGTTGTTTGACTTTGTCCACAGATGCACCTTAGTTCACTTTAACAGCTACAGACATAAGGTGGCGTGAAAAGTCAATCAGTCAAGCAACAAAAATCTATTACTTTTAGTGCTTTTTTTTAGTAGGGTAGTACTAAAAGTTATTAATTTGGTAACAGTGGATTAGAAGTGACAAGTCATGGAGTGGAAGGATAGGTATGGTGTGGTTTGAGACGATGTGACATGACTGCATAGGTTATGTGATGTAGTGTTGAGCAATGAAGTGTGTCACATGCCATGCTACAAAGTGCCGGTGAACTGTTGGCCTGGCTGAATGGTAACTGGTAACATTTAGGGAAAGTGAGGAGTGGAAGGAAAGGAAGACTTTTTTCTTTTCTTTTTTTTTAGTCTTTTGCATCACTCTCAAGTCTATTTTTATCTGTTTCCACTCTGACTGACTTGCTTAATATACTTCTATCCACAAGGAGTGTTCTATTTTAAAAGTTAAGAGAGTGACTGGTTTAAAAAGATGACAGCAGAACGAAGACATTTTTAAGGAGAAGTTAACCCGTCACTCACACATATAGAGTTTTATGTGTAAACCTGCCTATAAGGATGTGTTCAGTATTTTTCTCTTTCATGGGTATAATGTTTGAGGATCAGTCATTCCTTCCTAAAAGCTTAATTTCTGTCAAATGTTTAACCATAAGTGCAAAAATCTCCTGCCTAAGGCACTTATCATTCCTTCAGGCGAGGTGACTGTATGTTTGTGATATTTCTATGAACTGAGCAGGAAGTGATACAAGTTTAAGACCCAATCATACTGAATTAATATTCGACACTCTTAGCTTACATATGCGTGCCAAGAAAATAGTGACCAGAGGAAAGCACAAGGGGAAGCTGAGGAAGTGCAGCGGAGTGAGGAAGATGAGGATCAGTGAGGGGCGATCAAGAGATGAGCAGAGAGACACAAAGTTTTCCTGTCCGCCCTGAGGCAAAGTCATCCTATCAGACAGACTGCTGTAACTCTGTTCATCCATCTGTGCACAGTCTCTCTTCAGTCAGCATGTGTGCTCTGAGGACATTTAGCTTCTGGTGTGCGTGAGAGAGTGTCCATTATCCTGTAAATGTTTGCCCATACAGACAGACAAAAGATTAGAGACATATAATGAATGCAGATGCTGCCATACAGGGCAAGATGGCTCACTGAATAGTCTGGTGAGTATGAAAATTATGTGAATCATAAACTATGGCCTTCACTGCCACCAGACAAACCAGCTGAATACCTATGGGGTATTTGGACTGTTGTATACCGCTGCTGAGGAGGTTATGTTTTCACTTGTGTCTGTTTGTTGGTTGGTTTGTCAGCAGGATTAGGCAAAAACTACACAACGGTTTTCCATGAAACTTGGTGTGACGATGGGTCTGAATAGACCCCATTAAAGCCAAATGGGATTGTGTCGTCATCGTTTTCAGCCACTGTTGTGTTTTGCCCATTTACACGACAACGGTACGGTGGCATTTTGAAAAGTTTCAACTGTGGAGCCCGTTTTCAAAAGTTTGCGATTTCAGTCACCGAACACACCGTTCTCGTGTAAACGGACGGCCAAAACGCGACAACGACCCCTGAACTTTGGTGCGGATCTGGATAAAGGGGCAGATCCAGTTTCAGTTAGTGAACATGTATATTGTTCATTTCATGTCTCTGCTAACGTGTGTGTATCCGTGTCCTCTTGTACAACATAAGTCTTGAAATGAAAGACTGTATTGCCGCAAGATTGTGCAAGAGTGCTAAAGTGCTACCAAACCAAGAGAGATTCACATTGAGTCACAGAGCAGGATATCCTGCGTGTAGAAGATCACCGGAGTACAGCAAATGTGGGAGCATCATTGCAAGCATTGAGAGGCATGTGTCCTGCCAACATGCCCTTGAGCACAAAACTGCTGCCCGCTTACTCATTGAAGGTTTTTCAAGATAAGACAGAAAAGGCCAAAAATCTAAAATATTAACTCCATGTAGATACAGAGAGACATGAACAGAGAGTGACCAGGGGAGAGAAAGGGAGAAGGGAGGATGATTATCTCTTCCATCTCTCTGTAAACTCTTTCCTTCCTCTATCACAACAAACACACAAACACACACAGACACACACAGACACACATTACAGGTTTTGGTCTCTGGTGACCTTAGCAAATTCCCTACATGCCAGCAGCCTCAATTATGTCAATAAGGAGGATGATAACGGGTGCATGAGAGTGTGCATGCACTGGAATTTTAGCAGCCACGCAACCTGGTAAAGTTAGAAGAAAAATGTATGATTTATGGAACAGGCAGCTAAATAATGAGCTGAAACCTGCTATATGGCACTGTAAAGCCGGAGTGGAATATTCAGGCAATACTTCTTTATAAGTTCATTACTACGAGTGAGCCCTCGCATTTCACTGTGTTAACACTTTGTCATTTGATAATGGCTGTTGTAAAGAATCCAGTAATGATCCGCCAACATGACAGAGACCCAACACACTTCAAAAAAGCTTTTCAAGCTGTAAGCTTTTGCTGTGCGGTAGCTCCTTCCCACTGCACGAAAAGAGAGCTGAGCTAAATTTCAGGCTTGCATCAAATGAAGAGAAAATGAGTGACATAACAATCGTCATGCCTGAAAAGACAAACACATTACTTTAAGTAAAATAATACCAAGCAACAGAGAGCCTCAACAATTTCACGAAAAAGACATCACATCTACTATTTTTGATTGACAGCTTCTCTGTAGAGAATAGCGCAAATAACATACGAGCAACCATAACTCTGGGCATCAATAGATAGACATGACGAAACTTAGCAGTCAATGCAATAAACCACTACACCAGAAATCCACTGTACTGTGCACAAATCTGTGTCAGGGAGGATTCCATACAGCAAACAGAAGACCGACCAAAACTGTCGGTTTTGGTCGACCAAAACTGTTTAAGTGTGGGACCAAAAGCTTGGTCCCACACTTAAAATAATTTCATAGGCTCTCCAGGAATGCTTATGTGTGCATGCATTAGTGCACAACTGTACTAAAAAGATTTAGGGATTTTTTTTTTTATCAAACAAAAGGCCTTGAACGCTTGGAAATTAAGTAATGATGGGAAAGCAAATACATGTGTTTGTTTGACAAGGTCCTTACCTTGATGTTGCAGGCCTGCTCCATAAGCCTGCGGGCGTTCTCTGCAGCTCTGTAGCGTTTCGGGAGCTGGACTCTGAAGAACTTGAGAGCCCCTTCAAAGTCTGCCTGCAAGAGGTCCTCTTTAGACGTCTGGAGCGAGACATAAGGAGGTAAGAGGAGAGGAGAGGGGAGGGGAAGTGGTGGTGGGAGACAGACGAGAGACATTGTTATTGAGAGTCTGATATTGAAAGCGTAAACTCAAACAACTTGCACTTCCCAAATGCTGACTGTTATTTGATTTCTATGTTCAAGGAAGACAAAACACACAACTTGGTGAAGGAAATGTTGTTCTGTGAGAGGCATTATTGATTCTGTTAAGATGAATTACAATTAAAGAATCGAGTGCACTATGCCTTTTGACAAACTACTCTTCCACTCACTCTATGCACCCAGAGGAAACATCGCCTACATTGTTATTATAGGAGATTCGTCATTTCAGAGTAAGACCGAAACATTCTGCTGTGCACCGAGTGCCAGATTCTCTACAGATAACACATTTACTGTATGCCACACAATCTGTTACTCTTCAGCAGTCTACAGCTGCATGAGCAGTTACAGAGTACGTCGTCAGCAGCAAACTGGACCGTGCAATTGCACTGCTGTGTTTGAATCATCAAATCATCTGCTCACTCAAATAAGAAAACAAGAGATACTTTCTTCCATTGAGCTTTAGAATCTCTTTCAGACGTCTTTCTTACAAGCTTCAAAATATCTGAAATACAGAATACATCCACACTAACTGACGCAGTCTAGCTGCACAGTCACTGAACTTGCAATGGGCAACTGTGAGTATTAAAAACTCATAGGATAGTTTTGAAAAAGTGGAGTTTGTGTGTGTTAAAACATACACACAGACACACACACACACACACACACACACACCGACAACACCATCTTGTGGGGTGAGAAAACACTGTCATGAGAATGTACAGTATCTAGACGTTTTACTCAATGTACTGT
This sequence comes from Chaunax sp. Z400, assembly GCA_037577475.1. Lineage (NCBI taxonomy): Eukaryota > Metazoa > Chordata > Actinopteri > Lophiiformes > Chaunacidae > Chaunax > Chaunax sp. Z400. The sequence continues at coordinate 21,042,842 of CM075188.1, read as the reverse complement.
AAATGGCTGGTCAACTGTTACTCAAAGACAAAGTCTGTGTGTGTGTGTGTGTGTGTGTGTGTGTGTGTGTGTGTGTGTGTGTGTGTGTGTGTGTATATATATATATATATATATATATTCCTCAGTTTGGTTCGGACTAGACAATATTTAGGCATTTGCTAAATAGCTAAATGCTACAGGCTCGCCATGTCTCGTAAAGATAAAATATTAAGCAACTGGCTGAAACATCTATCCAGTGTGACATAGAGGGAGGTCAACAGCAAAATGTACAAGCATTATTAAAAATGAGAACAAGGATCAGAGGTTACACCTTTACCAAAACAGATGCAATAAATATTGATTTTTTTCAGAAGTGGAGAGACAGACTTTTGAGATGCTTGGCTTCTTTTTCCTTCTCCTCTGTCCTCATCAGCAGCTCTCATTAATATCAACACAAGTCATATTAACAACCATTCCTTTATAACTCCTGACCAAACTATCAGTGCATGCTTGGTTTTCTGTGACCCAGTTTTCCTGTTCCCACTCTCTCACCGCCAGCAGCTTAGGGACGAAGAGCCGGTGTCCCATCCCAAGAAGACCCATCACCCTGCAGAATGAGTCGGCTGAGGCCTGACTGCTTTGGGCCCTCTCCTCTGCTTTTCCCTCTCCATCCTCCACTGCCCTGCGCACTGCTGGAAGGGGCAGATGAGGGGTCAAGGCAGGTATGGGGGGAGGAGAGGGGGGAGGAGATGGTGGCGGGGTAGGGCATGGTGAGGGAGAGGGGCGGTCCCGCTCAGGGGCCAGGGTTGCAGGTGACTCCAGCGTGCCGTCCAAATGTCCCAGGGGGTTTCTGGATCGGGAGGAGGTGTGGACTGGGTGTTTCACTTAGGCAAGCCAAGACTCACTTTGAGGACACTATCGAGCCACACTGGCCTGGCGAACGAGGTGACTGACCTTTTAGGCAGAGAAGGTGGTAATGCCACATAAAGAGGTGTCAAAACAGACTAATGTTTAGGACGCCATCGAGAAAAGCAGCATCCAGATGCTCGAAAGAATGCACAGCAACTCTGCAGAGACAGACCAGGCAACCAAGCCGTGCAACGTTGAGACTCCTCCAGTTCTTTGGACTGTGGACAAGTGGTCAAGACTCTAATGGAGACCACTCAGTTTGTACAACTGTCAGAGTTCGACAGCAGCCACAATGTGCGACAAAATAACAGTCAGAAAATGTATTGATGTGTTCGGCATAATGCAGAGTCCTCCAGCTACCTGCCAAAATCACTTTGAAATCCAGTCACACTACCCACTCTCATCTTTTTGTGCCAAACTCCCACAGCCAATTGAAATCCAGTGTGGCGTTGCCTGGTAACAAAGCTACTCAACATGTGGGCTGCTGCTCTGGTGAACAGCAACAATGGATAACAACTCCACCATTTATATTTTTCCTTCGCTGTCCGACTTCAAAGATGGAGAGGGGGGAAAAATTACCTTCAGTCTGCACAATTGAGTGCGTGTGAGATGACACATCAAAATAGTCGATACATTTTGTACCCTTTTTCCAACTGGGAGATTGCACCTGGTATCATGTTGACAGGAGTTAAGCTTTCTTTGAAATGCACAATCGGCTGAAATAGCAGTATGAATTGTTTTCTTTGAAGAACCCCAGTCTAAGCCTGAGCAGGCGGTCCTGATGACATGGCCGGAGCAGTCGAGATGTGGTCTGCCAGGATGGGAGTATGGTACTTGTCTGCCTTCAGGAAATGATGATGCGTTTGTGTTGGTTTGTGGCTGACTGGATGCTGAAGTTGTTGAGTTAAACCACTGATGCATGAAAGACGAGTTGAGTTTGGCAAGAGGTAGTTCAACAGAAAATAGCGAATCACGATAGCATCTCTGTATCTTCGCTCTTCCTCTTCACTGATGGAACCCTCTGACCTGAAGTCTGATCTGATTCAAATCACACAGAGCAATAAAAGCACAGTCCAGTAACAGCTCCAGCATGGACTCCAGTGACTATCCCTCCGGCAGATTTCCATTAGCAGCCACAGCCAGGCATCCGGTCTGCAGTGGTCAGTAGATCCTTTAGTTGTGAAGCCATCTCCTTCAGATGGAAAGTCAATTCTGCTTCTCAAGAACCAAGACTAAATGACTGAGTGTTTGCATGAGTGTGTATGTCGGTATGAGAAGTGGTGGTCCTGGTCAGCAGCTGTGGTGAGGCAAAGCAAAGAAACCTCACAGTGATTCCCATCCACCGCTTCTTTCCTTTGCACTCTCTCTGGCTTCCTTTTTTCTCTACCCCCCACTCTCTCTCTTTGTGATGCTAACAGCTAAAGGCTTGCAGGGGTGGCTCCATTGCAGAGGTCTGGGTGGTGGAGAGAGGAAATCTGTTAGAGAAATAAATAGCCAGCCAACACAGATGAGAAGGCAGAGGTAGACAAGTAGGAGGTGAAGAAGATAGAGAACGAGGAACTGTGGGAGAGAGGAAGCTCCAAGCAGGCATCCATGGGAGGTAAAGATGACAAAATATAAAAAACTAAAAAACCAACACAGAGCTTTTCTCCTCCTGGTCCAGATTGTTAACGCTACAGCTTATGCTCTTGTTGTGATGTGGATGGCGGCTGCTGAGCAGGAGAGGGAAGTGAACACAGACGGAGGGAGGGGCCATGAGAGCGGAGAGGAGAGCAGGATGGATGGAGGAGGGAGGAGGGAGCCTTGGGGTAGAATGCCGTAATGCCTGGCCAATGAGAAGCAGGCAGTGCAAGCCCCTTCAGTCCTCCTTATAGCCTCAAATGCACCACATCTTTCTCTCTCTGACAGACAGGATACATCATGGTTCAACTATAGAGCAGGAGAATGTTTTAAAACCAATACAATAAAAGAATCAACAATTCATTCTTCATCATCAACATCATATTATTATTATTATTATAATTATTATTATTATTGTTATCACAAAACGTATTATTGGCTAGAGATGCAATGATTAGTCAATAAATCAATTTGTCGATTGAAAGACAATGAATTGCTAACAATGTTGATAATCGATTAAGCATTTAAGTAATTTTTAAAGGAAAAATGTCAAACATTTAATGCCTCCACCCTCTTATGTCTCATGATTTTCTGATTTCCTTAGTCATTTATGACAGAAAATGAAGAGTTTTGGGGATCTGAACTGTTGGCTGGTCAAAAAATACAATAAGAATATGTCACTTTGGGCTCAGAGGAAATTAGAATAATAATAAACATTTTATAGAATAAACGATTCATCAAATAATAAGGAAAATATAGTGTCAGATTAGTCAATAATGATATAATCACAAGTTGCAGCCCTGTTATTAGCCCAGGTATTCAATATTATTGGATTTCATTTGGAGACAGAACAAACTGGATTGAGTCATTTCTCATAATATTTTAATGTGCTTATTTTGCTTTGTTGAAGTTGTAACCTCTCATTTTACCATAAGATCTGTAAATGAGCACCGTGAAAAACCTTTCAGTGCCTCAATTAGATGCAGTATACTGTTTCTTATGAGCTGATCAGGGACCAAGAAAACCATATCGAAGACTATATGAAAAACATTTTAATATACACCTTTCATTGTTGGCTGACAATGACTTACAGTATAATGTATGTTGACAGCCTCTGTGCCCTTTTGTATCACTAATTAAAGAATAAAAGTCAAATAAATAGATTATTTGGCTTACTTAAGGGTTATGATTAGCCATGCTGTTTTTCAGTGATAGCAGAAAAAGCAGAAGGAAAAAAATGAGCAGTTAAAACTCTTATATATGACTCAAGAGCATGATTAATATTGTACTGAAAAAACTTGTCTATTTGTGTACGATGCTAATGGGCGCTGAGCATTATTGAGAATTGGAGAATTAGAATTTAAAAAAATGTTGTATATAATTAAAAAAGATCAAATCTGGGTCATTTGCATTTGACTTTTTGCTGGGTGTATTTGTTGTAACATGTTTAATTTTTTCTTTTACACTTTCTAGTTTTTTTTCAATAAAGTGATTTTATGATTACAATGGTTATATTTGCTCTTTTTTTAATTTTGTTTATTGTGTGTCTTTTGATGTTGTTGTTTTTTTTGTCTCATTCTAAACTATTTTAACTACCTCAAAGGGAAACCATGTGTACACCCATTTCTCTATAATTACGCTAATGACGTAGATGAATGGGTTGAATGGTGAATTGAAAACATAATTTACGTACATCCATATAGTGCTCAAAAAACATACAGTGTACAAAAATGCAATGTCATACACTGAAAGGTACCACTTGAATAAAAGTCTGTAAAACAAATTCTTATTAACACAAACACACATAGATAGATGGATGGATGGGCAGGCAGGCAGGCAGGCAGGCAGACAAACAGACAGATTGATAGATAGTGGTCATGTGATATGGTCTGACAGCTGTTGTGAGAAATACTGCTTCACATTCTTCATGTTAATGGGTTGGTACAAATTAGCTCTTCACTCTCAAGTGTAGCTTCTCATTTGAACACTAGGGGGCAAGAAATGCCAGTGAACAGCTTCTAACCTCTCGACTGTCAGATTAGACCTATGACTCACTCTTTTCTGCACAATGATGATTCCCAAAAACTTTGTTTTGCACTTTGTGGCAACATCCTCACCAATAATAAAACTAGTTAACTGCTCAGAAAAGCATGCCATTTTTATTGTCATGTGCAACTAATGTCTGAAAAATCGCTTTTTTTCTGAAATCTAGATTAATAAATGAATGAATGAATGAATGAAGTGACTACTAACCTTGAGCAGGGCAAGGGCAACATTGAAGATGATGTTTAGACCCTGGAACAGAGAGGATAATTGAATGTGAATACAGAAACAAGTACAAAACTCTCATGCTTATGTGAATCAACAGATTTTTAAAGGCTTCGGTTTACATCAATGAATTTGTTTCTGATACACTGAAGTTGAGATTTTCATTCAGGAAAGGAATTTTAAAACAATTCATAACTGTACTTTGCAGCTTTACATGTTGGCAGCTTCCAATGTGGAATGCAGCTGACCTCCCTGAAAAATTATTGGGATGTTTGAAATCCTAATCGAGTTAGTGCCAAAGAAGAGAGGAAATGAGGCAAAATATTAGATGCTGGAGATTCAAGCTTTCCTCATCCTCACTGCTGCTTAGAAGAGACTTTTAATTTCTTTCCCAAATTTGGATTCAACATTTGCTAAAAAAAACAACCCAAAAAACATTTTCCCTCATTGAGTCTGCAGTGTGTCCGTTTGAAAGGAATGGACTTCTATCCAGAAATTGTCTTTTGCAACTTTTAACAACAGCAAAAACTATCTGCAGTAAAATGAATCCTTCGTCTACATTCTTAAGTTATACAACATTTATTTAAATGGAATTTTCATGACTTTCTAAACTTTACATTTAGCAGAAACAATAAGAGAATGGCAAGGAAAGAGAAAGAGAGGAGAAGGAAATTGGCTAAGAGAGCAAAAACTCCTCTGAAAACATAACTTCAAAGATGGGTTTTTTTCCCAAACAAACCTTAAAAAACAGAATTTTTATACATTCCATGTATTACACTTCTATTCTTCTACAAATAACTGCTTATTGTTTGGAGCACACTTGTGTAAGATATTTTTTCTTCAATTCAATGATATACTGTATGTACAGTGCTTTGCTTTGACAAAGTGTTTTGTTTATACGATGCCTCTGTTTTGACACAGAAAGAAAGAAAATGTAACGCTCATACCAGCTCTTCATGGGAACACTTGTCTCCTTGGTCTACGTGACAACCAGTTCACATGGCAACACAAAGCTAAAAATATCTGAACAGCTCTAAAAATAACTAGAGAAAGAGAAAAGAGAGGGGGAGCGCGGCCTTCACACAACATTCTTTGTAGGCCTCAAGATGGTGCTGCAGTGCTGAGGCAGGATGCAGAGGTAAGGCGAGTGTTTATATGACCAAGGCAGACTCATGCAGGAGAAAGAGGGACAAACATACAGTATATAAAGGGGAGATATGATAACAAGGCCAAGAGTGAAGTGAAGTCTTGCCATTTCTAAGTAAGACGATGAATGAAAAGAGAAGTTAGGTGAGGGGAAAGAGTAGCATAGAGGAAACAAGTAAAAGATTGATCAAAGTAAAGTGCTGAGGAGACTTCAAAAGAAATGTTACAAAGACCACAGCATTGTGCAGAACATCGCTCAGCCAAAGAACACAGAACTGGAGGACAGTAGAAGAAAGAAAACAAAGAAAAATGACAGAGAGAGTGCAAACAAGGGAAGATGATAGATAAAGGAAGCAATAAAGCATTGGAGGAAGAAGAATGAGTGAGGCAGAGGAGGAAGAGGAGGACACACAGAGAGGGCTGCAGGAGATGAGAATTCTAGTTTAAAAGAGCAGATTCTCATTTTGTGGCTCATTGGGTGAACAACACCAGGGAAACTTTTAATTGTTGTCTATGGGGCCAATAGGGGGACAGAAAGAGAGACGGAGTGAGGAAGAGAAAGAGAGGGAGAAAAATGGAGGGTAGAGGAAGCAAATAGTACATTTGAATATTGATGTAATGTTTTACCAAAAAAAAAAGAAAAAGAAACTACGGACAAGAGAAAAACTACCAAGAAACGAATAACCGTTTCTTTCTTTCTTTTTCTGTATAGACAAAGATAAAGTAACTTAAATATATTTATATTGGGAGAGAAAATCAATCAGTGACTATTTTGCTATGTCACATAGAAAAATGGTTCTAAGAGGTGTTACTCTTGAACTGTTGAACTCAAGCTCTTGTTTTGGGTAATCGCTCTTCCTCATCTGCTGAGGTTGGGTGTGTACCTCAAAGCTCCATTCTTGGCCCCTTGTTACTTTAGGTTAATATCCGCCATACTCAACATTTATTTTCCATAAGGACACAGCTGCATGTTCCATTTGTCGATAAGGGCCTCAGCCAGCCAGTTCCAGTACACTCTCATTACACATTTGGATTCAGTAGGTCTCCCTGGCACCTTTACCTGCCATCTGATCTGACTCAACATCAGGTGGTGATCAGCTGAAGCTGTTTCTCTCTTCACCCCAAATCATACAGCTCCAGATCAGATGATCTGTTCTCTGGAGATGTTTTCTCCAGGAGACATTTTTTATAAAAAATATTTTCATAATCATCTTTTGTGTTTATATAATATATTTACTTTTATTTTTTGCATATTCACCTTTTTTGTTTACCATATCAAATTTTACCATTTCTTCATAAATTAATTTGTTCCACTGTAAAAAAAAAAAAAGGATTACGATTAAAGATCATTATCATTTACATTATTAAATCCATACACTCAAAGTGGTGCTGTACCTGATGAGCGCAAGAAGTCTACATTAGCATGCTATGAAATACAAATACAAATTTTATTTGTGTGTTTTGGAGCTTTGAATCTTCAAGATGAACGCTAGCATGTTTTAAACAGATACACTGTGGGTTTAAAAAAATCTTTCACCATCTGAATGGTGATCTTCTTTGACTTTACACATAAAAATAATCCCTTTTTACAGATGTAGCATTCAAGGACATACCAACCAAAATTAGAGCGAATGATGGCCATGAGATCAACTAGTAGCTCTTTGGCAGAGGAGCTTTTGTAAAAATGTTCCAACATCAAGAAACCAGCAGTGATTGGTATCTGATTAAGTGGTCCTAATGACATTAAATCTGTGATCGTATCAACCCTTAAAACCCTGATCAATGCAATCCTATTGATTACATTCAGAACAAATAAAACCACAAAGTAGAATGCGGATGGCTCAGAGCTGGTGCTGATATTTAACTTTGCCCTCGACTTGTAGACATTGATACGTGGACAATAACGATAATGTGCAGTTGAACCAACTCCCCTCTCTGAATCCTTTTCTTTCTGCTTTTCCTTTCATGTCTTCTTCCACCGTCTTCTCCTTACTACCCAATAACAACTGTCACTCCTCTTCCTTCCATAACCTTCTTCCTCCCCTCCTTATAACTCCTCTCATCTTTCTAAAAGGTTGACCTTCCGCTAATTGGGCTCTGGGTAATGTAGACCGAAGTGTAGTCAAATTGTACCTCACAGAGCAGCAGGTCAGTGATGTGAAAAACCATGCACAGGGGGAACTTGGCAGTGAAGAGGGTGAGGAACCACTGGGAGGCGTACATGTGTGCCTCCAAGTTCATCTCCTGGAAGTGAGACCAAAGGTCTGGAAGCTGTTCCTGTCAGAGCAGATAGAAGAAAAGGAGGAAAACTTATGAGATAAAAAGAGTACAAAAATATAAAGATATGACCCAGCTTGTCGTTTCAACTTTGCATTATTTATTTTTTACTCATACATAATTAAATAATGTCTTCTCGCTGAGATGATAATCTGTTTCAAGAGAGACCTAAGAACGACAAAAAGTTTAAGACGAGATACACAAGCCAGTGCCACGATCCAGCTACCAATCAGTCAGAGACATTATTTATACATCAACATATGTTGTTAAATAAACAAGAAATATATATACATATAAAAAAGTGAAATGACAAAGAAAACATACTGTATAAAAACAAAGCAACTTTGTTCTTGTTCACATAAGTTTACATTAATTAATACGTACCAAGGATGAGCATTTTTACCTTTTCAGAGCAATTTGATTCATACAAAGTGTATGACCACCAGAATCCATCATTAGAGGGCTTCTTGTTCCCACGTATTATTCTCGTTTTCTGCTTTTGACTACATCTGCAGAAGAAGGCAGCTGCAGCTTTCAAGTACAAAAGTGCATACGTGTCTTCGCGTCCATGCATGTACAGTGAAGGTTTCTATTTGCCAGATAGTGATCTACTTTGACAGCCAACACTTGCCACATGGCACCCGACTGGATCAGATAGTGAACCCTCACCTGTACGCTAATAATTAGCAGTCAATGTTATCATCCTTACATTGAGCGCAATTGGTCAATGCTAACTGAGTTGATCGCGATACTGAGAGACGACTGCCTGAAGGGCACAGGATCGATTTCAGCGACAAATTAAACTCTACTCTGTGAGTGGATTTAGGCTGTAATACCTGAGTGGGATGGGACTTTAAAAGCACCAGGATCATCAGCCTCAACAGACAGAAAGATTTATGTTTAGTCTACAGAGACTCACACACACACACACAGAATCACAATTAATTTGTATTATATTCTATAAAATTTTGTGACCAGAAAAGGAGTCAGCAAGCCAACAACAAACATGTTATCTCTCCAGATGATGCAATCATTGGTGATAACATGCTATACATATTTGAACATGATCAAACTTACTTTGCTTATATGGAAATTGCTAACTGGAAATTTGCAACTACTTTATATCATATTATATTTCTTGTTTTTATCTCTTGGAGAAGTAAATACAGATAGATATCACTGCTTCTCATATAAACATACAACATGTATTCACACACAATTACCACACATTTGCTACCTATTATCTTACAATAGGGTCACATAAAACATTGTAATTGTTTTTTTCTTGTTGTTATTCTTAGGCTGTTGACTGTAGCTCTGTCGAGCGCCTCATATATTGAGGCTACGATCCTCCAGAGGCCGGCGCGGATTCGATTCCGCCCGTAGCCCTTTGCCGCATGTCTTTCCTCCACTCTCTGCTGCATTTCTTGTCTCTTCTTCGGCTGTCCTTGTCGTCACATAATAAAGGCTAAAAATTCCCCCAAAATAACTTAAAAGAATTGGTGACTAAAATATAAACTTATAGCATTAGTACATTATCCAGTCCCATGTTTCTAAAACTGAAATAGGAATATAAGAGCTGGAGAAAAAAAAAAGAAACTTCCGGGAACAGCAGCCACTTAAAAATGATTTTTCATCTACTTACCCATCCATCTTATGCATCCCAGGGTCACCTTCTCAGTGTCATTACTTACTTTCCATTGTGTTGTAATATTCCATTACATCTCAAACATTATAAAACAATGCATGACTAACCATCATCAGCTTCTCCAGCTGGTAGAACTTGCAGTGAAGATTCTCGAAGTTGCTTTTGTAGAGCGCTCTGTGGCCATACTCGCACATGATTTTCACCAACACACAGAAGGCCTGTTCTTCGGGCATCTGAAACATGGACAACCATAAACCAAAGTTACGCAAACTCAAACTATGAATAACTGGCTGTCCAAAAAGTATCTGTTAACACAAAGGAAACAAGGACATTTTGATTGTATCGCCAAACCACATTTGGTGGTCACATTCTTTTTTTAAATTTCCATCGACATTTAAGCTACAGTAAGGCATTGTGATGCTACAAGACAAGTAGCATTAAGTCCAACCTCCTGCTCCTTAAAAGAGATGGATAACAAATCATTTCCCAACATTGGTGATGAAGTAATTGACATGATGAGAAATACTTCAAAGCGTTTAGATATGCAAAAAATATGTTTTTATGTGAGTGCCCCACTGTCTCTGTGTGTTTTGGTGTGTGTGTTGCTTCGATGAATGGACACAGAGACATAAGGAAAAGCTTAAAGCTTTTTGTGTGAGTGTGTGTGTAGATTTGTGTCTCCTGCACACACACAATGGCAGACGGTGAGGTGATATTTAATCAGAGTGACAGTATGTGTTTGGCGCTGAATGGGCTTCTGCAGGTAAACCTGAACCCCTATTAATATTCCTGACATCTTCCTGTCACTTCTTCCTCTTCCTCCTCTATAACCAGTCTGCCTCCTCCTCCTGTATAACCCCTCTTTCTTTTACTGCTGCTGTCCCCTTAATCTCTCCTCACCTTTACAGCCACTTCCTCCTCCATAACTTCCTTCTGTTTTAATCCTCCTCGACTCTCCTTCATTTTTACTACTGTATCTCCTCCTCTGTACCTCATATGATGTTTTTCCAAAACCCATTCACAGCTCACCTTCATGGCTCTCCACTTATTGCTCCTCCCCCCACCTTCTCTACTCATCCTCTATCTTCCTCCCCTTTAACCTCTGCTGCATTTGTTATTTGGACCTCAACCAAACTTCCACCACTCTCTCTCTTCCTTTTGGGACGCCTGCCTCCATGTATCTACTCTTGTCTCTCCTCCATCTGTCTTTTAACACCTTTCCCAATTATAATTTCTGGTTTGTTTTACAGTTGCAATATAATATGAACAGATAAAAACAAACTGAGCAAAAAAAAGAGGATAAAAATACACTTCTATATGAATAGGGTGCGGTATATAGAGCAGGGTTCTTACAGAGTTTTGTGTCTGTTGATGACCTTGAAAATAATTGTGTGAGAATGAATGAATTTCTTGCCGCCTCATTCCCACTCCTCATTTTCTGCTAGGAGTCTTTTCGACTTTCTCATTTCCTCTATAAATCCACACAATTCTGACATAAACGGTTTTAATTCCAGTGGTCAGCAACTTTTTTTTCCTCAGTCAGAAATCTCTCCCTCAATGCAGTCTCTTGTATTGTCTGGCTTCTGCTTTATAACACCTAGCACAAGGTAACAGACTTCATTTCTGTAGAAGCAGTAAGGTGCAGCTCCAGCTGCACAATGCAGACATTTTTATAAAAGTATTAATCTTATTTTAATTTGTTTGACTGCTGTCCTTGAAGAAAGTCTGCAGTACGGAATAGTAGGGAAAGGCAATGTAACAGTTTAATTTCTATGTAGTAGACAAAATGACAGCAAAAGTGTTAATGTGGTGACAGAGGTGTATTCATTCTACTACATTTGTAAGCCATTTGTGGTAAAAGAAATTATATTATCTATCTAGTTTTCTATCAGGTGCACTGGAAGGATGGATGACAAGTTAACTCACATGCAGCAGGAGTACAGCAGCGAGAAATGACTGACCCTGGCAATAACCAATTTCCTCATCATACACAGCGTAGGCCTACAAGAGAGAAACAAAAAGAGAGTGGAACAATTAAGCAATGCATCTGAGGTCACTGACATTAATCAGGGTTGTTATTAACAACACATAAATTAATATTGTAATGTTGAAGAGTCTTTATATTTTCACTTCAATCCAACATTAAGATGGTATTTTATAAATTCAAGATATTTCATCCTCTTTCAGCCTTAAAAATTTCTAAACAGACTCAAAACACATAAAAAATTATAGAAGCCCAGCAAAAACCATAATTACATAACAGCTACTAAAAGTCGACATTTCTGAGACAGAGGAATTTATTTCAGTGGTGATTAATTAAATGTAATCATTTCTGGGACAGACAGAGTAGCGACCCCTTGTGCCATGTTGGATAATAGGTCTTAAACATAGTGTGAGGATCAGTAAATCTCACAAATGATTAAAGGAAATTAGCAATCACATGACTGTACAGTGTGGGTGATTGGAACAATAGTGCTGATAGCCCTGGTGCAAAGAAACTCAAGTCAAGCTACAACACAAAACAGTGTCTGAAACACCTAGACCTACACTTTTCTTTTTAAATGAGGGAGAAGGTGGAGAACACAACATACAGATTTAACTCGTATCTGCCTGCATCCTTGCAAGATATACGGCCTGCTGGAAGAAACATGAATTAGCACTGGACAGCAAATCTGGGGGGAAAAACAGTAGCAACCAAGCTAAAAATGTTTGCAAGGTCAGCACCACCAGAGCTAAACATGACCCCTGTGAATGTAGAACAGATATTCTGCGGGTTTAATGGGTTTAATGAAACATTACTTTAGGTTACCATCCTGAAATAGTATGCGTTTAATTCAGCCCTGTTCCAGAACTACCTGAAACGACTAAGCTGATAACAATTTTATATCTTCCTTACAGATATTTTGGACACATTAACTTTAACAGCAGTCACACCTCCGTATATTGGGTTAAAATAGTCTCTCCCCCTTTTCGTGGTTGAAAAATGAGTGTGGACATCCAGAGTTCCACTGCTGATCTGTTCAGCTAATTTGGGGTTTGATGTGGAGGTAATGGAGAAGTCTTGTGGAGCTGTCTGGAGTGTAATCTACAAACTGACATGGTTGATGGAGTGTGGCATTCACATATCCCCAAACTCGGCTGGGAGAAGTGCATGCTGACAGATGGATGGGGGAGGTCCTGGTGGGTCAAATTTAAATTTGCTAGCCTGAGCAGATAATAGACTCAGAAAGGTAGATCATTATAATTTATATGCTAGTTTCTCATGACCAATATGCACAGGTTTTTCATCCTTATATGTGTATAATAATTTTTGGGTTAGAGCCATAACATATGTGTGGGTTTCTCATGGATGGAAAATATAGAGCAATACACCCCCTGTCAGGCATTATTACAACAGAGAAACAATATAACTGTTTTGGTGCATTATCATTGATATATTAATTGAAAACCTGGGGATTATGAATCATTTTCAAATTCTATATAATACTGTAGTGCAAAGATTGTGCACGCTTTTGTTATTTGGTCATTATTTTGTCATCTATTTTATTGCTTTTGGGATTTAGTTCAAATAACATATACATTTAGAGGTTCATTATGTTTCCACATGTAGGAATTTTGTACGCAGGGGCCATCAATTAGTGGCCAGCGGGCTAAATCCGGACTGCAAGAGGCTTCTATCTAGACCGTGACGTTACTTATTAACTATATCTAACTTTTGTCATCTAAAGGGATATTGAACAGGCATGACGAGGCCATATTGCCCAGCCCTAAAAAAAACTGTTTCTCACTTCTATAGCTCAAAGGTCAGCGACAGCTTCAGAATAGGAAGAAATTAAGTGGAACACGTTTTCCTTAAATCCCTGCTGGAATTGTGTTTTTAAGTTTACACAAATCTGATCAAGCTTGGTGGTGATGATATGAACTACTAACCTGAATAATGTGTGCATGGAAACTCTCGGTGATCACTAGGACATGAACAATTAGCCTGGCTGATGACGCATTACCATGTTTGCTTTTCCACCCCTGCTTCTTTTAAGTTATGCTCACGTAGGTATATAGAAATATTACCTTTATTAATTAATCTGAGAATCCCCACACGAGTTGGGAGATTAATTGTCTCCTCTGCCTGAAAACCCACTGTCAGTGTGTCCTTGAGTGAGGCAGTTAAGCACTGACTGCTCCAGCAGGCCTGCTGAGAAACCACTGGTAGATGTTTGAGGTTGTGCAGGTCAGCTGGAAGTGTGACTGAGTGTGACATGAGGAGAATGAAGCAGATCATCATTGTAAAAGAGCATGGAGCTCAGGTGACCTTCCCTGTGGAATCAAGGTTCGAAAATAAAAGACACCAGGCTTATTACGGAGTATGATATGAAGATTAATACAAACTTTGTCCTGGATCCTCTGTTCCTGTAACACTCTCATGCCCCGAGATCCAACCAACCTTATCAGCTACAAATCTACATGGATTTGCATACAAATGAAGGCTGGCTCGCCACTGACCTAGTTGGGTCCAGACTGGATGCTAACCTTTCCTGACAGGTTCTCCCAGAGCACTAAATGACCATATTCCTGTAGTGCCAGAAAAATACAAAAGGAGCAAAGGTGCTTTATCATTCTAAAACTACCTTTAATTATAAAGAATAAAAAAAACATCTCTCCATTTTTGTGTTTAATATATATACTCCTATACTCCTTTTTGCATTGTAATCATTTCTCTAAATCATTTCACTAAATATTAACTCATGAGATCCAGTGGTGAAGGACGGCATGGCTTTCTTGCCCTTGAAGATACCCTGGCTGTACCGCTTCTCTTCAGCGAGAGCAAAGCACAGTGTGAGCACCTGTTCAATCCAACACTTCATGATTGCAGGAACAGTAAACCAGTACATGGGGAGCTGAGAGATGACAAGATCTGCCTCACTGAGTTTGTGTTGTTCTTTGGTGATATCAGCAGACAGTTTTCCTGCCTCCCATGCCAGTTTGGTGTCCTGTGCATAACCAAAGTGATCAGCATTCTTAACTTCTCCAATGATGTCATCTGCTGTAGCAGTCTGATGACCTACACAGCAGGAATTTCTACAACGCAGCCCTGAGCTGTTAAAACTTACATATATACATATATATATAAACACAAACATCTCAAACATCACTGTGGTGGAATTCTGACCCACTCTTCTTTGCATAACTGCTTTAGTTCAGCTACACTGGAAGGTTTTTGAGCATGAATTGATCTTTTCAGGTCCTGCCATAGTATCTCTATGAGGTTCAGGTCCAGACATGCTTGTCTAGTCAAGCTGCACCCAGCTATTAATGCAGTTTGGTAGTTTTTTGGAATTAGTTTCTAAGGGGGCAAATACTTTTACATAGTACAGAGGGATTACAGGGTGCAGTATTTCCATAATTACAATTATCATTTAAAATTTGTATTTTGTGTTTACTTAGGTTGCCTTTGTTTGTTGGGCAATTGCATGATGATTTCACACAGTTTTTTGAGTCATTGGTTATATTGTAGGGCAATGCAAAGGCAACTATGTATAAGAAAGCACCTTTGTTGAGTTCACAGCTGCAGTCAAGATAAGAGGACAGTGACAGAGATTAAGACTGGCTTTAATACATTTCAGTTATGCTGACCTTGGCTTTTGTCTGAATAAAATGTACCTTGTGTCTTCACGGATAATTACCTCAGGAAGTGAATCCTGTGGGACCCTCTCCTTAAAGCACTTTCCTCATTCATTTTTATGGAAAGGAAGTAGAGCCCCATGTTTTTTTTATGGTACCACGTCTGTGGCTGACCCACAAAAGGTCAAAAAGAAAGATTGCTCAATACTCTGAGTAATTTGTATGAGAGGCTTCAAGTTTGTAATATATGGTTGCAGTCAATACAGAAATCTGCCACCTACAGAACAGCCATCATGTTTTTCAACACTGAAAATTGGAAGAGAAGAAAAATGACTGTTCACTGAGGGGTGAATATTTCCAGTATGTCATATCTAGGAAGGGTTAGTGTTGATGTGTCCGTAAAGGCAGGCACTGCCAGTAATTTGTTGCACCAACTTGAAATGCCAAGCAAATTCCTAGTGGCAATTGACAAAAAAAACAAAAAAACAATGGCTACCTTCACAGGAATAGGCCCACATTTTACAAGGCACACATATATGTGTATCGAAATTTGCCCTCTGGTCCATGATACCGTATGGAAAGTGAGGTAACATGCAGTACTGTATAATCCTTTGCTGATCATAAATTCAAAATATATGGTCTGAGAACCATTTTTCATACGTCACCTTGCAGATCTTGTACAGTGAATCCTGTCCGTCTCCATCAGAGTCCTTAAAGTAGTCATGTGCGGGGAAGGTGCGGTGGATGTCTCTGGTGATGACGCCTTCCTGAGCCGAGTCCTGAAACACAAATGGATTACACACTAAGGACATGTGCCAAAAATAAACCACATCTAGAGCGTTGAGTTTTTAATTTCCTGTTCATTAGTAAAGGTAGCGCAAGTTTAGATATTGCTTATCTTGATTTATGCAGTTTCTAAAAGAACTCATGCGAAAAGAACAGCAAATGATTTTTCAAGTCAGTGCAGACAACCTTTTACAGTTTTACCGATCATGCTCTTACATATCGTTTTATCTGTAAAGGTTTATATACAGTCAAAAAGAAGGCAGTGTTTTGTGCTCAACGAGCATAGCTATCATATAAAACAGCAACACACTGCTATGTCACTGTTTGCCCTTTTGCGACGGTGCTGTCTAATCCACAGCCGCTGCAATGTACACTCATACACACACATACCAAACATGACTTTGTTTTCTTATGTGTGTCCCACTCACAAACACACATACTGCACATGCACAGGCACTCAGCTATTTCCACACATGCACACATCACACGCACATTGCAAACACTAGCGGAGAGAGAAGACTGGCAGTGCAGCATTCTCCAACAACTCACTGTAAGCTGCAGATAAACCAACCCTGAGCCTGACCGGCCTTGATGTGCGTTTGTGTGTATCGGGGAGAAAATGTGCGAGAGTGTGTGCGAGTGTGAGAGAGGAATTTCATCTTCCTTGCTGCTTTGTTCTCCTTGTTTCCTGATGGTAGAAAGAAAAGGAGGTATTCAATATACGGTAGGAGTGTCTCACAGAGGTGTGTTTGTGGAAACCATCGCAGAGTGTCAAGCTCATATGGTGAAAGGTCTTATTCAAAAGGTCCCTTATTTCCACCACGTATTTGTGCGAGGATATTCCTCAAACATAAACGATTAAAGCGCCCATGGAATGGATTGAAACTGCTCAGACTGTACAACAATGGAAGTTGGCAGCCCAAGAAAAGATGATCTTTTTGGGGTGTCCTCGTAGCCTAGTGGTCAAGATGCCTTACCATGCAACTGCAGCGGTCCTGGATAGAATCTGGACATGGAGGTTTATTGCATGTCACCCCCTTCTCTTTCCCCATGTTTCCCATCTGTCTCTACTGTCACTATCAAAAAGGCTGCAAAATGTAATTTTTACAGAGAGGGTAGGTGGGAAAAGTAGTTTCTAAAATACGGAATAACTTATTAGTAAGGACTCCTAAGGACCCTTGAATACACATTCATAGCTCATTGATTTATAATATTTATAATTTACAATCATTAGTCGGCAACAGAATTATCTGGTTATAGCGCCCCTGTGGGATTAATAAAGTATATTACTTTTTTTTTAAGCCATATATTTGGAATATTTGATGGTTTTCTTACAGTATTATTTTACTTTTTTACATTACATATTGGATATTTTATGGACCAAGCAATTAATCGATCAAACTAAACAATAATCTGCAGATTAATGGATAATGGATAATAATCACGAGTTGCAGCCCTTATTGTTTTTGTGAGAGGAAAAAAATCAAATAAAAATTACCTAAGTTATTGTTCTACATTTCTGTGCTTTCAATCATATTTTGGGGGCATTTAAACATTTTACTGGATAGTAGGCAACAGACATGAAAGGGAGAGGGAGATGAGGAATGAAATTCAATAAAGTTCTCCTGCCAGACAACGACCAGGGATTGTGCTTTTTCTTAAGGCCTTCAAACTGATGTCTTTGGCATCAGTACTTTCACACAGAAAGCAAATATTACAGTACGTGGTGAAAAAGTAACCTTTACATCACGAATGAAGGCATTAATCAATCGCGGTGTGCAAAACTACTTCATATCCCAAATGGCGACAATAGTATGTTCATGTTCGTCATCACAGAAGACACAAAATGGTATGGACAGTGTGACAAAAGTGAAGTGGAATGAGTTACTTCGGCTTCTGCCCGTCTGACTGCTAGTGGGATTTAATGATGAGGAACTGATCTATGCTCTCTTGAAATAAAATAACATGGGAGTGGCTGGCCGACTGCTAGGAGCCCTTGGGACAGGTAGCTGAGATGATGCTGGTGATTTTGACCTGTCTCTTGTCATTCATTAGCCAGTCGCTGCTGCAATATGAACCCTGAGACCCCTGGGCCTGCTGCAATTTATCTTCCCGTCCCTGTCCTGCTTGGTCTGTGGTAAGTATGTGTGGTTTTGATTTGTGTATTTTAATGTGACAATATGCACGTGTTGAAAATTTGCCTAATGCAGCATACCATCCCAAATTCACATGCTGGTGTGAATAGTTTCGATGGGAAACATTCGCAGGCGAGTATTTTATCGTGTCGTTTATTAGTCACGTCCCCAGTATGTAAACCCTTTTAAACCCTAGGCCCCATGCCTTTATTGTATAACATGTATTACACAGAGTATTTCTGACTAATTTGTGTATTTATATTTTCTGTATTGTATTGTTGTTTTTTCTTGGATTATTTTGTTGATTAACTTGATTTATTTTGTGTCTGTGAACCGTAGTCGGCAAGAAAAATCTACTAAAACAAAAAGAAACACAAACACAAACAAAATCTTCTGGCAGAACATTGACTTGATGCCTGACTTACATTCACCTATTTCATGTTTTATTCATTGTAAAATAGAAAAGTTGTTTTAGCATCTATGCAAATAAGCACAACCACAATTATGTAGACATTATGTTCAATTTATCACTACTGTACTATACTTTGACATTACAGTTAACAATTAGTTAAATTACTTTCTCAACATGTTACCAGAATTCTGCATTATGCTGCATTTTGATGAGTACAAATGCACGTGGTTTAAATTATGCTTTACATGCATCCACCACACACACATACTCAGACACCCCGAAGGATTTGATAGAAGCTGCTGGCAAAACTGTGTGTAATGCTTTAATGAGATTTGCGATGTGGAGGTGGTGTGTCGTTCTGTGTATTATGTGTTGGAAATTGAACTGAACAGTTTTTAAATTGCTCCCATTGAAACACAAAAAAAGATACGGCTCTTCAGGAATGAAGGTATCGTAGTGTAAGGCGTTTGTTCATGGTTGTCTTAATCTGACAGCAAAACTAATTTCATACATGGGACATAAAAGATTGATACATTACATTTCAAACTTTGATAAATTATGTTTAAATTTAAAATACTGAACATGGGATTTATCTGGATATGCTACTTCCTGTGGTGAAAAGGTATTATAAAATAGAAGATGCTGTCTTGGGCCCTCTTTCACATTCACTAGTTGATCAGCACAAAATTATTTGGAAACAATTTTGTGTCTATTATTTGCAAAAGTAATTTTAAAGCACACATTTGTTGCTTTTCTTTTTTGTGAAATTGCAATAAATCTTACCCTTATTTAACCAGGAATTCTCGTTGAGATTAGAAATTTCTTCACGAGAGAGTTACCCAAGGTAGCAGCCAATCACACATATCAAAATGCCACAAATACAACATGTTGTGCAAAAATCCACAATAAAGCAACATAGACTATTCATACAAAGTGGCCTCTCGAGAAAAACATGCATATTTCTCCATCACCTCATTCTTCATGATGCTTTTAAACCTGTCAGTTGATACAAGCAAATCTAAATCCTTTCGTAAATTGTTCCATCCCCATGGTGCGTTGTATCTATATCTATATCTATATATCTATATATTTACACGGTGTGGTTTCTTTGTTATTTAAAAGAGAGTACAGAGTACTGGACAGCCACTCAATTATCATTTCACTAAATTACTCAGCAAGTAAAAACATTGCTTTTATAGACTAATGATTAATGTAGTATAATTTAGGAGTTAGCCCATGAATCAGAAATCCATTAATGACATTGCAATTACTATGGCAACATCAGCGAAGACCATTAAGAATTTGGTTGACAGTGAAAGTTGTAAACACTTTGATTTAATAAACCATGCATGCCTCTCCTAATTAACAGCCTCATTACTCAGAAAACACCCCAAAAGTGCGGCGAGGACATCCACTGCTGAATCCCCTTCCTTTTTTGCCTCGTCCTCTTCAATTTTCCCTCAGCATATTTCCTTCTACTAGTATTCTTTTCTCTAATGTCCTCTATCTTTCTTCTCATACATCGCCACTCTTTTCCTCTTTGCACATTCTCTAATCTTTTATATTCTTTTCTATTATCAAAATTGTTCAGGGGTCCTGCTGAGCTATGAAGCACATGCACACCCAGAGATAAATATGCATAGTGTATATTGGGAGCTACACTGCCAAAAAAAAAACCTGCTAATCAACCACCAGCACCCAAACCGTTCTACAAAAACTGCCAACTTTATGCCTTATATAAGTGCAATTGTCAGGACTGTGATGGACGCAACGGCGTCCTCCAGGGTGATAATCTTGCTGCTCTTACTCTCTCCTCTTTTTCTTCTTCTCCGTCAACAGTAGTGGAAATATCTAGTCTTAATAAACACACAAATTACTCCAAAAAGTGTTTATTGTTGAATAGAAGCCAAAAAAAAGCAACCCTTTATTTAAGACATGAAGATTCGTGTAACGATAAAAGTCATTTTGTTACCAAAAATATGATCATCTGGAAACTTTAAGTGTGATGGACTTACTTATCTTTTTAAAGTTAATCATTTATTATTGTGGTGGAACCAGATCCTGTTCTGGCACGATGCTGCGCTACTTAAACCTGGCTGATACCTGTAGTCAATGTACACCTGGGTATACAAAGAGGCTAAGATGTAGTGAGTAAAGATGAATAATTTAAGATTCTTTAATATTCTATAACCAAATCTAACTGGCATCAATATTAAAACAGAAGCAAAAAGACTATAGAGAGATTGTAGCACCACGGCATCCGGCTTATATTACTTTCAACTGAGTGACATGATGTAAATATGTTGAGGGAATAAAAATGTAACAGCTGTTGTCATATTCCCTCCCTGTCTCCCAAGATCAACGCGGTTCTTTCATTAAATTCGCCGCAGACCTGAGATGATTAGTCCTTTCTAACAAGAGTTAACATATGCTGCTTATCTGAATGGATGTATGGATGTAAGCTGAAGCTGGAAGCTCTTTGATCTCTGCAGGGTGGCTGAGATAATCAGGAGAACCTGCGGATGCGTCAGCAGCATCAGTTCACCATCACAATGACCCAGTTCAACATCGCTGCTGTACACCGATGTTACAAACAAAACAAATCAAATACACCTTATGGTGTATCCTATAATATTAGTTCCATGACCACATGCCTCACCAATAGGCTATAGAAGTCTGATACCTGCACTGAAAATTTGCATGTCATAGTTTTAATCAGTACAGACCCAGTGATTCCTCCCATTACCAGCTGTCAAACCCCTAACCTTGCCTTTCAAACCAAACACTTTGCAAGCAGCAGAGTGATGAGGTTATATCAAGGACTTAGCTATCAGACTCCATCGTCCTAATGGGGGTGAATCCAGATGTTTACTCTTCCTGTCATGGCTTGGGCAGGGAGTACGGCACCATAAGGCACCTCCAGCTAATCATCATCTCTGAAGCTGAAGAGAGAACTGGATGTTGGGACCGAGTGCAGCACAGTGAGCTCAGCCTCATCACCACAATCACCATCATCCAAAGGATCTTCAGTCTGAATATCTTTTTACCGCTGCCATAGGAACAGACAGTCAGGAGATCCAGAAGGCTTTTGTGTGTTTGTTCCATTTCCAGACAGGAGTAAGGGCAGAGGATCTGCCGCTGAGATAAGACCGTGGTAGGAGAGGCAGCATCATATCTAAAGAAAAGACCAGGCTATTTTTGACTCCAGGTAATCCTCTTAGTTGTGTGTTTCTTATTTTAGTCTCTGGAAAAAAAGTGGGTGGCAATGGGGTGTGATGATTTATAAAACTCTTAACAGGATGGATTATTAGATTCTCTCTAAATGACAAAGGCAGTACATGCAATTTGACAATGGAAGCCTATAGAGCCTGTTAGCCTGACTGTGTAAACAAACCTATGCAAACATATTCATCATTAAACGCACTTCAGAGTCAGCATACATGCACAAATGAACACAGGTGAGTTTATCAAAGCACAAGTGTCAGTGCAACGTTACACTTCCCCCATCACCTGTACACACATAAGCAGAAGTGTTACACATGAGCTAAGATTCCTTCAGCATTTTGCAGATGACATAATAAATACGGAGAGATTAAAAAAGCTTTAGTACATGCAGGGGGATTACAGCAACACTTTACCCCATCATTCTGAATCCAACGTACGGTGTATGTGTGTGTATTCTTCATTACTGTGTGTCCCCATTGGATTTATACCCTGGTGGCTTTTAAACTGACAAACTGAAGGCAGAAAAAGTAGAGGGAAATACAGAGAGAAGTAATAGGTAGGTAGTAGGACAAGCAGCGCAAAGAGTGTAGAGAGAGATCAAGGATGACAGGAGAGAGAGAGGCAGACAGATTGAGCTAGAAGCCAAGAAAGCGAGGGACAGAGACAGTAGGGATATTGACAGGAAGACGGAGATGAGAGGATTCCTCTAATTGCAGCCTGGGGGCTTGGTGAGCAGACAGACCATTACTCAGACCTCACCAAAAGGTAACCTACTTAACATACATAGCTAAAGATAAGACAGAAAAAATGCTGATGTGTCCAAACCTGAACTTCACCCCCACATCCAATTGCATTTCATTTAACCACTGGTCTGCAGCAACAGGTTGACAGTGAAGATGTTTCCCCTCTGCAATGACTCACTGGAGACACACTGCAGCCATACAGGAGCAACACTCTCGTGTCCATTTATGGTTCATGTCTAAAACATTCTCCGCTGTGCTTTACATACTGTATATGATTTGTTGTGATGTTGTGTTTTGTGTAAATGCAACAAATAATGTGTAGCCAAGGGTGCAATAGATTATACTTTTGTAAAATGCAAGTCTTCAAATGTGTTTCCACCCTTTTTCAGTGGTTTATTGGGCTCTGCAGTAGATCAGTTATTTTGGCCCATTAACAACCATGCCAATCAGATTCATTGAAAAACATTCAGTTATGAGAAAGTTACCTGACATTCGATGTCTGAATTTTGACATTTTTAGCTTATTTATTCATCACATTCTCACACAAACGCAGGTCAAAGTGTTTCATAATAAAGAAAGAGGGAAAGATGTGAGACAAATGGCAATAGTGTTGAAAAAAGTACTGGTCAACTAGTTAAGTAATTTGTCAAGGAAAAATATCTGATAATAGCAGGTTTAAAGATATTTAAATGTTTAGCGCTTTTTTCCCCACTTATAAGATCGTAAATCCAATTTGGCAATATTATCTCAAACCCTGGGAAATTCTGAGGGGTGATTTTCACCGTTTTAGGTAATAAACAACAAACAGATTACCAGAAAAAATACATTAAATGATCAAATAATTGTAAGTTGCCTTCTGAAAATGGTAGACGAACATTAATAGACAGTAAAATGATAACATGATAACCAGTTGCGCATGGATATTTGTGTTCTAGTTACAATACAAGTAGAGGAAAGCAGTGAAAGGCATAGGTCGGATGGGGGACTTTTTAAATGCTGGTTGCTGCATTGGGAACTGTGTCTTAATTTCTATTAAGCTTGAAGGCACGGCAAGCTAACACCTGACATTTTATGATAACATCAATTCATTCAGAGGCCGGAACAGCTGACATGACACAGGAGTTGTTTCATGTCAAGTGGGCTCCTGCAGCCGACAGTTTAGATCCTCTGTCCACTTGCTGTTTACCTTGCTGGCTATTAGACTTCGTTAGCTTCCCCCTGTCTCTACGGGCAGGAAAGATGAAACCAGGGACCTTAAGGGCAACAGCCGCAGATGACATGAGTGACAAGTGACCTTGGCAAAGTCTTGTCATGCTGTGCTTCGCTGAATGTCCACGGTATCAGGTAGACAGGGTGAGTTTTTCCTGTAAGAATATCGTGCAGTGACAACACTGTATCTACTGTACTACAGTATACTGTGGTAAAGTATCAGGACTCAGACAGTCTGTCCTTAAACAGGGGAAAAGATATACCTCAAGTGTGGATATCAGTGGCAGTGGCACATAAATAAACAACAAACAACAAAGAAATTGTTTTTCTTATAAAGAGTGTGAGCCAACGTGATCCAACCGTTCTGACATTTAGTCTACTTGACAACAAGGTTCAGTTTTGTTTGTTTAGGTGTTTCTAATACTCAGC
This sequence comes from Chaunax sp. Z400, assembly GCA_037577475.1. NCBI lineage: Eukaryota > Metazoa > Chordata > Actinopteri > Lophiiformes > Chaunacidae > Chaunax > Chaunax sp. Z400. The sequence goes on along the minus strand of CM075188.1, from coordinate 21,018,437 downwards.
CACCATCATGTATGTAAAATGGAAGGATGAAAACTGTAAACACTTTTCAATATAATGTAGTCCAGTACAACACCACCTGTACCCTAAACAGGAGATATAACACACAACTCTAAAAGTGTGTCACAAAAAATGGATGAATTTGTATTTGTAGGATTCGTATGATCAATGTCTCGTTCTGATGTAGCAATGCAGTGACACTGACACTAAGGACAGATCAATTAATGCATTTGTAATGTTTTTTTAAAGGCATGGTAATTGGTAATTTTGAACATGTCAGCATTTTGCCTCATCAACACCACTAAATCCTGTCAAAATGAGATAATGAACCATCTACCTGCTCTCAGACTCTCTGGATTCAAATGGTAGCTAAATGCTTAAGATCTAAAATGTAAATGCTGAATCTTAGAAGCAGCTCCTTCTGTCTCCTTATGATTCTGGAGAGAGCAGTGAGCTCTACAGTTACCCATCTCTTTTGACAGTGTTATGCAACTCCCAGGTGTGGAAGGGGCCCAGGGGTGCTGGCTGGTGAGCCCCGCTACAGAGAGGAAGACTCGCTTTGCTAGACAGATGAGGCCGGAGGAAAATATGCCAGGTTGAGACAGCTGAACACTCGCACACAATGCATCCTGAAGTGACAAGACCAGCCAATCAGAGAGGATGCTGCTAGTGTTGAAACACCGGAGGCAGCCATGAAGAAAGACTGTTGGGTACAAAGTCAGACAATACTTAAAGAGGGAGAATGGCTTGTCACAAAATCCAAATGTTTTACTTTACAACTCCAGCAAACTGCCACTGGTAGGGAAACAGTAATCACTGGATGTGATCAGCCAGTCCATAGCTGGAAAGCAAGTGCTTTGGGACAAACAAGTTCCATCTGAATTTGATGGTGCAGCTGTTAAAACAGCCACTAAAAAAGATTGCCATTGCTTTTTCCTACCATATAAAGACATTTCCAAAACGCGTCTCAAATATTTCACTGCACCCTAGTAGGGGGTGATATAACTAAATAAAAGCCATACCATTTAAATTGGTATCCATATGCCTTTAGCATCTCTGGGTATAGTAGACCATTGGGAGCAATGCTGAAAATCAATGTACATGGTTGCTTTAGGGCAAATTTGGATTCTTTTTTTTATGATTTCATCATTAATGTGATGAAGAACTATGAAATGTAAGATATTTAATTTGCAGGATTATCAAAAAGTAGACATTTTTTTATTATTACCTCTGCTAGGGGGGTTATATTTTCGTGTCTGTCCATTTATTTGCAAGTTTGTTGGTTTGTTATTTTAGCAGGTTAACGCAATAACTAACTGGATGGATTATTATGAACCTGGAACTGGAAGGATGGGGCATGAGCCACGAAAGAACCCTGTGGCAGTGTGGTTATGGTGAGCGCAGGATATAGAGAGAGAGAGAGAGAGAGAGAGAGAGAGAGAGAGAGAGAGAGAGAGAGAGAGAGAGAGAGGGAGAGAGGGAGAGAGTAGGGGTGGGTTCGGGAAATGGTGTCAGGAAGAGAGAGCCAATTATTCCAGGTGTTTTGAGTTGACCTGATTGCTCTCTCTCCCCCGTTGGAGCGTGACGGACCTGGACCCCGGGCTGCCTCTGAGTCTGTCTGGAGGCAGACTGGATGCGAGTCTCTGCTGTTGAGACTGGAGACGGGAGCTGAGTGTCGGAGGAGATGCTGGAAAGCATCTATCTGTTAATGTTATTTTGTGTTGTTAGCTGAAAAGCTGGGTTTATATCATTGAGTTTATGTTAATAAAGACTGTTCCAAACGTTATTCATTGGAGCCGTCACTGAGTGAACCCACACACACGTGGTAGCAAAGAGTTACTGCTACAAACCCATTAAATTTTGGTCCAGATCAAGGGGCGTAAATCCAGGACGTTTCCCCCCCACTTTCCTTAGCATTAAAATTTCCATAGATAACACAAAAACTCCTGAACCGCTTTCTAGAAAACTTTGTGGAGGGGTTGGACATGGGCCCAGCAGTAATAATTCCTCAATTAATATTTTGATATAAAATTGCATGTGCTATGATAGAGGATTCCACCCATATTGTGTATCCCTTATGCATTCCTCAAGACATCTAAATAGTCCCAACAGGTTATTATGTTCCTGCAGAAATAGTCCATTGTGTTGTATGAAATATAACTTGTTTTTACAACTTGATTTGCATCCCTTTCAAATTCAATTATTTAGTGTTTCCTCCCTGCACCTTACTATTTCAGGGTTAAAAAGCCTTTAGAAAGTAATATGCATCATGCCACTAAAACCCATTAAAATAAAAAGTGATCAAATTCTCAAAGGTGGGTTAACAGCTCCCTGAGGCAGGTTTCACAGCAGGTTTTAGAGTAGCACACACACCCCTAATGCTAATGAGAGAAACTATTACAGTACTATTTAAGTGTTACTCGTCTCCAAACACTGTCAAACCAAAGTATTGATTCTACTCTCAGTCAGAAAGCACCTTTTCTTCCCTTTCTCACCCTGGAGGAGTGGAGGATCAATTGGGTAAATTCAATGTGCCTCAACACCATTCCCTCTGATGGGAATGAGGAAACAAAAGCAAGTACTGTGCCATCTGAGCCTGGCTTCAGTAAGAGTGGGGCACTATGGGTTACGTTGGAGAACTGAGGGTGTGATGAACTAGCAGGATGGTGTGTTACAGCACGTCTGTTACAGGGCTTTAGCCTGTTGTTCCCCCTCGGCAAGAGAAGTCGCAAAGCTGGTTGGAGAAAATTTATGCTTCGGTGAAGCACCATCATTACTTATTTATAGCCAAATAAAAACACATTTTCACATTCAAGAAAAAAGAAGGACAAATAGCCAAATAAAAACACATTTTCACATTCAAGAAAAACAAACAGGATAGTAGAGAATGTAAACTACAAATGTGAAAGGTTGGGGAAATGACTAGTGGGAGACAAGATGACACAAGGGGGGAGCAAAAGAAGAGTGGTAGCCAAATGACTGACAACCAGAATATAAGCTGGCCTCTTCATTTTTTAGATGGATAGCCGTTCCCTGAAAGCGAGGCCAGGAAAGAGAGTGAAAAACAGGCTGCATTCAGATCACAAAAACCTTACGTAAATCATCAAAAAACAAAATTGGAGGGAGGAAGAAGTGTTATGTAGAGAAGAAGCCATACATTGGTCGCATATGAGCCCAAAAAATCTGTGAGGGGAAACTAACCAATTTCATTGGTCGCACCTGTGTGCCTGAAACTTAGCAGGTCTGATCAAAAAAATAAATTATAACATCTTTTAACAAATACCTACTAGGCGTGCAGACAGTTGGCTCTGAAAAAATATTTAAAAAATATTTTCTACAGGTTTTTTTTTTTTTTTACATAATGCTGACTGTGCATCATGCAGTGCTGCACATGTCTGTGTGTGCGTATGTGAGACAGTGCCTCCCACAATCCTTGCACACCAACAAGAGATATCCTGATATCACAGCCTTAAAATTTTGTATAATTAAAAGAAACAAGTCCTTCACAACTGGCTCTAATGTGCTTAGTAAAACTATCAAAAATAAGAAAAGAAAAAAACACTATGACTGTGGCAAACTTCAGAAAAAAGCAATGTCACATAATATATTTGGTTTTATGCCTGTTTATGTAACTTACTTTACATTTGTCATTAGCCTGACATGCTATGTATGAGTTAATCATAGTCCTATTTTTTTGCCTGTTATTTCATATGAACAATTGAACAGTTGACCAAGTACCACTAAGCACAGAGCACTGCTTCAGTGAGCCTCTGAGCAAGGCATTTAAGCACCATCTGTGAAATCTCTCTTTGCTGATCAGTGGAATGTGATGGCTGGGAAGATATGGGTGGTTTAAAGGAGAAAATGCGTGCTCAGCAAACTCTTCCATGTAGAGGTAAATATAAAATGCTTTCCAGTTTTCTAGGCCATTTAAAGGTCTGCCATTAATTTCCATTAAGGTGCTTTCTGGTTTTCGTAAAAAGTAATTGATTATGGGGACCTCTGGTATAAAGTAGAGGATCAAAAGAATTAGTCTGATAATACAATTTTAAATCTAATTTGAACAGTGTCCTCTGTTTTGTCTGACATCAACACAATAATAAACTTAGAGTTCCACCTTTGAAGTTTAGATGACATGAATTTGCAGCTTTCAGTCCAGGGGAACATCACAGGTCTTTGGATTAAACCACCAAATCTCCTGGAAAAATTGCCCAAGTGACAGGTTGATAAAGATTTTGTACCTAAAACTCAAAATGCATTGGTCCGCTTGTGTTTTGGATGCTAACCTGTGCTAATTTTGAAATGGCATATTAAAAAAAACAAATATTGTATTGTAAATTTAAGTCCAGCCTTTAATCATAACATAGTCCCCTCTGCTGAAACACCTGGCTCCCCCACACACTTTTTATTTCCCTACATTTCAGTGGGACACAGCAAGATAATGTAATGGCGTGATATTCAGAGGACAGCAGCCTGGTAATTAAAAATCAGCTCCCGAGGCCTTTGTCCTTGGTTGCTGGCGAGTAAGTTTCTAGGCTTCCCTGGAGAATTGAGGGTGGGAGGGGCCGCTGGTCCACCTGGAAGATTGCAAATTCATCTGTCTCTGTATTGCTGTCATGGCATTTTAATGGTCCAGCTGGTTCTGCATTTCAATAAGCCGAGTTGGGAGTGCAGACGCAGTGTTCAGTCGGAGAGCAAAAAAAAAAAGCTAAATAACAAGCATGCAGATTTGAGAAAACACAGGCCACAACAGAGAGCTTAAGGGTAACAGATCTGTTATTATGATCAGCGATTTTTGTTTAACATCTTTCTTTACTTCTCTTTTTGGGCTGAGTAGTGCTAAAATGATACTAGAATGATAAGAATATTGCTGAAAGCTGATTAAGTTACTCATCAAGGCAAAACAAATTTGCAAACATCTGGGCACACTGTCATTAGTGTTACATGCTCAAATACCCAAATACCCAGTCTAAAATGTTAATTACTTACTGGAAGGGGTCACTCTTAAGAAATGTGATTCGGCATTAGGTGTTGATCACACCAGCTATTCTTCACACTTCTTGATGTCTTTTAAAAGTCATGCAGCAAAATTCTGCATCAGTGAACGGAGGTCTGACTGATACCGAAAAAAATAAAAGCATGAATCACTTCGAGCAAATTAGAGGGAGACAGGAAAGATCTGATGTTTTTATATTTCCTTGAGCTAAAAGAAATAAGACTGGACAACAGTAATATGATATATCCCACAAGATTTCTTGCAGACTGCTTAATGTTTTTGTGCATGGATAAATGTGACTGAATTTCAGTTTATTTTGAACGCAACAAAAGGTGTAACACAATTGTACACAGTGTAGGAAACTCCGACTTTATGAAATGCCCTGATAAACATTGGGCATACATATAAGTGATAGACATAATGGACTTGGACCTGACATGGGTTATTGAGGTTTGATATGGTTTCAGTAATAATGTAAGTTTTTTCTTTCTCAGCATATTATCATTTCCTGACTGACTAGTGAATTTAGCCATTAACAAACTGACAGGCTGACAGCCCAGCAAAAACCCAACAGAGCTACTTTTTACTTCCTTTCATTCACTCCCTTCCTCCGGCCTTAGTAACAGCAGCAAGGCTAAATGCCACAGACGAGGGGTTAGCCGCATCAACGGTGGCCTGAAGCGAGCTGCTGGACCATCACTCCTAAATAAGTGCCTAACACACTCGAGACTGGTGTGCTACTATAGGAAACACTGCCTCAGGATAGAGTGAGATAAAGAAGAGGAGCAAAAGAGGGGAGGTAGGAGGAAGAGGGAAATATGCTAAGGAGGCAAGGGGGTAATTTGACTGTCTTATGGTATTTAATTCAGCTAATATGCCCTGAGAGAGAATTAGAGAACCTGGCCGTACATCTGCTGGCAGAGATTCAGTACCTGAGGTCTGCTGGGAGGTTAACAGTAAAAAACAGGTTTGTGCTTCACTGTCCATCAAGGAGCTATTTCTCCTCTATTTATGAATAGCTAGAGCAAAAATAAAGGTGCAAATAATGCTAGAATCAAACGAGAAAAGACGTCAAATAAATAAATGTGAAAATAAATTAAAAAAATTAGATGTTACTTTAAAAGGAGAGTGGACTGAAGCCGTCGTGAAGCAGATACTTAAATGAGTTCCAATTTGTCACAATCAAATAAAATCCTGAAATCCAGAAGAGATCATGTCTGGAGTTCAAAGTGCCAGCTGTGGCAAGTTTAGCTGCCTGACAATGTTGACCAAGGAAAAAAAAAGAGAGGAAGATCCATCCAGATTTGAGGTGGATTGAAAAAGACCAGAAATATAGGGGTTCTTTTTCTCACATGTAAGCATCACATTTGGCACCATCACTTTTTTTAAACATTTGACAGATGACATTCATTATTACTTAATAGATAAAACTCCTACTAAATGTAGTTGTGGTTAAGTGAAGCTTTTCTTTGGATTCATCTTTTTAAGTCCAGAATATACTAATTTAGATTTGGACTAAAATGATGGACATTGTGACCTAATTTGTGAACCTTGACTGCTGTTAAAATATTCAGTGCTTCTAACCATGAGGCACGGAGAGATTTGAAATGGGGAGGAGAGTAGCAGTGCTGTAGATCACTGGTGGCATTTTATCAATTAGAGATTTAATGATCATTGCAGTGGGTTCAAGTGAATCAATAACTAGTTGCTGAGTTCAGCTTCTGATGTGGTTGCTGTCAATCTATATTTTTATACATTCAGATTCTTGAATGTATGAACATTTTTTATATATGTGACACACGAGTGTTCGCCTTGGCATGTATGTATAAAGAACAATTTTCAATTTAATCACCTTCACACTACAGGAGAATGGGGAAAAACTGAATTAGAATTTATATCACTCCCAATGTTCGGCCCAGATCATCTGGTAGTGTGAGCTGTTTACTGACCCAGTCTTACACGTCTCGATCTGCTCGTGGCCAATCAGAGCTGCGCCGATAATTTTCAACCACGTTTGATTTTCAGGAGTGTAAATCTAGATGATTACATCAGTACTTTCTGTACAGCACCCCATAAACCAATGAGAGGGACAGCCCAAAGCAGCTGACAGTGCTGCCAGGCAACAGTCAACATTTATTATTTACCATAAATGTGCCCATTGGGACTCTATATGCATGTATATACAGCAAATAAACAAATCAGAAGGACTGAAATTCAACTTCTGAATACATGCATTTATAAGATTAAACGTATTGTTGCAGTAAATTAATTATTTATATCGGCAACATTGAAATAAATCACAATTTCTAGTAGATTCATGTACCTGAGAAGGCAATTTCACAAACATTATTTAGTTTAACTATGGCTTCTAATAATGATGGTAAAGTTATGTCTGAGAAATAATATTAAAGAATCTCAGAGCTCTCAGAAAAGTAGTAATAGGTTAGAACAAATGCAAGGTTCCATGAAGGAATAAGGAGGCGAAAAAAGGATAGATTGAATATTATTTGATCTATTCAACCACTTCCTGAATTCCATTTAGTATAAAGTTAGGCATTAAACGTCCCCTTATTTTCTTTTTATATCGATTTTTAGGTTCATATAATGATGATTTCTGTGGGGGAAAAAATAGCAAAATATAAATTTTATCACCATAGCTTTTTTTTTTTTTTCTCTTACCAGATCGATTCAGATGCAGAATCAGCAAAATAGCCAATGTGCTCCCATCATCGGTCACATAAAAACCCTGCCTTAAATTGATTTTGATAGTTGCTGTTAGCCATAGAGATGTTAGGGTGCTCAAGGGCAAGGTAGGATTTCACAAAACGGTTTCTTAGTTGCAGAGTCAGCTTCACTGGAGACAAAATGAGAGCAATTATTAAGAGAGACTTAAAAGAAAATAAGTGAAAAAAACAAACAAACTGCAGAATCAGAATGGAATGCTGAACATTACTTGAAACCAGTGAAACCAATGAGCTCATTTGGATGAGTCAAAGCACTTAGAAAAATAGTAGAGAAAGCTCTCAGTGAAGTGGTCACTGATGAATAGAAGGCCTGAGGCAATCATCAGGTCCAATGGTGAAAAGGAAGTACTGAGCTCTGAAAAGCATCTGGGGAAGACTTCCAGAAATTCCACATTTCAGGCATGTTCCTATAAAGGGCACACTCCAATGACTGGGGAGGAAGTTTCTGTTTATTGCTCTGTGGCAGATTGACAGCATTTATGTCCACAACTGGGACTGAACACTGCAATCATTTCTTACTCGATGGGACATGTAACCTCTTAGCAACAACCGTAACTAGACAGACAGTGATATTTATAAAATAAAAGATAAAAAAAAGTCGACTGTACACTGTACTGAATATACGTTCTGCAGCATCACAATGTGATTCCATCATCAATGACTATATTTACAATACACGGTAGCTATCTAAATGCACAGCTGGACAAACATGTCCTGAAGCATCGGATTGTAAGACAGTGCTGATTGTTGCAGAGGAGTGCTGGAATGTCCTGAGTTGATACAAGAGGATCTGTAGCTGCACATCCGAGTAGACGACGTCCACAGCAGCATCACTACAGGAGACGTGCGAGGTAAAAGGGATTTTGATTCAATAGCTCAGATCATACGAACATCCCTAAGCTGCTGGTGCATCTACAAAGAAACATTAAGACACATGGAGCACGAATTTATCCAGAGTCACAGTAATCAGTAGCCTGGGCTGTGGAGTTCATGAAGCATGGACACAAAGCATTAGCTTACATTAGCTACATATGCTCCTGTATTTATACAGTGCCTTTCTGTTCTGATCGACCACTTAAGGTGCTTCCCAACACTAGCCAGCATTTCCATGGTGTCGTTTCTGGTGTCGTTGCTTTCGAACTTCTTCTGGTGCCCCCTTCTATCTCCTCTTGCTCGTCTCTCCACTAAACTACTCAGTGAAGACGGTGGGGATACGGCTGCTTCAAAACTTGCATGCAGTATAAGTGAGGGCATAATTTCAAAGGCCAATTTAAGACCGAGAAGAAAGAAATTCACCCATTCACACACATATTCATACAGTGGTGGCAGAAGCAACCATGCAAGGCGTCACCTGCTCATCCGGAGAAATAACCAATCACACGAATCCCTTTGAGGGCAATTCTGGGTTCACTATCTCAAGCTAAAGGACACTTTGACAGAGACTGCAGGGGGTATGGAACCACTGACCTTCTGATAAGTGGAAAACCACTCTACCTCCTGAGTCAGCCACAGCCACCCCCAGAAGGCTCTCATATGAGGATGGCTTTCCACTTAAATATGTGCATGTACCATGTGCTCATTTCATGTATCATGTGCACGCTGTTGGCTTTCACGAGGGCGAGTTTTGAGACTAATTAAACGCTATAGTTCATTCTCAATCAGGATGGAAAGAGAGGAGGAGGAAAGTAGCAGGTTGGAAAAGAAAATCGGAAGGGATGAGATGATTTCCGCGCATCTTGTCATATGAGGAAATGACAGGGAATTCCTGATCTAATGTTGGTCATGTATATTGAGAGGGCCGGGACTGGGAAGCTGATCTTGGTTTGACAGCACAGTTAATTCAGATTATGTGTTTTCTTTAAGGAGGATCAAATATAAATAAAAGGACTTCATGTTGTATATAAACATAGTTCTTTTGAGTTCAGCCTTAGAACAAACTTTTTGTATGCAATGAGCATTTTAAATCACACTGTGCTTTAATAGCTTCATACAAAACGTTTGCTATATGCTATAAATAACAAGTATGATTCACTGGTGCCGATATACCCACAACCTTTATGATGAAGTAAAAACCTACACAGAACTGTGAAAATGCAAACCTGTCTTGTATCATTTGTGTGTGAAAAAAAACAACCCTTAAATAGTAATGGTTAAAAACTTTTTTCAAATCATACTAAAACAGATCTTACCACTGCTTTTAGTCTCCTCATCACTGTTCGTTCTTCTTTTACTTCCCCAGCCCTTTTTCTCTTCCCCCCCCCTATAAAAACCCTCTTTTACTTCTATCATCTTGCTATTCTCATTCAGGCAGTCTACATAACCATTTCACCTATTCTTGTCTTTCTTCAACTACTTCCTTCCCATGATCTGCTCTTATTACTTTCAATCTTCTTTCGGTACCCCTTTTCCATCTCCTGTTGCGTGTCTCTCCACCAAGGTACTCAGTGAGGACGGAGCTGTGGCTGCTTCAAAGCTTTGAATGCAGTCCAAGTGAGTGCATGAATTTCAAAGGCCAATTTAAGATCAAGAACAAAGAATAAGGCTCTATAATGAGGATGCTATTCACTACGAGGGAGGGCATAATGGTATGCGTTAACTACAGGAAAGGTTACTTGAGTTGTTACCTATCAAATGCCATCTGATCAGCCATCTGCTGGCTCAGATGAAAGTGGTTAGACCAAAACCTGAAAGTTAAATCGTTGCTTTGTTTGTTTCCATGTTTGTTGCAAAGTATCCACTGTTGTCATATTTCTGCAGTGCGTGTGTTTTAAAGATTTGTTGTGGTTAAGGCTAGGATAGGAATCTGAGATGGACGTAGGTTCCTGCCTATACCCAAGAAGCCAAAAAAATTCCAGACCTATATTTACATCATTCATGCATGCACAAATGCCTGTCTACATCTGCTATTATTATCCATCCATTTTCTTCCACTTATCCAGGTACGCGTCGCGGGGGCAGCAGTCTCAGCAGAGAATGAATGAGCTCCTCACCCTATTTCTACCTGGGTGAGCCCAGACACCCTGCGGAAGAAGCTCATTTTGGTCGCTTGTTATTGCGATCTTGTTCTGTCGGTCATTACCCAGAGCTCAGGATCACAGGTGAGAGTAGGAACGTAGACTGGCCGGTAACTAGAGAGCTTTGCCTTGTAGCTCAGCTCCCTTTTCACCACAACAGACAGATACAGAGTCCGCGTCACCGCAGACGCTGGCCCGATCCGTCTATCAATCTCCCGCTCCATTCTTCCCTCACTCGTGAACAAGACCCCGAGATACTTGAACTCCTCCACTGGGGGCAGCAACTCATCCCTGACCTGGAGTGAGCAATCCACCCTTTTCCGACTGAGAACCATGGCCTCAGACTTGGAGGTGCTGATTCTCATCCCATCCACTTCACACTCAGCTGCAAACTGTCCCAAAGAGAGGTCGGAGGTCACAGCATGATGAGGCTAACAGGACCACATCATCCGCAAAAAGCAGAGAAGCGATCCTGAGTCCACCAAACCGGACACCCTCCACCACCTGACTGCGCCTAGATATTCTGCCCATAAAGAACAGAACAGAATCTGTGACAAAGGGCTATTATTATTGTAAATATTTATTACATTTCAAAATCAACTGGTACTGTAGGCCTTTATCAAAAAAAAAATACATTTACTCCATATCAAAACCATCTTCAAGTTCCTAAATTTCACCTTAACAATGTTTAATAAGGCAGGCGTTAGATAATTGCACTGATCCCATCAGGTCTGGAGTTTCAAACTAACCGTCAGTCACAAAGCCATAAGCCTGCATCTCCATTCTCTTCATACCTCCTTAAAATGAGAGCCAAGCAGAGAAAAGGTGAGGCTGCTTCAAAAACACACACACAAAAGCAACAACACATATGTGAATGTCTACTACTTTCACCTTTATTGAGTTGGCAACAACAACAAAACCATAGCCTTGACAAAATTTAAAAATAAAAAAATAGATACTGTGTAATTTAACACACGCTGCCTCCTACTCAAAATATCAGCAGCCTAGTCAATTTAACACAAATGGATGTGTCCATACCTCTGTCAGAATCAGTCTGATTTTTCTTTTCTTTTCTTTCTTTCTTTTTTGGCTGTACAGCAGATTAAAAACAGACACACATACTTTACTTACAGTATACTCATATACAGTATATTGTGTAAAGATTTCAACGTAATTTAATAAATAAATACATAATAACTCCTTTTACTAAAAGCCCCGATCAGCACTTTAAAAGTAAGACGACTTGTTTGAACACAGTTTGGATTTTCTACCATTTCTTTTTTCAGTTTGGTGAGAGGAATACAGACATATACAAACAATTCATTTTTTTAAACTATTTCTTCAGTAGCTCTTGGATTTTTGAAACATTGAGCCAAGACAAATGTTTCACATAACCCACTACAAAGGAATGAATATTCTTCAACTTCTCACCAAATACTGTGATCTCCACTTGAATGAAACTTTTACATAATATGGTAAAAACTGAGCTACTTTATTTTAGATGATTACAGGACTTTGCTTTCTCCTGTCTAATATGTTGTTGTTGTTGTTTGTCACCACATTGTGAAGATAATACAGCACTAATTCAGATCTTATACATTTCTCTACTATCCGACTGTATTATGCTCAAAAGGAGCACCGAAAAGACAAGCTATCCAAATTAAAAAATATATTCAACTAAGTCTAGAATTAGAGAAAACTAATGCTGTGGTTCCCTACTGTTATTCTTCATGTATGCCAAGACACATTGCTATGGAAGGGAATTCACAAGACTTCTCAGACAAATCAGCTGTCTCCTCTTATCTCACAGATATGATGTCGACGCCAGATACTGGGACATGTACCCTCTTGAAGGCAGAAGTCAGACAGCCTGTGATAAATAAATGACTTGGCCCATTCTTGGTTCAAGTGAAAACCCCTCTGGACTTATCACAAACCCAACAATGTACCTTCAGACCTGTGCACTGTTATAGGGTATATTCACGTATTTAAAAAGAGCAGCATGTCCATGTAACAATAATTATTTCTCAACATTTTTTTTTCTCCTACAAAATACATCTTTAGGCACGTATACAGAACCATCTGTAATGCATTTAAACTGCATAAAGCAATACTTTTTTTTAATTATTATTCTAACACTGAATCAATAACTGCTGATTATGTTGAAGGGTGATGATGATGATCCCTTTAAGAAGCAGCACCCTATACTGCAGCTTTATACAGCTGCTTCTACCTCCATTGATGGTTATCTTAGTTTTGTGAGACAAAACCAAAACAACAGCAGCACATACAGCGTCAACCACAGGAAGCCACTACCAGCACATGACTATTTCAAATTGGCCAAAGGTTACCTGATAACCAAAGTAAATGAGTGGCTTATAAAGAAATACAGGATGTATATAACCCAAAGAGACAGATATTTTTCTGTTGTTGACTTTGGTCTGCCAAACCTTGGCTTAAAAAACAATATCATATTTACATTCATGAGGTGGCCAGAAGGGTGCTGGAATTAAATGCCCATGTAGCTCTGTTTCCGCTGGATGCGTGAGTAGCAAATTGCTAACATACCACTACAAATAAGCTTAAGGCTAACTAGCTAAATGCTTCATGTTAGAGTCTTTCTGCCCCTAGTGGTCAAAAATCTCTTCATGCAGCTTTAAAATAAGGAATGACAATCTGAGGGTACTGTTAAGCAGGACAGAGTGCAGTTACAATATCAAAAGACTGAGTTTGCTGTGTCACTTGGTTTCCAGCATGGACATACAGTATATACAGTACACCACAAGCAAATCCTAAACTACAGATGAGACTAATAAATTAGCAAATTGGGACATTTGTATGAGTCGTTAGCTATAGTACATGGGACATAATTATGTGTTGAGACTCATCCCATAATGAAGGGAATGTTCAAGGTAGACTGGCTGGAATGACTTTGCAAAGGATGAGAATCGTAACCAAAGGCAGTTCCTGAACAACATATATCATTTGCACTTCGTTTATCAACAGCCCCAGATTGGGGGAACAGTCTTCAGATTTTACCAAGCTGGAATGTGCACAGTAAAAGTGCAAAAGAACGATAATGATTTAGCAAGATTTGGGTTAACTACCAATCTGCTGTAACAAGTCCACAAACAGTCTATTAAGGGCACCATCATCTGTTGCTTGACTACAAAACATTGCGGAAATAGAGTAAAAACAAGCCAATTCAATGTTATTTTCCCTTAAGTTTAGTGATTCCCAGTTAGCATTTATCCTGTTAGAGGTGCACACACTGTTCATTCACAAAAACATTGAAAATTTTGGATGTTCAGGCCTGTACTTTAAGGGCTACAGCTGAAAGAGAACTGTCCAGTCGGGAGTTTAACAAACCAATACAAGATAGACAAGCGATAGCCCTCAACCTTTATCACATCGAAGCATGTAGTCTCAGATCAATCTTAACCTGACCGTGACCTCCAGACAGATCAGATCACCTTAATCTGAGGCCCTGCTCAGTGCTGTGGGGAGAAAAATCCACTATAACCTTTAAGAAAGATAACTGTGTCACTGAAGCAAAGCACCCAAAAACCAGGCAACATCCTATGGTCTACTTTGCTACTACTATCACTTTACTTACATATAAACGACACAGGCAAGCAACAACCAGGGGATTCATCTAAAATAATGATATTCTCAGGATTTACAAGTTTTGGGTTGTAAAGTAAAATTTAAATGATATGAAATTCATAATTAGATCATGTGTTTTATTTTGATGTTTGTTGACTATCCAGTATACATGGCCCTCCATATACAGGGGAACAGGGATGCGTTATTTATTTGGTTGAAAGAAACGGCTGTTAGGAGTATACATGCATCAAACTGTTAGCAGGATACTCATAACCCTGCAATATCAGGTGGTGGGAATCCTGGCGCTGATTGGCTGTTTCATGAGCACAAGTGGGAACCTGGGGGGAAAAAAAACTCTGTGTTCGATACATAGCATCAGTTCACTGCCCTCAATTTAGAGGCCTCAGAGTCAACCTGACCATTGACAGAATTGAAATTGGAAAAAAGGGGCTATTTACTAGGGTTCACTTATCAATAGAGGACTAACAATAATCAGCTATTTAATATTTAAATCTGTAAACAATGGAGGCAGCAAGTCATTTGTGGAACGTCAGGATGTTAATTCAAGTGAAAGCTTCTTTTGGGTATTTAAAGGATGTTAAAGTTCAGCTCAAGTTTAGTTTTACAGTCCCTGGTCTGGTGCTTTGATGTAGAAGTCTGTTTTGCATAACTAGCTACACAGTGCTATATTTGAGCGTTGTACCATGTTTTGGAAAAAGTCAGAACAAACAACTTTAATTTCAACAAACTGTCCGATCAATGATTGGCCAATAACCAGTGGAATAAAAAATATGACAGAACACCTGATCAGAACATTGTGTTTCCCAATTCAAAAACTAAATAATTAAGCAAAAACAGACTGCCCACTCCTTAGTAACTATAGTCAAGGCCTTACGTCAGTTATTTATCCGCAGCATAATGGCTGTCATCATTGTTACTGTGTAAGCTTATACTGTTAAAAAGTCAAATATCCATTTACACCTTTGAATATGTTTGTGAGCACTAGGAAGTGTGGTTTATCTTGTCTCTGCTGACGACAGTCACAGAAAGTACGAAGACATCAAATATAGAATGAGTCCATTTTACAGCCACAAACTAAATTTAACAGACAGGAAATGGTGTGGTCACAGTTTATGTCTGTGTAAATATGCATGAATATTTTGGAGTTTACATTTTTGTCTTCCATTATGACTGACCTGGGTGATGACATACAGGGAGATGTAAATGCTAAGAACACCACTGGGAGACTACTTTTTATGTGATCCATAGTTAAGTCACATACCATACAATAAAAGCCATCACAGAGAGCCATTCTCATCAAATCTCTGTTTAGACACAACCCCCTTTTCTTGAAAAGCGTGTAATGTAATAGATGACTGTCCATTGTGACCAGGGCAATGTCATTGGTATCAGCAGGCAGGCTGATACAATAGAACTGTTTTCTATTTGGTTAAGCCCAGCCAATTTAACTGAGGGTTTACTAGCTGCTAAGCTTGTTAAAATTCAGGTTTCCCATTTGTAGATTCCAACATTATACTCGTCCTTTAAAGTCATCCCTTCAGATGGAGCATGAGTTTGCCCTTTTCCTTGG
This sequence comes from Chaunax sp. Z400, assembly GCA_037577475.1. Lineage (NCBI taxonomy): Eukaryota > Metazoa > Chordata > Actinopteri > Lophiiformes > Chaunacidae > Chaunax > Chaunax sp. Z400. The sequence continues at coordinate 21,002,489 of CM075188.1, read as the reverse complement.
TTTAGGCTCCCCAAAGTCCCTGTCATCTGCTGCACAGTGGCTGAAGGAGCACATTGTCTGCGACAGCCTTCGCATGCCCAAGCGGAACACACTATTTGACAGGCTGTAGATGACACAGTTGCAAAAGCTGTTGCTGATGGCCAGCCAAGTGGTGATGAAGGAGAGGGCAGGGCTATCCAACACATGGGAGCTCTCCAGCAGGAAGTAGATAATGTAGGGCAACCAAAGCATATAGAAAACACTGGTGATGCGGAAGAGCACCATTGCATAGCGCCGATCTGGTCCATGCCCTCCATGATGCCCATTACCACTACCCTCACCAGCCTCCATCTCCTGGCTGGGGAAACGTGCCCGCCGTTCACTGATCTCCCTATTGTGCTGCTGGCAAATGCGAAAGATATGGTAATAGGTAAAGCAAACCACAAGTGCTGCAGGTGCATAGAGAAAACACACCACAAAGCCTGTGAAGAGGGCAGAGGTGGGCCAAGAGTGAGCACACCACTCAAAAATGTCCCCATGATAGCCTGGCTTACCCCACCCAAAGAAGGAAGGCAAGAAAACCAGGCTAGAGTAGACCCAGATTAGGGTGATGCAGACTCGTAGTCGGCATGGTGTCACCAGCTGATTGTAAGATAGTGGTTTAGTTATGGCCAGGTAACGGTCTACACTGATACAAGCCAAGCAGGCCATTGAAACACTCTTCAGAACAGAAATGACATAGCTGAAGATCTGGCATGTGATGGGCTCCTGGACACCTGCTCGGTAGTGGAGCAGAGACAATGTTGGCACCAGGCAGCTAAGACCCACCAGTAGGTCAGCATAGGCCATGGTCTGAATGAAGTAGCTGGTGGTGTAGTGGTGTAGCAGAGGGGCACAGTGGAACACAAAGATGACTGTAAGGTTTCCCGCAATAATGAGCACAGTCAGTAGTACAATGACAGCAGTCTCAAGGATGCAAGTCTCTAGGCCTTTGTTCAGCCCCCATCCCAAGGGGCAAGAATGGTTGGAGGCCCTGCCAGGAAAGAAGTCACCATAGCTGCTGTTTGCAGTGAGCACCGACTCTGTTGTCAGTTCAGATAGGTCCATTGTTCTGGGTGCTATCCAAGTGGGTCAGGTTTGTAGTGTGCCACCCATAAGGCAGCTGGTCTGAAACTGGAGAACTGTCTGCCCCCACCCACTCTACACCAGATGTCAGCAGCCTCCCTCAGTTAATGGAGCTCAATAGTCTCTGTTGCACACTCACTCTCTCCTCACCATACTCTCACATAGCTGGGTCTCAATCAAATGAACACTGACAAGAGGGGGAATCAATACAGCCTCTGGGTGGGTAGGACAACCTGTTTATCTCTCCTTTTCCAATCACTCATGGTTAGTGAAAGTAGTGGGTGGGTAACAGTCAAAGGTAGAGAGACAAGAGCTGTATTTCTTCAGTAGATCTAAATCAGGGTGCTGTGCATTAGTGCTGTGGTCAGCATCTATCCCAAAAGCACATTTCCAGCCTGCTTTGCCTGCCAGTCTTCAGCCCCATCTCCTGATTCTAATGAGGGTTGCCACCACGAGGCTGAAGGCACAGGCTGTCTTCACAAGGGCAGAGAGCAAAGAAGATATGAGGGAGGACACCATACGAAGAGGTTAACGCATGAAGCAAGCACTCTTTTCTCTTGACGAATCCTTGCAGGAGATCAAATAAGTGAGCAGAGTATGGCTCCTTTTTCCATAACGAACAGATTAAATTTAGTGAGTGCCATCATCTTTAAAAAATATACATTTAAGGCAACCATCACTTATGGGAGGAAAAAAAGTTTCTTAGGTGTCTCTCTTGATGTATACCAAAGTCTGGAGAAGAAAATTACATCCATTTCTGCATATCAACCTTTCAATTCAATCCAAAGTTTTACTGTGCATTGGTGCTATATGTAACTACAGGCTTCCTTTATTTTGGTGGTCCTCTGGTCAGTGTCTGGAGCCCATGTATGCTCAGCTATTGTCTGAATCAAAACACAGACACAGGCTAGAACAACATGGGGATCTCCGCAGGAGATAATGTCACAGCTCTCTCAGCACACATTGCGCTGGGGGGAAAATGTGTTTACAAGACATCCCTTGGCAGAATGAGGTAAAAACCCAAGTGCGTCAAAATGTCTGGATGAGTTCTGCCATTAAAGTGACTTAAACTTTAAAGCAAAATGTGCAAAACTTGCCTCTCAGTGTTCTGGACTGCAAGTTGCGAATGAAAAACAAATGTGAAAGTCCAGAAGCTGATGATAGTGTTGAGTGTCAGACTCCCATGCAGGCAGGTGAAAGGACTCTCTTGGAGCAATGAGAGGCCAGCTGAATAACTCAGTGCTCCACTCACTTCGACTCCTCAGCAATCCTGTGACAGACACTTGCAGAGAGAGGTGTGAGGATCAATCACCAATCAATTTATTAATCCCATAAGCTTGTTGCTTGCATTTTTGTTGTGAGATTCTGGAGCATTGGCAGGGCAGGCTTAGCAACTTCTCCTTAAGTGTTTAATGTTACCATACATTTTCTAACTTGCCTTAGTCCTTCGAAATATGAGCTCTTTTTAGGTGTAGAGGTATTGCTCCTACAACTCCTCTCTCAGTGTCGCCTTGAACAATACACTGGCAGTGCAACAAAAGAGGAATCCACTCTAGCAACATAAAGAAAAGACCAAGTCCCAGTCAGAGTCGCAGTTTTAAGCAGTGTCCTCTGCAAACGTCCCCCTTTCGATTCCATTAAACTCGACAACCCACATTTTAATAAATAAATCCTTAGATCCTGTCATATAGAAAGAGATGAATGCATTGCATCTTCAAAAGCAGCACGTAAAAAGCAAGGGAAAAAAAAAGATGACTGCGCTGATGGAAATGAGTTAAATCTGCAGCGAGACAGCGAGGGGAGGAAGAGTCCCTCAGCCCTGGTGCAGTGAGGAGATGCTGTGACTGGTTTACACTTCCCTCCCTCCCTCTCTTCACAATATCTCTAGCTTGCACACTCAGTCTCTCTCTTTCCACACACACGAACCCAGCCTCTTTCTCGCTCTCTCTCTCTCTCTCTCATAGCTTTTCGCTCATTGTCCCGCCTCCTCCCATCCCAGCTGCACCTGAGGCTCACTGCCACATTATTCTGTCTCTCACACTGGCTTTCTCCCAGAGGTAAATTTGAATAGATTTCCTATTTACATATTACTTATCTCTCAGTGTCTGATATCTATTAACTAAAGAAATACCCCACGCCCCTCCCTCATCCTTTCAATCTCTCATTTCCATAAATCTATCTAGACCCAGCATGTTTTAAAAAAAAAACAAGTCTATTAATGGGTACATAAAAACAAACAACAGTGTTGAAAATATCACAAGGAATTATGAGGCACTTGTTACGCTTTTTCTATTTCCGAGGGTCATCCAGTTTCTAAAACATTAGTATATGATGTGTACAGGATAACATTTTACCTCCGTAATACCATGAAATGAATAGTTAAATAAAATAAAATAAGTCCTCTACTCCGATTAGTCAGGCTCCAGCAGGTTCTTCTGGATAGAAGGCCCTTAGTTACAGTTGCCCAGCATTTTGGAGAGTTGGGAGCATCCTCTGGTGAGCAGATGATAAAAAGGATCAAATGACAGTGAATTGGCTACGATGAAGGATGAATGGAAAGAAACTGTCAGGCATCATGACTGGGAAGGTGAATCTATGCACAGCTTTGCCAACATTGTTGTTTTCTTTTTTGACTATTAGAGCCTATTGAAGGCAACGAGGAGTGGCACATGCTGCAAGTTGGATGGAAAAGGGCTACTTTGGAAAACAACACTGCACCTGCCTCTTCCCGGAAGAGATGAGTGTTTTGATTACCATATTTGGAAAGAAGAAGAAAAAACAGGGACAGACAATGGCTGAACCTAGACCTGATTGGGTGACCTTGAGGTAGTAGAAATATGTCATAAGAATGTTGCACAGAAAAAGGTGGAATACTGCCAACACAATTCTTTGGCATACCACTGTTCAATTAGAGACCATTCAAACCAATGAAAAGGATACACACAGATTCAGGAGGCAGTAGTTGCTGCAAGTAGGAATATTAGCAGAAATGTCATCATTTCATAAACAATTTTCTATACAATCTGTCAATGCAGTTTGGGTAACTGAAAAAAATGTCTTTTTACCAACATTAAGACTATGAGATACTCAAAACGTTTTTGCTTATATTTTGTCCAACTTCCAAAATAATACATCAAGATTAATTCATATCAATAAACACACAGTCTCACATTACCGCACATGAATATTGCAATATTGGCAAGTCATTCCTGAATCATAGGGTCACAGGCGTGTCAAGAGACCACAAAAATGACGGTTGGGACCATATCATCGTTTTCAGTCACAGATCAGATCATTTTTCGGCTGAGCAAAAGAAAAATAAGCAAAAGGAAAATGGGGTGGGGGTGTTTTGGCAAATATTTGTTTGTTTTTTACATTTATTCTGCAAAACACTTAAAGCGAGAAAACCTTACCCTATCATATTATATAATATTTATATATATTTACATATTATATAATATTTAAAGCTGTTAAATTAAAGTGGATGAATGATCCCACCCATTAGAGGGAGGTGTCATATCCTGACTACTTACTGTAAGTGAATCCAGGTAAGGTATATCTGATATCTGTCACTTTTTGTGCCGACACTATTTTAATGTTTAGGTAGTCTGTCCAATGTAACAAAACTAATTACATTGCTCTGGTGAAGCGATGTAGTTGTATGATGATGGTGCAGACCTTGGGAAAATATTTCGGGTAGCACGTAGCGTGACCGTAACGCTGAGTTCACATGCTTTTGCACCACTTCACTTCACACTACCAACTCACCAACATATCAAGTTATTCAACATACATTCAACAAAAACATAAACACAACACATTTGTTTTTTCTCTCATTTTTCATACGTTGAAGTTAAGGATCTAAGACTTTTTCTATGCACACAAAAGGCTTATTCTCTTCAAATTTGTTCACAAATTAGTATAAATCAGTGTTAGCGAGCATCTGCCCTTGATGGAGATAATCCATCCACCTGACAAGATGCTGATTGAAGAACATGATTATTGCAATGGTGTGCGAGGGGATGATCACAACAAAAGGCCAGTCTAAAATGTGCACTTTTATCACACAACACAATGCCACAGATGTTGCAAATTGTACGGCAGGTATGTCTCCACCACGCTTCAACACAATGTGACGCCCTTGATCCACTTGACAGGTGTGGCTCATCAAGGAGCTGATTAGACAGCATCATTGTTGCACAGATGTTCCTTGGGCTACTCACAATAAGGAGTCGGCTTCATCAGTTGTTACAGGTGTTTGATCATTACTGTAACAAGATAAATGAAGCAAAAAATAATGCAGTTGAGGTGTAACTACTGATTATGAGGCTGCAGCTGTAGAATAATCCATTTAAGTCAAGTGGAATATCCCTTTAAGATTTAAGACGGTGTTTAATGCAATGTGATTGTGAACTGGAGCACAAGAAAGTCTGCCATTAAGAGGGATGGCTCTTTAATTGCCATGGAGACTAAATATTCTTCATCACCTTTTGTTGGTTAATTTGGTCATTCAGGAGAAACCGTGCGATGGAAAAACAGAGAGAATAACAGAAGACTGAAAAAAAAGTTCACATTGACAGCTTTGCGGTCACAATGCAATGAGCCAGTCGATGGGTATCTCTCAGCACAGTACTCTTTACCTTTGGAAGTGGACAATGATGAAAAACAAGACCAGAAGGCCACTGTTAATAATTCATTCTGCTCCAAAACAAAGCCAGCGGGGCCACTTGGAAACAAAGGTGGAGGCTGATTCACCTTTCACTGCTTCCCAGCATCCGACCCTCCTCCACCCCTGGGCCCCTACTGATTCCATTGTCAACAGCAATGTGTTAGCATAAGTGGGGAGTTTACATCTACTGTAGATTAAAACATGTTACGTTGATGGTCTCATAAACAGCTCCTTGCACTACTGTAAGTAAGAAGGTAGGAGGTTAAGCATCTTGTTCAAGGAGATTTTACCACAGCAAGGTGAGCAAGTAATCAGGTAGGTTTATGTATGTAGCACTTTTCAAGGGAAGTATGATACAGTGCTCAATCAACAAATTCAACAAATAAACAAAAAGGAAACAAACCCATTCAGGCTCAAAGATAAGAAGAAAATGTTGATTAAACAAGTACAAACTGTCTGTAGTAAGGTTATTACAAAACCTGGTGGCCATGTAAAAGCATACAGTAGTCAGTCTTGGTCTTAAATTGTGGGGACAGCCAGTATCTTATGCCTTGGTCATAAGACATTATAAGGTCTTGTTGATAAAAAAAATTAAATAAAAAAAAAAAAACCTGCACAGAATCCTGGATTAAAATTTACCAAGAAAGAGGTAAAAAAAAAAGAGAGAGGGTGAAAATGAAATTCTCTGCTGCATAATTGTTGACAACAGATAACTGAGGCCATTATGTAAATATGTGATATAATGCACAAGTGAAGGGGATAGCTTTCCTCCAGTCAGAGATATTATATCACTTGCTCCAGGATCCAAATGACTAGCGGATGTCTATTGTCACACTAATGGTAATTTTTAATGCAAATGCTAGTGGGATGTTTTGCAAAATTGTGTCTAATGTCTCTTCAGTATCATCAGACTAGGGACTCATTGGATTGTGTAACAGTATTTGGAAAGCCTTTCTAATTTATGGTTGTTGGTTGGAGGATATCTTTGACAGGGTGACTGGTTAACAAAATGTTTTTTGGTTATGAAGGAATTTCGGGAGATTACACCTGCATGAGGGATATAATGTAAATGTAGTTGTTTCTCTAGGTCTCATCACTGACAACCATCTTGTCAAAGAGAGTGAGGTTTGGGATATGGAGGAATAGGTAATTATTGAGGCAGATTAATGCTGGTTCACTGCCTGAACGCAAACACTCAGTAATCACAAGCACCATCAATAGACCAAGACTAAACCAGCTTATCGGAAAGAAGCCAGTCAGTACTTTATTTATCAACAGTGGGCAAAGCTTTGTCTCGATTCAGTTCAATGGTTGAAGGCACCAAAGAATAAGAACCTGAATCACTGACAACAGTAGGAGTCACTTCACTTGCATGTCATAAAAACTGTAATGGAAATGGAGATGTCACAGATTGACACAATTTGCCAAAAAATGAAATCAAGGTTTCCATGTGTGACAACTAAATCCATTGGAAGTCAAGACAACAATGTTTGTTCAACACCCTTAACAGGAAAATATCTCTACCATTTTAACCTCCAGCACAAAGTCAGCAAGTGCACTGTGAACACTGGGATTGCTCCTGCTCAATGGTAAAAATGAGCTAAAAGTCAAAGACATTTATCATCTTCATTTAATCTCGCACCACATGTGTGAAGACCTGTTTGACCGCTCAGGCTCAGATATTTATATTCATTATTCTGTAGCTCTTGTTGTCCTTGCACCATGTAGGTCAGGGTGGTGTAATGGGCATCTCTTTTGTCATCTGCAAAGGCTGACTGTAAACAATAAGTGTTTGTGCTTTCACTTGAAACTGATTTTGTTTTTCTGGCGCCCCATAAAAAAAAAAGGAAAGGAAAAACAGATAAAAATGGAAGTAGTTTTGAGCTTTCTTGCTAAAACTGTAAATAAATCACATAACTTCTATATCCTTTCTGGAAAAATCATCTCTAAAAATTTACTTGACACTTTGACCAAAACTATTGTTACTCATGAAGATTCCTGTGTGTTTGCTGAATTAGATCACACAAGCTGGTTTGCAGCGAAGAAGAAGCCGAGCACCATTCTAGCTGTGAGGCTACATTTGGTAAGACTGAGACACGGAAGTGTTGTGACCAGAGAAGATGCTGAGGGCTGGATCTCCTTAATCCGAGCTGTCATATCAGTGTCAGCATGGCTAGGAGGCGATGCTAATACATGCAGTGGATACAGTCACTACTGTATGGCAGCGCAATTACAGCTATTAAAAAACAAAAACACCCTTTTTTAAAATTATTATACACTCATGGGCAAAAAAATGAGGTAACCTCTTTTCATCATAATTACTATTTATTTTATTGTGTAGAGGCACAATATCAGACGATAAATTTAAAAAAAAAAACAACATGTGATATGTGACCAGTTGTGGGAAGCAGCAGAGATGAATGGGCCTCAATTAAAGCAGCAACACAATATTGTGTAACATGTCCTCTTATTTCAATTGTATTTGTCAAAATAAAATAAAGTAATTTTAAAGAATTTGATAAATGGTCTTCACCTAAGTGTTTTGCCAAGGAGTGTACTACAACTTTGGCATTACATGTTAATTTCCATCTTCAATCAAAATGACTAGACTACAGAAATGACAGGTCTGATGCTTGTTTTTTCTTTTCCAGAGACTGATTTTCCTGAAGCAGAGGAGGAAAGGCAGTGTGTCTTTTTGTGATGACTACTGAGTTTCTGCTGTGGATATGTGAATGGGAGCTGAAGGGCTACACACACAGAGCCGTGATGTGAGGCTTGCTGTGAATAGACCTATATTGTTAGGAGGAGAGAAGGGAAGTGGTGTTGCTTGGCTGTCTTGAGGCCATGCAGTGCAGCTGGTCTATACAGATACTATGGAGCAGGATGGGATAGTGAGGAGTATGCATGTGTGCGTGTCTTTGTGTGAGAGGCTGTGATTGACAAGACTTTAGACAAGCAAGGGAATTTTTTTTTTTCATCCATGAATGACAGGAGACCTCAAAGCCACAACTAAGGCAGAGAAATGATGTTTATGTATGTGCATAATGTGTATCTGGACATATAAAGCATACGATATGTTCGGTTAGCTGATGGCTTATTAAGGGATTTTCAAGGTCCCTGAGGTTTGGCAGATATTGCAAACATGACCATAATCAAAGTTGGACATTTTCAATGTGCATATCAATATATGTGTGTGTGTGTGTGTGTGTGTGTGTGTGTGTGTGTGTGTGTGTGTGTGTGTGTATATATATATATATATATATATATATATATATATATATATTCTTTTTTTTTTCTTTTCTTTTTGGCTCTCATTTTTCATGAGTCGAAGTAAAAGCTTGAAGACTTTGTCTATGCACACAAGAGCCTTATTGCCCTCAAATTTTGTCCACAAATTTGCTTAAATCTGTCTTAGTGAGCATCTGCCTTTGATCGAGATAATCCTGACAGGTGGAGCATATCAAGATGCCGATTGAATAACATGATTATTGCACAGTTTTATCGCATAACACAATGCCACAGATGATGCGACAATGGATCTCAGGATCTTATTTACGGTACCTCTGTACACTGAACAGCAGTGCAGTGGTTGCCAGAATATTGAAGAAACAGCAGGTGAAATCCGGGGTTGTGTATTCATAACTAGCTGGACACCTACTCATTTTCCAATTATCCAAATATCAAGCAATGTACCAAAACAGAGGTTTAAGAGACAAAGGTGAAAGGAAACACAGAATTGTCATGGAGACAACTTCAAGCAGAGAAAAGTCCATGGCCGCTTGCAGTTACCATGGCAGCCTATCTTATGTACATTGTACTCCATGTATCTGTATGTGGGTTATCAGGCGTGGGCGTAGTATTACTTAAGCCTGGCTGCATGGCTGGTACTACCTTTGATTGTACACAGACGTTAAATGTCATTTCTAAGCTGTTGTCTTGTTTGAGTATGACTCAACATCAAACTGCATAGCACCTGACAGCCTTAATATGCATGAAGATTTTATTTCATGCTTTGTAAAGAATGAAATGAAACTGGTTCGAGACATGAGTCTGAATTTTGTCAAATTTCAGTAAAGCATTGCAAAATGATAGATACCTAAAACCTTTAGGACTGAAACAAGGTACCCTTTAAATTACTTCTGGCTAAAAATGAAAACTCTATCACACGCACACATACTGTGTTCTGCCATTTAAAGAACAAATAGGATGAAGGACAGAAGTTGGTATCAAAACATACTTTTGAAAAATCAATAATAATTAGTAACAGTAGATTTATGTAGAGACATGATCTTTGTTTTCATTTTCAAATTTCTCTGATTTGACCAGCCTGCACCTTCTGTCCAGGAAAGCATGTATCAACCAACCGTATAGTGTTTCAATATGGTGCTCCATGAGAATTAGAATCAATATGTGAAATATACATAATACCCAGTGCTATTGTTTTGTAAGCATTCTTTCACTCTGGTCACTGGAACGGATTCGTTTAGCCAGGGTGACAAGGGAGGTAAATGGTACAAAACCATTGACAAGAAAAGGTACAAAGAAAACTAGAACATTTGTGGACACAGATGCCTGCGACTGGAAAAGCACAATTTGCGCTGTGCAATTTGTGTTCACATATGCCTAAAAACAGGAAAAAGAAGCAAACTGAAGAAACCAATAATGAAATCCAAACCTTTAGGGCCCCTACAAAGCATGTGCAAAAATTCTTTGAGTTCCATAAAGCGGTTTTGAGGAGATGTGGATATCCTATTCCCCATTACATTCAGACATGACGTGGATATATGGACGAACAAGGGCATAAAAATAATCTATTCCCTTGGAAGACCTTGACAAATCAATTGCCTTGGAAGATCTTCACTTTCATACAGTAAACGGCTCCTTACAGCCTGCTTCGGTGAAACCACTGTTCCAGGCTTCTGACTACAGTCGTCGTACCTGCAGAGAGATGTTGACCTCCATTAATACTCTAGCTGTGCTGCAATTGAGATTGTTCTTTGGAAAGGCAGCCCTGGAAATTGCTGGCTGGGCTTTTTTAAGCTGTAGGTTCAAGCGAGGCAGCACACCTTGGGCTTGTTCAGCTCTCCGGAGACGAAAAGGTTGTTCAAATGTCACTAGTAACCCCCCAGCCCAGACCTCAAACATACTGCTGTGCCAGCTGAGAAAGGAGTTATTTGTTAATGTCTCAGATGCCCTAAGGCCATGGTGTGTGAGGCAGAGTGTGTATTTGTGACTCTGTATGTGATGACTGTAAATGAGAGGAGTACAACACTGAACATGACACTTGCTGTGTACGATATAAAGCTAGAAAGCCAAGGGCCACATGCTGCTAAATGCTCGGTAAGTTGGTCTAAAAGGTCACAGGATCACGTTGGACTCTCGCAATATGATTTATGATCACAGAAAATAAAAAGGGCAAAAGTCATATCATAATAAAAGTTCAATAATACAGTACATTTCAGTACATTTGAACTCCAGGGAAAAGAAATAAACTATTGTACGGTCATTCTTTGAATCAACTCTTAACCACCAAAAATCAGTTCTATTATCAAGAATGTTCATGATGTAAATGATGTCGTTTTAAGGCAAGAAACTAAACACGGTTTAACACCCACTGCCTGTAAGTCACTGATAAAACACCTCTCAAGAACCACCGACGACTGGCAGTGCTGATTTACGACACCGATACACCTTCCATAAAAGCAACAGTCCAATTACTTAAAATTCAATCAGCATTAACGTTGTCACCGGCTCCCAGACAACAGACATTAATAAGCTCCACATCTCCCTCACCAATGCAGTCATTTGCCTCTCTTCCCTCTATCCCTTCCTCCTCCATCTTCCCCCAGTTCCATTCATTTGGTGCAGCTATTAATAGCCCGGCCACCCGCCTATCAATACCATCACTACTCCAGCAAGACAGAGGATGTGGGCATGGCCCACCCAGTGGAATGAAAATAAATGAGCTGAACTACAAGAGCTTGCTCTTATGTAACGAGAGAGAGAGAGAGGGGGAGATGGCTCATGTGAAAGAATAAATTAGTGTAAGTGGTGAAGAGAGATGTACATTATGGACAAAAAAGGGAGGGACCACGAGAGGGTTAGAAGGCACTATGGGAAAGACAAAGAAAGATGGGCAGAGAGACAAAGGTAGAGAAATGGGATACAAACAACAAGAAAAACTGTTCCAATCTATCAGATAAAGATGGTGAGAGAAACAGAACGATTGAAAAAGAAAGACATTTACACAGTTGGTTAGTTAATGAATGAAAGACAACTAAAAATGGGAGTCAGGAAAGAGAGAAATCTGCCAGCTCTGTTGACGTTTACATACATTCCTTTTCTCCAGTTCTCCCCTCGCTGACTACAACCTCATATTTATGGGTCCACATTCCTCCCTCTCTCCAATTTTCTTCTTTCCACCTACACCCCTCCCTGTTTATTGATCCAGGCAGGTAGTTTCACCCGCTTCTGTGTGGCAAAGGAAAGACTATTGTATTATCCATAAAAGCGAGGATCTCTGTCTGCTTTGCGTGTTTATATCACCTCCTCCTACTGCTGCTGCTGCTGCTGCTGTCTGGTCCAGTGGGGCTTTGTCACCCCACCAGCTGGTTTACAAATCTCACACTGGAAATGCAGGCCAGCTGCTTGATAACATTTGGAACATTTAGTTTAACTAGTATATCAAAATGTCATATATATTGAGAAAAATCAAAGATCTTTATTGAATTACGAAATGATGGATTATTATGTTTATCATAATCATGCAACCCTTATATGTCAATAAAGGGTGCCTCCACATGGCTCTTGTCTCATTCAGCTTAACACATTTCCCACAGCTGAACACTATTCATCTATTCAATCAATAAGTTACCTGCAGCTCTTGGTTTGTTCGGAGTAAATACAAACGACCTCAACCTCAAAGCAATAATCAATCTTTCTGATTCCTTGGTCCTGACTGAATGAAACAAACCACAGATAAGAAAGTGACTTAAGGCCTCATTCAGACCAAAGCAGGCGAAAACACCAATCCTACTCATTTTGAGTGAGGGTAATGTGTTTAGGTTTGCCAAAAAAAGAATAAGTCGAAACAGAATCAAATTTTGGAGAAATGCAACTGACGTCACACTGTGGTGGCCGATCACATTAGCCAGCAATTAGACCAGCTGATCAATAACTATTGTTGTTCAAACCACTAATGCTAGACTAGTAAAATGACATTAAAAATATAGCCTCTTACTATAATAACTTTTCCATGTATTATAAGCAGTGGGTGACATGATGCATCCATGACATATTTGGTGTCAGGGTGGCACAGATACTGTCATATAAGCCAAAAAAAAGATATTTACAAACTTGTTGGGAATGGAGAAAAACCTCTCTGCAAAGGCTGTTGTTCCCCAACCAGGAGCTGGAAAATGGGCGCTATCCAGATCAAACAATAATACTGCCGCTGTCCTCTCACATCGTCACCATCACCGTCAAACAGGCACGCATTCAAGAGCTAAATACTAAATGTCCATTAATTCACATTGAATTCTTACAAGCACAGGAGGCCAATGGGCCAGGACAGATTGTTTTATTCTTGAGACAGCACTACATGCATTTAAATGTCACCGCTAAATGAGAGTGTTCTCCAACAAGACACACAGTTCAGAGACACATATCTATAATGACATCAGCAATATCAGTGATGTTGGCACTCTCCAATTTACAAAGGTAGACACAGAAAAACACTTCAAGATTTACAGTTGTGTGTACAGTGTCATCATAGCGGCATGATAGCAGAACGAGTGCAAGAACAAATACTTGCAGTGTAACTGGAAGAACCAATGGATTCTTAACTACGGTGTAAGAAACATTCACGCACAAGGGAAAGATAAAAAAATCTCTCAAGAGTCTTTATGCTTAGGATTCATCATATCTCCAAACAAGTCAATCTGACAATAAGCAAAGTACCATGTAGATGGATAGAAACCAGTTTACATGGAGTCATGAATACAAAACACGAGGAGCAACGACTACACACAACAAACCGTTATGTCAAATTAACGCTTGACTTTTCATAGGGGTCATTTTTGTAGGTAATACACAGACATGAAATCCAGTGGAAAACAAAAATAGCATGTTGGCACGCTAGCCCTCAGACCAGGACATGATTGTGGAAACAAGTACACACATTTATGTATGTGGGTAAACTCACAGCCTGGACATGTTTTTTTTTTATCAGCTCACATACTTCCACATGCATATAGTAAGTGGTAAAACTCATTGTAAGCAGTTGTCCCTCCCTTGCCTTTACCTTAGTGATGAGGATGCGGTAGTGCTCAAGCAGGTCATGGCTGTCGTGGCAACCGGCCAGCAGCTGCCAGACTTCAGCTCTGAGTGGTTCAGGAATGCCACTGCGAACCAATGAGGACAAACCCTTTGGACGGGTGGACAGGTTCCCATGCCTGATAGAAAACACACAGAAGTAATCCATTACTTTATAATCTCGCTTAATCCAATTCAAGCACGTTGAATCTTAATTTGAAGTGCAGCTGGACAGATTTGATAATTGTTTATTAATTATATTCATTGCTCAGTGATAATTATTCAGTGACAGGATGAAGACCAATTGAGTCAATCAAATGCAGATTTATACAGCCTGTCACGCTGTAGTGTTATATCGAGTGTAGTACCAAATACAACACTGCAGTGTATTTAGAGAGAGTAGAGTATTAGATGCAGTGCTGCCATGCCGAAAGTGTTCTTCCACATGAGGAAATATCTTGCTTTTGAAAACACATTGTCAGCTCTTTTTAATGGTGCTTGAAATCTCCTCATAACACAATTATTGAGGCCATATGAAGGCAATTTCGTGATAAACTACTTCACTTCGTTATGCTGACGCAACAGCAAGAAAACAGGCTGTGAAATCAAATGAAAAGCCAAAAACGTTTTCCATTCAGTTAATTATGCCAGTGTCTGTACCTAAGCACAAAGTATTAGAATAATGATGGTATGTGTAATAGCAGTTCAATTAATAACTGTGTTGAAAGGGAACTGTGTCCCATACAAAGTGGGATGATAAAACAATCAAACTGCAATGATGAAGAGGGCCCATAGTCTGTATGGAGAAGGGCAGGACCGATTTACCTCTCAGTATCAATGTATCATGTCACACTGCTTTGGTACAAGACAAAGGGCTAAATTTCATGTTTCATGTAATTGCATTTATAAGCGTCATATTTCCACTAGTTTATCCTTTCAGTTTATTTCTGCTTCCCATGCCGTATCCTGTAAGAAGTTACTATAATTTATTCACAGATTAGGTCATGTTTGATGATTTTTTTTTTTCCTCCACAGAATTTTCTCAATTCTGTTGTTGTATGTTACACATTGGCTTATTCTAGTCATCTTGTGCAAATGATTTTTAACACGTAGCCAAAATAAGCCATCCATCTTTCCCTCTCTTTTGAAGCCTTACCATTTGTTGAGGAGTCCTCCCCAGGACTCCAGGATTTTTTCAGGACAGTCTTTTGAAACGTCTCCTGTCCCACTGGAGATTTCACTATCGCTATCTTCAGGAAACACAA
Organism: Chaunax sp. Z400; assembly: GCA_037577475.1. NCBI lineage: Eukaryota > Metazoa > Chordata > Actinopteri > Lophiiformes > Chaunacidae > Chaunax > Chaunax sp. Z400. The sequence goes on along the minus strand of CM075188.1, from coordinate 20,987,138 downwards.
ACACACAAAATTATTAACATTTAAAGTAAATGTTATGACAACCAGACCAAAACGGCCTTTAACGCTGTTTATAAGTAAATATGTTGTTTTGTGCTGTTCTGTCTTTGTGTTTTAAATGTATTAAGTGTTAATAAATACCTAAAATTTGTGTTCAAGGACACAAATGGCCCTGCTACAGGAAAAAAAAAAACTGAATGTGAGCAAATTGGCATGAAAATTGCTTGAAATGTTCAAAAAAAAGTTCAAATGTACTTAAAAATGCAAAAAATAAGCAAATTGAAAAAAAAAAAACAATTATGAGAGGTACACCTTTAGGGCCCCAACAAAGCATGTGTGAAATTTCATTGAATTCTGTCAGCCGATTTTTGAGATGGGGATAGACGATTCCCCGTTAAGCGTACGGACAGATGGACAGACGGACAAAGGTAAACCTATGTGCCTGAGGACATAAAAAAAGAGAGAGAACAGCGTACTTCTAAAAGAATGGTATTAGTGTTCACTGACATCTCTACCAAAAAGCAACAGCCCTCAAAGGTGTTAGAAGGCATCTATCACTCCCACTGAAGTCTTAACTTAGAGGCCTTGACATTAAATAATGAATTAAGATATTTTCTTCAAGAAAGCATGCAACCACTATGCGCAATTCACTGTTGCTCCTACACATCCTCACAGCCTCAGCAGGAGCTTTTCAGGTCTTTATAAATGCTTGATGAGCCCTTTCAAATGGCCACGTGGCGAGGAAGCGTGAGTCCAATGCCACTGCCAACTTACCAGGTGATGAAAAGAGACTGTGAAGACGAGGGGCCATTACTGTTACCTTTTAATCTAGAGTGGCTCTTTGCATTCAGTGTAGGATTAGTTTCGAATAGAATCTCTCTGATGTGGAAGCCTCTGGTGGATTGGGTTTGTCGACATTAAAGTGAGCAGAAATTCCCTACTTGTGCCACGAAGGTGCTCTACTTTTAATATTTCACCCTATTTCAATGTACTTTTATATATCCTTTATCTGTGCTTTGTATTTTGACCTTCACCTCTTATTTGACAGCAGCCAAGTTCTTCTTGTTTCAGTGTGTTTTATAATGTGGATACATAATGGTTCCAGTTATGTATGATAAAGCAGAGGGAGTGCATGAACAACAATAACAGCATGTATGTATGTATGTTCAGTTTCTGAGAATGCTTATGAAAAGGGAACATATAGTACTTTCTGTGAATGTGTGTGCGCGTGTGTCTGTTCAGACGGGTATATAAAAAGGAGAGCAAAATAATCACAATAAGCAGCAATCATAAACCATGCTGTGAAAGGACAAGCTAAGAAAAAAAAAATGTCAGCTGCAAGCCGCTTCTAGAAAGAAAAAATAACAGCCACATGAATTGAATGTGTGTGTGTGCTTGCAGCAGTGACATCTACACTGGGAGTGTATTCATTTCAGTACACAATGAGGCTGACCTCCAGCTCCACAGCCCTGAGCACCTCCAATTTTCAGCTCTCGGTGAGTTGAGGGGCATTTAAAAAAAAAAAGAAAAACAACCTCTGAATGGCTCCCACAATGCCAGATGTAAGCCGTCAGCTCTAGCCTTGGTGGCTGACTCGTGACTTTGGGGGAGTCTGATGCTAGGCATTAGAGAGACGACTTTTGCCTCCCACTCGCTTAATACCTTTCAATGCTTCAAGGTGAAAAAAAGTAGACTGCTGTTAACGGTGGCAAAGAAAAGAGATTCTAAAGAATAGATGAAGATGAGCTAAACAGATCTACAGAAGGGCAGATACTGGATCGCTGCAGATAGAAACTTATTGATCTGCAAGCAAATGTGGTACTGAGAGAGCAGTCATTCAGTTCTCCTTTGAGGATGTTATGTTTTCATGGACGGAAAACAATTTACTTAAAATGCTAATTTTGAGATTTTATTGTTTTGATAATTGTTAAGTGTGTTGTGGAATAAAAACGTGAACTTAACTGGTTTCTTCAGTCTAGCAAATAGCATGAGTGCGTATTTGTAGGTATCTAACTGTTCAGAGCTTAGCAGGGGAGGAGGGTTCACTCACTGGAACTCTTGCCATTTTAATTGAGGACCCCTGCTACAGTGCTGTCAATGTCCTACCAGAAAAATGCGGGGTCTTGTTTTCTGTTAAAATGTCACAGGCTAACAGCTAAATGAGCACAGAAATGTGCTCCTTTATACAAACCAACATCATGAAGCATGCAGTCTGAATTGTGGCCAGGCCTAATCTGCGACACCTGCACAACTGAGTCACCGGTCAGGTGGAAATGCCAGTCTTGTTTATATTAGTGGCCTGAAACTGGGTCATGTTTGGGAATCATTGGAGTCTAACAGCCAGTGATGGTGCTTTTAATGTTACTGCTGCTTTGCCTCTAGCCCCCTTGCACGGAAATTGTCTATAAACTGTTCATGTTTAAATATAAAGGATTTAGTGTCTCAATCAAGACACAGACAAGGAGTTCATATAACAAGAATAACTGGCCTCTATTTCAGACTGAAAATCTGGATATATGATTAGATTTGAAGTTAATGCCAACTGGAAACATGTTGCTGGATATAGGGAATGTGAAGTAAATGCTGCTTCCAAAAAGTCATTATTTGTGCTTCCAAAAAGATATTTTCTTTCTTTTTTTGTACCTGTGAAGGTTAACAGAAGTGTCTGGTTTTTCTCTGATATTTAATACAGTGAGGCACAATCTGAGGCCTCATTTTTACAATCAAGGAAGATCTGTAAGATAATAATGTTGAGTTGTGGATCATAAAAATGTCAGTATGTGTACTGTACGTGTGTGGAGGCATTTGGATAAAGAATTCTGCCATCTTATCAATTAGACAGAGAAAGTCTAACTGGCTTTTAAAGGATTAAAATAATATTCATGATTGGTGATATGGTGGTATGGATAGTATATCGTTTATTGTATTGTTACTAACTTAAGAGTAAGAAGGGTAGCAAAAAAAACCAAATGAGAGAGCGAACATGAAAAAAAGGGAAACATCCATACCTTCATCAGCCTCCTCTTCCTCAGTGGGCGAGGCCAATCTTCCTCTTTCTTCATTGCTTCTCTCATCCTCCCTCTGAAGACTCACCACCTCATACACAGCATCGCTCTGACCCACCCTCTCTGGTGTCTGCTGCAGACACACACACACACACACGACAAAAACACACGTTTACTTTTTTTTATCCCCAGGGGGAAAAAAGATTCATGGTTTGAGAAGAAAACAAATTGTAAATATGTTATGTTATGTTGCAAGTGACCAAAATGTTGCTATGTTGACCAAAGAATGACTGACATGTCATGCAGTTTTATAAATTATATTAAATTGCATGGATAATAAAGAGAATTCCATCTCTTGTGTGCAGGTGTGAAAATCGCCCAAGTTCAATTGTGCCCAACAATATGGAAAATAAGCAAATTGAAGCAACCAATTATGAGATGCACATCTTTAGGGTCCCTACAAAGCATGTGCGAAATTTCTTTGAATTCTGTCGAGCGGTTTTTGAGGAGATTTGGTTAGATTATTGTCCGTTACGTACATACCGTACGTAGCTAAAGATGGAAGGAGAGACGAGGGACAAGTGTAACCTTATATGCCCCTTTTGGCAGATGAAGCAAGGATGAAGAGCTAGTGGAAGAAGAGCACTACAGTCGGCAGCAAAAAGCCTACTGCAACCCAAATGAGGTGCAATTCAAGGAGTCTGCAGGCCAGCCCCTCAATTAAGCTGTCAAACTGGCAGAATTCACAGAGGTGAACAAGGCAAGCCATATAAAACCATGGACAGGCACTGCTACCTAACGAGCTCACAGAGGTTGACTGGCACTGTCTGCCCAGAGTGAAATAATGATGTAGTAGTGTCTAAACTGTAGTAAGAGTTAGAAAATATAAAAACATTATACAAAATGTAGAAAAAATACACTGAATTCATTTAATTAATTTGAAAAGTTTGTGAGTTGTGTGTTTTTAGTTTTTTCCCTGCACTCCCTCATCTGAAATCCCACTCACAGGGTGAGCCTAGGTTCAACCTGTAACCATGGAAACAAAAAGAAATACTACTGTAACTATTAAAGTTCCTAAACAGTAAAAAAAAAAAAAAAAAGCACCACATTAGTACTTGGCTGTTTTGTGTGGAAAGTTTCATGGAAAATATGAAACAGCTTTTGAGTTTCGCTCCAGAGTCAAAACGTAATCGATATCCCCTCCTCACTTTGTTCGTGGCAGGGGGGGATAAATATTCAAGTGTACAAAACGTTGAAAGACTTGACAGACCATCTATGGTACTGTATGTCTTTGTTTAAGATGTTCTTATTACCACTCAGTCATGAAGTGCTTTTTGTATATGTAGTGAGATTTGTGTTGGAAGGATATTCAAATTAATTAACAATTATTTTACTATTTTCTATCTACTATCAATTAGGTTTTTTTTAACCCAAGTAGGGACAAAACCTTTGTGAATGCTCAACGAAACGGCAACAAGTTTGTTTGAATCTAGAGTGTAAGAATTGCTAAATGCAGCTTCGAAATAATTCTGAAATCTACCATAATGAACAACTGAAATATAAAAGAGAAAAGAGACACGAGCAGACTTGACCTTGGGTTTCATAAGCTGCTGATGTCAATTTCTGGTCTATTCAATTACTGTAATGCTGTTGCCTCTCTCCTCCACCTGGTAGAATGGATCAATGAGCTGCATTGATCTGCCCACTCGCATGGTGTCTAATGACTAACTCGGGTCAGTGACAAAAGCACAACCTGGGAGAGAATATGAAGGCTGGCAATTTTAAGAAAATCCAAGGATAACAAAATTAATTATCTCTGATAAAAGTGTGACAGAAAAGGGGCCAAGGAGGGCCCATCACAGTTTTGACTACTATGGGAGAAAAAAAAAGAAGATTTACCCGACATTGTTTGACGATACATAAACAAAGATAATCTCTCTCCGCTAAATCTTACTCACAAAAACATTTGACTGCCTTAACAGTTATTTGTTTTTCTCTTGCAAACTAATTTTCATCTGTTGTCATCTTAAACAAACAAAAAAAGTATCTCTTGCTGGTTTCATTCATTTCTGAATGTCAGCTCAAGCTTTTTTGTTGCTCATCTTAAAAATATACAAACTGGTAACTGATATTTTTTTTAAATTTTATTCTTGCATCAGACTTTAAGGGTGTTAACTTGCAGAAATGTTGTAATAAAGCTCCTGCAGAAATGTTATATTGACATATTTGCTGACCATTTAAACTCAAAAACTGTTATTACTGCTGTTGAAAAGACATATACGCGACGTCCTCTTCAGTACTAATGAGTCTAAAGCCTGTCTAAATCAGGTCCTGACTTGATCTTGAAATCAACTCTGACTTGACACAGTTGATCTGGCCTACAGCCCTGGTTGGTTTACTTAGTAATGCAGACAACAAACACATTTTTCAGTAAAACAGAAACAGAAACTAATTTTCTCATATAATTACTGCTACACCGGCTGGCTAAAGACAGTTATTGATGAAATAAGACAATGGGACTAAATGTTTTATATGTGTGTGTATCACATCTGATTGACGTCTTCAAGAAAAAAAAACACACATTATTATCTGTTAATTAGCTCTTAACCACAGCACCAGTCCAACACTATTTACTGAGGAGATAACTACAGAGGCAATCAGGTGGACCAGTCAGACCGCCACTGTTAATTACCCACATTCCAATAATGAGACAAAGCTTCTTATTAGCTCGCTACAATCCAAAGTTCCCCCACACTCCACTGCTTTGCCAGCTCCCCACGGCCTACTAAAGGAGATCTGCTTTTTTTAACAGGGGAGAGGAGGCTTGCAGCTTAACTGTATTTTTTAAGCACCTGCAGCCAACTGCTTAGACTGGATGCCCTTGTGTTGGTGGGAGGTAAGTGAATGTGTTTTCTTCACTTTTTAATCAGGGTTGCGAGGACATTCAGAAGGGAAAACAATTCAGGGTGTGTTCAAGAAACTTAAACCGTAAGATACAGCAAGTATACAGATTACTTTTTACTATCAACAAAACCCCATGACATAGATAGATTAGATATACATACATAATAGATTATGTTAGATATTAATCCCACAGGGGGAAATTCTTTCTCTGCATTTGACCCATCCCTGAGGAGCAGTGGGCTGCCACTACATTGCGGCACCCGGGGAGCAAATTGGGGTTCAGTATCTTGCTCAAGGATACTTCGACTTGTAGACTGGGGATCAAACCACCGACCTCTCATTCCGTGAACGACCGCTCTACCTCCTGAGCCACAGCTGCCCCATCATGCATTATGATTACAATTATTCGCCTGCTCAAAAAGCAGAAGGGATAGCTGTTTAGCTCATTTATCATGAATTTTCAGAGGCAAGTGACATGCCGACATATGCAAAGGTGATGCTTTGAGCATACCCATACGAACAGCATACATTTTTACATTGAATATTTTAAAGAACAAAGAGATTCTGATGCAGATTTTAGGTTGTAGGAGGGGAGGGAAATAACAGATTGAACATTGATGCACCACTTGAACTATGAGAGGTAGGCAGACTAACAGAGGAGGCAAAAGTAGAATATGCACAGTGGGAAAGAGAGAAATAGAAGTCAGTTGATGAGAAATTTTCATTTTCAGCACATATCTAACAACAACTGTTTCAGCTCCCTTGGGAACAGCATTTGACTGGTCACTGACGTGCCACAACGCCTCCAGGCTGCCTGTTCAGACCTCCTCCTCCACTCCATACATTCTCCAAGCTGCTGAGCCTCTTTCTCCACTGTTCCTGGGTATTTGTGGAGAGCCTGGGCTCAGTTAGGAAATGAAGCTGTTTGAGGCTTTAAAGCCTCTTATGATATAATTGATATTGAGCTATAAGTAAATCGAACTTGAGAGAAAAACCTTGTGAAACCAATATGGCTGACACCTTTCTGTGCCAGAGGTCTCAGCTAATTCATTTATGTCATGACATTTTACATGTGTTGTATTATTGATTATTCTGTGTTCTAATTACAATAAGGCAGTGGTCTGCAAACTTTTTCTTGCATGGCTTCCTTCAGAAGTTGAAAAAAAGCTCATGCCTCCCAACCCCACAATTTCTATTAATCCCTATCAATGAAGGGGGAGAAACTGATTTTAAAAAAGGAAGAAATTACTGATATTTCATTTTTAATGCTTTAAACACAAAAATAATAAAAATCCAATATGACCATTAAGCTGTCCTGCTCAGTGTTTTACAATGCTCTCACTACACACGGAGATATTAAAAGGATAGCTACCACAGATTAAACAGGATGGTAAATTCAATGATGGTTGAAATATGTAATAAAGTCTATATGTATATAAGTATAAATGGAAATATTACCCAATCCCACAGCCAGTCCCTTAGAAACTGTCTACAAACCACAAATTAATCAACCAACTCATAATAAAATTATTAACTAACAAACTAATATCTCTATGAACAATCCGAGGAATAAGATATCTAGAAGTAATAACTCAGAAAAAACTGGACTGTTCTGTCTCAAAGATATTTTGACACTGATCCAAGGATCCTTATAGTTTCTACTAACAGGTAGTTGTACACACTGTATGTTATTCACACCATGCTAACACATGGATATCTCTACTTGTCCTGATCCGGCACCTGACAACCAACATTTGCATACTCTCAGTCTCGCAGTCAGACGTCTTGTGGTTTAACTAGAGATTTAAATCACAGGTGCAGGTAGTATATGTAAAGTATGAAAAAGGGTTGCAGTTTCTGTGAGGATCGTTATAGTTGTAGTAGAGATACCTGTCTGAGTCTGAGGTAGAAGGTCTCACTGAAGGTCTTGCGGCTAAAGTACCAGAAGCGTTCATTTGATGGATACACCCTGACCAGAGTTTCCAGCAGGAAGCGAACTGGCTCTACCACCTCAGTGACTACCAGGTCTGCTGCCACTGTCATGTAGACCTGCTTATCTGGAGAAAACCCAAGAGAAAAAGCAAAAGAAAAAAGTGTGGTTACTGTTGGTCATTTTTTTCTTCACTGTTCATTTAATTGGAATCAGTTTATTTACAAGTTAACACTGACTTCAGCCAGTGAAGGCCATGAATCTATTAAAGCTGATACACATTAGTAAGTTTGCACCAACCTGGCAAAAAGCTTTATTAATGATGGCAATGTTTCCTTTCCAAAAAAAATAAAATAATAATCAGATCTTAATCTTACATAACTTTGATGACTGAATTTGTTTAAAAATCTGTAAATGTAACTAAAATGAAGAGATTTCAGAATTCATCTCATGGGAGGCAGGAAACCCAACCAATGTATCTTATAGGAATGTCACACCCCCTAGTGGATAAAGATTTACCATTAATGTCTACAACTTCAAATCAGGTCTGTTTTAGCAAGGTGAAAACACTGCTAAATAAGTCCTGAAACTTAACAGTGGAGGTTTTGGTTTATACAACAAAAACAAGAATATATGTGAGCCTCAAACCAACTAATCAACTGATGCTTCTGCTGTGGGGACGGTTTAATTGTAAAGTTGGAAAAAGCAAACCAAAAACAGACCAAGGAGCTGAGGAAGTTATCTCACAATAGTAGGTTATATTATTTCCATCACCTTGAGGGAGGGACAAAATGTAACTACCAGCATTTTAATATAAATTGGGTTTCTCCCGTTTTAAAGAAATATTATTGGGAGGGGGACTTGTTTTAAGTTTCAGATACCCTTAGAGCCAATGCTGTGATAATTTACTGTTTAATTATAATAAAGACATGTCTTTTGGTGATCAGGCTCCCCAAGTGTTGGTTACAAGCGACTACAGTGGCTAAAAATCATTAAGGAACAGGTACATGGAAATAACCACTTTTTCCCCGACATGCATAAATGTGTATGCATTTAGATTTGTTTCTCTTTTATAAATTATTCAGTTACAAGTGTGATTTTACAAAGAATGTGGACTGATTTAATTCAAATTTAATTAAATTAAGTGAGTGCTTGTGTGTGTGTGTGTGTGTGTTGAAGCTATCAGGCTTTATACTGCCAGACTCCCATGAGGTAGACTGCTTTGAATGATCTGCCATTCCACCATCAAGTCAAACTCTCTGAGCCTTTGGGTCAGCAAGTTGCCAAATAGTCTAATTTGTAAGCTGTAATGATTTGGGTGAGGCAAGCTCTCAGCATGGATACACTCTGTGGGATCCAGTTTGAAGCCACATAAACGCTTTTACAAAGGCAATAACATGGTTCTCCACCCAGGTACATAATAATAAATTAGATCGTCAACTCCAAAATATCTAAATGCTAATTTCTGGCAGCAGTTCAGTCTTAAAAATTAAATAATGCACTACCATTTTCTTTATTTGACATATTTCTGTGGAACCAATTTATGATCTTATTTATATCTTATTTTAGGTTCTTGTCCGTTCAGGTTCTAGATTTTTAAAATTCAGAAAACAGTTATGAAAATAATCAGTGAAGCCTCCCTTTTCTCTAACCTAGTATCTACATTTAAAAATATTAACCAAGTATATTATCATCATATATAAGATGTGTGTGCACTAGAATAATACTACATTTTAGAATATTTAATGTTCTCAATGTATTTGATCAATTAGCATATACATCATGTACTCATGTCAAGAGAAACCAATGTGTGAAACAACCCTGTGATCATTTCCATTATGGTCTATGTTATTCACTTTTGTCATGAGCCTTATGCTATGATGCAAAACAAAGACCTGTATAGCTGCAGTATTAGAATGCTAGACAGGACTGCATAGTAAATTGCATGAGGGTTGTACAATCCCCTAAAGATGCTGCTTTTAATTCCATTCCTCACACGAGTGACTGTCCACAGCTATGTTGGCTCTGCTGCCGCCTGACACAATATGCTCATGCTTCAGTGTGCCAAAACATGCAGAGCTTTGACAAGCAATGGGTCACAAGGTCAGTTATGAGACTATGTTATGCTAGAGAATCGACGAAGGCAATCACTGCATCCAAGCTTCAATGCAAGCAGTGCATGAATCCCAGACGTGACCTTGAGCTTTGTGCAGTCCCACTTCACATTTATGACAATAATGTATAGAAATAATTCTAATTTCATAAGTGTTTGTTTGAACATCCAGTTTACGGCACTGGGAGATTGTAATTGACAGAGATCATAAATGCAGCAAGACTTTAGAATTTTTTTTTTGTTGTAAAGAAGCCAAATCATTGCACCAACATGTCTTAATGTACGGTTGTGATAAAAAAAATGTTAGTATCAAAGTTGTTATCGTTGCTCAGAGACATATAACTGCAAACTTTAATTTCTCACAGCTACTTTAAATATAGAGGAAAGTGGAATCATTATGACTTTACAGTCAGAGGTACAATAACTCGCCTCACCTTTAGGTGTGACTTCATTCAGAGGCTGGAAGGCTGGCATGTTGGGGGTCCATTTTCCTGTGATTATATAGGCCTTCCCATCAGAGCTCTTCCCCATTGACTCCTGTATTAATAGATGGGGCTTATTTAGTTGCAAAACATTTTTTTAATGTAAATTGGAGCATATTTAATATTTGTGTAAAATGATTCACGTCAGATATAAATACCATTTCAATCAGTTTCACAAATATAAACTGGGTCATATAAAACAGAACAACAAAGGTGAAGCACAGAACCTGTCCAATAATAAGTGGGTGAACAGATTATTAACTTACCGCTCTGTTAACTCTGGATATGCTAGTGTAGTTCTAACTGAAAAATCAAAAGGCTAGTTTATTATATTATATTGCTACGGTGGGTTCTGCTCACCATGTCTAGTAAATGCATGTCGCTGTTGCAGACTCTCTGTCCAGGACTCAGCAGCATCCCAAAGCACCTAGAAAGAACAGGAAGAACCACAACAAATCAATTAGGACAAAGTTTACTGTAGAGTTACAGTCTGTATTCACCAGCAGAGTTAGTCAAATTAGATGGGAAAGGATAGTGGAAAATAGACTGAACAAGAGACCAAACTACATATAAATATAGTAAATTTGGCATTTCAGCCATTAAGTTAATACTCTGGAATGATATAAAGAGCCAGTATTACACATTGGTCTATTTGAAGAGGTAAAAAAATATGTTCACCACAAGCTCATTAGCTTTGCTGATATTGAGCTTCAGGCGATGGTCACTGCACAATGAGACAAAGCTCTCCATCAGTCTATGAGTCTGGACAGACGTGAACGTAACCTGCAACCTTACTGGTGGATGAAGGGATACAAACTTCAAGGTAGTAGCACTATTTGTGTGGCTGGACTCATTTGACCTTTTTGTTGTCTTTTTGCTTTCCCTCTGCAATATTTTGACCAATGAGTGTGTGCACTGTCCTGAAAGCAAGACATTTCAAACAGTCTGGTTCCTCCATCTGGAAAGTCATTGCACAATTTACTGTGATAAAGTTCATAACAAGGCTATAGATTTTGTATGGTGTGTGTGTGTGTATCCAGCATGTTAAGAGCTGTGTTTTTGGGCTCTACATCATTACCTCCATCATGATCTCAGCTCATTTGTCCTGGTGAGATACCTGCTTTCCAAACTCCAGAGGTACAGCATCAAAATAGTTGAAAAGGCAAGCCGTTTTTCAAAATGTATAACTTTAACCAATCATGTACAAAAAACAACCACAAAGTGAAAAAGGTCACTGGAAGGGAGGAGAGAGATGGTTTGATTTTTAAGATTTTACAGCTGTCCTCACCTCTCGATGCCCAGCTCGTTATTGCACATTTGTTGAACTGAGAGCACAACCTTCTTCTGGACACTCTGTCGTAGCTTGAAGAAGAACTTATCCCTGTCCTTGGGCACTGGACTGCCAGGTAAAAAAAAAAGGGGCTGTTAAATATACACAATCTTAAAGGATTGGTTGTACTGTGATGTTCTGTGATATATTTGAAATGTAGTTTGAATTAATCTTATTTATATCATTTTTCTTTCTGTCTTAGTGCAAGTCTCTTTGCTGGAATTTCTTTGAAAAGATTCATTACCATAGCATGACTAACCCAGTTAAAGTAAAATATGACCTGTCTTCCCTTAAGTCTTCTGAGTTTATTATATATTACAGGCACCTAATGTGATTTCAGAACAGCTACTGAGCCATTTTATTTCAAAGGAGAACAGAAAATGAAAACCTATTTCTACAATACTTGATATATTGCTTGTGAAAATGGAAAAATTATCTTACTGTGAAGATAAGCTTTATGCTCTTTACGGATGAGCAATAACAGATAAAACAGTATTGCGGCAGCACATTAAAGCCTACCATCTACCAACATATCTGTCATACCAAGACTTCTGATAAGAAACACAGCTAGTATGTGTTTGTGTGCGTGTTTAATTCAGATGCATCACTGGCTTTCCTAAAAGAAAATTCAATAACGGCCCCACATGATCATATGACACCATCATTGAATGTAAAAGATGAAGGTAACACACTTTGAGTAAACTTGTAGACCCATTACACTCAGAACTCTGTATCATTTAACTGAAACACGTGTGCATCTGCAAGAGTGTATGTGTGGCCCAAGTACCTGTAGTTTCCCTTCCCATCGTCTTCTTTGATTTCCAGTGTGACAATGAAGTTGTATAGGTCGCTGTCGGGCGGACTAGACAGCGGCGCGTCCCTGATGTCTGCAGGCCGTGAGGAACGACGAAAGGCTGTGGAGAAACTGTACAGGATTCGACTGACCTGGAAGGAAAAGAGAAAAAAAATAGGAGCTTAATAGGCAGGAGGAGAAGAAAGAGGGAAAGATTTGGGTGTATGATTCTTTCAACTCTTGGGCTGTAGCCACGTGGCTGAATGCACCTTACATAAGTATTAGAGAATCAGAGAATAAATATATTTATATGGAAGTGGAGGTTGGGAGGATAAAAAATAAATTAACAAGAAAACTAAATGGAATAGTCTAATTTATGATGACAAGATAAACTATTATGTTTCAAAAAGAAATGATTAAATAGAATCAAAGTAGAAATGAGCTGAATGTTAAAATATAGAGAATGCAATAAAGTCAAGAGTAGAATAGACTGGAGAGAAAATACAATAGAAGACAAGAGTGCCCTCAGCTGGTAAGAACTGAAATAAGTCTTTATACAGTATACAGTATACACAAATGTCTGTTTGAAAGAATTCACTAGAAGAACATGCACACTAGTGAGGGAGGTAGACTGTATTCATTACTGTTGACCCCAGGAAGGGTAAGTGCTACCTTAGTGGCAGCTAATGGTCCAAATAAGTAAACAATAAACTGTTAGTGGATGGATGATCTTGGACAGGCCACTCTCCTGATATATCATGATGACTGCAACCAAGGTTGGTCAGATTACTTTGAATTTTTTCTGTTACATAATACAAGTAATGCAGCATTTTTTGTAATGAGTAACATAATCCACTAGCTTACAAAAACCATCTAATCATCTACAAAACATTTTTCTCTCAATGCATCCCAAAACATTTTTGCATTTTCATCATTTACAGTTTGACAAATCGAGTTAACTTTACAAAAACAATACTGGGACTAACTACACAAACTAAAGGTGTACTGAGTGCATTTGACAACATGAAGGAGGCTGTTTCTTTTGTCAACTTTCTGACAATGGAATTTTTAGATCAATGCACATAAAAGGGAATATAAACTCTATTATTGTACCAAAAACCAATATGAGTTAAATCATCATTAACAAAACTCTCAACCTGAGAGTAGTGACTTACCTTGATACAGTACAAAATGATCTGCATATTCCTATTGATGAATAAAGTTTAATACAAATCAATTTCATTTATTTCATTAAAACTGCCATATTAAAAATGCAATCAAACATGTAATGAAGTAATCCTGATATTATAACTGTAATGTAAATGCACATATTTTAGTGTTTATTTTCAATCTGGGCTGATAATAGTTACTTATTTTATGTAATCTGACTACTTAATCCCAAATACATGTAATCCATAACTACCAAACCCTATCTGTATCAATGTATCTTACTTAATGTTAGATGTTTTAAAAGGAGACCAAAGCAATCATGATACAGTCTTAATGATACAGTTTGTTATGGAAAGCAAAATTTTTATTAGCTTCTCGGAGCATTAATCAATAAGAGACAATTATCTAGTGGGGTTTGGGTTCACGCAGCTGAGAGTAAGGGTGGAAAGGATGATTAGCTGCAGTTTGTTATGTAGTACACAAATTTAACTCACAGCCTCCTTGATGTGGCAGGAAAAGACGTGAATCTGGAAGTCCTCAGAGCTCCGATAACTCTCAGTGAAAGAGAAACAGTCACTTTCCACCGAACCCTCCTTTCCACGAGCACAGAACAACACCTTGTAGATGGGAAATGAGGCGATCTCTGTACCTGTGGCCTGGTCCACAATCCTGGGGAGTAAGTCAAATGTGAAAATGATACTTTGGTTGGTCCATAAAATCACTGCAATAGTACATTAAAGACACAATTTTTTTTTACTGCATCTGGACCATTTTAGTCAAAGAGAGCTCTTATTTACATTGCAGTAATTAGATTTGGCAATATGGCTGTTTCAAGGACCTCCCTGCCCTTCTACATTCATACGTGGGTAGCCTGAATCTGGAAGAGCACACCTTGTTACCTATCCTGCGCCAAAACGGAAAAGCTAAAACAGGGAGAGCAGCAGGAAAGACACCCCACCCACCCCCACCCCAGGGTACAGAGCAGAGCATGCATGCATCAATTGCAACAACAATGACATTGTAAAATCAGACACAGCATAAGGAGGAGGAGCTGGGGTGGAGGTGGATTGCAGATTGATTTGCAGAGGAAGCAGGAAGGTTAGGCAGGCTAAAGCAGCCTAAATAGGGTGCCCTGTTTGGGATTTATCATTAAATGGGGAGAGAGTAATCACCCGAGCAGTCAGCTGATGTGGACTTAACTTATGCGGTTTACCTGAACTACCAATATTCTTAAATTAGTCAATTAATTTGTAATCTCTTCCTTAATTTTAATATTTATCGCCAAATTTTACCAGTTTTCTTATTACTGTATATGTGTGATATAAGATTTCAGAGCAAACCTGGTGTAAAATTGATTGTAAAATTGATATCAAATACTGCGTATTACCTTGGCTCAACATAAGCCCTCTATCTATATACATCAAACTTGATAATATCAAGTGACTCATCCTGAGTCATGAAATGAGGTTGCAATAAACAGAGTCTCTGTTTTAATGTGTGGCTGACCTAACAGAGCCATCTGTTGAGCAGGGGACATGCAGGGTGATGGGGATGGGGATGGCACTTTCAGCCCGCAGGGTGGCCATGGCCCTCTGTGCCTCCGGCTCATTGCGGGGGGCTTTGACCCAGGTGCAGCCCAGGTAGGACAGTTTGTTGAACTGGACACTGTCTTCCTCCAGTACTGGGGGACTGGATGGTGCTGGACATTTTTCTGTAGACAGACAGAAAGGTTTTGATATTATTGATTATTCTGCAAAGTAGAAATGTGTCCTCTGGGCTTCTGGCAATCGTCTATGCTAAACGATTGTCTTCTTCTCAAAAGGTCTAGTAGAAGTGTTTTAACAATAAAATAACAATTGTTTTTATGAGTTGTCTTATTATCTTTCGACGACTCATTAAACTCCCTCTATTTTCTCATTCTGTAGTCTGACAGCTCTACAACAAGCTGGTGAGACAGATGAGACAGAACGGCAAAAACACAACTGAGAAGTAAAGATAAGCAGAAGGTGGGAGAGAGTCACACAGGAAAATGGGGGGGGTCTTCTCTAAAACAACCTTTGACCCCATACCTTCACTCGATGCAAACAGGAAGCAGAACAATAAGAGCAGCAGCTGGATTTCCAGTGCTGACTGGCTCTTATTCTACACGACACTAACCATTTCCTCTAACCTCACTCAGCAGTAGAGCATTGGCATCAAAACTTGTAAAAACATTTTCAGTCATCCAATTGATTTCTGCAGTATGCCGTGCTATAGACTGCATTGTTAATGGCATTGCTAATTCCATTGCTGGGCCCTATAGAGAGAGGTACAAGCATGCGCTTCATTGCTCTCCGACATATTATCGCTAGCTCTGTGCCGCACGCATACATCCTCCTCCACACACTTCATCCAAAAACTAAGTACAGAATAGCATTGGACTTTATTTTCAGGGGCATCACATGTACCTTTGTTGAGTGCTTTAAGAGCTGAAGCTGAAAGAGTGTGTTTAAATCACACTCCAGAAAAGCATATTTGATATTTGTGATGTTGGGAGTGTGAAACCAAAAGCTGTGACTCAGGAGGTCACCTAAAGGTCGATGTTTAGATCCCCGTCCCCTGCAGTCTGCATGTTCAAGAGTCTTTGGGCAAGTGTATATGTGTGTTCGGCAGACTGCTGGCTTGTGTTGCAAAGTGCTTGTGTTTCGACGAGAAAAGCGTTATACAAATACAGTCCATTTAACCCTTCATTCAATCAAGAGTAGATTCTGAATAGCATCTAGTATTGAATCTGGAGACAAGCGTCTCGTCTCAAGCCTATTTGTGTATTTGCTTGTATGTTTTTTTGACTACAGTTAGATCGAGAAGGCTTATAATGGTTGTGAATCACACTTGCTCTGTTGGCTAAGCCAACCTGAGCCCACACCGGACTGTCAGTCCTGGTTAAGGAATACTTGCCTAACAACTTTTCTCGGGGAAACCCTGTCTATTATGGTGAGAGCCTTTAGTTTGCTTAAATGGCTGCAGATGGACCTGAAAGGTCCAGTCTATACCTGCTGGTCGGGGCTCCAGGACTCTGATCTCTGGGTCGCTGTGCTTCTCCATCTTTTCAACACTACTCTTCTCCACTTTAACCTCATCATCATCATCGTCGTCATCATCATCATCATCCAACATCTCCTCCATAGCTTTCTCCAGCTGTTCACTCCCATTCCAAGACATCTGAGGGGGAGACAGTGAAAGAAAGACAAAGAGAAACAAGGACAGATATAACAAGGAGTGGATAAGGACACATAAACATTGACAGACAGTGTAGCGCGTCCAGGACTGAGTCCAATCTTGATCAATTTGTGGATCTAATCAGCCACACCAGCTCTAGTGGTAGCCAGAGGTATTTGTTTACAAGAAATATAGATAACTAAATCCAGGAGGAGGGCGATGGGGGGAAAAAAAGGGTGTTTAAGCTGCCATGTTTCACCTTTATACAACTGCAAAAACCATCAAGTATCTTCATGTTGAGCTATGAGTGAATGAATATTACACATTGCACCGTTCCAGTCAGGTGTAAAGGTCTGTCCCAGTGTGGGTCTGACCTTAAGTCTTGGTTTGCCCCCTGAGCCTTGCGGTGATCCAGCGGCACTCGACTGTACCAGAACAAACTCCTCACTAGTGACGGTGGCTACAGACTCTGTCGAGCTGCTGACTTTTCCAAGTGAGGAGCTGTCATCCATGGTTGGCTGGTTTACTCAGAGCCGGCTGGGGAGACCAGAGTTCAAGCTCTCCCCTTCCCTCTTCTGTCGACCCAGCTCTGCGGGGAGACAGCCTGCCTGCACAACAAATAGATTGCATTAGATTATACATGTGTATTTTCTGCTATTTCACTAAGCATTTTAGGCAACATACTTCGGTGTGTTCAAACTGGACCAGACCAAGGCATCACAACGCCACCTCTGTGTGTCCGTTCAGTGTATGCCGGCATTCCGCAATGTTAAGAGGCGTGACGTACGATGCAACAGCGAACACAAAAGCTGATATCTTTCACTATCTCCTCAGTTACTGATCATTTTCTGTGCTTGTTCTTCAAACAACAGACTTCCTGTTGCTACCACAGAGTTAAATCTCCCGGTGAGTCGCACACCTGAACATATTCCCACAACGTCACACCCATTCCACAAAGCCGGGGCACTCCATTCATACAGATTACATACATTCTGTTAGTACCTCCAGAGGCGTCACAAAGGTGGAACAAACAGACACCCCATTATGCCTTCATTGCATTCAGACAGACGTCGGGGCAGAATAAAAAAACGCTATCTGAATGGGGCTAAAGACTACTGCAGTTTCCAAATTATTCCATCCCCTGAACATCCATAAGAGCACACATCTGTAAATCAGATGTTGTTAAAACACTGTGCCAAACACTGTGCCAACCTTCGTAGATATACTTTGTGGATACACATTGAGCTTTTTAACGTGTTCTTGGGTGATTTTGTTACTTCCAACAGCTGATAAATAGTGTATTTTCACAATGGGGGTTGAATCATTTTGCTTCCAACTGTAATTAAAAGTTTTAAAAAGCTATAAGGTCACAGTTAAGTAACCATGTGCAGTGTTGTCATTCTGCAAGCCAATGCCAACAACACACCCATTCCATACTTAGACATAACAAGGACATACAAGGCACTGGCAGACAACATCCTTCCTTTGTGGGTTACATTTCAGGGTTTTGAGTCCTGGCTAAAGTAATTCTAAGGTTACTTGAGATTATTTGTGCTTTTTCAGCCCAAGTAGCTGCCAAATAGCTGTTTTACCAAATAGCTGGGGTTTGAGTTATACAACATTTATGATGATACCATGGAGGAGCATGAACACATTTTAACACATACAGGAGCGCACACACACACACACATAAAGACACACAGTCACAAATAGTCACATGGTCAAAAACAAATGAATGAAGGGAGCATTCATAACCTCGCCTGCGCACACACACAGATGTGGAAAAAAAACAGGGTCATGTGCTGCAATTACACTTAATCAATTACGCTGAGCAGATTGAGGCAGAAAATGCTTTAAGAAAGAATCTGCAATGAGAACAAACCCAGATATGAACATAACACAACATGCTGGGAAATTATTATGTCGGGATCTCGTATCTCTTCTTCTTAGGTCAGACTGGATCTGAAGCATTTAGTTAACAAATATTAACAATGCGGATCTGGCTATCAATTTGTTTAATTTGGCTATTTACTTAATGCTGGGTTTGCAAACATCCCATTATCTCCCTCTCACACACACAAATAGATTGATACAATAAGTCTTTTTGTAAACAGTATTATGTCTGGGAAGGCAAACTAAATTGAGATTGAATTGCATGTGATAGATGTACTTCTACCCATAAAAGAAAATAAGCAACAAACAAAAAACAGACTGTAACCAAGGCATATGAAATATTATCATGTCAAAACTATTACAAAAAATGTGATAAAAATAAAAACTTTGAATGATTCATATACTGAGAAACAGTAGAAACGCATATTTATTTTTGATGTCCTGCCATCCTGTTCATATTAAATATCAAAGGCCCTTTAGCCATAAAGAAAAATCATTTTTGTGCAAATTAGTGGTTTTGCCTTCGTGTTTACAAGTCAAAAAGTGTGGATGGTTATACAGAGAACAACAGTCAGTACCGTGTGTGTGATCACCTCCAGCATTTATCACTACTTTACACCCCCTGAATGGATAAAACAGTTAATCTGGACTTGTGGGATGGCATGCCATTCTTCCTGCAGTGCTGTGACAAGGTGTTCATGTGTTGCTGGAGCAGGATCTCTCCGTCTCACCCGGCAATCCTGAACATCCCACAGATGCTCTATTGGGTTGAGATCGGGTGAATATGCTGGCCAAGGAAGGGCAGCGACATTGTCCTGGTCCGTGTAGGCTACTCCTGACAGACACGAGCCACATGTGGTCTGGCATTGTCATGCATGAAGGTGATGCCTGATTGCTGTATCCTGGGAATGACATGTGGACCTAAGACCGTATATCAGTAACGGATAGCTGTCAGTGTACCGTGGATCCGGACAAGGTCTAACCGCCACCCATTAGCAATGGCTCCCCATATCATTACAAAACCACCAAAACGGTCCACTTCCTGGATGTATGCTGCAGGATAGCGTTCCCCGCGATGACGATACACACGCCTATGACCATCAGTTAGGGCTAGTGAAAGGAAAATATTGGGTTTTTAAAATTATGCATTTCTACTGTTGCTCAGTATATATTAGAGACCCAGATTACTCCTTCTCCCTTACCAGTACAATCCCAGCTGAAATCCTTACTACACAGCCGCTGCCTGTATGGAAACTGTGAGTGACCAGTGGTGTAGACAGACAAACTATACAAATAGTTAGTTAGTTGTTTTGCCGTTTTGTTACAGTTACAACAATTTAATAATACAAAACAATACAGTAATCTCTGTCATTGGAGTCAGTTCAATAAAAGTCATCGGCAGGGACATCAAAAAAGTTAACTGAACCAACCAAAATCAATAATCACATGATCTTAACAACAAGTTTTATGCATGACCCTGTGTGCAAGATGCATTAGTGAAAAATCTATGACAATTCACAGGAGGGTTGGGTGGTAGAGAAAACTTTTCATTGAGCGCTAATTCTTCATGGTTTCTTGTTTTCTGTGAAGAACAGAGCGAAGGCTGCCAAACCTGCTGACTGCATCTTTCCTGCCTTTCATTCACTAAACGATTATGGGACATAACCACGCTGAACAGATCGGTCATTGCAGCATGGAAAACGTGTTTGTTGGGTGTAAACATCAATAAAACTGTTTGGTTGTGGCAGATTTTACTAACATGTTAGTGAAGAATATTAAGTCAAGTAACTCTACAGGGAAAAATTATTTGACCTCATTAAAACTAGCTGAAACCTGCTTTTGGAAACTGTTTTTGGTGAACACAACAGTGTCTGCTTCCTCACTAAACATTACACCTGTCATTGAATCACTTCCCACAGGCCTGATGCTGAAGCCATCCGAGTTATTTTCATAGTCAAACACATGGTCTCATCAGTTTTGTCTGTTTATGCTACAGCCGTTTCATATGTATGACTACTACCATGAATGAAGTACACTGTTTTGAGGTGAAGGACAGCATTTTTTTTTACACAACCTGTTATACAAACTGTAAAATACCACAACAACAGTGCATCCAAGACTGAATTGACAAAACATTTCTGAAAATCTAAGGAATCGATGTGAAAACTAGAAAGGCACTCAGCAGAGTTCATACCTCCGCCAAGGCCCAACTGTCCTTTTTAATTAAATTAAACCCTAATCCAATTCCAACAAGACATGTGAGCCATCAAAATGACTACCATTAGGGTTCTGTTAAAGTAAGTTTAAAAAAAAGGAAAAGAAAAAAAAAGATGGATCCACTTATCTATCCGGATCTACTCATGTCATGGAAAGTCATGGATCCGTCCCTTTATCCAGATCCACGCCATAATTTGTGTTTCTTCCATGTCACATGCCCCACCCTTCCACCCAGTTTCATGGTAAACTGTTGAGTAGTTTAAGTGTAAATGACAAATACAGTAAAAGAAAAATAATGTATTGCAATGTTAAAAAAAAAAGTAGAAAAGAAATTCCTGAATCTCCAAAATGTAAAGGCTTCTGCCTTGCTTCATGCCCAACCCTTCTACCAAGTTTCGATATTACAGTAGTTAATGCAAAAAATCCTGGATCCACCCCTTTATCCAGATTCACTCCAAACTTTACAGGTTTCTTCCCTGCTATATACCCAACTTCCCACCAAGTTTCAGGAAAATCTGTAAAGTAGTTTTTTGTGTAATCCTGCAAAGAGACAAACAAACAACATTAAAAAATTACCTCCTCAATGGAGTTAAAGCGAATGACTTCCTGATATACAGGTTAGTTTTCTGGTAGGCTGTGAAATGTGGCTTCCCATTAAAGGTACTTCCGTTAAGACAAAGAACAAAAGGCCACTTTTGTTTCGGGCCAATGCTGAAGCATTGTCTACATCAGGCACGTGCTTATTTTCATCTGTTCAATCAGCCACAATGTCACGCTCCAACGCTGTCAAATTATTAACAGTAAATCTCCATGCCAGTCTACACAGCCATCTCATCTCCTAATACATGAACTGCTAGCTGTGACTAACTTGATTAATCATTAGTCAAAAGTCTATCAAATCAGTCAGATAATTGTGAAAAATATAACTGTAATTTCTCCCAGTCCAAGGCTGCCATTATATTAAAATAATATAAAAACAGATACAAGCAGAATAACTCCACAACTGGATGTCTGAAAAGTGGGCATTATGAATGAAACAATTATTTATCACAAGATTATATACAGATTATTTTTCTGCTAAAGGACTAATCAGTTACTCATCTAACTTCAAATCTACTTTGACAACTTTAAAAAATATTACTGATATTATATATTTGCAAAAGAGCTAAAAGAGCAAATCAGTTTACCAGCTAAACTGTGATGTTTTAAAGAAAATACTTCCTATGAGGAACTTCAAACAACAACCATATAGTTTTGTGGAGCTCAAGTTAGAATTAACACAGATGAGATTATACAACAGCAACAACTTACTGCAATAATACTTACCTTCCTGTTTGAAGTACATTTACTCTACAGGTTTAACTGACATTGAACAATCAAAGATTTACACAACACTTCTTTTGTTCTTTTATGTACTTGATACAAGTACTTTAGCTAAAGAGAAATACTATGGAACCATCTCTCCTGTTGCTCCTGTGTTTGATGATTATTTATGATTTCATACAATATTGGGATATTAAGTTTAAGTGACATATGTAACTATGTCATGTTCTAAACACATCAAGTGTCATCACAAAAACACTGTCAGATGGTCATAATCTATCTCAAAAACATGATATTTTCATTACTAATATTACCCAGCTGTGCCTCCGTTATGGCTCACAAATTTCAAGTCTCCGGTCTCTCCATCAGGTTAACAACAAAGACACAGACAGTGGTGACAATGTCATCTAGAGATAAATCCTGTATCTAATTCATAAACACTGGTACAAATGATGTGAAACCATGACAGCAGCTGCAGTGATGTCAGTGATTTATGGGTAAATGTTTCACTACACTGATGTAAGCCCTCAGGGCATATTAAATATATGTTAAACAAAAGCTCAATGAGCCTTTTCTGAATTAGCCACGAATGCTGTGTAAATAACTCTGGCTTTATTGATGATTTATATGCTCTGATTTCCAGTTGTCAGTGTTTGTAGAGGATGCCTTAGTGGTCCAAAACTCAATTAAATGCTGTCTTATTTTGAGTTTGGGTTAACTTTATTTCCTGCAGTAAAATGCAATTGCAGTTCTCACTGGTGTCTACAGGCCTATATGAAGTACATGGCAGTCTCTCACAGCATCAGCCGCAGGCTACCTTATCGGTTATTTTCTTGGTTAAATGAATTTGGGAAGGTATTCTGTCTGAAACGCCTTTCTGAGAGGTCAAGCTCACATAAACATCACACTCCTTTCCAGCAGGTAGCTAATACAAACACCGAGAGACAGACTAGCTAGCGGAATGCCAACTTGTCCGTCCAATCACCACGGCAATTTCATCACTGCGGAAATAATGGTATGCGTTTATAATAAGCAGAACTGTAGACAAGGAGATAGCTGTCAAAACATGTCAATGCAGGCTAAACAGGAAGTACCTATGTGAGCGAGGATAGACCTGGGAGCTAAAGCTAGGTTTAGCTAAAGCTAACCAGCTCGAAGTCCGTAATACTTGGACCACTATTTGGAGGGGCGACCTCAGTCTCAACACTCCGCCCGGCTCCAGAGAAAAATCACGGGAAAGAAGGGACAACACAACGTTTATCTTCTCAAAGCAGATAATAGTGACATTAAAATATAACGCAGTCGTTTATAAAATAGTTGTCAACTTACTTATTTAAAGCGTTGTGGAGTTTCTTGCTATGTGTCACAAGAGTTGCAACGAAGATCGTATGTTTAAAGAGAGTGAATCACTCGGGAGTTTCGTGACACGCCTTCCGGCTTGGAATGTAAACGTAATTTTACGCATGCGCAGCACTCCTGCAGAAAAAGCCTAACCACTTATTAAAATATCTCTGGCCTAACTCACCCATTTACTGTTCATCAATTGGACACTTATTCTTTTGTTTGTTTGTTTGAAGCTACTCTTTAAATACTACACACTGTCCGACTGTCATGGGTAATACCAGACAACACCTTGATAAATGATGATTTAATTGGGTGAAAATCTTAAATCATGTCCCCTGTAGGATGTTTAAGAGTTCATGTCTCCTGGTGCACATTGCTTGTTTAAGGTTAAGAAATTGGAATCTTTACTGAGTCACTTTTTCCATATAGATGTATAATTATTCAAACAGAGACACCCTTTATTTTTTTAACCATATGAAAATTATGTATGATTGTACATTTACGCTCCATGAAGGTGTTTGGGAACATGCTTCCTTGTCATGCTGGATCATTTCAGCATTCGTCCTTTCTTGTTGGATGACCAAACTGCAGAAAATATTCAAATCTGTGAAAGCTATCAAGGCTTATATTTTACCCAAAAGGGCGTTTGTTGGGGGAAAACCTAAATTAATTAACACTTTGTTCTGAAAATTTGTTTCAGCATGTGATAGTGGTTGTTTGCCTCATGATAATCATTAGCTGGAGTTTAAAAGTTCATCCTGTTTTCAGAGCTCATGAATATGAGGTTTAGTTTGTAGTTTAACCTTTAGATAAAGGTCAAATAAATATAATCACAAAAATTATAAGTGGAGAAGTGTTTCAATTAGAATAGACAGCTTAATGTGTGTGTCTGTGTGTGTGTGCGTGTGCTATTGTTTAGTCTCACCAATCATCACAAAAAACAGCAATTTCAAGCAGTTACAAATTTTTAATGGTCAAAAGTTAATACTGTTGTCAAATATCACTGTTTTTTTATTTGTCAGGTACAATATCTGTTTTCACCACATTTCTAAAAAGCTTTTTTACTGTTTTCAAAGATACCTGGTTAAATACGTTGTAAAATAAATGTTTAATACAATACCTATATAAGTGACAATGAATCCTCTTATCTGTGTTATTTGGCAACAACATGAAGGGGAAAAAATGGTTTTATTTGAGTGAATACTTATCAGAGATTCCAGCCCTTTTCTGGCCAGATTTCAACAGCTTCCCAAAAATCAAACTTGTCAACCTTGAGTGATGAACTTTAATCTTTGCTTGTTTTCTTTACATTTATTTGCCTTTTAAGTCAATCCAGAAAAAACCCACAAATCTGGTGTAAAATGGTTCTAAGAAGTCGCACGGTGCAACAGCACTGCAGCTGGTATCTATTTAACCTTAATGAAAAACTATGCAATAAAGAAATAAATTAGGTAGCTGCTGATTTATGCATTGTATGTTATATGCACTGCTGAAAAGAGATAGAAAGTGCATTTTGATTAATACTTGAACTGTAAGACTATAGGCCCATGCATGTCCTTGGGGCTTCTTGCACTGCTTATTCAGCTTCATTAAATCCTGTTGCACATAGAAATATAAGGACAAATATCACAGGACATTTTGTGTATGGCAAGCAATACTGGGTAAGTGTCATGTAGAAACGTTTTCAATTACATAAATATATAATTCCTCACAATATGAAAAACAACTTGAAAATAAATAACATGGTAATTTGCATTTTAAAGATTCAACATGAGAGTAGTACAGGAGTATAGGAGGAGTGTGTAGACAAAATAGCACAAACTACTGTAGTAAATCACACTGCCTCATTCAAAATACACAATGTTCAAATCCCAGGGTGCATCACTCTACATCAGAGACACAGTAGGTTCGACAGATTTGTTCATTGCTTTCTGGTTGTCATTTACATATAAAACTTTTTGCATCACTGTGAAAGAGAAATTCACTCTCTCACTCAGTTCAAGCTTACCACTGCTGCATTTAAGGTCTCAAACTCATCTTGCTTGAACACGAGTATATACATTAGCAAAGAGGTTCAGAGTGGGCCTGGCAACCAAAGTGGCTTTGAGCTACTGTAATATTAATAATAATAATTCAGTTTTAAATGCTTGTATATGTTTTTCTACATTTGCAGCCATGTAATAGCTCTCTGGATGTGCACCATGCCTACAGTATTCCTCCAGTAGAGTTACAGGATAAGACAAAAGACGCTGAAAGGAGATGACTAGAGATGAAGAACTGTGTTAGTCTGACAGACAGCTTGCATAGAGAAAGCTCCAGTCGTCCGCTCTCTTTCACCTTTCCTGCAGCTGAAGCATGCTTCCAGAGATCCAGAAACCGCAGAGGGGATGTTCCTACTTTTGCATTTTTAAAAATGTAATTCAGTCTCCATTCTGCTTACCTTGACAAAACTGCTTCATATTTACTGCTTCACTATACTAATTCTTTTTTTTTTTGTCTTTTCGGTATTTGGATAAGGAAAAAATCATAAATAATCGAAGATAGCCCTCAGTCATTAAAGACACAGTAACAGTCAACAGTTTACAAGTTTACAAGCATACCCTTAATGTGGGGGCATAAGAGGACAAAATACCGTACAGCTACAGTTTAATTTAATTACAGAATTACCATCTAAGTGAACATGAAAATGTTAAGGGTACAAAGTGAGGAAATACTTGAGTCTGACAATCTTCACTTAAACTCCCTCAATCCCCAGACCCTTAACAAATGTGATGGTGTGACCTCCACAACAAGTGGGCCTTAATCCAACAGATACTCACTTGCAGCTGCAGAAGTGATTGTTGTGGTCTTGTTAGTGGTGGTGCTGGTGTCTTTTTAAGTGAGGAGAGGAGGGTCTCTGTGTGGGTGGGTGTTTTTTTGGGAGAGTGGGGGTCGTTGGGTTGGTCACACCTCGGTACTAATGGCTCGGATGTTAGTGTAGAAATCAGAAGGCCGGCCTCGCCAGGTCTCTCTCAACAAGGAGCCTCTGACAGTGGGCAATGGCATTGCCAATGCCTGGTTCTCATAGTGTGTTGGCATATAGGTGATGCGCTCACCACCGTTGCGCATCTCATCAGTGGTACGGATGTAGAAGGGGGAATCATAGGGTGAGCAGGTGGGGCAGTAAGTACGTTGCCCCCCGGCGTGTTTGGTGGGGTCAGAGGATGCGGATGGCTCTGGCGGCGACATGGACAGTGGAGTGACCATTGACCCGTCCAGGCCAGAGACGCTGCATGTGTTGCAGGCAAAGTGTTGCTGAGAGATGGAGGTGCTGTCAGACCCATTCTTCTTACAGCAGTAGTACTGCAGAGGGAGAGAAGTTAATTATATGTCAAACATAAACAGGTTTCAGCTCAGTTTTTAAAAATAAACAAGCCGTTCTTCATTCTACACCAACGAGTACTATCTCATTTTCTAAAAACTAAGGATCAAATCTGCAAATAGGGTAAGATCCATTCACCTTTTCCAATATAATCAATATGTTTCAAGAATTTAGTACATTCAAATTTTTTGTTCAAGTTTTTGATGCAAATATGTTTCTATAACAAGCTGCACTGAGAATAATTTTTTTCAAACAATTTTTGTTTGCTACGTAGAAGTCATCCATCCATGGATTTTCTATAACACCTATAGTATACTGGAGCCTATATCCCAGCTGACACTGGGGAAGAGGCAGGGTACACCCTGGATAGGTCTCCAGTTCATTACAGGGTTGATACATAGAGAGACAACTAACCATAAAGCTCACATTCTCATCTATGGGCAAATGACAAACGTTAATAAATTCAATCTTCAATAAGGTTATGTGAAAATACAATGTTACAGACAGATTAATGTTGAAGTGGGATATAAACGTCTTTGATACACACACACACACACACACATTAAGAAACATACCTGGAGTCTACAGTAACAAAGCACAGCTATGATACACAGAAGTATCACTGTGGCCAGTATTCCTCCAGTTATGACAACAGTTCCAGCTGTCATCCGACCAGCTCTCCATCAAACTCTGACACGGGCACAGAAGTCACATCATTAATGAGAGTCTCCCACTGCACAGCGAATATGAAGATTAAATCAAACCACAAAAAGGTCAGTCTCAAAGCTGGCACAGATGCAATGTGCTGCAATATTTTTTTTAATGTAAATACGGTAACAGAGTAATCTCTAAAGGTCTTCTGCAATTATATGGAGAGAATTAGTTAGAGGACATGCGTAGTGTAAATTGCATAAACACAAGTAGGCCTCAGCACACAGTTAATACAGTTAAAACTGCAACTCAGCTGCTACAGCTGAAATGACCATATTTAGTTTGTCTGAAAACATATATGAAACCTTATTTCAACCCTTCTGTTGTGTTCTGGTCAAATATTATCGATTTATAAGTTTTCTCTCTAAAAAATGTATTTAATTTCATCTGTTTGTCATAAGGTTCCATGACTTTGCTCACACATGGCATCTGAACACACAAAAGAAATTTTGAGAATTGTTATTGAATTTTGGGTGTTTCGTTGAAATTGTGTACACCCTTGGTGTTCCCGGTCAAAAATGACCCTTTTTGGCTTCCATGGCAACCCCCAAGGGGAACCTAACCCCAATAGAATTTTTTTTTTGTGTCAAAAACATTGTTTCAATGATACAACTCTCTCACTTTCTCTGGTATATAAAGCTTTTTTGAGGCCTTGCTCACAGTTCATTCTGTGGCAGCATGATGGCCAAGTCATATGAACATTGGTCTGTAGCCTCAATGAGGCCTACAGGCCATAAATAGCAAAGGGGAGTTCAAAACTTGTAATGTTCACAAGAACTTGAGTTGATAAAAAGATGAAACATAATATTCCAGGTAGGTGATAATATATGTATTATTATGGATTTATAATAAGCTAGGATGGAGCGGTCATTTTTGACTGAGAACACCAAACTAGTTAACAGGAAATGAACACAGGAGGAGTTAATAACATAACATCATTAACAGAAGGGTTAATGCTGTTATTTCAAGTAGGCCTATAACATAACATATAAATATATAGTAAATAAAAAAACAAAAGCTTTACACCATAAACCTGGTTGTTACTATTCTAATACTCACGTTCAGCAAAGTTGCTTAACACCTGAAAGCAAAGAAAGAACAGAGTTTGATTAATTGAGATAGATTGATAGATAGATAAACAGACAGACAGACAGACAGATAGATGATAGATAGACAGACAGACAGACACACAGATAGATAGATAGATAGATAGATAGATAGATAGATAGATATAATGGATGAACATCTCTGAGGAGGAAAGGAGAATGGAGGAGAGGGGTAAGGCAGGGAATGTGAGGCATTGGAAAAAATGGGAAATACAAGTTTCATTAAGGTTTTAAACCTTGTTGTCCACAGGGTGGCACTGAAAGAACACAAACTATCTCTCACAGACACAAAAACACAGAATACACATACAGCACATACATGCATAGAGGATAATATGAAGAGGTAAGGAAGTAAGGAAACCAGCAAAGAAATCTAAGAGGAGAAGGCAAAAAGGGAGTGTCAAGCGGAGCGGTGAAACTAGAGAGGATGTAAAGATGCAATACAGCTAAGAAACAAACACAAACACACAAACACACACATGCAGCATTGTGGCAGAGAAGCAGTAAAAGTGATTTGGCAACGAGGGCCACAGTTGCTTGGTGGTTTTAATCTGCAGGCTGAGGCTTTTCTAGGAGAAGTGAAATCTATCACTGCTGATAAAAACATGTCAAAGCCATGATTGGTGTGAAAGGGGGTGAACGTAAAACTATGGGTACAGATGTGTATCGGAGTTAACATGAACATGCACACACATTTACACTTTCCCGCATGAACACGCAGAGCTATAATGTCTCAGCCTGTCACTTATTGTACTGCTGTTGGATGTCTGACTAGACCTGATGTGTGTGTTATCAGCTCGATGAAGTCTGTCTTGGTGCAAAGTGTAAAAGAAATAAAGTTTTAATTCGACCCCAGTCTGATGAGATTTGGACTGTATACCTTAGAGTCACTCTCCCCACATGGTTGCATCTGTGGGTTTTCTCACCTTCTGAAAACCTGCAGATGCAAACAAAGCAACCAAACCTTCACTCAGAGATAGAATTGCTACTGCAATCACATAACGGACAAATACTGTAGTGGAAATAAGAGACCCATTCAACTCATTTGGGCTGTGTTGGATTTACAGCATCTATGAGATGCTGACAGAGCATAAACTGCTCACATCTGTGTCCTGGTGGGAAACAGATTGCATGACAGAAATTTGGGATTGTTTGGCTGTCCAATAGACCGTGGTTGTACTGAAAAGAGTACTTCAGCAGTTAATTGCATGAACGCAGTTTGATTAACAATGCATTTAATCAATAGTCTATTGATTAACAATAGGCAGTTAAAAAACAAATGAAAATCGAGACAGCAGTACCAGAAAACAAATTAATTCCGCCCATTCTTCTCCCTTGTCAATACCTAGCTCGTATATTACCCACAACGCAAACCGGAGTTATCATTTTAAAGGACTGGATACTATACATACACTGAAAACACATTCAAGGCCTCTGCCTTTTCGGGCCCATATTGGATGATCATTAGAGTCCTTCTATTGCTGTGCTGAGTGACTGCCAGCTCCCCACACATTAAAGGACATAAATAAATACTGAGCTACATTTTGTGTGATAATGTTTTTCAGCTATTTGTCTTTTCTGTGGGATGATTGTGTCCACTATGGCGACAGTCCAAAATGGATCTGAATGGGGTTCTTCATTAAAAGCACAGAGGTGGAAGTGCTGTCAGACTCTCCGCTTAGGACAAGGAAGGGAGGCAGTGCTGCGATCTGAAACACTACACTGGCACCGAGCTCATAAACCATGTTTCTGTCAGAGAGTACACTAGTCTTCAATTATTTGTGGAGACCTAATGGGATGGCAGGTGACAAGTTCCTCTTAACATCATGCATCATAACTCTCTTCAGTGCCTGCAATCTCAGGCACGGTAAACCAAACTATTTTTCATAATTAATGCCAGCATGGTGACGTGTGCTGCATGGAGGCAATGAAAATGGAGTCACCACATCATCCTTTACTCAAACACACAGACAGAAAAAAAAAAAAAAAACCCACACGCATTTGTTTTTCTCCGTGTTTGAGGAAAACTCACTGGAAGATTCATCTGAGTTTACCTCATTTGACAAGCTACAGAGAAAAATGCGATATCTGTATCAACACACGCTCGCATGCTGAGCTGGATCATTCACCACTGGGTTCAGATTAGAGTGGTCCTCAATCCCCCATAATGCCTGAAGAGCCCTGTAAATTGATAAGACTCTCATACGCACACATACTGCATACATAGAGAATTCACTCAATAAAATATGGACTCATGCATTAAAAAATAAATCAAGACATCCTCATTTTTCGCACATAAATGCAGTCTTTGTTTCATTAGATACTGCAGTATAATACATATAAAGTCTGATTAGTTCCAGTACATTTAAGACAGAGGGAATCATGTTGTTTGGAGAGGCTTATAGCAGTGTACACATAAGGCATTAGGAAGATCGCACTTCAGATTAGAGGTAAGCTTTTGGCCTGTTTATAGACATTTTTTTTTAATCTCCTGTGAGCTGTCAGAAATATACTTAACAAGCAAAAAGGTCTGCAGCTCTACGTGGCTGCAGTGGTATGCATAATTATAAGAACATTTAGTGTATCTCAGGTGAATCCGTACCCCATGGATCATGAATTCATTCAGTGTGACAGCTTATCGCAAATTGGAGCTGCACAGTATCAATAGCTTAGTTTATGATGAGCTGTTAATTTTCTGAAAGCTTGAATCTGGAATATTTTAGCTTGAGGAGGAAGTTACAACCTTGAACTCAGTCATCTTGGTGGGCTTATATGTATGCTGGGGCTGTAAGTAAATGGTGATACATACCCTCTTTAAATGCACTATATTAATGGCATGTTATGTCACACTTTGGTAAGATGCAGCATTTATTTATTTCATAGTAAAAGGTCAAACTCACACAATAAAATCATCACTTGCACCCCAAGTTTTTTTGTTGGTCATCTATTTTTGATTTACTAGATTATTCAACATTAAAAGTAGGATCATACTTTGGTAAAATGTTGGTAAAAACGATTCTAATCAATAAAAGCTGTACTGGGACACATCACGCAAAGCAAAGTGAAGTAAAAACACAGGTCATCTGTTTGGATAAATTGATTTTAGTGAATGTTATAAGGTGACAGCAGCAGATTGTACACTGCTCAAACATGTTAGTAGTTGCAGTGCATCTGCAGACTCTGGTAAATGTACAGTAAAATAAAAAAAATAAAAAATCACTTTAAATTCATTTGTTCATTAACTTAAATACTGCATACTGAGTAGTCAGTGTCATATTTTGTAGGTATTTTGTGTCCTGTTTTATTCTGATAGTTGTGTTCTCCATGTTATTTGCTTTACACTCCCTGTCTTTGCTGTTCTTACTTATTTTGCCCTGTTAAACCTTCTGTTCTTGTTTCATGTTCATTGTTTGCATTTTTGTACTTCCTCTTGTGTCTTTGTGATTTATGTTCTCTGTGTTCTTTACCTGTCTCCCCTTTTAGTTTGACATTTTTCCCTCCTGTGTGTGATTGTCTGATTGTTTCCACCTGTGGCTGATTGTCTCCTCCTCCCTGTGCCACCTGTTTGTCATTCCCTCATCATCCCAGTGTATTTAGTCTGTGTGATTCCTGTCTGTAGTTGTCAGTTCATCATTTCCCATCGATACCTTTCAACACATTTTTCAGCCGTCTTCCTTGTGTTTCCTTCATGTCCCCCATTTGTTTGCTTATTTTGTTTCTTTGTCTGTTTGGATTTTGTCTTACCCCTGGAGTTTTGGGTTTATCATTATTTCTTTGATTACTTAGACTTTCTGTTTGGACTTTATTTTTTGTGTTCATGGACTTTTACTTTGTTCACTTCAGCCTGTAAGATTTGGTATTTGTTTTGTATTAAATCATTGAACCGCATTCCCATGTCTCTGTTTTGTGTCTGCATGTGGGTCCAATTTGAGTTTTGCCTGATGAGTAGATTTGTGCTTTAACTACTTCTTAATCAGATCTCCACTCCCCCTCTGCCACATTATACCTGTTCCACTCATGCCCAGAATGAAAGGGAGAATGAATCATCTTTAGGCTCTTTCTACGGAGAGAAAAACACGTCCAATCTTAAATAGTTTGTGTTAAATATCAACTTCTCACAAAAGCCACTGAATGCAGAAGAAAGAAAAGTTCATGATACTTGATATGTGTGTGAATACATTGACATGAACACAAAAAGGCTTGGACTCTACAGTGGATGACAGTTTTCACATCAACTGCGGTAACTGTATTTAATTTTTGCACACTATTCAATGATCCTACTCCGAAAATATATATTTGAGTCTGTTGGAGCCAGTTGAAAACACCCTATATGAGCAAAACAAAATGGAAAAAACACAAAACAACATAAGCCAATGGATTGATTCTAACTTTTTGGATGTCTGTACCATCGTGCTAAAATTTACAACAGGATAACAAACTGTCTTATCGTTTCACATGCACATTGATGGATGGTGAGTAGATTCACTTTCTGGCATCACACACACGTGATCTTGACATCCATCCTAATGTACTGCAGGACCTACAGCAACTCAACCAGTTTTCCCATCTTCCCTTTAAATCTGTCGAAGCAGTTACGGCCCAGGATGCAGAGATTGATGACACTCAACATTTTAGTTCAATTACTTGATTTCATTTTGGTCATTTGGGGCAGAGGATGCAATGAATGTGAAGAACCACTCCCCAGAATGATCCTCTTGGCCCCATAAAAGCACATGATTAATACAGGCGGTAAAACGCCTTTGTCCTCGTGAAGATGGAGAGAGATAGGATGACACAGAGTTGGAACACAGCTCCAGTCTTTTTCTCCGTCCAATCTGGACCATGTTCTGATACCATGTACTGTATGCAGCTGGCAGATTTATCACTGATGTACATTATTCTGTTAAGCAGCACTCCAGGCTATACTGTACTCCAGCCTGCCAGTTCCTGATTCAGCCTTTCTACAGTCAAGATGGTGGTGAATACTTTTACCCGCATGACAAGTGAACGATGCATTACTCAAAGTCTATCTGTAAATTTTATATGCATGCCAAATCCAATTAAACAGGGCTATCACCAGATATCCAGGCCACTGAGATGGTTATGGGTCTACTGTGCTTTGCTGCTGATGATACCATTACTGCAACTTCTCTGATCAGACCTACCACAGTTACCACTCTAAGACTACTGGTACTCCTAATTTGCATGTTCTCCCCATGTCTGCATGGGTTCTATCCGGGGTTCTCCGACTTCCTCCCACCACCAAAAACATGCAATATAATGAATTG
The DNA here is from genome assembly GCA_037577475.1 of Chaunax sp. Z400. Taxonomy (NCBI): domain Eukaryota; kingdom Metazoa; phylum Chordata; class Actinopteri; order Lophiiformes; family Chaunacidae; genus Chaunax; species Chaunax sp. Z400. The sequence continues at coordinate 20,952,973 of CM075188.1, read as the reverse complement.
GTGACTCTAAATTGACCGTAGGTGTGAATGGTTGTCTGTCTTTCTATGTGGCCCTGCGATGAACTGGCAACTTGTCCAGGGTGTACCCCACCTCCTGCCCAAAGTCACCTGGGATGGGCTCCAGCCCCCCGCAACCCTACACAGCATAAGTGGTTATAGAAAATGAATGAATGAATTTCATTCCTGTCATCAGTTGTTAGTTTATGTAACAAGATTTGTTGCTCCTGGAGGCCACAAGGAGGAGAATATCCTCAAGTGAGCACTTCTGTAAGCCAAAGCACATAGATTGTATTACAGTGCAACAGTGTGCTAGAATGTGTATTTTGCAGTGTGTAGACTTACAAGTAAAGGGAAGAAATAATAACAGACTTTATTCAAGTGTGCAACAATTATTTGGAGAATTTTGGCCTAATTTGGGGTTAGGCTGTTTAACAACTTAGACATCCTTGTCCCATAAGTCCCATAAATGCTTACTGAATAGGGTTCAAATATTTCAAACCACTGCTAATGTACACAACAACCCAATCAAAACAAAGCACAGGAGCACAGAGCAAAAACACAAAGAGAGCATGGTGTGATGATTTCTTTTAGCCAACAAACTTTATCTCAATGCAACTATCAAGTCATACATTATCAACATTACAAATAGGATGAGGTAAAAGCCACATATATAGCTATTTTTCTTAACAACACATCTCTTGTTAATATGTTATTTGTCTACCCACAGGGTTTCTATCCCAGCATGCCAAATGTTGTCTTTGCAGTTGTTTCATTTCTCACTGTGGTGCAGCCATGACCAGGTGTTAGTCAAGGATGCTGTGACATCACTGCCAAAACCTTTAATCAGAGAGAGCAATGAAAAAAAAAGAATGTATGAAGTTAAAAAAACCAACAATCTGGACCAAGAAACTATTGCCTTTAGCTTTAAGAGGACAGTTAAAACTGCTGATCCACTTACACTTCAAAGTGGGGGGCTTGGATTGATTTTCTATGTAATTTATGACCAGGTCAGACAGATTCACAGCGAATAACTCGAGCAGCGAAAGGACTTGACATTAAACATGCATACAGCTCTGCATCTTCCTGCTTTGCAAGGGTTTGCAGCAGCATTATAGCTGCTCAGCTCCTCTTCTGCTGTCCTGCGATATGCTGGCATCTCTTTCTTGGCAGATGTTGCAGCGCCATTGTGCGCACACCCAGCACTGACAGGGCAGTCAGCAGCTGGGGGAAGCTGTAATCACTGTACCTCCAATTCTTCTGGTCAGCACGGCAGTCTCATAAAAGCAAATTAAATGGTTCAGCCTCTGTGTTTGAGGGAGTAATGTACCATGAATAATACATTAACATGCATTCATATGCACTCTTTATCTGTGACAGTTAATGAAATGCAGGAGCGCAACCACAGATGGCTGGGTGAGGAGAATGACAGCAGGGCTGCTAAGGTGCCTTGCTCAGGAGCAGGAGATCAGGAGTAGAAGTAAGGGTTCGTTGAGCTTTCTCTGAGGGCCAGCGATTGTTTTCCCATGAGGCTTAGAATTAGCCATTTGCCTGGCTGCTGCATGTTATCACTGTGGCCAGCATTCATAATCCATTGTAAGAGGATTTTCACAGCTCATTCCTATGTATAATGTATATTACTGAATCCTGTTAACAATTAAGCGCTATGAAAAATACATGAACTCAATTACATGCAGTAGCTGTTATTTTATGCAGCATCACTTACAGTGCTCCTATAAATGCCCCTTAATATTTCAGATTTTATCCTGTGTGCTATCAAATATTATTCACACTACAAATACACCCCACTAAATCTTTGTCAAATTAGAATTTCTGCCAAGTCTTTCCTAAAATAGTCAAAAATGAATAAATTAGAAATAAACTGACCTGAAATCAGCTAGCCTTCTAATGAGCGAGCAGGTGTGGATTTTCAGAGTGCTGCTCGAGGCCATTTCAACATACGACTGTGTAAAAAAACTGAACCTATGACCTTCAGCTGACCGAACTGTAACTGAATCCACTGTGTCATCCTGCAAACAGCCGGGCAGACACACAGCAGGGGAAGCACTTCCAGGACAAACGACTCATATCTCCTCTCGTCTCTCTGCATTAGCAGATGTGATGATTTCATATAAGTAACAGCAGTAACCCATTGTTGAGACCCAGGAGGTGATTGAACAAATCTGACAGGTTTTGAAGATCCATCCATCATAAAAATATTTGCTATTGTGCAGGCACAAAACCTTGATTCCAAGTAAACTGATGACTTGTTACACATGGTGTGTCTCCATGCTTTAAGCAAAATAAACATGGCCACTGGAAAGCAAGCAGCTATTGTTACCTCCGCTGAGGAGGTCATGTGACCGGTTCGGTTTGTTACCTCCGCCAAGGAGGTTTTGTGATTGGTTCGGTTTGTTGGTCTGTTTGTTAGCAGGATTACGCAAAAACTAATGGATGGATTTGCATGGAATTTTCACCAAAGATGGACCCTAGCATAACCTAGAGGTGATTACATTTTGGTGATGATCCGGATCAGGATCTGGATTCAGGAATTTTTTAAAGGATTCTTTTTAACATAGCGTAGTATTGTATATTGTACATTGTATATATTTTGTCGTAACTGTTATTTCTATAGTAGATAGAGATGCAGATATTTTAGGGTATTTAATAATAAGACTGTAGATGGGACTGGTACTGCTGGAATAACAATGATGTCGTGGATTGTTGGGCCTTGGCGGAGGTTTGCACTCCCCAAGTTGTCATGTTATGTCATTAAATAGAGACAAATCTTTTGGATAACAGGATGGAATAGATAATACTCAGCTGAAATCCCATAATTTCCACACACTCATTTCATCTCGAGAACATCAGCACCTTTACATTCACAGTAATTGGATTCATCTTCCTGAGGCAAAATTCAGATGAAAGATTTACATGGTCTGTAAATAGTGTAATGTGATTTCCCAGGTTACGTGTATTCATTTAAATATCAGTATGTATGCACTTCAGCATGATGTATTCTTTAATTAAAGATCTTGAGACCTCTCTGATGGATGTTATTTACTTCCTAAAGTGAATTATTGATGTGCTTCTAAAGCTTTTCTCAAAGACACCTTCTCTTAGGAAATGCATCTAAAGATAATTTTCTTAGAATCCAATTTTTATTTTTTCAACCTAAGCTCACTCACACATTCTTTCGTGGAGCTTTATCCTTTTAATAAAACCCTATCTCCAAGCAAAACCATCTTAAAAACTGATTGAATCTAACAAAAGTGTTGTGTAAATGTACAGAAGAAGCCAGTTATATCTCATATTAACATTTAAGTACTTAAAATGAACACCATCGGATGACATTATAAAGAACTTCATCATTTCCAGTTGAATTGACATCATCCGTGCTACATGCTTTATTCATGCTGAATATATATTTCAGCACATATTTCTTTCATGCTCACTTCAGGCCACAGGAATATGGGTCCTGTATCCTCCAACCTTCCTCTTTCCTATTCATTGCATGTACGTTGGTGACCTAGGGACTGAATAATGATGAATAAAAGAAAGTTCTGGAGCGAGTGGGTAATGATGACATTTTTAAGACATGTGAGGAGGTCTGTGCATGAACAGTGACAGAGGAGTGTTATCTCAGCTAGAATGGTTTAGACTGATTTTAAAAGGAAAGAGGGTGAATGACACACACAATGCAACAACAATCACCTGAGCTTCCTTATCATTAAACCCAAGATTAGTGTCACCAATTCAGCATCTGACCAAATGTGAGAGAAGGTCTCAGTCTCCCCTTCCATTCCGTTCCTGAGTTATGGTAATGAGTAATAGCTAGCAAAGTGTTTTTTTTATGATGGCACAGTGGAGCTGACCTTTATGATAATAAATGGCATCACTTAATTTTGTCCTGTTACATATTTGCATAAAATTGTATCATAATTAGCTCATGAATTCTTGATGATATGGCAAAAAAAACACGTTTTCATCCCTGAGGCCAAATGAATGTTAGTGTCAAATTTGAAGATATCCTGAGATATTATTCATTCATTTCCTGTAACCGCTTATCCAGGGGGGGGGGTAGAGCCTATCCCAGCTGACTTTGGGCAGGAGGCAGGGTACACCCTGGACAAGTCACCAGTTCATCATAGGGCCACATAGAAAGACAAACAACCAACCATTCTCACTCACATTCACCCCTACGGTCATTTTGAGTCTCCGGTTCACCTATATTGTGAGTTTTTGGTGGTGGGAGGAAGCCAGAGAACCCGGAGGGAACCCATGCAGACACAGGGGGAACATGCAAACTCTACACAGAAAAGTCACATGCCCTGAGGTGGATTTGAACCCAGGACCTTTTTGCTGTGAATCATCAGCTCCACCACCACCTTCACCATGTCGCCCTTCTATGATATTACTTTTACAAAAATGAGATACACGTACAGATGTGCAGATGGACAATCTGAAAACAAAATTCCTCGCCACGCTAATGTCGGCGTGGAGACAAAACGTGTGTGTTTGTCAATATCCATATGTGTTTTTGTTAAGTATCAAGATGATTTAATCGGAGTGTTATGTCATATATCTAACCGTGAGTATGTAAATGTCAGAGTATTTTGTTGGTATTTTTTGTGTGCACTTAGTCAGAAGTGTGTCTGTGTGTGTGTTTCTGATGAGTCACCACAGATACAGCAGCCAGCAGCAGCAGCAGAGCTACACGGACAGATAACAGTGTTTCCGCTCCAGAGGCGACCGGCTCTGCCAACAAGCCTTCCTCTCACTGGCCTCATCCTCACCCTGCTGGCCTTCAGAGATGCGTTCACATCCACACGCCATACATCAATGTCGCCAAAATCATATGCACAACAGTAAGAATACCAAATTGAATTGCAGCCACCTAAGCCATCGAAAAAGTGAAAGACACTTCTGCCAAAACCTGATTCAAATCTATTTTAAAATGATAGTTGCTCGGTCATGGTAGAAGTAAAACGACTGATGCCGGAGTTATGTTCCCTGTCCTGCAAACTGTGCAGTGCAATTTGGACGCAGCTCTTCTCACCTTTAAAGTGAGACTACAGTCCTCTTGACTCGCAACGGTTAAGGCAAGCAATACTGAACCAGCAGCCACAAAAATCTTGAGGGCTTTTCAATAATTCAGACACCACTCCTGAAACACTGGAACACTTTCCCAGGGCAGTTGAAAGCTCTCCCCTATCAACTCCAACCCGGCAAACACGTACACACATACTGTATAAACACCACTACCACAAACCCGCAAACACTCTCCCATGCATGTTGTCCCAGAAAATACATTTGGTGGAGTGTCAACAGCTTGGCTTTACAACCATAGGCGGGCTGTAGAAAATCCTGTCTTATTGTAAGTGATAAAAATGCTCAGAGATGAGTTGGGACACTGATTTTAATTACGGTAGGATTTGTGTCACAAACAAAGAACAAATAAAATCAAATAAATAAATGATGACAATAATGGTAATAATAATAATAACAATAACAATAACTTGTTATAGAAATTGTCTAATAGATGACAAGCCATGAGGATTGTGCTGGGGTTAATGATGCGTTACAGCTGAACTGTTTCCAAAACCGAACCGAATCAAATCAAATATTTATTTTCTGCTAGCCAGAGAGGCTGTTACAGGACAAATTAGTGCTGACAGACCAAATGTTGCTACCAGCTAGATGTAATTTCCCTCAGTGTTTTGAAATGTCGGCACGGCACACCATTATACAACCTGTGTATCAAATACATTTTGTCTGTTGCTGCTGTGTTAGCTGTGACAGCCCTGACTGCAGACTCCTCTGGGAAATCAGTTCACTTCCTGTTGTATCACAGCCACTGGAGGCTGGAGGAATTAAGAGTGTGTGTGTGTGTGTGTGTGTGTGTGTGTGTGTGTGGGGGGGGGGGGGGGGGGGGGGGAATATAGAGAGGCTACTCAACAGTTATTTAGTCAAGTTGCATTCTCCAGCTTCCTCCGTGAGAAATGGGCCAGAGCACCAGAGCACCTGCTGCATGGCTGATGATGTCACAGATCAATACACCACACATGCTTTCCTTAGGATGCTATTTGCAAATGGTGAGGGGATATCTAACTTGAAAGGTCTCTTTAAATGTATTATATATATTATATATATGTTTCTATACATATAAAGACACAGAGACAAGCAGATGACATTATGCACCAATTGGCACGGCAAGCAGTCAGCGAGGTTTGAACTAGATAACATTTTTATCTAATGCAGGATGTCCTCTGAATTAATAGCTAAGCTCATCCTACTGAGTGGACTCATCTACCTCCTATTGATTACTTAGTTCTATTTTATAGAACTAAGTAATCAATACACAATATTTGTAGAATTCAGTTTTTTTGGAGCATTATAGATAAAACATTGATATCATCTCTTCTTATCCTGATATAAATTGAAGAACACAACTACAGAATACTACAGAATATCTCAATATTGTCACATTATCAAGAGGTATTCAGTGTAGAATATAGTGACACTGTGTGTTCTTTCTTTCAAATGCTTCATGGATGAACATAGTTTAAATACAGGTGATCAAAATGGGTGTTTAATCCCTCATTGCTTTACTTTTTACTATCCTTTTAATGAGAAATGAAGCATCTTATTTCACCAAACGCCAGTGACAGCAGGTCACCCAGAGCAGCCAGTGTAAAAGATGATCAGGAGACAAATGGCAAAAAAAACCCTGGGAGTACAGCTCCTGCTGAGCTGCTGCACTACTGTATATTTTCCTCTCCTCCTCTGGCAGCCTTATAGGCACATTTCACGTTTAATTGGATGTAGAATTAAATTAGGATCACAAATCCGCCTGGCAATGTGAACAGCTCTGCCATTGCAACTGAATGTGAACGACTCCTTCACGTCATTTAAAGGACAACCTCTGACATGAATCTAGAGCCTTGGGCATTAAAATAAATCCTCAGACACAAAAAAAAACAACCATAAAATTCACATACCTTATCTAGTTACATGATCCGTTTGTTCACCTCAGGCTAATCCTGGGGAGTTTGACAATGAAAGGCCACCAGCATCCTATCGCAGCGGGAGGAGACCAGAGGAGCTCTGTGCATGGGATGCGGCGGAACTTCTCCAAGGATGAGTCGGAATCCGGAGCGCACGACGCCGCAAGAAAAACCCAACACTCCCACTATAAAACCAGCACTAGAGGTCAGAAGGACGGGAACAGAGACAGTCACCACAAAACAACGGGGTACAATCACTGCGCGCAACCGGAGCAAACAAACAGTTAAGGTTGCGCGTCAGGACAAGTGCGCTTTACGCGCATGCAACCCGTAAAATCGCTTTAACCTTCGCACAAGGCAGTGGTCTTTTCGGGAATCCAGTAGGATAAACAATCACCAAGAAGCCTGACACCAAATAAATTCAAACGGAAACATCCAACAAGTGAGGGACGAGGAAGCGAAATGACGGAGTCGGTTGATGAGCGTCCTGGGGGGAGGCGGGGGGAGGAGAGGAACCGCCCCGCATCACATTACCCATAAGCAAAGGACCTGAAACAGTGCATCTCAGAAACCAAAGAAAATATTTAGGAAAATATAAGGTTGTTATAAATATTAAGGCCTACAAAGATATACCTGTATGCATACGTTTACCTACAAAGACCTAGTACAGTATGACCGCAAGTGATTCCTCATTGTGTAACATTGCCTCTAGAAGTAGAGATTAGGAGGATTAAGAATAAAAATGTCACTATAAACAAACAATTGCACTATTTAGAGGCAGATAAAAGCACCAGAATGAGGAACAACATAAAATTAATGAAGATATAATAACATCCCGTGTGTGTTAGTGTGTGTGTGTGTGTGTGTGTGTCAGGGGCAGATGTAGGATTTTTCTAACTCAGGGGCCACATTTTACACAGAGGGCCCAAGTACAGCAGTACAGTACATGTCCAACATCCATGCACATTTCCTTAGTCAAGAACATCAATATAAATGTCATTCTTTGTTTGCCATTGGTTGTATAGCTTTGGGAAAAGACACACAAAATTAGATATGTTTTGCAAATTGTGCCTTTTTCAAGAACATTGTGTACGTCAAAAATGCTAGGGAAAAAAAGTTCTTAACTTTCAAATATATTGAATTTTAAACTGGGGTGCAGAAAACGTAATACATAAGACACCCCCACCCCCCACCCCACCCCAATATGTAACACATTAATTTAAAACAGGTCATGTATATTATTACAGCATATAGAACAGTTTAGAACAGAAAAACTGACAGTTAGCTTAACCTGTATTAGTGATCATTTTGTCGGACCTAAGCGACCCATTTTGACCTGCTGAACTCTCTGACTTAGGAATTCCAGCAGCCATCGAGTCAGGCCACCAATCTCTTAGCCAAAATACAAGGCTGGATCTTGTTGAAGGCAGAATAAAATAATCCACACATAAAATCTTAACATGTGCTTTTGACCTCTCAAGATGTGAATGTGCAAAATGCAACAGAGTTAAAATAGGATCGTCTACCTCCCCCTGCTGGGCTGATAAGCAAACTGTAAGGAATCCAGCAGTTGTTGAGTATGAATATCAGAACTACAACTACATATGATCAGATATATCAGAACTACAACTACATATGATCAGATATATCAGAACTACAACTACATATGATCGGATATATCAGAACTACAACTATATATGATCAGATATATCAGAACTACAACTACATATGATCAGATATATCAGTGTGTCGTGTTTTTCAGTCTCCATGGGTGTAAAATAAAAATCAATCAACTACAATTTAGACTTCTGAATCTTCCCAGCAGTAAAATCTTACATGACACCAATCATTCATTTAGCTGTTAGAAATATGTCATAAATCATTTTACTATCAAATATTGTCCAATGTATTTTTTTGTACATTTCAGTTTATATTTTATATATCTATATTATTCAGTGTCACTGATGAATAAATGTGGATTTTGATCAATTCAGTGCAGTATGAATTTAAACTTTGCAAAGTGTGATGTGACCATTTAATAGATTCTAGTCTTAATAAAAAAAAATTGATCAGCAGCAGTTTTAAATTGTAAAAATGTTATATGCATCAAGTGTGTGGAAATACTATAAAAAGGACTGTGAATAATATATTATTGTCAAGTAAACCATCTTTAAATATCTAGAAAAGTACTCTATGAATGAAATGTATTAATAAAAATGTGTTAATAGTAATATAATATAAGAGCTACTCTGCAACACATGTCAGACATTGGATTTTAAGTAACAGACGTGGCTTTTTTTTTTCAAACTCAACAGCTTTTAGTGGAAATCAACATTGTGAACATTAAACAAGCATGCGCATATCCAAAATAATCTTTTGAATTTTGCATTTGGAAATACAGATTACAAAATATAAACGATAGCAAAGACAATATACAACAGGATTGTAACATCATGCATGCCCACAGCAACACGCTGTGACGTTGTAAAATGACATCGGACAGTTTTTCAGTCAGCAAATTCTGCAAATCAAGACTAGGTACGGAGAAAACTCTGTCTTCCACATTCAATTTAATTGACATTTTTCTTTCATCTTATAAACAAATGATTACATAAGGAGAATCACATGGCAACAAATAAATAGCTACAGATCTTTTACTACGACTTACAGGACAACAGTGATATAATGCTATTCTCACTATAAGCTTTAAGTGGAACTTAAACTGTTTTTCTAGCAAGAGCTTTAAAGTCATTTAGAAAACCCAGAATTATTAAAGGGAGATTTTATTCAGACTTAAAAGACTCAGAACCTGTAGTGAAGACTGAGCAGCAACTTGTTCCTTTCAGCCAGGGACTTAAAGATACTGTTAAACAAAGGACTTCTGATCAAGCTTCACACATATGCTTATTCATTATGGGACAAGATTTAGCGTCAGTGCTTTCAACACAACATGAACATCAGCTGCAATGACAAATACTGCAAATGAGTGGCGTCTCAGCCTAACACCAGCAGATGAGTCAAAACTAGTTTGTAATATGTAGAAAATACACGTTGAGGTGATTTGTTCATCTTGTCTGTTAGGAAAATGGAGTTTGCTTTCCATATTTCATTCAGCCTCAGCTAATATTTGTGAAATTAGCATCAAGCGTGTCCACTTGTCTTCACAGGAGGGGTAAATGAGAGGTTTTCCCATCAACATAGGATCAGACAAAGATGTGCAACCTCATCTCTGCTGACCAAAGTTGACTAATTTACCCAAATGACAGATTTTTTTATTGCCCAACTTTAACTAAAGGTGTATTAACTGCCTAACTTGAGCTCAAATCCTTATCAGTGTTAAGTGTTGCTGACCGCAATAGCAAATCAGTGACAATGGAAAAAAAGGCATCAAATATCTTTGTCACATAAAGCATGTTGTTACTATTAATAAATATTTAACCTGGAGAAGGCCCACCAGATCAATGTGGACAACCGCAGCACATGATACATCTACCAAAACGTTTTTTAACAGCCAGAAACAAGAGTAGTTGGACATGTTCTAACTTTTGATGGAATCCGGTTCTTCATGTCCAAAACACGTAACCTGCATTTCAGAGTTCCAGCTAACTTCATGAAACGAGACTGTGCTGCAGCACCATACAGTACTCTGATAGTGGCACTATGTGTGTCAAAGTCAAGATGCAGGATGCTTCACTTGAGTATTACTGAGGTTTCATCTGACTGCTAAGGCCAATCTAGTGTCACTGCAAGAACTGTGACTCACTCAAACCTCCATATTAAGGTGGGGGGGGGAGGGAATGACCGACAAAGAAATACATTCGGAGTGCCGTTCTTATTCCGACATGGGAGCACATACTGCCCTAGAGTAAGCCCTTTCTAATTTTGCATCCCCTAAAATCTTCACCGATTAAAAAAACACAAAACAAGACAAGCTAAAAATATCATTTACAAAGGAAATAGATAAGTCATCTTTTCTTTGACACGAAAATATCTCCGAACTTTACATCAGGAGTGAAACAGTCAGCATTCACATCAGGCAGAACAGTCCCTGCTCGAAAGTCAGGAAGCCACAAATAAAGTGCGAAGCAACTAATGGACTAAACATTGCACAATGACAAAAAAAAAAAAAACAGAAATACATTTTACCCAGTCCCAAACCTGACATGACAGGCATGAACAACATAAAACAATCATATCTGATGTCATAGCAAGATCAAACTCCTGTACTTAACATGGGATAGGAGTCAGCTCAATGTGTCTATCTTATCATGTGGTTGCAAACAATCAGTGCATGTGCCAATCGGCAATCCTTGCAAGACAGAACCTGCTTCCATTTTCTCAACAAAGCCAAAAGGTTGTGCTGATGGAGACGAAGGGCTGGATTGACTGCGGGTTTCTTTCCATGCGAGAATTGACTGTTTACACCTGTATGCTACAGTATGAAGAGAGAAAACAAGAGAGGAACAAGCAACAGTCTGATTCCTCAGAGGAGAGAGAGAAGAATCTGGTCTGACTGTGACAGGACCACACTCCAAATGTCAGGTCACGAAAGAAAAAAAAGAAAGAAAAAAACGACGACATTGCCACAGAAATACATTCTCTTATCATTCGCTAAGTAGCATTATACAAAGATGGAGGTAACAGAGTCACTTAACAGGATACTGAGCTAACTGTTGCACAGGAGAAACCCATACATGCATCCCTTTGTGATAGCATTATCTTACACAAATTACACCTGCAGAGCTATAGAAGGCCTTCATTCAGAGGTTTTGACTGCAAGTTTAGTCATGCATTTTCTTTCAGCTATAGCATATATGTACAAGATCCACGTGAAGGACTCGTATTCAGCAGGATGACAAAATGGAAATGACAGGAAAGCTCAAAATCACTGGCAAAAGTGAGGTTTGGCTCAATCACAATGCCTATTTTTTTTTCTTTTTTTAGGAATAATGATAAATTTGCTTCAGTGCCCTTAAGGAAAAATCCAACTTAGAGAGGTCAGGGTTCTTTCTTGTTTGGAGATCAGTCACAAAGAGATGTGAAGGTAACTCTGGGAACACTAGGTGTGTAGGAGACGAGGAAGAGGTTCAGAACTAAGTCACTTCATTTCAAAATAAAGCTGGATTTATGCTTCTGATGTTCTTCTGACGTAGATTCTCTCGTTGATTGTCATAGCACCACTGCAACACTCCATGGATGTCATCAACTCATTATATACTCAAAATAAAACTAGTCGAATAACATTCATTTTTCTATTACATAGCAACAATCTAAAGCTTCATCTACAATTACAAATTTGCCCATGTGACTCCATTGTACACAGCAATAATAATGCCTGAGAGGACTGTGGTGTGTTCTGTAAATAGCCTTGGTGGATCATAATGTAAATTTGTCTACAGAAAATGAAAGAGCGCCTTCTTTCATTCAACTCACAGCTGTCTTCACTATCAACGATCTCACCCACCACTGCTGAAATACTGAAGAAGCCAGCCTAAGCTGACCGTTAACACTTCTCTCCTTATCAAAATAAGTCTGATGTGCATTACAAAGACACCGTTAAAATTCTATTTCAGAAGATTAAATCCAGCGTAATTTCAAATAAAAAAAATAAAACATCATAGGTGGATTTTTCCTTTAAGGGTTTTTTTTTTGTTGTCTAATTTGCATAGGAATCACAGATCTGTTGAAGATCTTTGATGGAAAACCAATGGTACAACTGTAGAGGTGCGCAGTAAACCAAACGTGATTCCATTTCAGGAAGAAGGTGGGGGCTTTAGGTGAAGTATTGATTACCACATCTGTACATAAGCATTACGATATACCAAACGTGACCCCACAGACCTACACAGACCTCTGAGGGAAACTCTGACAAAAAGCCAGGGCAGACTGAATCTGTATGACAGAATTTGTTCTGAACAATTTGTGTCATGGATGCAGCTGGAGATGATATCTATATATACATTTTCAGATGACTCTTGTGTAAACATTTTTTAAACTTTAAAGTTTTAAGTTTGGTGTAAACAATTTTAGACTCCACTACATCCCTGACTGTTTTTGTGACAACTTCTGTTGTACCACTGAATGGAATGGGGCTATTCTCATTGCTGTTGAAAAATTGCAGTATATAAATACACATATTGATTCTTGGACAGAACTTTTATATACTTTATGTAGTTTACCTGAATGGACCTTCAATTTAAAAATATCCTTATATTCTTCAACGTTTAAAAACCCTATGAAAACAACCATTTGGAGGCTTCGATAGTCAAATATATCCAACAGATCAAACATTAAAATCTTATACTAGACTTTGTACTTGTGTTGATGATTTGTGGCAAAGGTCAATAGCATTTTTGTTAGAGCTTCCCTGTCAAGGAGCAAAAAGCCTCCCCATAATTGCACTCCATCTAAAAAAAATGCAAACCCATCCTAAGGTTTTTTTTGTTTTGTTTTTTAGCCCCTCTTTAAAAACAAACAATTTGGCTATAAACTGTACCGATACAAAATACAGTACATTGATTTGTCAAACCTTAAACAACATAACCACAAATATCACTGACCAAGAGTTTCTCTGAAATACAAGAAAATGTTACAATAAGTTACTAAAATACGTTGTCACATTAGACACTTAAGTAGAACAGTAGAATACTCATATAAGGCAAAATCAGGTGATTTCACAGTGACCACTTCAAAAGATTTGAGTTTTTAAAAACACGGCTTCCTTCACTGAAAATCAGTTCAATCGGGATACATGTTGGCTTTTCACTGGCAGAAAATTAATTTGGCCGTGTTTCTCTTGTTTTCTAGTTTAATAGAAATACCTGATGATTTTCTCAGAAAAAGTTAACACTTCCTGGAGCTCTACTAAATCTAGGATATTGTGATTTGACCGCTGGGCTGCAGCATGGCAACATCGACCGCGTCTTACATCAGAGAATGGCACATCGAACACTAAAGAGCAACTATGGGGAGGTTTTGCACTCATTCATTAACCAAGTAGCTTAACCAACACACACACACACACACACATACAAACACATATACATACACACTAATCAATATATATATGTACACATACATATACATATATATATATAAATATGTTAGCAATGAATAAATAGACTCAAATTAAATCAGTGCAATTTTACACTATGCCTACAGAGAGCATTTTGGCATCAAATTTAAATTATGAAATGGAATATAAAATCTAAATAAATAAAACATATAAATAGATAATGCATCAAAACATACAGTACATGATGAAAATAACATTTGGTTTGTCAAAAATAAAGCTTTGAGTGTAAAATAGAAAGCCGTTCAAACATGATGGGAAAAACGATTCAATTGCATGGTACGAGCAAACCGGCTGTGGTCTACATATACATATGTTGTTGTTTTTTAACACAGCCATTATAACAGGTATAGTTTAGCTTAATGTTCTGGCAGCTTCCTGCTACGAGCAAATACCAACAGAGAAATATTAAAGTGGATATGAAAAAAAGTCAAATGTGCATTTTTGGGAATATATGTGGCATGTAATGGTACACTGTAAACACAGCAGGCTAGCGAAAGCGCTGAGCGACCAATCTCATTTAAAATGACAGTGAGGCCATTCCCAAGCCACTGGGTGTCTTTTTCCCTGTTGTCTCTTGGTGGCGCATCACTTCAAAGGAGCTTCACGGAGTTGAGGGCGAGGTCGGACAGCTGGGCGGCCATGCAATGAGGGAGAGGGTTCATCCTGCCCTGTGTTTCTCTCCTTTCGCAAGTTAGTGTGTGTTTTTTTCTTCTCTTCTTGTTCTTGGCCACAGTCAGCTTCTTGCGTTACAGCCTGTCCATTCTGAACGTGTCCTCGGTGGCGGGGTCTGCCAGCACCATGTCGGGGTCATTGAGCATGTGCAGTCCGTCCAGGGTAAGTGGGTCGATCTTTAGCTCGTCCAGAGGAAACTGAGAGTCTGCGTCGAAGCTGACATCGCCCACATCCGCCAGAGAGTTGGTCAACTCTTTGGAGAGGCTCGGTGGAGACTCCCCTGTGACTGAGAGAGAGACGGGGCAGGGTCAGCAGTTTGAGGAGGCAGACTAAAATGTAGTTTAAAAAATAAGAACTTTATCAAAATCTCTCTTTATTTTTTCCCCAACCAATAATATCATGACATCCACTCATCAATCGATCTTCAACTTTTAGTGGCACATGGCTAGTTTAACATTTAAGGAACCACCAACTGCTGCTCACTGCACCGGGCTCGGGTGACTCGCTATGAACACGGCGGGGTGGAGACTGAAAACAGCTTCTGAGATGAACTGAGGACAGCTGACGACAGGTAAGCCAGTACTGAGGTGGTTAATGGAGGTTTGTGATAGACAGATAACCCTAACCTTACTTGTTGTAGATGCTGTTAGACAGTTTCCTCTCGCTCAGTTATCTATGCAGCAATCACGTCGTGTTTCGCAAGTAGTTTTAACATTTAATCTGCAGTGTTCACATGGTGTTCACAGGGTGCTCACAGGGCTTTGCAAGTTGGACATCAAGCTCCATTGAGGGGAGGGGCAAAAACAAGCAGGCTGACAATCACATAGCAGTGTTTCCCCTACCTTTCATTTGGATGGGGCGGCCCGCCCCCTCAACGCGACCTCCAGTCCCCAAAAAAGAAAGGCACTTAATATTTTATTTATGGAATTTACGCCATTTATATGTGCGTCCGTTCCATTTCAGCACAGCACGAGCATCTTATGCGTTTCGCTGTCGTGATCAATGACTCAACTCTGCTCCGCTGTTCCTACCAAGGGTGTGGCTTAGCCATGCTTCACACAAACACGCGCACACAGTACGAAGTAGGGGAGACAGGTTGAGTGACGATACCCCGAGTTGAGGACGAAGTCGGTGCGTCACATGCAATAAAAACTTCCCCAGAACCAATCCTACAGCGAGCACAGTTGGACGAGAAGTCGGTCTGCGATCTGCAATAATGAAATGCTCCTTCATTTTCTCGGTCAAACAAATAACTAACCTGGAGATTTGTTGGTTTTTTTTAAAGCATGCAACCTTGTGATGAGTACAATGTTAGTGTAATTAAACCCTGCACTTCAACATAAAATATTTCCAAAACATTATATATTTATAGTGCAACTACTGCAACTTGCTTGAACATAAACCCAACAAGAGCTTACAGTTTACAGTTTAATCCTGTAAAAATATTAATCTCAATATCATTGGGCTATTTTTGGGAAAAAAGTATACATCCCAAAATGTGTATGATGCAGCTAAAGTCAAGATAGGTGGAACTTTCCTTGACGCGTACCTGCTACACCCACAGATAAGTAATGGTAACATTTTATCTGATGGTGTCACTACCTGTTAGGATGATGTTGGGGATGTTGCTGTGATTGCTGAAGCCCAGCTGTTGCGAGTCCTGTAGGCTGTTCCCTGTGAGGCCCATCATGGCTGCCTGTGTGTAGTTGAGGGTGGAGCACTGGTTGTAAAGGCTGGTGGAGCTGATGGGGTTCTCGATCATGTTGAACTGTTCCAGCTACAAAAGGTACAGCATAAAGTCAGGGACTAAACATTTCAGTCATTACAGCTCACTGATTGTGCGTTGGGTCACCTGGTGAGAAAGAGCATTGGTCTGCCTCAAGGCCAACTGCTGATCATAGAAGGAGTCGCCGAATACACTGCCCACTACAGGGATGTGCTGGGGGAGAAGTAAGGCATACAATTCAGAACAAATGTGAAGGAAGCAGTTCAAACACAAAAACAGAGTTAGCCAGAAGGTAAAGTAGCCAGGCCCACAAGCAGACATTTCAGCGATGGAATACGAGCTAACAAAAGCAAAACACAAAGCCGCATAGCTGTCGGACTGAGCTGTGATCAAAGGGAATGGTTTTCGTGATTTAGGCTGTGGAGGCTGATGAAACTATGATTAAGTATGATTTAACACATGCCTAATAACTGCAACGTGTCAAAAAAAAGAAAGAAAATCCAGTAGAAGTCTAAACATGATGAGGTCGTTTGTCCCATCCCCGTGGACAAGACACACAACAACAGTGATGTGTTGACCATGACAGCCCTGTTCACTATGACACAAACAGAAAAGAGGGAAATTCTTGCATTTGTCAACCCGAGTGTTATTCTGATGTTTGTCGATTATGAGAGTGTCACTTCATGGGTACTCACAACTGTCAAAAACTATGAGAACACCTGATTGACAAATACTGGAGTATCCTTGGACTATTTTGTTGCAGTGAGACTGGATTTTATTCAGTGGTGGAGCCCCAGTGTAAACATATCTAGCATAAGCCTTTTAGCCACCAGAGGTTACATATTCAGTGTATTAAAGCCCACAATTTAGATTTTGTTTTATATTCGACCAACGCCTTTAAAAACCTACTTTCTTCCTTTCTGATTCCCCCGTCATGGACCACACATTAGAGTTAGCTGGGTCTCACTTTAAAAGGTTCCCTGTGAAGTTTTTCACCTGTAGTGGAGCTTTACGACACAAGAAGGCCGCCGTTTCATCATATTCTGCATACACTCAGATAATATGACACTCATTTCTGCCAATGGCTTCACACTATCCCACTGATCTCCAGGTAATAGTAACGCGCCAAGAGCAGCAGTGCCACCAAAGTCAGTGAAGATTGCAAGCTAGTAAGTGTGGTTTTTAAATACTTAAAATCAGCATTGCGATTTTTTTTTTTTTTTTTTTTGGGAGGGAAATTCATTTAACTTGTTTGTGAGACCTCAAGGATACACATAACGCACTTTGATGAGTAACTCTACAATTTAAAATATTTTGATGTTGATTTTTCTTCACATTTCCAATGAAGTTTTCCAGCTTTTGATAATGCAAATCATCTTCTACATGTGGCCTTTTGCGATGCGGTGTTCTTGAACCTTGACAACCTTTTTTTTTTAACACATGAAGTGTGTTGACAAACACACTTGACTTTGCCTTTCTGCCAATTGTTTTACCAAAAAATGTGATAAAGCCCAAATAACTAAAGCCCAACAACAGAGAAATTGACATCTTTGTGTGCATGTGAATAGCAGATGTATAATGAGGCAGAGTTTAGCAATAGTGAGGGAGTTCATAAAGAAAAAAAAGACTAACTTTGACAGTTTAAAGTCAAAAGCACGTTAGCAATTTGTTGAAAAAGTTGAACATTTAAATAACAGCAAGTGTGCTTTATAATTTACAGTGTCAAATCCTGTAGAATAGCCAATAGCTGTATTATCTTCTACTTAATCACACAATATAACATCATTATTGGTCTATTCATTTGTGGAGCAAAATTAAGGCAAACAAAACTTGACCTCTGCTTGAAACAGGAGCTGAATGTTAGACTAGTATCTCAAAAATGTTTGCTACATCCTAAAAAGACTTGAACTTTGCCAGCTGAAAGATTAAATGCCAAGACTAACAACTTGTTAGGGCCTCAATCAACAAATCATTCAAATCAAATCAAATCAAGCCATGTTGTCATGCACACAGTGAACAGTGACAGTGGTGATAAAGAAATGAGTTATGCAGCTGTTGACATCATGAGTGGTTAATTGCAGATACAGAGATTTAAAAGCAGCCTAACTCATCTACAATTAGCTTTCCCCCAGGCGCAAAGACCTTCCCCAAACAGCAGCTAGCTTGGTGGGTGGGCCCTTACTTGAGGCGAGCCGCCGGGGGAGAAGCCTTGATTGGAGACTGGGGAGGTTGGAGACTGAGTGGCTGGTGAGCCAGTCTGATTGCGGTACTGTTGGAGGGAAGAGGGTTAGCTAGCACTAAACGTCATGCCTGTCACACACATATCTTAAAGGATGGGAGGCGATAGGGCATCAGCCTTGGATCTACTCATTATGTTCGATGTGTACAGGTGGCAAATACTA
The DNA here is from genome assembly GCA_037577475.1 of Chaunax sp. Z400. Taxonomy (NCBI): domain Eukaryota; kingdom Metazoa; phylum Chordata; class Actinopteri; order Lophiiformes; family Chaunacidae; genus Chaunax; species Chaunax sp. Z400. The sequence goes on along the minus strand of CM075188.1, from coordinate 20,934,094 downwards.
CCTATCACCACCAGATAAGTTGTTATACGACCCTGTGGCTGATCAGCTTTTCTACACTTGTGGTAAATGTGATTGAAGAAAAATAACAACTGGTGCTCCTGCAGTTAAATGGCAAAGTTAAAGTGGCATCATTTCCTTGGCAACACTGTGAACATAATACAGCAAATACAGTGAATTGTTCTGATGTGAAGGTAACTGTAGTAAAAAGGCATTGCTCCAGTTACAGGAACACAAAATAAAGATGTTTCTCCTAATGTTATTCAACAAAATGAAAAATCAGAGTCCATGCAAGTAGCATAAACACGATGTGAGGATATTTAGTGGTTTGTATTCTGGGGAAGTGAAGAACTTCCAAAGCAATCAGAGGTAAAAACAATAAGAGGCAAAATTCTCTGTCATTTCCTTAAATTAACCTTTCCCTGCTTCCACTTTCTGACCACACGTTCTGGGCTCTTACCGAGCTGACACTGATGCTGGCAGTGGTCTGGCTCTGGCTGTCTGGGGAGGGGCTACTGACAGTAGCTGTACCAGGTGAGGCTAGAGTTGGCAAGGTGATGAGCTGGATGCCTTGTGACAGGGCCTGCTGCTGCTTCTGGAGGTCACTGAGCAGCTGGGCCTGGGCCTGAGGCGTCAACTGGTTGAAAAGGGGATACTGGGCGAGCTGCTGCTCCAGACTCAGCGACTCCATTGGCAAAGCCTGATGAAAGGTGCACATGAACTCAGTTCAGGATAGTCCCATTAAGGTTGACATATGCTGAATCTACTGGGCGGTTATTTGGGTGAGTCTTAAAACTTCAACCATTTAGTGGGAAACTGCTTTAGCTTGACTGTTTCCAATGCAGTGATAAAAACACCAACCTAAACACATTGTATAACTCATACACAACAGTGTGGAGTCATACTTCTGCAAAAAATAGATATTTTAACAGGCTCTTTAGTCAGTATAGAGATAAGCACAAACAAAAACACTGCACTGCAGACCAGTACCTGAATGATGTTGACGGGTGAGGAGAGGGTGGTTGAAAGCTGCTGAGGGGACTGTTGCGGATGGAGGTCAGAGGTGAGGGTGAGCGGCACCACGGGTGGTTGCCGGCGCTGTGCCGTTACTGTCATTGTGGGCTGAGAGGAGATGGGGATCCCTGGTGAGGAAACAAATAAGAGGACACTTGAAAGGTCTCCCACATTCTCTCCAGATTTCAGAGTACTGAAGTTTTACTCTTCTCAAACAGAAGTCACTACCATGGCTGGCAGCACTGATGCCCAGGTGGGTGAGATTCGTGGTTAGGCTGCCCGTGCTGTTGGACGAGCTGAGAGAGGGGAAGGCCACAGTGTCCTCGGGGTCCAGCGGGGTGGAGAGTGGAGGAGGGAACTGGATGTTGGTCAGATCAGGAAGCGATCCACCGGTGTTATGTGCAGCTGGGAGCATAGGGGGGTTCAACTCCTGGTCTGGTGATGGGAATATACTAAAAGACACAGGTTCTTTTCAGACCTGAGAATATCTTCTCTCATATGATCCTACTTCAAACTTTTTCAAAGACGTAGTATGAGCGCTCGGTTTAAACCAATCAAAAGAGATAGCTAGACTTTCCAAGTACAGATACCAGGAAAAAGAGACAACAAGCACTTCCTATCTTACATAATCACAAATGTGAAAAAACGTGGGCCTTTGTTTTACAAATGTCCCTGATGTGAGCAAACCTTTAACAGCATCAGGAACATTTAAAAGCTGCTGGGAGTTGCATTTCTAATCCTATACTGAATTATGGTGTTAGTCTCCGAGTTATGACTCAAACTGTATTATAGATCTCTGAAACATTTAATTAATCCTTAATTATATTATTGGTACTGAAAATTAGCCATAACCCAAAACTCTTTGCTTCACATCGCATTAATGGCAGCTTCCTAAATGATGCTTTTACCTCTAAAATCGTGAATACATGTCTGTGTCTGCCACCTACTGTAGTTTCCTCTTTCTGTTGTAGACAGCTGTCTTTCCAATCACAGGTGATTTATAAATCATACAACCAATAATGATGAAAAACAATGTGGTTAAAGCACTCACTTGATTCCTGGGACATCACATGTGTTGGGCTTTGATGAATCATCCTGAGGAGTAAACATTATCATGAGCAGCAAATCTGAAGTGGTTTACATGCATCATAACAAGTGTAAAAAAGAAAAAAGAAAAAAGGGCAGCCCTTCCCTTTTCCCCATCGGTACCTTCTCGCTATCCCACAACTGTTCCTGGGCATCCTTGTCTGCATTTGACTCTGAATTCTCTGCCCCAGGCACTGTTAGCAGATATCCTAGTTAGTGAATCAGCAAGACACAGTTGCTAAAATAGATAACATTTTAAATCAGTGCAGGCTCATGACTCATCGATATCCCAGCCAGTCAAGTAGGATATAAAGCTTTGCACTAGATTGCAGGGAGTCTAAAAATAGCAAGGCAACCAGAAGACAGACAGACTGAGTGGATTTCAGCTGATCTTGGTTTCATTATATCAGAGCCTCACACATAAATAGACATAATCCATGGACAATCAATTATTGATCCTCCTCTCAAGATCACCCTGAGTCAGCTCCACTCAGAGATGTTACTGCTCAAATTTGCTGAAGCAGTTCTTTGCCAGAGATCAGTATCCATTTAGTCCATAAATATTTCATCAACAGACTATTTCTACTTGTTAATGACATCAACCCTTTCGTGTCATTTAAGGCCTGACGACTGCATTAGTGCATTAATAAATGAGAGCGGCTTTGTTTCTTTGTAACGGGATCTTCCATTACCTCGTTTAGGCTGCAGCTCCTGTGATCCCCCTGCAAACACCTCCTGGGGCTTTGTATTCATGGTGCTCTGGTGTAAAGCAGAGTCTGAATTTGTCCTGTATGTGTTAGAAAGATGACAAGTCAGCAAAATCGCTGCCATATCCCAAATACTGGCAGACAGCCAATTCTACAGCATCATCCATCAAGAATCCCATTGTGTTACAGAGCTTCTTTTTTTTTTTTGCAGTCATACAGCAAAATATGCAGCCTTGGTGTTGGTTGACCTACCTGTCCTATACTTAAACTTTTTGCAAATGGACAAGGGGAGGGGGGCTTACCTCCTCCAGCTAGTGTCTGGCGGTGGGGAGAGGTAAACTGAGCTGTAAGGACAGCTGTCAATGTGAGTTTAGTTAAGGCTAATAAAGTAGGGATGAAAAAAGGATCTCAGATAATCCATAGTTCCATGCCTGTTGGCTGATTCGACCTAATAGACATGATACATAATGAATGACCACACACCATGTGTTACTAGGATCCAGTTCATTTGAAAAAGGGTTCAGTCTGTGTCTTGGTATCCCATGATGAAACATATTTCTAAGAATAAGCTCAAGAAGAGTGTAAGAATACAACGTACTGTATAATTCAATATCAGGCTCTCAATATTGTGAATCAAGCACTTCTCATCACCTTTTGTTCAAAATCTGTAGAACAATGCAGAGATTTCTCCTCGACTATGAGCTACAGTGATGCTGTGATACTGTTGACGAATGAGAAAATCTAAACTGCTCTATTCTGAAATCTGAAATGTTGTTTTTTTTACTTTATTAATTCTTTAAAAACCCATTTGGGATGTGACTTGGTATCAGTTTAAGGGTTTATTTAGTGTAATATGTTCCAATTACAGACAATGCATCGATGTGTAAATTGCATTTTCATTGCATTTTTATCTGTGAGCAATTTTGGGTTCACAGCAATATTGAAGCAGAACTCGAAGAGCGGTAAATCAGATGAAAACTGAGTTGACACTGTGTTACATCGCTTAACATGCTAACTTTATTACAGCAACAAGTCTTCAAAGCAATAATAAATGGAGTCCGAACATTCCCAACATCATATGCTACAAAAACCAAGAAAAAAGGATATTTGGCGTCCATGTTTGTCGACAGACAGTGGCCGGCGGTGAGGAGACGTGATTCGGTTCCGGTCCCGGTAAACTCGGTCCACCAGCCCATGGTGCCTAGTTGTCCGACTGGTATCCAGCACTGAGTTCTACAGTGAACACACCAGGTGAATGAAGACAGCAAGACAGCTTACTAACACAACCAAACTTTGTCTTACAATAATGTCTTGGGAATAATGGTGCAAATGTGTTCATTTCAAAATGAGTCAAGCCATGGGCCCCCCATACTGATGCTCGAGTTGGCAAATGTATTTTTAAGATGGAAAGCCATGACAAGCAATGATATACTTTTTTTGGAACTAAATTACACTGCAGGGTAGAACTGGTATACCTTGTGCTGCAAACTTCCGGCTTCCGTTCGCTCCTGATCCGTGATAAAGCCTGGCTGGACAATGCAGTTCTGATGAGGAGGTCCTTTCTGAATATTTTACTGCCTTCATAGCCTGAATTAAGCCTCAGACTTTCTCAAATTAATAACTCTTATGAATTTGTGGCACTGACTGTTTTAAGCCAATCTTTCACCAATAAAACAGATAACTGCAACCTTTGTATGTAACTATACTTTACACAGCCTGTTTAAAACGGGACTGTTGCACCTTTACTGTGCCTCACCATGCTGTATAAAAATTACAAAGGCAGAATGTGGGTTCACCGTTGCTCCGTCTCTGGTCTGGCAGCAGAGGAAATAACGCCAAATTAACACGCATGTGTGCGACCCAAAGACAAGAGATTTCAAAAGTAGCTAGTAGCTGTTAGCAGCTAACTGTGGATAGGCCGTACACTCTATAATCGGTGAATGTCAGCAAAATGACATGAAAGTCTCCTGAGTTCAAATGTGCCTAAAAAAGCAAATTTAAGAAACAAATTGTGACATGCACACCTTTAGGGCCCCTATAAAGCATATGTGAAATTTGATTGAATTAAGGCCAGCGTTTTGTTTTGTTTTTTGAGGAGATGTGGATAGATTTGCACGTACAAACAAGGATAAACCTATAAGCCCCTTTTAGCGGGGGCATAAAAAATGTCAAACTTTTGCTGTTTACCAAGCATTGCTTGACGCATACGTAAAACGTCACACTAGACTCTGACGCTGCTGTGTCACAGCTCTTTTGCTTTCGGAAATGCTGGCTCGCTATCTAAAAATCACACACTGGGACACTGTTATGCTGCTGTTGGTTTGTTGAGTGTAAGTAAACAAAGGCGGCATAGAGAAGAGTCTCTGTTGTGGCACTTTTGTGCAATCTCCGTAAAAAGCAAGTGTGTCTGTATTTTCTGCTCAAGAACTGCTCATTCAGTCTACTTCACACTTGGCGGGTGTCTTGCTGAGGGCTTTAAGAAGTGTAGTGTCGATTCTGGAGCGATTCTGACACGTGACATGTTTATTAATACATTTTGAAGATGAAAAAAAAACAAAAAACTGTTGTGAGTAGCAGTGGGGGTAGGACTTCAGGGCTCAGACTCCGATGAGATGAAAGGTAACAGAGAAATAAATGAGTAAGAGGAAAGTAATTTCAGATTGAGTACTTTAAATAGTGAAAAGTAGAAAGTGAAACAAAAAGCTTAAAGTAGAAATTGGTCTGTATGCCCCCAGTTCGGAGAAGTAGCAACAGTACTGTTGTGGGAAGCTAAGTAATATATTATGTGCTGCTGTACACAGGAGCAGTAGCAAATTACATTTTACTCACCTAAGTGAAGGCCTACCGAACATGATTCAATATCAGCGTAACCCGAGAGTGTACGGGTTAGGGTAAATCTCTCTCTCTCTCTCAACAGCAATGGTTATAAATAGCAAGAACTCAAACACTCCCGAGTTTTAATGTCAACGCTTTGATTATCCTATTCAGCCAGTGTCAAGTGTGAAGTAAATTGGATGAAAAGTTCTTGAGAAAGCTGCAAACAGCAAAATCAGAGGCCAAGCAATTGTCCCGTTCTGAATAGGCACAATTTGAATGGGCACTGCACTGGTGTCCAATAATATCACCAACAGCTAAGACAGGTACATTTGTTGAGAACAAACCATTTATTTACCAGCCGAGAGAGGCTAAGGGCTCACCTGAAAAGGCAGGTCAATGTTGCCATTTCCAATCTGATTGACATTGGGCAGTGAGCCTCCATAGTACTGTCCACGATTCTGCCCTAGTTGCAAATACTGGGTCTTCTGTAACTGCAACTGTGCAAAGTAAAATTGCATGAAAGCATGAGTGAATGATTGATCGGATTCAGAAAAAAAATGATGCTAAAAATGAATGATGCCTTCCAGTCCACAGTGGTGAGATGAAGGATGGATGAGTCCATTAACCGAGAGATGACACATGACGAGACAGGCAGATTGACTGACAGGCAGATTGACTGAAGGCAGACATCTTTCAGAGAACAGTCACATCAGCTGATGTGAGTGACACCTGATTGACAGCTGGTGTAATAACAGTCTTTCCATGTGACACACACCTGGTGATTACATTAGTCAACTGTTTTATACAAAACCAGTTACAAAAGTAATGCAAGTAAAAAACACAGCAATGGAAGTTGTCTTTTACAAATCATGAACTGAAGTAAGATTGATAATGATCTGGAAAATTGCAATGGACTGATGTGTTGATGGCAATTAAATCTAGCAGAGACCACAAGACTGACCAATTAATTCATTTTCCCTGAAGTAAATGACAGTACAGCTCAGGTTTCCTCTGACACAGCATGCGGTAAGTGTGCATCATTTCCAGCAATGGGGCCAACAATTAGCCCAAACATTTCCTGGCAGCAATTGTTCCTTTTTTAGTTGATAGAGCTGAAACAATTTGTTGATTACTTGATTGGATGATCACCACAAAATGCAATGACTATGATTATGATGATTATTTTGATAACTGATTAAATGTTTCAGTCATTTTCCAAGTAAAATACTGAAAAAAATTTGCATTAAAAATGTTGAAATTAGTTGTTTTACTCTGCTGGAAAATAATAGCAGAAGAGTCCACAGTGTTTGCTTGTTTTGTTTACCCAAGAGTCTCAAACCCATAGATATTAATTTTACAATTAATGCTATATACATTAGAAAAATGCAGCAAATCCCTGGATCCAGTGCTATTTGTTTGGAACTTTGATACACGACTTGTTTGACTAATGTTAATTATCAAAATCATTCATTATTGTCTAACAATGGACTAATCAATTAATTATTTCAGCTCTAGTCGAAAAAAACTGATTGGGATAATGTTCAGCAGCTTAACTTATAATAAAATAATCAGGAACTTGGATGCATCCCTGTTCTTCATGTCGACTATTTACCATGTTGAGGCAAAGATATCCTGACTTAACACTACAGATGGAGCTAGTAAACCAGGGTTTGAAGATTTTTTATTGTTATTTATTTTCCACAAGTCGGATATTTGCTTAAAAAATATGGAAAAAAAGCTACCAGTTAGCTAACAAGCCCTGATATAACGGGGAAAGTTATGCTAGTATTGGCTGGCAAGCGGAGGAAAACAGCTGGAAAGGCTGGTTAACATTTGATTGGTTGACAAATGCTAACTTAGCTCTAACACATATATTACTCCAATTTAGTTTGTAGCAGCTGGCCTCACTGGCGTGTTATTGTAACGATTCAGTGATTTACAGCTCAGACGATATGTTTGCTAGTGAAATGAAAGCTGTGACTGCCCAAACTAGACACATACACAGGTGCACATCATTCATAGCTTCAGCAACCTAGCCAAGATAACGCAGCACACGAGTAGCATGTTTATCTGAATGACACGAGCACATTTTAACAGGCAGAGTGTAAACAATTTGGTGCTGTTGAACTGATGCAGCCAAGGACGTTAATATTAACTTTAGCTAGCATCCCTACGTTCAGATTTAACTCCATCCGCAGCGTTCATTAGCTGCCAAAAAGCGATGCTACAAAATGTAAACAGCCGGGGTGTGGAGGTCTTACCCGAGCAGCTCTAGTGACGTTCAAGTCTTTCATTACTTCTTCAAACGCAGCAGTTTCCTCCGCCTGTTTCTGATTATGCAAAGCGATTTTTTCGCTAAATTTGCGAGGATTGTTAGAGGACGCCATCTTTCCCTCTTCTTCTCAATGGAATGTTACGTTACACATTACGCTAGGGGCTTCTGTTGTCGTCATCACGCACGGACCTGGGCACGAAAGTGTTTGAGTGGTCGTAGAGCTTTGGTTTTTCTTCAGCTATTGGCAATAACTTTTAAGCAGGGCGTGTTTAATATAAAATAAAATACATATTTTCAAATATTTTTTCATAATTCAAGTAGATCTTTCTATTTTTCTTTATTCGTATTTATGTGTCCTGGCCTTTGCAGAAGTTCCTTATTTATTTAATGCAAAGTAATAGATTCCTTTTATATGAAAACGCACCTGACAATTAACCTTATTCTGATAAGATTGGAATTTCTTTACAGCAAATAAGATTTTCACACAGTAGCATTAAGCATAGAGTAAACATACTGTACTCAATCTGTTGTGCATATAGATTAAAATGAAGTATAAATGTATAATAAAATGAAATAGGATAAAAGTACAAATGTACAAAAACGGGTGCATTGAATAAAGAATGTTCAGGATACTGGTTAAAATATTTAAAATTACAAGCAATGTATAAGCTATGCAACAATACCAGTGTTTTGTTTCTATTGTTGCAAAACACAAGAAAATTACAAAAAGAAAACAACATGAACTGTGAATATAGGAATCGGAATATTTAGATTGAATTTTAGGTAATTTACATGATACTAATCCTTGTCAGCAGGGGCCGCTGTTGTGCAGACTACTGGCCTCTGGAAGGAAGATAAGGCTCCCGTATCCGTCTATAATGGGTGAGGTGTTTGGTAACAGGCATTTATCACTACTACGAAATATTTCATAGACCAAATTAAGAAGGGGTCATTCAAGAAAATATTCTTGATAGTTGCTGCCATAATAAAAAAGATGATTGTTCTTATTAAGGTAAAACTGCACAGTAATTTTCTCTTTAAGTGACCTTTTATAGAGCAAGTCAGTGTTTCGGTTTGCTTGTTGTAGAAAAACATCCTATCAAAATTAAAAATGTAATAAGCACCTGAAGAGTACTTTTAAAACAGGATACACCTTTAATAAAATGATGCATATGTGGAGCTACACAAATGTCTACATTCCCCTTTGACCACAGCACTTTACTTTGTATTGCACTTCAACAAGATGTTATGTGCTTTTACTGGTACAGGTAAAACAATACAAATACACACCAAGACAGGCAGGAGACTGTTTTAAAAGGGGCACTCAATGTCAGGTAGATGGTTACATTTTAAATGAAAAACAAGAACTTTGAGTTTGCTTCTCCCTAGTACACACATCAAGTTCCTTGACAGCAGCAACAGAATCATATCTGATAAATGCTGCTTTGAGAAGTGCAGTAATGCCGTTAAAATAGAAAGCCATTATCAAACATGGCAAATGGATAGTTTAAATAGTTTGTCTGAGGAAGTTTGATTTTTTTTTTAGAGGATTGAGCAACGGTTTGAAAACTGTGCATTGATAAATATCACTAATATAATTTTATTTGTTATGTTGTGCGCCACACAAGATGTAGCACTTGTTTAGAAGAAGGAGTAGCATACATTCACATTCCAATGGACACACAAAGGTTTAAGGTAGCTGCCATAAGAGATCCACACTGGTTTGTTACATTGACTCAGGCCCTGTTCAGATCTAGAATTTACATTCGTTCTGAGTGATAAGATCACAAGTGGACCGCTCTCATGACAGGTGTGAATGCACACCTGTCATGATTTGAGATTGAGATCCAATTGCTCAGACCAAATTCAGAGTTGGTCTGTGCCACATACGACTGCATTCTTTAAGCAGCGTGAACGTGAACATGTCCTGGGCCACACTGAAGGAGCGCCATCTCATCTGACACCGTCTGCAAATCAACAAGAAGCCACTGTCACACACTGTCTGATTTCCATTTGGATTACAACACACGTAAATTACATGTTTGGGATCTGTTGTCTGCCGAGGTAAGCGGCAGATGTTTGTGAATGTACGGCAAATTTTCAGTCATTCACGCCTTCTTGTAAATTCAGAATTAAATCCAGTACAAGGCTTTTCCCTCCTTGGAAAAAGTGTGTCCAAAACATGTCTTACAAAGACATGTTATTGAAGGTAAACGTGCCATATTGTAAAAAATACAGTAAGCAATATAAGATACTACTTTATCGCCCATGAAGAAAGTCCCCAGACTCCCTTTGGCCTTCTTGTACATTTGTCAAAGTGCATCAAGTCGTTTCTTCCTTTGGGTAAAAAACACTGTGTCCATGTGTCCCAGCAATGTATGTGTTGATTTGCAAATTGAACTGGGCTGTGAGGTCTGATCACAAGAGATCACTCGCGACGCTCTATGATACCAGGTTTGAACTTAGAGGCATCCACTTGTGATCAGATGGGCCGATGTCAATACCAGGTCTGAACAGGCTCTCACAGAACAATTAGTGTTCCAATGGAGGTGAAGCTCGGGGAACAAGAAAACGTTGAGGTGAATTTGATGAGAGAGTTTGAGTTGAAATAAAATGGTTATTTAAATAATAAAATGGTAACTAACTAAATATTACACAATAAAAATAAGCAAACAAATAATAAAACATTCACAAATGCACAATCAAAGTGTCTAACATTCGAAAGATGGTGTCAATAACTTTGTAAAATATAATTTCAAAAATTGGATTTCCAGAAACAGTTTGTGTTGTCTACTTAAGCCACTGATCGGACAAAATATTACACCTTTAACTTATTTATGATTATTCCTCAAAGTAGAAATGTTGTAGAGTTTAGTAATGCTGTTCTTCAGGAAGACGACGTATATCTTCACAGTTAATCTAGAGAGAATACACCAATCAATAACGGAATTGAATGGGAAGTCACACAAACCCAACACGTCAAAAAGTGTTGGTCACATGCTTCAATTCAAACCTTGTGTCAGTATCATAAAAGTGTTTCAACTTTAAGATCCTTAAGAGTTTTCACATAAAAGAAATGTCAAACCAAAATTTGGTAGATTAAAAAGGTCTGTTAATGAAACACATTTTGGCCAAAACAAGAATAGAAATAATTCGGTTTAGTAAATTTTAAGACCAATCCCTCAAATGAACACACACACACACACACGTCAGATGGTTAGCCTTGTGTGGCGGTTTGTGGAATTATAATTGGTGTGCAAGCAATGCCAGCAAAGGATTCTGGGAAGTGCAAATCCCTCTCCCACTCATCTGTCTCTGTGTTGTACACCTGCACAATGCTTGTGACATTGTTCAGGTGCCAGTTGTAGCCCCCAATAATGTAGATCTTTTTGTCCAGTAAACAGCAGCCTGCCTCAGACTGGCCTGCTCTCATTGGACTAACGGTTGTCCACTGGTCGTTCTCTGGAATGTAATACTCGACTGCAAGCACATCAAAACAACGGTCGACATGGTCCATGCGACCGCCCAGAGCATAGACTCGATCCTTGGTGCTGATCATTGCATGCAACACTCTGGGTTCATTCATGGGAGCTCTGAAGTCCCACTGGTCTGAAACTGGGTCGTAGCAGTGGAGAGTTTTCTTGTCATCCAACGAGACACCATAACCCCCTGAGATATACAGCTTTTCTCCACAGGTAGTTCCTGCATGACCCCAAATCCTGCGTTTTAATGGTTCCACGTAAGTCCACATATTCTTCTTTGGGCAGTAACACTCTACGGATGACAGACTACCAGATCGATTGCGCCCTCCAGTGGCGTATAGCTGTCCGTGCAGCACACTGAGCTGAAACTGGATACGAGCCTCTTGCATTGGTTGGATGCGCAGCCATTGGCTCAGATGTGGATCATAGCGATAACAACCTTCTACTGCCCCCTCACCGCTGCGGTACTGTAAGTGCTGTCCACCAACTACATACACAAAGTTATCGAGTACAGCGACACAAGCATGACTGCACCCTCCCTCCATCTCTGTCAGCTCTTTGAACTGGCGGGAAGCAATGTCGGGGAGATAGTACACTTTTGTGCTCACTGTGCGGTCATTGTCAGTGTAGGGCGTCCCGCCAAAGGTGATGAGTGACATGACGTCAGAACGTTTGAGTGTCCGTGAAGACTGCATCTCATGCTGTCGGAAGGGAAGAATCTGGTAATTGAAGGCCTCAAGGAGATACTGGCGGCACAGCACATCCTCTACCATGATGTCAACCGTCTGAACACTATCCACCAGCTCCGAGGAGCGCATGAGCGGGAAGCGCACATGGCACAGGACACTGCTGGCTTGAGCCCGACGAGAGTCATCATACTGGAGCCACCTAATGGCAGCATGGAAGAGGTCAATCTCGCTACAATTCTTCAGTTTGTTGCTCTGCAGGAAGAAGACAAGGCGCTCCATGGGGATGTGCAGAAAGTCCTCCTCCTCTGCAATTTTGAGGAAGTGGCGGAAGGTGAAGGCATCCACTGACTCTTTGAGGGAAGACAGGCTGAAGGTGGTGGCCATCTGGCCAATGTGCAAGCAGGTTTCCACGCTCATCGCTGACTTGAGGAACTCCTCACAGAGCTCCACAACAGGGACCATCTGGAGAAACACAGCTGCTCCAAGGACATCCTGAATACAGTCCAGGTCTAAAGTCACTTCTGCACTGTAGGCAAAGTCAATAATATGTTTCAGTCCACGGGCGGACAAACCCTTGAGCTCAATGGTATCCTGATTTGACTCCCTCATGCCTCCGGTAAACATAGCTCTGTAACATAAAACAAAATCAGTAAACTACATCATAATTATAATTCTATATATTCATAAATGCAAGGCATTGATTTAAAATGGAATTAATGTTGTATGGCTGCTTTCCATAACAAAGACAGAACACTTGTATGACTCGAAAAGGCTTCCTCCTTTCTGGATAAAAGTTTTGTTTAGGTGTCCGTGGCAGATGAGCTGAAAAACTGCAATTTGACTGAATTTGAAGAAATTGTGCAAAAGAAATATATTTGGACAAATTTTAATGTCACTCACTTGTGCATTTATCTAATTCATTTCAACTGGTATATCAGTTCAAAATGTACTTTCCATTTCTGCAATGCTCTTCCTACAGTTTATTTTCTAATCAGTATTAAATCTGTAAATATAAATTAAGTGAAGAATAATGACTCAGATTAAACACAAAATGAGAAGAAACATGCACAAGTGAGTGCATTTCACGCCATTTTACCTTCCTCTCCCAACTGAATTGCTTTTAACATGGTTGGGCTGTGAACTGTAGCTTACTCTTACAATGCACTCAGTCTAAATTGCACTACATAAGAGCATCGGCTAAGTGCTTGCAATCTAAAACGTAAATGAGCAGGAAGAAGTCTTGAGTGATTCGGACTAACCTGAAGTAATCACTACAGGCGGCCAGCACAGCTTTGTGGACCTGGAAGCGCTCCTCATTGATGGCTAGAACAACGTCAAGTAGTTGGCCCTGAGCCCGCAAGACCGACAAGCCCTGGAGGAGGGTGGCACTGTGGCTTGGAGCTGAGAATGTACAGTGCAGGGTGCTATTCTTGTTAGCCATACTGGAAAGACACAAAAGGCCTTGACACCATCAGTAAATCATGGAATCCTACATTGTTTCTTAATTAAAAAAATCCCTGATTTTTTCCCAATGCTTAAACCTAATGTTTTGAGATGCACACAGCAATACTGTGTTGGAGTTTTAATCTCATCTGCCAGTCGGGGAGTGGTGCAATGTACAGCCTGCGATAAACACCGTCTTTGTATTAGTGAGTAAGCACATCTGCATACAGTAAAGAGACACCATCGGTATTGATAGAAAGTACACTGCTTCATTGCTGCACAAAAACAGAAATGAATCAGCGAGCAAGACTCATGAGCATGTTAGGAAAGCTCCATTGCACTGGGTCAAATTGAGAATAAACTCACTGCAAGATTAACAAAAAGGTAGAAACTAGAGAGAGAATCAAAGTCTTCCCGATCTTACTTTCCATAACTAAACACGACCATCACAAGGAAAAACCAGACAGCACTCAGTGAGAGCAATCCTTTGCAAAGGCAACTTAATTTTCCCATTATGTCATTGGCCCTAAAAGCAATACTCCCATAATAGTTTGACCCTCATATTTAAAACCCACCCCTAGAATTTGGAATCATACTGGTATCATTATTAGTTTGATAGTTATTCAAGAAAAACAATATTTCACTAATGGGGGTTTTCTTCAGATAAAGACTAGCTCCAAAATTTGATGATTTCTTCTATGACATATGTCCCACCCTTCCACCCAGTTTCATGGTAATTCATCAGGTAGATTATGTGTAACACAAAAACGGCCCAACAAGCCCTCCCTTGCAGAAAAAATAATTCCTGACTTGGACCCTTTATCCGGATCCACTTCATAATTTAGTGGGTTCTTCCTTGGTAGCATGTCCAACCATGCTACCAAGTTTCATCATCATCATCTATAATCATCTAATACTGTATCTCACAATACTAAATAAAGTGAAAACAAATTCCTGACTCAGCCCCTTTATCTGGATCCACTCCAACATTTAAGAGGTTCTTCCCTGTCCATTACATGTACCCAACCATCCCACTAAATTTCATGAAAATCCATCAAGTAGTTTTTTTGTAATCCTGCTAACAGACAAACAAATGCAGACAAATGCAGGCGAAAACATAACCTCCTTGGTGAAGATAACTGCATCAGTGTGTGGGGCAGAGGGAATGACTCCATTGTTCAAATGCAAACATTTTATATTCAGCTTGTATTTTCCCAATTTCTCATGTCAAGAACGCTACATTGGTCCAACCGAGAGGGCGTGTTCGAGTGGGAAAGTGACGTCAGTGCATACTCATATGGTAGATTTTTAAAAAACTCAAATATCGATATCAATATCAGCTTCAAAAATCAGCTTTCCGTCGGGATCGAGACAGACTGTCATCAGTCAAAGTGTGTGTCCATTTCACTTAACCGCGTCTGTCGACAATACACAGCTTTATTAATAAACTGGTGTTTTCTGCAGCTAACTTCGAATGTTATTTCATTGGTTTATTGTTTATTGTTGTTATTTGTTTAGGGCAAGCTGGTAAGAGTGACGTTTGCGAGAGCAGCGTTATAAATTAACATTGTCAAAAAGTTGTGAAAGTATACAATATAGGTAAATAAAAGGTAAATGTTTTACAAAATCCACAACAAATGTGCTGAAGTTCACCTGCTACCCTACAACGGGCTGAGTAATATGTGTATACTTATATAAACAACTGTTACATCCTTATTATACAGGCAGTATAGTTGCCTGGAGGCCCGGACAGCTCCTCGGTGTATCCTGGAGTCAAGCTGCGGCATCGGGAGGCTTACAGTGGTCTCGAGCCGTCCGGACCCGAGGAGGCTTTATGTGACGTAACACCAATGGCCCACTACAGCACCGTCACCCCACCACATCCTCACATCGCTCAAGCTCACCTGTTCTGTGGATGCCTCGATGCAAAATCCACGCCATCCGACTCCGCCATCTTCTAGCACAGAACAACACGCGTATGACATTTTCAGGAATGTTACCGGAATGTCGACGGCACGGTCGGCCTTTTCATTATGTTTTAGGAATATTGCGGGCCACCTAAACACAGACAGAAAGCAGCCGTCTGTCTGACATCCTGTAGCGGACAAGGTACATATTAGGGCTGGTGATATGACCTCCTCCAGCGGCTGTTTGATACGCCCCTTTCCTCTGCACTGGTGATCTGTGACCACTGGGAGACGCCACTGTACAGGTATCATGGTGGCCAGGACGGCAAGGGGGAAAGAAAGGGCATTTATAGTACATATTTTACTTTCTTACTCACACTCTCTAACCATGCTCTCTTACATACACAGTCGTACTCTCACACACACACAACTGTACCCTCTTGCAGTTGTAAACAACATTATTCAACCTTCTTTGTGTTTGAAATTTATTGGCAAAATATGCTACTTATCAGCTGGTGGCAGTAACCAAATCACACAACAACAGTTTAAATATCCCAGGCCAACAAATATTACACTTTTTTTTTTTCTCCGACACAAAATGCTACTTTTACTGACGACTGCAGTCTCAAAATTATTCAACATCTCAATGACAAGCGTCTCCAGCACTTCATAGAGTACCATTTTGCTGCTTGACCTGCTGCAAGCGTGATGCAAAGCCAGACACCAGCTTCTGGCAGCATTCCTTAGGAATCTTAGCTCATTCCTCATGGGCAAAGGCCTCCAGCTCTGGAATATTCCTAGGTTTACAAGCTGCAACTGTGTGCTTTTTCACACACTCTTTATATTAATTTCATAGAGACAAGACTACTCTTTTACACACACTACTATACTCTCCTAGGGAGTATTGTGTAAGAGTGTGATGGTGTGTGTATGAGAGAATGATGTTTCTAAGAAAGTACAGCTGCGTGTGTATGCAATTAGGATTTATGGCAAGATGTGAGAGAGAATAAAATATGATCTAATTGGCCTCTACTCTTGTTAATTCTTCTCATTTAAAATTTAAAGATACTTCAGTATACATTTGTATACAGACTGAAAATAGCACTGATATTTAAAATCAGCAAAAATAAATGAATCAAAGTTAGAGGCAAACAGCTGTAAAGGGAAACAGAATTAAAAAGTAAGGGAAACTACTGCTGATGTAGATTCTACTTTTCATTGTATTTTAAATATGTGATAAAAGATCTATATTTGCTACAATTATAAAATTGTATTGTGTCTCAAATCAAATCATATATCATATCATATATCATATATCATATATCATATCATATATCATACATCATATATCATATCATATCATATATCATATCATATATCATATACCATATCAAGATTCATCCGGAGTCAAAATGAGTGCAATATTATCTAATTACTATTACTTTTTACAGTGCCAAAATTAGAAAAGCTTCATCTGCATTTATCAGACATAAGGAAAAAAAAACGTGTTCGGAGAAGTTATAAAGAAAATGTTGTTTTAACTCCCCATCATCTCCACTAAAGCCGCTCCACCTCCTCCTGCCCACTGCTCCTCTAAAACACATGACCAAAAGTCACCTTTTCAAAATGAAACTGTATGTATGTATGTAATTTGGTATGAAAATGTGACTTGTACAAAGAGGAATTGGAAAAAGGATGTAAGACACAGTTGCCAGAGAATCATCTCCGGGACCACAACATGAACTGAAAGGGTAGTTCTGTGTGCCTGACGTGCAAAGCACATAAACACGATGATTATTACTTCTTCTTAGTCAGTACAGTGCCAGTCCCGTAGCATTGCAGCACATACGCAAAAATCACATCAAAAATGCAGATTGATTGGGAATGGTGTGCTGTGTGTTTAAGTGGGGCTTTGCAGAGTCATTTTCATGAAAAAGCTTTAAAATGCTTTAAAGTCCAAACTGAAGTTGCTCTGCTCCAAACTCCTTAACTGAGAGCTCTCTTTTATCGTAATGGTGGACATAGAAATACTCAACAGATGTAAGCCTGTGTGACCTTTTCAGAGTCTCCTTTAGAAACTCCCTTAAAGATAGCCTGAAGAGAGCAAAAACACTTGTGGGGAAATGAACTTCAAAAAACAAAACAAATCAACAAATGACTTCAAAGGGTTGTCACTTTCATATTGTCTGTTGTGTCTCTCTAACGAAGTGTCTGTCAAGCCCAACCACCCCCACCCTGACACTTCTGGTTTTACTGCACCTTGCTTAACCTAGGAGACATGAAAGGTCTCTGACATTTCTGAGAAACGCAGCTGAGTAACACGAAGGCAGATTGAGTACATGGCCTCTTACACATTGAAGAATGAGGCCTCCAGACTTTCCACTGCACCTCATGGAAATTTTGAAATGCTGGTGCTCACTACATGGATATATTGTTGTGTTTATGTTTACAGCAGTCAGCACAGGTAGGACTAAATATAATAAATCCTTTACTTTTGGTTTGGAGATTTAGGTTTGCCAGTATTTTCATTTTTGGCTTTTCTCATCACTTCACAGTATCTCTAACAGTTTGAAATAGGAGGAGGGACGAGGCAAGGTTGCCTGTTTTCACCTCTTGTATTTGCAAATGCTATTGAGCGCCTTTACATAACTCTTCCCTACGATTCACAGAGTAAAGGTGTCATAAGAGATGGTTTATAACAACGTGTGCCATTAAATGCGGATGATAAGCACCATTATTATATCCTTTATTTGGAACTGTAAGCCTCCTCGATTATCTATTGTCTGAAAACATTACAGTATTTCAAAACTTCAGGATGGATGGTAGCACCAAATCTTCTCATTTAGTCCTGGGCTGTTAACATATGTCCACTTTTAAACAGGGTCTATGAGGACAAAGGAGCAGATGCACCGTATTTGTACATGCGCTGTTCATTCGTGGCTATGTCTTTGTATTTGTTTTGTTAATTTTATTGAGTTGTTTCTTCTGTTTAATTTTTTTTAACCTAATTTTCTTTTCTTTTTTCATTTTATATTTCGGCATTGCTTCTGTTGTTGAGGAACCTGTGTTTCCCTGCTGTTGTGGCATTGTAATTATTCTCAGAATCCTTTTTCACTTTATGTTATTTGTGTTATGTAGATAAAATAAAACAGGTGAAATTAGAGAGTCCTTTACTTTTTCAGTTTGTGACCTTATGACAGCGGTTGGTTTAGCCTCTTTCTGATCATATCAAGATCCTGTGGTTTCCACCAACGGATGGCATCTGCACAGCATTGCTCTGTGCATTCTTATTGAACTGCCAACCCTTTTCTTTTTATGTCTAAATTGATAAGATGTCTGTTTTCTTGTGCTTGAG
The DNA here is from genome assembly GCA_037577475.1 of Chaunax sp. Z400. NCBI lineage: Eukaryota > Metazoa > Chordata > Actinopteri > Lophiiformes > Chaunacidae > Chaunax > Chaunax sp. Z400. Next base: position 20,915,322 of record CM075188.1, on the reverse strand, counting down.
TTAGCTTAGCACAATGGGGCGAAGTGGTTCAGTGCTTGTAGACTGTTGGACCAAACCTCCAACATAGTCAGAATGAGAAGTTTGATGATTTTAGGATCTAATATAATGTATTACAAAGTGATTCACTGTATAACTTGAATTTTTAAAAACAACAACAAGGAAAATCAAATGGATATAATAAATTGGTGGGTCTACAAGTAGTATAACAATATGCTGTAGCTGTTTTCGGTAAAACAAATCTTAAAATTAAAGCCTGATCATTTTGAAAATGATTTCTTCTAAGGGTCAACATGTGAGGCTCCGACCAGTCCTCAGTGCTTTAGAAGAAATGCTACTGAAACCACTTACTTCTGTGAATGGAGCATGAGTACGACTGACAGAAATGTGAAATACGACCTCTACATTATGTGAGTATTGTCAAGAGTTTGAGCTACAGTATTTTTGAAATGGTGACATCTACACAATGAAAAATTAGTCCATGGTAGTTTTCTTCCTTTGCTTTTAGTGGTTTGTGAATGGACTGTATCTTGCCATAATAAATACCAGACGCAGTGGAAAGAACTGCCGTCAGTCCTCAGCCATCAGTGTGCAAATGAGGAGGTTGTCTCTTTAACAGGCTGCGGTTCACCACTGGGTTCATCATTGTAAACTCATGCTGATTGTCCAAACTTTCTTAAAACTCACATGACTTTATTCTAAATTACAGATGAGATCCCAAAGTTTCCAGAGATAGGTTACTAAATATCTCCCGCTAAAGCATTTTTTTTGAGAGATGCTTCTAAAATTATGCTAAAGATATTTAGAATATTTCCAATATTTCTTCACTCAGATTTACTGTCTGTTTGTCTGTGTGTGTGAGAAAATGTGGAGAATAAGATGGTTTTGTGTCTGGACAGTAAATGTGAAGCTACAGCCAGCAGGTGTTACCTGGGCTTAACAGAGAGACTTAAAACTGGGGGAAACACAGTCTGTAATGAAATACATATAAAACAAATGAGATATTGCATTTTTTTATATTGTTGAGCTTTAGATGTACAGGTATAGGTGGATTTTGTTACCTTTCTGACAGAGCCAGACACGTCGTTTCTTAACAATCTGACAGCAAGTTAAGGGAAACAAATAGGGAACGTTGTACAGTATATAAAGATTTTAAACACCTTCAGCTGCTATTTTCACTGCACTCAAATGCATTATTCATCCTTAGTGACAGAAAATGTGTTAACATTAAGAAGACCTCGTGTGTGCTCCAAGAAGAACAGCTTTTTATAAACCGTGCTGTTCCCATTTGGGTGGAAGCTCATGAAGAAAACTCCAGCTGCAACTCAACCAGGACATCTATTGAACTCAAACACTCAGGTACTGGATTCTCCCCTCATTTAACCCAACAACATGACTTATAGAACACACTGACGGCTAGTTCAATTCTTTCTGTTTCCATAGATATTGTACAAAAATATTTAGGAAATAAATGTGGAAACACATACAAAACACTTTGCTCTTACTCAACAGTGAAGTATGAAGCACCAGGAAATATTACGATGTCCTGGTTAGAAAACAACCTCAGGTTGAGCTGGACAAAAGCAGAGGATCATCCAGCTTTAGCCGAGGTTGGGTTCCGACGACATGAACACCCCACAGGATCATGGGAGAACGTGAGGCAAATTTTGTGACCAAATTTCAGTTTATATGAGACAGTTATTCTGCATTAATGAATGTATTTAACCTATTATCTGTATTGCTGTTGCAGAGAACGACAAATACGACCCGTGAGGGTTTAAATTGTGAGTAGTCTCATGTTGTTCTTTTAAATGAAAAGTTCATTCTGCCTCGTTTTATGTTTGTTATGTTTGTTTTGTGCTTCTCGGGGATCTAATTCTCACACACACGGGATCATAGCAGTGAATTTGTTTGTTTTACCCCATTGAGTTCAAGTCTCGTGTTTACATTACTGCCAGCCATTTTCCAAAAAACACAATCTTTCTGCTGTGTATCCTATCTGGTGGATAGTCTGAATGACAATAAAGTTAATCTTGAATCTTGAATCTTGAACTGTTTAGATTTTTTTTCCCCACCCAATTTAATTTTGATGTTAAAAAAATGTTAGACAAAGTGGACAAAATAGTGTATTTGGACTATTCTCATCTGGACCTAATATGTGCAGGTGAATATTTACAGCAGCAGGACAGTGATTTGGGATTGTCTCCATTACCGTGGTTCATGGTAATAAGGGGTCATGTCAGTGTGGGTCACTGCTTTTAATCATTTTTGACAACAGTGGATCTCTATGGCACCAAGGAAACTAATTTATCAGGCTGTACAATGGAAATACTTGTTATTAGTTTAGCTTTGGTCTTTCTATGTAATCTGTTGACAATAGGAGAATCCTTATGGGAAAAAACAGCCTCCTAGGAGCAACTGTGAAATGTAAAAAATGATGACATTTCTCTTGTTCGTCTTTTTATCTTGCACAGACCAGGTGATTGTTGTGAATCTATCGAAGGATACAGCATACCAGGTTCAAATCAGACAACGGTCCAATCAGGCATTTAACCCACTGTGGAGCGACTGGTCCCCGGTTGTGATTGTTCCTGCAGGTGAAGTTACTGATTTCATGATGTATTGCTGAGCACTTTGGTCTTGAAATCCATATTTCTGATTGGAATTAGCAGAAACAAAAAGTAAATGTTCAACAATCTTAAAGCTGCACTTGGCCTAATGTAAAAGTGATATTAATTTACGTAACTGAATCACAAAGAGCAACAGAGAGGAGCATGTAATCCTCACTGACTAATATCTGTAATGGATTCTCTCATGTCTAAAATGCCATGTAAGGTATGATTCATGGCCCGAAATAATCTATGCACACTGAACACTCAGTTATAACATGTTGGATAATGTAACATTCCTGTTTTTGTAATTCTGCAAAATTTCTAAAGGTCCCTTTTTTTTCTTGCTTTTACTGAAATCTTTCAGATCAATTCCACTCTTAAACAATTTTCTTTCGTTACAAAATTGAGGCTAAAACTAGGCTTTAAATTACTCAAACTAAATAGTCTTCACACCAATATTTTTGTGATTTTGATGTAGAGCTGGAACAAAAACCTGAAGTATCCATGACGACAAGACTTGTAAATGGCGCTCGAAAGGTAACACTAAGGTGGAAGGTAAGTAAGTGAAGGGAAAATAACACCAAATGACATATTGTAACCATAATCAGCACTTCATGATCTTGTACCAGAGAGGATTGCAGGTCAGAAGTGTGTTATTCTGTTACTGTTTCCCAAACACTGTGCATGTACCTGATCGTCCTACTACAGTACAACTATTACTACCTGTTCTACCACTACTTCTGCAACAAGCAATAACACATAATACACAGGATGATGAAACAAATTGAAATCTTGAAAGTCAGACACGCTCACTGTTGCTTCACACTGCTTAAACATTGTCTTTTATGAGAAATGTTGAATTGCGCAAGCAGCATGTATTTTTATTTCTGTCTTTGCATGCAGGTGTGTCACATATCCTGTCATTTATCTGACTGCACCAGTCATAGTGATTGGAGCCACTCCGTTGTTTAGTTGGTTCAGTTTTCCTCTATGTTTGTCTGAACTGAGCTCTCTTCTGCTCCTCAGCGGGTTCCACATGCAGCCGCAGTCACAGGAGTGACGTACAGCCTGAATGACACACAGTCTTCTCACGAATGCCCTTGTAAAAAAGGGGGACGTGACACCATTTCGAATGAATACACCACTTACATCTCGTACTCTGCTGCCAACATCTCTATTATCGCCAGTAATGCAGCAGGATATTCTCCCCCAGCAATCATACAAATACCAGCCAAAAGTGTTGCAGATTTAAAACGTACGTGTGTGCTCATGTCTGTGACATATCATGTGTATTTATCTTTGAGTAGATCTTCAAGGTTGCTATTCCTTTTCTCCCCTGGCAGCTTGTGACAAAACTCTACTGGATGAAAAATTAAAAAAGACAACTTGCCTTGAGTTGTACGAGGTTCAAGATGGAGATTTAAGGCCAGAAAATGTTATCACTCTAATGCCAAGGAAGACAAAAAAAGAAAAGCAGAAAATAAGAAAGTGTAAGTTTTTGTTTTTTTTAAACTTCATCTCCTCTTTTTAAAAAAACTTCATCTCCTCTCCGCTACAGAGGCGAAAACTAGTCATTGGCCTAATTTTGCACCAAAATGAAATGATGGGAAAACAATATTTTCACTTTTATGAGCATAAAAAAGGCCAAATTGCATATCAAACCCAAAATGGAAATTCCACTACATTTTGTATGACCAAAAATACATCTGTTTTTTTTCTTTCACAGCTGTGAGGGTCTTCGTTCGTTACCTTTACTTTGAACACAGATGTGTTGGTGGGAAACCCCAGACAGTTAAAATGTGCCTCTTTTATCAAAAAGAGGGTGGTAAGTGTGTCTTTAGATCGGATTTTGACACAGTCAGACACACAGGGTACTATGATCATTTTAGTCTTACACCTGGAAGTGCTGTAACGGGTTTAAGGCTCAAAAATAAAACATCAAGTGTCAAAACCAGACATTTTATTGACCCATTCAACCACCTGTGCCTTGTCTCTAAGTAGACCTTGTGGCTCCATAATAATGTCACATTTTTTCATCCTTTACTTCCATTGGAAACGATATTACAGCTGCCTGACAACTCAGTCACTTGAACATAATGTGTCATTTTTGGGGCATTTGCTGCAGTGATCCTGTGTGGACAGTCTTGGTACAAAAAGCTCTTTATGTCTTTATCTTTTTTGTGTCAGTATTTTGTTTTTGTGCTCGCCTGCTGTAAGGTAAGACAAAAACTGAGACGATGATAACTATGAGATGGGTTGCCTTGAAAATTCAAACACACATCCATGTCCCCCTTGGGATGGATTGCAATAACTTGGGAGCTCCCTAACTTTCCTTAGAATACCAGTATAATCTGGTCAAAAATTAAACTTGTTTTATACTTATATTTTGGTTTATGAACAAACAGGCTACCTGCAGAATTAAGATCAACTGTACTTTGTGTTTTGTGTTCATTTGCAAAAGTCAGCATAGTTAGCATTGCCATTGTGAGCATGTTAGCATGCTGATGTTTGCATTTAGTTCAGAGCACTCTCATGCACGCAGCCTCACAGCAGCATGGCTGGAGACTCTTAGCATCAGCATCACGAGCATCTCCCCATAGTGCAGAAGAAAAATACACAGTTTTTTTTAACCTAATATTTTCTTCTTCAGTTCCTCTCACAGAGCCTCAGGACTTCATTGCTTTTGGTGAAACACACAGTTCCATTAACATGTCTTGGAAAGCAATTTCCACTGTGGACCCGCGAGGTTTCCACACACACTACAGCCTCTGCAGCGTGAAAATCAGCCCAGAGCACGAGCCGAAAAGTTTGTGTTTAGTATTTGCTGCTTTTTCTGTGTGTGAGAAAATGAAAGCAATAAGGCAGCTACATGTGTGAAATTGTGACGTCAGCCTTTTCACATCTCATTTCATCAGAGTGCCACAACATATCAGCCTCACTGCTCAACCACCGTCTGGAGGGCTTGACTCCAGGGTCAAAATATAACATCAGCCTTGCCATAGTGACACGAGAGGGAGAAGGACCGAGAGCCACACAAATTATCAACACACTACCTCAGAAGACTTTCAATGGTAGGAGACTTAATTGATACTCATGATGAAAAGGCCTGTTTTAATTAAGTTAAATACAAATGACTGTAGCAGTTTTCCTACATTCCCCAATAAATGTTTTCATATTTTACTTTTTTCCCTAACTTAGTGCTGATATACATGCTGAGCTTGTTGTTCGTGCTCTTCTTAATCTCAACAACATGCACCTGGATCTCAGGGAGGTATGTGAGCCTTACAGTAAATATTCTGCATTTTGAGATAAAAGTACCGTATTCATGAGGACTAAAAGCGCTTAAAGGTTTAATTACTGTAGTGGCTTGAGATTAAACAAGTTAACATTAGTGCAGTCTACTGCCGAGTTTACAGAATAACAGCTGTAAGGAATTTTGGTTATCTGAGTTTCTGTTTTATCTGCAATCTGTAAATCTTTCAATCATCCGAATGGCCCATTTTCAACAGTTCCTACTCTGTTTTAATACTCAGAATCAAAACGAAAATCTTCCCCCCTGTGCCGAAACCTGTTATTCCAAATTCCAACCATTATCAACCAGAGAGTGAGGTAAGAGACTTTTGAAGGGACTTGCTCATCCCGAAACTCTGTCAGCTGGACCTTTAGCCACATATACATTGCAGGGTTTCATTGTAATGAACTGCCTATATGCTTGTGGATTTTTAACCTTTTTGTTAAGGACTTGTGCTCTTTTCACACTGACGTACAGCTCAAAAGTGTAAAACTTTACTGTCCATAATGCAACATGCAGATTTCCCTCCAAATCCAAGATCATAATAAAATCCAGTCTAAAGACCACAAGAGGGTGACAATCTTATTTATTTGAGGTAGCTGTGAAAACATCACACAGTGAATATTACAATAATTTGTTCATGTAGTAAATCATGCTGTACTGTAAGATGAATCACAGGAGTGAAAGACAAAATATACATTTTAATTAAATATATACATATTATATATAATATTTAATTTTGTATAGACATGTCTAGGTCAGGATAAATTGTTAGGTAACCCCTTCATTTTTCTGCCATTAGCCTTTGTCCGTTGTCACTGTGAAGCATGCTGATGTAAGCATTTGGCTCACACCACTATGTTGCATCTTTTTGTTGTGCTCATTTGAGTTTTCTTGTTCCAGCTTCCTTTTTCTAACTTAAAAGTAATTCTATACTTGAGATCTATGCTTGTCTGAACTGAGCTCTTGAATCGAGACCTTGAATCTGTCTGTCCTCTGCTAATGTGACCTATAACAGTACATACAGGAGAGAAAAGAGGAGGTGGATAAGCTGACCCTGCACCAGCTACATCCAGAGCACAAGTCTGCCCCAGAGGAGGCAGAGGAGACCGCCATGTTGGGAGGGGAGTGGTATGATGTCACTGATGAGGATGCGGAGAATGAGAAGGGTAATTCAAGGATGTCAAGAGGAACCAGTGATGAGCATTTGAGTCTCGGCTCTACGCAGCAGGCACTGAGGAGCTCTAGAGAAGGAGAAATGACAGATCTGGAACAGGTGGACAATGAGATCACCATGCTGATATACAGGAATGGTTTGGTCTTTGATGTGAAGACAGACTCCACTTAGAATGGAGTCAAGTGAGAGTTTTTACTGCACAAATTGCACAAACATATCAAGGGTTGACTTATCAGTATAAGTCAACCCTTGATATGGTGACTGATACTGAAGGCCGGACAAATGCTCTTCCTGTTCTGATCATTTTGATCTTTTTGAACATATGTTGTCTTTTTGTAATGTTGCATGAACATGAATCAATAAAATATCAGTAAAATATTTATTAATATCTCATGTTCAATTTTGCCTATGACACTTTTACAAAAGGATGTTAGTGTTTGAAAGCAGGAAGGTTGACCCCTCATAATCATTGTCAAGGCATACTGTCAAGAAAGTGTGGAAAGACTTGTATTGTTATACTTAATTGATGCCCGGGGGGAAATTGTTTTGCTACAGATTCTCCTTAGAAATAAATGGGATGAATAATAAATAAATACAATAAGAAAATGCAAGACCTCCACCAAGGCAGCTCATTTTCCCCATATTTCCATTACACCCAATAGCAGTACTTCTATGATAATTTAACCATCATAATATCATTTTTATGACCCTGAAAACCTACCACTAGCCCTTGGAAACATGTTTATAATCATTATTAGTTTGAAAGTTATTCAACAAAAACACTTGTACGGTAATGGCGGTTTTCCGGATCACTACCTAAATCTAAGCAATTCTTCCTTGGGCCACTTCTGACATCTCCTGAAAATTTCATCAAAATCCATCCATTACTTTTTTTTTATCCTGTTAACAAACCAACAAACCAACAAACCAACCAACAAACTAACGCCAGCAAAAACATAACCTCCTCCCTTGGCAGAGGTAAGAAATATAAGTATAATAAGAATATGAGAATAGGAATTATACTATATACAGTAGGTTTAGGGCAACAGGCATATGTGTAAATGTAAGAATATATATGGTAAGATCTTAGACCTGAGACTCCAAAAAACAAACAGTGTGTGTGATGTTTGAATAAAACAACATAAGTCTAGAGGTTAACACCTGTCATAATGTGACAGGAAGTGGTAAAAAGAAAAAAAAACTTCAAAAAACGTGTTCAAGCAAAGTGAAATGCTTGTTTACTCATAACCAAAGGGACTTCTGTGGTGTTCAAACTGGAACATGTCCTGTTGATTTATGAGAAGTTGATGACTGCAGCACTTTTCACCAAACTGCACTTTAATTTCTCAGCAGAAAAAAAGGTAATTTTTCCTCCTTCGTGTACTGTTTGGTTGTGGCCTACATGAGGAGAGAAAGTCAATTTATCATTTTATCAAAGTCTTATCTCTAACCACATCAAAATCGAAATTGTTTGTCGTGACCATAGACAGCAGGATAACATCTGATAGACCTGAGATGTGGTAAAGACAATTGTATGAACAGATACAGTACAACAGTGTGTGTGTGTTTACATTCCTTAATATGGAATTGAATTTCCAGGACTTATTTTATCAACATTTATTGGTATTATATAAATGTTAAATGCAACCAAATGCTGTCAGTGCATATCAGATGGCAAACACCAGATTGCAACATAAAACAAGGCTAACCCAGCTACACCAGTGATGGAATCCAACTGCATTACTAAAGTACTGTACTTCAGTTAAAATTCAAGATGCTTGAACTTTATCTTAGAAATTTGGATATTGGAACCTGAATTAGCCTTAAAATATATTTTCCAAAACTGAAAACAAGGCTTTCCTCTAAACTCATGAAACAGTAGCGACCACATCTCACAGGACAGCAAATGCTACAATGATTGCTAAGGTGACCCGTTCAATAGCTAACTTGATATTGTCACATTGCATTGAACAATTGTTTTATTTGGTCAGCTCACATTGCAATACCAACAATAACCACTAGATGTAAACATAACACAAAGATTTCTTCATAACACACTGTACAGAATCTGTGGACAGGTATAAACAGGAGTTGGTTGTAAATATCTACTTGGACAAAAATGTGGTCTACTGTGGTCTTCAACAGACAGATTGTCATCCAACAGTTTGCCCTCACAATTCATTTGAACATGAAGATTTTATTTTAGGTTGAGCAAATCGAAAGCATATTGCATTCACTTGTGAAAAAAAATTGCTTTGTTTTTTTTTTTATTCAGAAAAACAGAGCAGAATTTAATTTTTTCATGAAAACTTTTCCCAGAATTCTGAGATAAATTGTCTCATTAATTCAGAAAAACAAATGTTTTTTGGATCCTTGTCTGCTATCCACTGGTTCCTATGTAATATGCACGTGAAGTGTAGCAAGTACTACTAGGCTGTGATTGCATTAATGCCTTTGTTTAATCAGAGTAAAATTAACTACAAAACATTTGATCAAGATTTTATGGAAACATATCGCATTCACTTAAGAAATGAATTAATAGCAGATAGCAGACAAGGATCCAGCTATCTCTACACCAGATTATGTTTAATAAAAATCATGTTAGTGCTAGCCCTACTGGAACCCTTACAGATTGCATTGGAGTGCATCCAGTAAAGAAATTGCCTTAACATGAGAGTCTCTCAGGGCAATCCGGGCCACTTTCAACCAGAATGAGGTTGCCTGAAGGAAGCGTTATTCCACGGAACATGACTTGACGCAATAACATTCAGATGCAAGACCACTTGTCTAGACCTGTCACAGCTAGCTGCTAGGAACTAGAATCTAATAAAATGTCCTCCCTTTTCTCCTCACCTGATGGCCATAAGGAGCAAATTACCCATGTCTTGAAAAGATGACTTTTTAGAGATAAATGTTTTTCCTTGGACAGCGATGATACAAAAATACAATCATTTTATAGCATATGATGCTTTGCTGTAGATTAAATTAGCCAAACTTTAATAGTTGGCAGTACCTCACTGGTCCTTAAACAACTGCAGCGGTAAAATGCAACATGCATAATATTGCAGCAGTAATGTTAACACTAAAACGTCAGATTTAATAGTAAAACACTAACAGTAACCATTTTGCAGCATAAAGAATACTTTTACTTCTAATCCTGTTTCATGGTTTGGGCCAGCTGTCAGCCAGCCAGTAGAGACACGCCTGTCATAATGAAGGGGTCGTCATTAGCACTATGAGATTACTAACACAGACAAACAGGCAGCATCTCCAAAACACTCCTACTTACTATTAATACTTCAGCAAATGGCATTTCAGAGGCATGCATGCAAAAATATTTATTAATCTTTTTTTAAAAGGGACCCTTGTGCAATACCAAGCATAAATGTCAGCATTTCATGTATTGTACTGGAGTTACCAGAGTGTTCATCTGCATTTGCCTTGTGGGGAGATAAAAAACAACAACATATGAACATTAAGCAAACCAGACAAATAAGACATAAAACATATTTACACACAACAATACATACACATCACGTCAGCAGCACGTGTATGCTGGACAAACTGAAAACCAGGATATTTGTATACAAAGAAAATTCAAAGGAAAATAAAGAGTCATTGTAATCTTGTGATCGGGAGATTATCAGTTCATTCCCGGACTGGCAGAATAATTCTGGGTGGACACAGTGAACATAGAGCATGGTGGTGGTGGTAGTGGTGGTGCTACATCACCAGGATGCTGTTGAGCAGTGATCATGGTTCATGACAATGAAGAAGCACCATTCCTTACAGTTCATTAATGTTTGGACAACAATGGAGGTCTATGGCAAAGAGGAATAAGACATACTTTATATCACACTTTGGATGCACAGGAAATAAATACTTGAGAATCAAACTATTGTTGGTTTAAGTCTTTTATTTATTTATATATTTATTTATCCTTTATTGATTCAGGAAGGTCCCATTGAGATACAAAATCTCTTCTTCCAGGGAGTCCTGGTCAAAATGGCAACAGCAAATAGTTTCACATAGAAAACAATTTCACATATAAAACACACTAAATACATGAAAGCGACATAAGAAAGACATTTGTTAAAATAACAAACATACAGTATCCCAACAGTTAGGTATTAGGGTTTGGGGGCCAGATGATCCTACCAAAAAAATGAAGAGCCAACAAAATCACAGAAGAAAAATTTCTTACTGTAACATTATGTGCGCTACTTTGCCACAGTAACTGTCTACACGTTTCAATTTCAAGAACACCGAACAAAGTGACACAAACATACTCATAACCCATGCAGAACAAGAACACTTTCTCTTAACTCTCTCTTATGCTGCAAGGAGCCTACAGGCTCAAAAGTATCTATTGCACTTCATAGAAATATATTTTACATACCTTTACTCAAACAATACTTAACATTTAGCATAGCTGGGATAACTAACAGTAGCATACTCTGTATCACTTGGTTTGGTCTCCAAAGCAGCCAGAGGTCTCTTTGGAAAGTCCAGGACGCTATAGACCAGATTGGGTGCAGGCACATTCTCAGATGCTGCAACAGTTTCCTGCAAGGACAAGCTGAGTCAAGCTGAGGAAGCACGATAGATGTTTTAAATATTTTCCTTCATGTTGACATAAGTGTGTTCTCACTTGTACTGTAGGATTGGGACTTTGCTGTCCTGGTTGTTGTTGTTGTTTGTCTGTGTATGAAGAAAATAGGTGAAATATTGAGTCGGTGAAACAAATAATCAGCTTAATCACTGTAAGATGCAACTTTGCTTTGTTAGAAGGTCTGACAATTTAAAGTTAGTCAAAGGAGCAATGTCTTACTTGAAATCAATATTGCAATAATTCCTGGATTCCTTTCATCAATGTGCATTTGCCAGGTTGGTTTCATCATGCATGTGTAAACTTTTAGTTAAAACTTTACTCAGCATCCATGTCTGGTAACCCGTGATATAGCTAGAGCTGCACTGGGGCAACAGGGAAATTTTAGTCTGCCCAGCTTCCCGTGAAACCACTTGTTTTATATTTCTGCTTTTTTAAGAATTAAACAATCTACAAAGTGTTAATTAGTGATCTTAAAGGTGCATTCTACGCCAAGCACTGCGCACAAAGCTCACATTATTTCGATTTTGTCCTTGGTTGCCTTTCAAAGTGCAACCAATGACAGAAAGCTTTGTGTGATGTCGTCAAAAATGACACGCACAAGCAGGGGGAAGTATTGATGGAAGAAAACAGTCTGTGTTTCCATAAACTCATTACAATATATCCAAATCTCAGTAGCGAAAATATTCTGGTGGAATTTCAGAATGCAAATGGGGGCATTTTATTTTATTTTATTTTTTTTTTTTTTTTACTTATTCTTCTATTTTTTTCTTTTGCTTTTTTGACCAAGGGTGGGGTTGAGTTAAAGGGTGGGGGTTAAAAGGTGGTGGGTGGGTGGGGAGGTATGGGGTGTTATACAGTTATACAGCAGACTGCCTTTTCTGTCTTGCACTGATGTTTCTGCCTGTATCTGCTGTGAAGAAAATTAATTAAAAAAAAGAATTGGGGGAAAAAAAGAATGCTAATGGGGCTACCAAGTTTGTGAATAGGCATAAAGTTTCCGCAGCAATTTGGATGACATGATACAGGAGTGCACAGTCAACAAAAACCTGCATTTCTGTAATAGTATACAGAAAAACATGAAGTGTGTTTGAGGTGTGTGGGGGATGTCAAAATGTTTCAAATAGGGAATCGCACTACTCAAGTGGGAAAGAGGGGTTTGTCCCTGAAGTCAAAGTGTAATGTTGTAATGTAATAATGAATCAATAATGCAAATGGTTTTTTTCCACCAGTCCCTTTGTGATAGTAGGCACACTGAATATTTGCATGCATTGCTAAAGGACCTATTTTCAAGTCATCATCACTTGTATCAGAAGGATGTGAAACAGCAATCTGGTTTGGATCTTTGAACCACACAATTGTACTTTTTTTTGTTTAAAGACTAACAATTACTCTTCTTACCTTTACTCTGTTGACTTAGAAAATTTAAACATACTGCTGACTATAGCCTAAAACAGAAAATTTAACACTGAACTGTAAATTGGTTTAAATTAATCCCGTACATCCAATATTGGATTAGAAATTCCAGGTGCACCATGTCAAACGTTAACATTTTAGTTTGGCTTTCATTAATTCATTTGAGTATGGCATGGGAAAATTAAATTCTGGCTATATGCAGCCAAGGATTAGTGCAAGTAGAATATAATATCCTTTAATACTTTGATTATTACCAATAGCAGACAAGTGAAAGCAATACAGAAAAGAGTATTTTTGCACTTTAAATTTTCCTACCTTTGTTTCTCACAAGACACCAGATCAAACATGGAAGTACAGCAGCCAACAGCGCTACAGGTGAAACCACACCGACACTGACGATGTGAGAGGAAGTTTCACCGTCTTCAGTTATTTGGATCTTCCTCTGCAATGGAGGAACTGTAGGAGGAAAGGAAATGATGAAAATAGACAGTCACTGATGCCATGGTAGTAGAAAGATAGTGAATTACTGTCTATCTAAATGGAAACTGTATTGTGTGACTAAATCTTTTCAAATAGTCCCAAACACATAGAGAAAATCTCATTTCACAAATCAACTGGAGCAGCAGGATGTTGCATTCAGGACTGATTCAATACAAACTATAGTCAGAAATTTTGCAATACAGTTTGTGCTGTCTAACCTTTCTATGTTTCTGATTATTTTAGACTTTTTTTTAACAATATTGCAAAAACACAAACAGGACTGCTTTATTAAAGTCCATTTACCATATCATAATATCAGTGTTGCAATATAATAATACAAATACCACATGAGAGGATTATATCCACAGATATTGTTGCTGACAATAAAAAAAAATAGAATACTACCAGCCTTTTCCTTAGAAAGATATTGGACTGGTCTGAATTCATTGTAGGACTGGTGAATATTTACTTTTAATATGAGACAAATAATGCAACATACATGGTCTAGGCTGTCTGTTTACATAGGAGATGAAGGTAGTGTATAAATAGTGTATAAATCTTTTTTTCCTGCTTAATATTCATCTATACTGGTGTAATTTCCTGAAGGTATAATAATCACAGAGTACCTGTGTTGCTTCTGTTCTCCTCTCGGACAACCAGCTGCACCTTATTGCTTTTTTTGGCAGGTCCTGGGTCTTTGAACAAACTAGCCCAGTAACTTCCACTGTCATTTAATTGAAGATTTTCCATGTACCAAAATACAGAAGCATTTTTAGGGTAAACGTCAAAAATGTTTCCCTCTTTGCCATGTTTGTACTCAGCAATCTTGTTCGGGCCTATTATATTATGGTAAATTGCAAAATGGCTTCTTTTTGTGAGGCTGACATTTGGCCTAAACGTGAATTGAAGGGTGATGTTGCTGCTGAGGATCCCAGTGACCTCCACTTGGATGGAGACTGTAAGGAGACAAAACCAGAGATGTCTATAATTAAGAGGATGTAATGCTGACATGCTAAAAAATAAGGTTGTGATCATTAAATACAGACAGTACACCTGGTTAACATCATTATGTTAAAGCAGCGGGATTTAAATGAATTAATTTCATTAATTAATTAGAATAAAAATAAATAAATAAAAAATCCAAATATTAAAAAATATTGTGCGTGTATGTGCAAAAGAGGGTATGGGGATCGAGGTTGTTTTTTTTTACACTTTGTGTTACACTCAGTTTGTGTGAAAAGTGCTATACAAATAAAAATTGATTGATTGATTGACTGATTAATAGGTAAATTAATTAATTATTTTATTAAACAAAAACATAAGATTACAAAGTTGCCTCAATGCCATGCTCTTAAGATGTCAAACACAACCATCCAATAATTTTATGAGGAAGATGTCAGACTACAAAGTAGTGTATAGTTGGCATTTATTAAGCACATTTTTTTTCCATTTTGCAGTGGCAAAACAACAGACACCAAAGCCAAACATCACCTCATACACACAATTACTAAGGGAGAAAACTCTGGCATAACACCAAACTGTGTGGGAGCTCCTCAGTACCATTTAGCACAGGTAATTCATTCATTGCAGTGTGGACACTGAGGTATCATTGGTGGTATCATAACATATGCTATAGGAACAAGGAATATAATTGTAACAGAGCAAAGAATAAATAAATACAAGTGAAAGAAAGTAGTAAAAATCAACCTCTATCTGGTGAAAATTCACAAAACCTCAGCTGAGTGTAAAACATCAATTACCAAAAGAAGACAGCTTACCGTTTAACACCATGTGAGCTGCGATGATCAAAACTGAGCCCAGAGGCTTTGAGACAATATTGTAAACCATGATAGAAGAACGGGCCTTGTGACATTGGCCCCCTCAGCTGCTGATCTTACTAATTTTTCTGAGCTTCCTTTGTTGAGTCCTCTTGTTTGATATTTCCACTGAAGCAGCAGTTTGAATGCCTGAGTGGAGGAAACTGTGACAGGAAATTGTGTTAACACCTATTTATCTACCTACATCTTCATAGAGGTTGGAGGACATGTGGTACAGAGCTGTTTGTTTGTTAATAGACAATACACATATTTATACAGTCAGTGGTTATTCTGTTTTTTTGTTTGTTTCATTCAGATTAATTACAAAAACCTTTTTGCACCCAAACGTAGACGTACTAAAAGTTTCAGTTTTGTTGAGGTTGTAAAATATCAGTCACTCAGATTTTGTAGGGGCACCCCCGGTACAATTTTTATAACAGCTGCTCAAAATCATGTCAGGTTTAATTTAATCCTGCAAAAAAGGAAATCTAATTTGTTGAGATGCAAAAATATAATCCATAATTCAACAGCTACTTGTCTTCCCAGAAGCAATCCCCCCCATCACTTTGGATAATCCAGATGCATCACTATGAACTATTTTTTTAAGTGAAAACAACAGGTTCCCCACCTGTAAAGAATGAGCTGGCTCAGATAATGGATGGATGGATGCTTGACAGAATAAAACATGAAGTGCTCTTTATGTTTGCCCCAGTCTGCAAGAAAACAGGTTAGAAGCTGCCCTTCATGCCAGGTATTTAAGAGTTCATTAAAATTGTTTCAATCTGACTCATATAGTCAAAATATTGATCTTAACCAGGGTGCCACAAATCTCACCTGAAAACAAAGATATGTATTTAAAGCGGGCGGGGATGGTGATTGACAGACAGGCAAGTAAGCTGGCACATCGACAAACTGTGACTGGCACAAGGATGCAGCGAATGGCTGTCGATGCACGTTTCTCGTAATGAGTCGATGATGCCTTCAGGTTCGGTGTGCTGACTCCAGATGATGAGCAGGTGTGCTGAGACAGACGGCGTCGGGGGGGAGGGGGATGAGCAGACAGACATACAAATCAAAAACACTCATCACTCATACTAAAATACTGAAAACAACAAATACACAATCATAAGAGCCAAGGTGCCCATTTAATTTTTTTTGTGCACAGCCCTCAGAGAGCTTGAGTCTGCCACTGGAGGACGCTATTTACCATGAGCATATACTGTAGTGCTGAAGCTCTGGAAGCCTCATCCACTGGTTC
This sequence comes from Chaunax sp. Z400, assembly GCA_037577475.1. NCBI lineage: Eukaryota > Metazoa > Chordata > Actinopteri > Lophiiformes > Chaunacidae > Chaunax > Chaunax sp. Z400. The sequence goes on along the minus strand of CM075188.1, from coordinate 20,898,664 downwards.
TTGGACCTGGCTCAGTTGCAGTGTTTCTCTCTGTTTAGATCCCTGTCATTTTAGCCTACAGTAGACACAGCTATAGTTGTTTTTGTTCTTATTGTTAAAACTCTATAGTAATTCTCCGGTCATGTTCTGGGCAAAATTGGCAGATAATAACTTTCTTCTGTCTTAAATGTAGTATGTTTCATCTGCGTGACCTTAAGCTTCATTTATTCCTCCACAATAAGCATTTGAACATTAAAGAAAATGAGTGATGACCACTTTCATTTATTTCTAATGGTTTTACTCTTTATCAGTCTGTGGTGTTCCCAGTCAAAAATAACTATAACTATATAAAATATAACTATAACTTTTTCAGGGACGAGGAAAGGGGTAATGTTCTTCTTCTTTACACTTTCTTCTTTGTGTGATTTCTTTATCCTTAAAACTCACATAAATAAATGTTGAACTTAAAGTGCAAAGAGCTGTTTGCACTCCTCTTTTGTATACTTTGCATAAAACTGAGGTATCTGTGCTGTGCCAAGATCCACCCCGACACGAAATATCATCAAAAATCATTCACAACATTCTGAGATATCATTTGGACTGACAGACAAACAAACAAAGAATTGTGGGTACTGCAAAATCTCCTCCAAAATCTCCTCCAATCCTCCTCCTCCATTGGTGGAGGAAATAAAAATCACCACATTCTTCTTCATTTGAAGATTTTATTATAAAGCCCCCAAAACATGATCACACACATCTTCTTTTCTCTCTCACACTTACAAATACACATTCTCATGCGTACTGCCACTTACTTCCCCTGTGTTATTTCCTCATTTCCTGCATCACAGCTTATTTAAATGACTTCCTTTGTGCATCTCTTCCACCATGTTTTGTGCTGCTGTCACTTCTGTTTTCTGCTATTTTTGTTGTTAAATCGGGTGCCTGTGCACATCCTTTTCATCAGCTGTTAATCTTGCCATTGTATTCTCATGCAGCAGCCATTTGCTGCTGTTGCAGTCTGTTGGTCCTGTGGTCCACTTTTGCTTCAGCCCAAAGTGTTTTGAGCCTAGCTCTGCATATTTCTGGTCCTCAGAACTGGGGAGCATGGGACAAAACCTAGCATGGGACAAGGGTGTAGCTATTATAATATCAGTAAAGGTATTTTTTACAGTGAGCAGTGTTGCCTCCAGTACAGAGGTAGTTTGGTCCATAATGAAAATTGCAGAGAACACAGAAATTGTACTTTGCATGGCTTTAGTCAACAGAGGTGCACGACTCCAACCTCACAAACCAGCTTTCCTTTACTTCGCTTCTTTAACTTTTCTACAGTATTGTGTCAATAACATAATCTACTGAAGTGGTGAATTTATGCAGTGAAATTGTTTGAGTTTAAATCCCCTTTATGGATGAACCCCATCAGAGATATCAGGATATTTTAATTTAATGCCTGACTGAAGAATTTGCCCTTGCCCATCCCTACCTTAACCTCATAGGACCTCATGCCCCAAAAACTCAAGGCTGTTTTAAATTCAAGGAATTTGTTTTCAACTAACTAAGGCTGCATTTATAAAACCTGGTAATGGCCCTCATGCCATGCTACTGATTGTTGTGTTGTTACAGTTTATTGGGGTAAACGGTCATTAAAAGGCACTTCACGTTAATCGTGGCAGTGTGCATGCTGTGTGTGATGATGTCATGGGGATATGCATTTTGTTAGCTGTTTGTTTTGGCAATAGCTGTCACTCCACCATGCTGTGTGTTTACCCATTGTAGTGGCTCCAGTACTAAATATGTTTGGTGTGGGGGAAAAAAAGGGTATTTAGAGTGGAGGGCGGGTCCCCACACAAGATTAAAAAAAAGAAAGAAAAAAAGTCACACCCCAATCACCCCCCTCTAAACAGCCCTTAACTAGTGTTAATATGAGTGGTTTCTACAAAGGAAATGAGAAATACAAGACTTCAATTGTTGTCCGATAAAGAAAGCAAATCATTTATCAAAGTGTAGCAACATAAATGAACTCCTAAAGATACTTGCAATTTGCATGAATTTATATCTCAAATTAACGTATAGAGAAAATAAGCTATAATATGAATATCTTAAGTCATCACCACTGTAAAAACACTTACCTATATAGATTGAGCTAGCTTAGCAAAGCTTGCAAGAGGTGATTAAGGAGGAGATAACAACTGGAATATTCAGGAACACAGCAGCACGGGACATCAAGCAACACACACGTCATGAAAATCTGAGTTGAAAAGCAGAACCATAAAACTGTCTAACTGTGTGTGTGTGTGTGTGTGTGTGTGTGTGTGTGTGTGTGTGTGTGTGTGTGTGTGTGTGTGTGTGTGTGTGTGTGTGTGTGCGTGTGTGTGTGTGTGTGTGTGTGTGTGTGTGTGTGTGTGTGTGTGTGTGTGTGTGTGTGTGTGGGGGGGGGGGGGTGTGGTGAATCTGGCACAGCTGAGACATTTACTCATGTGAAGGTGCTGCTTCTAAACTGGAAGCATCAGCTGTATGGCAGTAAAGGAGGCAGATGAACCTGCATATGGGTGCCACCAGTCATTGTGACAGGCGACAGGGTAAACAGTGGAAGAAATAAACATGAATAGATTTTTGGATGGCAGTGATTGACTCTTTGTAGATGTGTTGTCACAGTTACAGCTGACTGATGACGTCCACTGGGGCTATTATTATTATTATTTGTTTATCATAAACTACATTCAAGGGATGTAAAAATGTACCGCTGCATTTACTTGCAAATTTGCTTGGGTAGGTTGTGTCGTATGAAATTAACGCCCCATATTTTATTCCTTGTGAACTTTGAATAATTATCTTAATTTAGACAGTAACAAAACAAAGAGACATAACAAAAACAACAATAAAAAGAGAAACACCATCGAGTATACAACATTTTGCACAATCAGTAATTAGTCTGTCCCCTATCAGCATTGATTACAGCAGTAATCCTCCTCCTCATGGACTTATACAACCGCCTGATGATTTCATCCTGTGAGATGATGGCCCACTCTTCAGTAAGAGCTGCCCAGAGTTGGTGCTGAGACTGTGGAGGATGTTCACGGTGTCACATTCGCTCACTCAACTCAACACCTGCTGTGTAAGGAATCACAGAAATTCTTGTTGTCTAATGATGTTAATACAGGTGATTGTTCACAACATAGATACCCAAACATTATGTGCTTCTAGTGACGTCCAAAGCTCCACCGCACTCACTGTCTATCCAGCAGAGATGGAGTCTGACAGCATTTCTCTGTTGCATTTTGGGAGGGAGGATTCTTGCAGTATTTGAGGGTATAGATACCCTTCAGCTTTTCTTCGCAGAATCATATTTCACTCTTATTTGGTATGAATTTCCTTATACTGCTCTGCTATAGCTATTAGAAATTAAAATAACAATTAGCAATTATTCACCGTCTGCAATTTCAACAATGGTGAAACACATTTGACTCTGTATTTTGGTGGTTCAGTGGAGGAGACAAAATAAAACATGATGTGACAATCCAGTTCCAGGATTAAAGCAACCAAGAATCTGACTTGTCCGCTATTTGTTGGGGAGCATTTGTTGAAACAGCATTAAGCTATAAGCCTCATCTCATACAGCACAACAGAGATTGGAGGAAGCACACACACACTGATGGGAAGAGCAGGAAAGTCCTTATCTCCATGGTAACTGAGAAACTGACTCTCCTATGAAATGCTGCACTGACAAAACAATTACCAAGCAATCGGGATGGGAACCCCCTCACACCACCCGCCACTATACACCACAGACTCCCTACCACCCAACAACAGGCACACACAGAGCAGGCTCCTTCCTGCTCATAAGGCTCAACAGTTGGGTTGAGACACGAAGACATGGCGATCCAACAGTTTTCATTGTTCTCGTGATTCAGCAACATCACGAGTGTGACATATGCCATTTCATGTTTGTTGTAAGACATCATCTGAAGCCGTCCAACATGACTGGATGGGGCATTGGACTTTCTTTTGATGATAGCAATAACTATCATCCATCTATTTTCTTCTGCTTATCTTAGGTCGGGTCACAATGGCAGCAGGCTAAGCAGGGTTTTCCAGACGTCCCTCCCCACAGCAACACTTCCCAGCTCATCTTGGGAGATTCCAAGGTATCCCCAGGCTATATAAGATATATAATCCCTTGAGTTCTGGGTCTACTGACTGTTCTCCCAGTTGGACATGCCTGGAAAATCTCCAGTGTTAGGTACCTGGGAGGCGTCCTAACCAGATGCCAGAACCACCTCAAGTGGCTTCTTTCGAAGCGAGGAAGTAGCGGCTCTCTTCTCTGAGCTCCCTTCAGATGTCAGAGCTCCTCGCCTTATCTCCAAGGCTGAGCCAAGCCACTTGTATTCGCGACATCATTGTTTCGGTCACTACCAAGAGCTCATGACCATAGGTGAGGATTGTAACACATAAATGACTATGGTTTACTATGGTTAAGTCCTAACAGTAGTATTCCTACCACTCCTTTGTTCACCCACATTCACACTTTATCTTTTCTGTTTGAATCCTTCACATTGCTTCACATGAGGTTTTAAAAAAAAGGCTCAGAGCTTACTACAGTACACACTGGAAACACACTTTGTCCAAGGACACAGATGCCCCCGCGGCTGGAAAAACTCAATTTGTGCTGATGTGGACAGACCATAACCTCTATCATCGGTGAATGTGAGCAAACAGACATGAAAGTCGCTTAAGTTCAAATGCCTCAAAATGGAAAATAAACAAATTAAAAAGAAACCAGTTATGAGATGCACATCGTTAGGGCTCTTACAAACTAAGTTAATGGAAACTCTGTCATTACAGTTACTGTTATTGCCCATGTTTATTTGTTTGTTTGTTTGTCTCGCCGTTTGTTTGTCCACAAGCTGAGTTGATGATATTTTGTGTAATGGTGGATCTAGAGCTGTGGATCCATTTTCAAATACAGTGTGAATTCTGGATCAGTTTATTCACTTTCTTGAACATTGCCATATAGGGCCTGTTTTTACATTTTGCCAATATCAAAGAATTTTTTTTAATAAATATAAGTAAAAAATACCCAGTCATGTACACCTCATGTTGCTCCACCCCTGCACGGTTGGATCCCGATCGGGATGAAAATCCGCATAAAGAGGAATAAAAAAATTAATTAAATTATAATTAAAATTATATTTATGGGGCGCACCATATGTTAATAGAGAGGCGTAAAGAGATGACACTATCACCAATATGACGTTGAGATATTGCAGATTCAGAGTCCTTCAAATGGATTTCATGTATCTGTGAAAGGAATGAAGTTTATATCTATAGACGAAATCCGCCATTATGCCTTATTATTACCTGGGTGCACTGATACGACAATTCATGATCTGCTGATACATTTAGTTGCATTTTGTTTTGACAGGGCCTGGAAACCAGGCTCTGATTGTCGAGGTTTTAGTGGCAATGCTGTTGCTGGAGGTATGCGCGCTCTCTGAGTGCTTTCTAGTTGCTGCTGTACAGCTCATGTCCTGGCAACCAGGAAGACACTGGTGTCAGTGCTGTCACCGGTTGCGTTGGAGACAAAGGCTGTTTGCAGAAACCAAGCTGAGGTGCAAAGTGGCGCGCGCGCGCACGCACACACAGACACACACACACACACACACACAATTGGATGCACACAAATTGACTTTCAAGTATGGACTTGCTTGAAAACGCTCTCACACACTCACATACAAACACACTCCTACACACGCTCGGGAAATGCAGGCTACTTTCAATCATGCTGCAAAACGTGCAAAACCCTCATGTCCGCACGTGCGCACAGACCGGAGGAGCCTCGATGCTTAGAAATGCTCTTCACAGCAGTTTGCACGATGTCTGAACGCACCGCCTACGCACACTCCCTACCTCGGGGAAATTGACGGATTCCTACATAACAGCAGAAAATAAAGACTAGCAGGCAGGTGCCCACACACGCGTGACAGAGTGAGAACCGCATCCAGTGTGGCAGCTGTCACGGTTTCCAGTGGAGGTATTCCCCAATGCCCCAGCCTCATCAGCACGACATCCATGAGCGTTCACGGCTCTGTTTAATTTTCAGTGCCTGATGAGACAGACATCAAACATTAGGAGAATAAGAAACAAATGGAATAGTACACACAGGAGCCCGTATAAGACATCTTATTTATTCCACTTCCTTTTCCTGTAAACCTGATCATCAGGTTTGACATGAAGTTCCTACGCCAACTTTTCCCCCATACTCACCCAGCCCTCCCTCTGTTGACGGCAACCCACCCAAATTTATTAAGCCATCCCTTTTCCATTAGACTCCCCCTTTCCTGCCTCCCTCCCTTCCTCCCTCAGCGCTAGTCACATGGCAGTGAGTGGTGACCCGTCGCTCCTCGGCTTTGTGGCAGTCGCTCTCCTGTGCGCTTTGGAGACAGGCGATGAACAAGACTAACTGCGCCTCATATTTTTTTAAATAAGCCTTTTGTTGTATCTATTTCCATGGAAAATGTCTCCGGAATCCGCTGAAGCCGCTGATAAACGATACTCTGCTGAACGGGTTATTTTTAGTCATCCACCGCAGCGATGAGTGTCTGGAAGCCGGCCGTGAGACTTAGTGGTGCTGCGCTTTGGTAAATAAAGCCCCCGCTTGTTGTTCAGCAAGAATGAAGTCAAGGCGAGATAAACTAAAGATCCCTTCTCTGACTCTTGAGTAAGTTTTTCTTTATTTTCTTGTTGTAATTAGAGTAAATGATAATATATAAGTACTCATCTAGTAGTGATGGTACCCCTCAAGTTTCAACTTACAGACTGTGTTTGTTGAAAGGGTTCACAACTCGGCTACCGCTAAAGCTGTGAGGTCAAAACAGATGGAAATGCAAACAATCCAAACCATTCTCTCTCAGGTGACATTCGCAGGAGGCTTCATTATGGCTTCAACAACAGCCTCACTTTACTCTTGTATTCTGAAGACGCCATTGTACTTAAACAGATCAGAGAAGCTACAGGTGTCTTAACAGAAATTTAATAATTCCTGTTCTCTTATCAGCAAAACAGGCCTAAAATTGGTGATTTTTCTGCCTGCCTATTAACCTTTCAACAAATTTACCCCTCTGGATGTTTAGAAAACCATCTTTCCAATTCTGGATAAATGTATAAAACCAAGGGAACTTGTGAAGATGAGCAGGTTGAGTTATTTTGTCTGTGTAGTTCAAATCTGGGGGATTATTTCTGTCAGTTCTCTGAATTCAATTTTACGGATATTTTACTTTCATTCTCACACCACGATTCTTGCATGAATCACATGCTCCCCTCACCGCACCAAGACAGACAAATGGCTTTCAGTCTTTGGGAGAACAGATATTTATTTCAGCATTTACTAACATGTTAATCACATCTACATCAAAGGATGTGGCTGCAGTCTTATATCCACCCACTCTTCCTCCACAGCAAATGAAGCCTTTTTGAGTGTGTGTGTGTGTGTGTGTGTGTGTGTGTGTGTGTGTGTGTGTGTGTGTGTGTGTGTGTGTGTGTGTGTGTGTGTATGTGCAGGGGGTACCTGCTGCCCATTAGATCCTGATCCATAAGGCGTGGGAGCTCCCTGCTCATATGCATTCTGTGGTCCATCCATCTTCCTCCTCCGTAGATCATCTCAGCTAAGCATGGGCCGTTTTTTTTTGTTTCATTTTGAGACACTTAGCTTAGAGATTCAGAGGTTTAACACCGGATCAGCAGGGAGGGGCTCAGGCCTTTGCTGGTGGCTGTTGAGGGGTGCATCAGACCATTTGCCTGAAACAAATCTGTGACATATAGATTTCATTAGTATAAAAAAGGCAAGCATGACAGGAACTTTTCGTTTGCAGTCGCACTATTGCAGGAGATTATGCTTTGTAAGTGTTCAGGTACAAAGCATTCCAGAAAAAAAAGTTTTTGCAAGATATTATGCCATGTTTGAATATATAGATTTTCTCAAAGTTTCCTGTTTCCAGGCTAAATTCCTTGTTTTGTTATAAAGTCTGTCTCATAATCTGCAAGTAAAAATGCAACAGATATGACTTAAATGTCTTGGAATATGTCAATACTTCTGAGTACAATTCCAAATTTGCTTGCCATGATTGTTACATTTGCAGTAAAGACTGCAGCTGTCTTGTTGACGACAGGTTGTAGCTTCCATTGCACGTAATTTCAGAGTCTCCCTGAACGCCATGAACATCTGAGCAAATCAGAAATTTAATGTGAATGTCACCAATGAGTCAGTCTGATATTTTCTACTCAGTTTACACTCTGGAGAGGATTGTACATGAAGTGCCAATAAAGGGGAAATGCAAGATGGAAATGGCAGATGATTATTCACTCAAGCACAGTTGAGTTCTTTGGCTCAGGGGTTTGGAGAGAATGTGTCGAGACAAAATACTGCATAATGAGCTGCATGCATTGTGTAATTATGAGTAGACAACACTACAGAATGAGGAGTCTTTGTCCATGGGTTTTTTCTCTGACATCATCCTGGCATTACTATGACAACACATTCATTAGTGCTTTGGTAGTGGGTACTGTGGCACTGAGAAGTCTCAGCAGAACTTAGACAATGGCAACACTGTAGAGCACACAAGGCAGAGCTTACATCTGAGCAGAGAAATCAATAGAAATCAGCCTCGGTGCTGGGTCAGCAACAGGGAGATGTACAGTAGACCTTAGGATGGCTCAACATGCATATTTTGATGCAAAATAGTGTGTTAAGATGTGGAATGGGAGACGATATTTATTTTAAAATTCATATGAAATCAAGCCGAAATCAAAACATACAGTGTGTTGCCTGTGTGTGTTGCATTAGATGTTAGGTAAACATATAACATCCTTTCTGGTTTGTTGACACCCAGTTTCCAATTTCCTGTGGTGTGACAGGCTTATTAGATTCACCCAGTGTTGTATACAACCACCCAGTAATAAACAATGCTATCAGAGAGGCAGCAGCATCACCCTGCAGACAACTGGCTGTTTGTGTCTGACAATGAGAGGCAGCCATCAAACTCTAACCCTCGATCAAAATTCAGATGCTGTCTCATGACTGACATCCGTGTGCGTGCTGAGGTGCTGAGTCAGCACACTAATCCATGCGAACATGTCTTACTTTGCAGTTTGTCACCCACCTGCCAGAGCCCCACGCTCCTGAGCCCATGTAGCCCATGCAGCCCCTGCAGTCCCTTACAAACCCTTCATCCATGGAGGTAAGGCACTCAGACTGCGCTCAGACTGCCTCTTTGGACTGAGCATCTTAAGTGTCTCATCTCATCTATCTCATCTCATCTCTCTCTCATCTTACAAAATGAAAGTATACATTCTTGATTATTATTATTATTATTATTATTATTATTAATAATGTTTCTTCAACAGTTACAAATGGGCTTTGGGCTAGGAGTTGCAGACAGGGTGAAGACAAAAAAACAACAACAAAAACAACAACATACAAACAAAAACAAAAACTGAGAGACAAACTAAAACATCATTTTAGTCTATTAATTCTTGACCAAAAAGCAAAAGGTCATTTTAATACCAGCTTGGTGCTGTCAGTCATATCACTAAATCAACATCAATTATATGACAACAGCAGCAAGCTCCATTTGCTGAAGAAGACAGTGTGGTAGGATTGAAAGCTTCAGGAGAGCTGCTAAATGGACCTTGTGGTGTGAGAGTTTTGTTAACTATTTGAGGATCTGTGGCAAAAAAACAAAAGAAAACAAAACAAAAAAAATCTACAAAATCAAAAAAATAACATGATGGAGTAGAGTTAGGTGTGTAGACAGCAGACAGGATTGATGACTCAATATACAAGATTTTTAGATTGGATCTGAATGACATCAAGAAAACATTTTGCGTTTTAAGTGTTTGTTAAACAATAAACGTAAATTAGCAGCTTATCTAAGAGTTTTCTGCTGAGTGATTCTCAATGTATAGATTTTACAGTTTAACCTGCAAATGCAAATATGCAATAACTCTGAGATGTTTTTGTATATGTATATGTATATATTTTAATGTGCATCTGTTTCACTAGTGAAGACCTATCGTTTATTAGTTGCAACTAAGACTACAGTATGTGGGTTGCTTGGCAACGATGCTGGGTGCTGTGGAGGCAGGCAAAGCTGCAAACAGAAGCGGCTGCATCCAACATGTTTCTGTATATGTGAGCAGTGCTAGGCTGTCATACTATACACGATACAGTGATGAATCCAGTTTTCTCTTTTGAAAAATGAGCAAATACTAGTGGGAACGCAAAGGTCTCTAAGATGCATCAATCATAAATTCCTTAATCTGGTGCCATTGTATGGCAGCTTACACATTTGCTGGCATCATTTGTCACAGCAGTTTGCATTTCAAACCCACCTATTTTGTTTCACCATCCAAATACATAGACATTCTCAGGTATTATGTTTATATGCAATTATATAAATGATTACTGCATGATGTTTTTGTTCTGATAGAATTAATATCAAAATGCATACAGTGCAGCCAACCAGGGCTACATGTAAACTATCGATACCATATGCGATGGAATGTACCACTGTTTAAAGTTTCTCAAGAATTCTCCCACCACCAAACTCCTCATGGTTTAACCCAATAACATCTTATGCTGCTTTCAAGTTCTGTAGGAAATTCCCCCTGCAACATGAGTGGCAAAAGAGATGAACATAACGAGTGTTTCCACAGCAATAGTTGACTATTATTAACTTTGACCAAATGGTCTACAGTCAAGCAAACATTATACATGGGGGTATATTGTGAAAAGGTTAATGTTATATTATAGGCCTAAGTAAAAATTGCTCTCTTTATGTCATAAATCAGATTTTTTTAAAGAATGCTCCATATGCATACATACCTGCCTCAAAATTTATTCAACTTTTCCTAGGCCCCAAATCCTCCCCTACACAAAATTTCATAACCTTAACTCTCATTGGTGGAGGTAAATCTTATCTTTCAGGTGTAATGCTTTCATTTATTGCATTTTGCTAAGTTGTAGGCAAGGAGAATCTCTCATGAACATTTTTGATGAATGCAGAAGTTATTTATTTATCAAGAAAAAAGCTTTGCAAATGTGAAAATTGACTGCTTTTTGGTTTTACAGCAATGAAAATTACTACCTGGTTTACCAAAACAAACAATTGAAGCTGTCATCTTTAGCTTTGGTAGATTTGTAATTGGAATTGTTATTTTTTTTAAAATCTCTATGCTTGAGAATTTCACCACTGTGGGACTAATAAAGGAATATCTTATCTTATCTTATGTTCTGACACCTTAGAGACGAAATGGATAGTTAAGCAGATATTTACAGTAGTAGGAGCTGGAGGTAACGAGCGGTGTTTGAATGCAGCATCAAACTCACACGGATACATACGCAGCCAGCCAACATCTCTTAGGTCAGACTAAAGTGTGCCACTGCTGCGTGAACGCTATTCCAGACCAAACAGCTCGCCATGGGTGTGATGTTTCAGCGACAGGACCGCGGTTAGATAGCCGACCAGAGGATGTAACTCCTGCGATCGCACGAGGCAGACAAACTCGTTGTGACTACAAAAGAAACCACCGAAGAGACGATGGGCAGAGAGGGTAGAACGGCGGTAATAGCAGCAGCAGCAGGGGGAGCGGGCTTCTCATCGAGTCCAGATACAGTTTTCTGAAACCTCCATTAACTTTGTTACAAGAAAATCCTCCAGCATGTCGGATCCAAGTCAATGGTCTGCGATGCCGAGCCAGAACAAGTCCCATTTTGTTCCGGGATCTTTGCTGAAACGCTCAAAAAGGTAGCGATCTAGAGTTAACGATATGAAGGTTCAAATTCAAGCTAACATTGGTTTAACGCTGTATTTATTATGCTTTTTATGTTAGAGTGCTGTTATTTCAAGTAGCTGGTCTTCGTATAGACTTAAACGTGTTATTTAATGTGAAATTAATTTGGCGACGTTGCGATAAAGCAGTACCAATGTAAGCTAGCTCTTTGTTAAGCCTGTTTATTTAGTAGAACCCATCAGTTTGTGTTGATCCACAGCGATTTTTTAACCAAGAAAAACCCATAACAGGAAACAGCTCCGATGACGATGGCTGATGATATTTGTAATAAAATGGGTACTCTCAAATTTAAATAGTAAAAATATACGATCCAACATGCAGTTGTACTTTGAAAACACGTAGCTAACTTTACAGCTAGTCCGCAACGTCCTGTGGGTCAAGCGAAACTGTGGCTGTAACCTCAGCTGCTACACAGCTGCAACCAATTAAAGTTAAACAGAATAAAAAATGTATATAATAGTGTTTATAAGTGTGGTGATTATTACTAACTGTAGGTCTTCGTTAATTATCATGTTTATTGTTAGATGACTGGAAATGCAACCCACAGCTGTTCATTATCTGAGTGATGTTTGGCCTGTTCATTACAGACTAGGTCTAAGGGGTTGTTGATTCATCTGTCAACTATAAAATCCCCCCCAAAAAATGGAACAAAAACACCCTTTACAGTCTCCCAGAGGCCAATGGTCTGTCTCCAGATAACTTCTTTTGTCCAACCAGCACCCCAAATCTCAAAGATAGTCAGTTTGAAATCATCATCGAATGATGATCGAATCATCGATTTCCCAGAAGCCCAAGTTCTTCAAATTCCTTGTTTTTATTTTTAGTAAACAGACCAAATCTCAAAGATGTTCCATCTTACAGGCTGTAAAATGGAGAAGAAGAACCGATATTTTCATGTGACAAGCTAGAAACAGACACGCGACAAATATTCATTGACCATCAAAAAAAGATGATGTCTGTCTCTCTAATAATCGATTAATTGACTAATTATTTCAACACTATCCGAACAGTTCACCATTATATCACAATAAAAACTGTTCAGCTTGAATGTTATTGGTCAAAGTTTGCCACTCCTTTTCAAAACCAGATGATTATTATATGCATTCCATCCCATTACATACACACGTAGACACGGACATCTGTGGCTCTACATATTTTAACTCATCAGTTTTCCCTCTTTAGATGACATGGCTATGCTGGTGTGTCATGCATCTGCCTGCAGATTAGAGTTGCAGTTACATAACCATTTCTCAAGACAGGGCTGCTCTGAAGGCGGAAATAATCTCATCGGTTGAGTTAAATCTCAGTGTGCAGAGACGAAGAGATCTCATTCCTTCTGGCTAAATATCATAAACTTAATCCGTACCAGACCATGACGTGTGTATTTTTGTGAATTGCAGAAACTTCTAGTATCCCAAGGATGTTCAGAAACTTGAGTTATGCTTACTGTTGACTGCATCATCCTGCTTGTTAGGTAAATTAATTGCTCTCTATTGTTCATTCAAAATTAGCAACCAGAGATGGTGTCTCAGTTGTACATGGATGTGCAGGAAAGAAGTACAAGAAGTGCAGTTAGTGCAGGCCTAAATTTGAGTTGTTTTTATTTTATTTTTATTTTTTTGGGGGGGGGGGGTTGCTGCTGCTGACATTCATATATTACAACAGTGAACCATTGAACAATTTTGGTATAACATGTAGTCAAGGATCACCATGCAAGCCTTTGTTCTGTGTGTAAACCAGCAAAAAGAAGGGGGAAAAAAACCATGTAACCATTGGGAACCAGTTTCATCATGAAAATATGTAAATAAACAAGATAAATCTATCTGTCATTCTGAAGGAGTCCCTTATAGTTCAGATATCAGTTGCACACGCTATTCAATTAATTCCACTAACAGCCTTATTAATTACTAGGGTGGTTGGACTAATACAGATTTAATTAGCTCACAGGTCATGAGAGTCGCTGAATATATAATATGATATTGGCAATCTGTTGATTGTTGTCTTTGTGCCTCAGCTGTCGCAGCAGCAACAGGAAGAATCTTGGTGTCGGGACACCATCTCCCACGCTGTCACGGCCACTCTCCCCACTCTCGCTCCACACTGGTAAGATCTCTTGTGATGTTAGGTAATCCTTAATCTCAACAAGTACGAACACAAGCATTGCTGCAAAATACCATGTTGGCTCTACTCACGCTGCAATGTAATGCATTGTCATCTAGCAGCTGTGGCTGGCTCAGGCGGTCGTTCGCGGAATGAAAGGTCGGTGGTTCGATCCCCAAGATACTGAACCCCAATTTGCTCCCTGGGCGCTGCACGTAGTGGCAGCCCACTGCTCCTCAGGGATGGGTCAAATGCAGACAAAGAATTTCCCCCTGTGGGATTAATGCAGTATCTCAAAGCATCTCACTGCGTTTGCCAGTCAGACAGATGCAACCGTGCTCAATGTATTAAGATACCTTGTGGCTTTGTGCTCAGCTCACAAGCATTGAGACAAAGGAAGAAATGATTGTCATCTCAGAGTTGTTAAACCTTACATCAAAAAAGGGCAAAACTGCAGTAATGGCATCTTGGCATTTAATTAATCTTTAAACTTGACTTTCTGGTTTGTATTCCAACTTTGCTCTATAAATATTTACACACCAACAAAGCCCATTACATTTTCTGATTCAAGCTTTTGCAATATAAACTCGGCATGATAGACTCATATGTGACCTCATGTGATCTCTGTTTAAAATCAGATTGAGATGTTGCTAAACATCATCAAATTTAAATGGTAATGCACTCACTTGACCAAATGCTGGAGATGAACTTATGAGTTTCAAACCGACCTGATGTGAAGACACACTCGGTATCAGATCTTCTCAGAAATCAAATTTATTCATTCAAATGTAGAATTTAGCCGTATGTAAACATTACATTTCAATATGTTTGTTTAATGACATCTAATCAGGTTTCAAATGATCACGTCACTGTTTAGCATGTTACTGAAGTATCAGATCCTCTCAGTTTACCTTTTGTCAGCTGGAGGGCACTGTGCCTTGCCAACCTGTCAATAAAACAAGATGACGCTTGTTCAAATAGGACTTTCACGCCACGTCACAGCCAGACATTAGTTGACTCGCAGAATATTTTGACATACTTACAGTTGGAAAAACAAAATTATTCAACCTTATTGTGTGTTTATCCGCAAACTATACAGTATATCAGCTGTTTGCAATAACCAAATCAAACAAGAACACTTTAAACGGCTCAATAGAAGATAATTCAGCGCCTCGTAACTTCTGATTGGTGTTCTTCTTTGTGAATCAACAACAGCACAACCCCTTAATGTCATGAAGCAGCTGCACTCCACGAAAAGAAAACTCCTCATTCCAGCTGTATATGGATGTGCTCCCTTTGAACTCAATCATGCTAAGGATTGTCTAATCACTGAGTGCAGTCAGGCTCTAATTGGGTCTCTCTCTTGAGTCCAAATTGGTACTCAAACCATTTGCATGTGAAGTCTCTAGTGTACCCACACTGTCAGACCCGTGACACCGAACTGGATGGGGCTTTACCTCTGGATTAAGAATGTTCGCAGATCCGTGCTGTAATGTTTTGAAAAGCAATTGCAAGATGATTTGTCGGACCATTCTGAGGTACTGGTTAATGCATCTGGGTTTCGTGGTGATTAAGGTTTCCTGCGTAGACATGATGTCATCCTTTTTGGAATATTTCCACTTGTAAATGCAACCACGTGGTCTTCTCTGTTCTATTATCATTGGATTATCCATAGTAACCTTGTCTTTCCTCTTTCAGCTGCGAGCAGCCCTCTAGACAGCCCTCGAAATGTGTCGACCGGTGCCTGCCTCAACTTTCCATTTGCTCGAAGGTATGTCAAGCAGCTCTTGTGAATCCTATTTGCTGCCTCACATCTGAAGCGCCAAATATTATGATGATTGTATTCCATTCAAACAATCGATAGATTTGTAAATTTATAGGTCTGTAATTTTCTAGTTTTTAAGTTTTCGTGGAAATAGAAATGTAATTTTGGTAATAGCCATAAGGTCAACAAGAATTTCATTTAAAGAAAAGCGCTGCATAGAAGCGAGTTAGTATTTACGTGTTATTAATGTAGTCTCGGAAGATTTATCCTCCATATGCACTCAGGGGCCACCTCATTAGTTACACCCAGTATATATGGACATAAGATCTCGCAGTTGCTGCAGATTTGTCGGCTGCACATGATGTGATAATGCCATCATGTATTAGATAAAGATTTGATCACTGTCCAAGAAACCAGTTGAGATGATTTCAACTGAAATGATTTCAACTTTGTGATATGGTATGTTAGAAAGGCTGATGGAAGGGCTTCCGGTAGCTGGAGCCAGTCCAGCCATTCTCCTCTGACATCAAACAAGGACGTTTTGCAAACCATTGTCTTTAAACTCTAGAAATGGTTCTCTGTGAAAATCACAGTAGATCAGCAGTTAATAAAATACTCAAACCAGTCTGTCAGGCAACAACAACCATACCATGTGCAATGCCACATTGGTGGTGGTTACAATTACAGGAACTACAGTCACTTCTGATTCCCGATTCCATGTGGCTCTTGTTTACAAACTGTTTATTTTGACAGTGCAAACCCAAATGAACCAAATCCGAATTTACAAAATTCCAAATCTCGATGCATGAGCACACTATGAGTATTTTCCTGTGATAATCAGTGTGTGTGCTGGAACAGAGGAGGACAGTGTGGAAGCTGAAGAGAAACAGCAGCAAGGTGACTCAGCCTGGAGCGTTCGCTCCTCTGCTAGGTCTCCTTACAGCCGACTCCTCCCTGGCAAGATGAGATAGTAGAGTTAGAACGAGGGTACCCCCCAAGCCCACTCACGCATCATTCGACCCAGTTGCCATGGCAACGTGCTAGTCTCGCTCCAGGCAGCTGTTGCCTACAATCGAGGTGGCACCTTGAAGATGCCCAAGAAGAGGCTTTAAAAAGTCAAGAGCAGCTGCTTCATCTTGGAGTGCGATCGGAACGAGATAGAAAAATGAAAGCTACTGTGAGAAAATGAGTGTTTGCCTCAGTGTGAAGCACATATAGTAGCTCACTGTAAAGATGATAGGCAATCTAATGTTTATGCATACATAAAACCTGATGCACAAGGCTTTATATGTTATATATATATATATATATATATTTATGTCAGTCTTTAGTGATGCTGTTCAGTTGAAATTCCTGATTAGCTGATGAACTGAACTCAACACGGACTGAAAAACTCTTAATAAGAACACAGGCCTTAATTTATTGAAGTGGTTTTGAAAACAACATTCTGAAGTCTGGTCTGTATAACATCACTCTTAAAGATCTTGCTCATTCAGTCTGTCATGGCAAACAGAGTTAGTTCTGAGTGTTCTGTTGCCGTTTGAGCTTTCTTTGGGAGCTTCCTTGTTTCCTCTACTTGCCAAGACCATACCAAATATTATAAAACACAACCCTCCGGTTTGGTGAGTGTTTTGTTTTGTTTTTTTTGGTTTGCTGTTACAAAATTCAAACTGAAAACAAGATCCTTTTGTTGGTTATGCAACGAAGCAAAGATTTGTTTCTGTTGCGTAAAACTCTTATCTTCAAATTCATTTAGTTTGCTGGCTACTCCTTCTATCTGGACAAATTCAGACTGGCAAGGAAAGCAGCATTGTCAGTACTAATCCCTCAGCTGAATGCCAGGGGTCACAGGAAATTCACTCAAACTGTATTCTTTGCTTTTCTCTTTCTCTTTGCTGCTGTCGTGATCTCAGTCACCTGGCTCGCACCGACAGGTAGATAGATCCTTTAAAAAAAATTTCCATCATGCCTTTTTCATGGTTTTTGTCATGTGAAGTATGTATCTTATGTGAAGGTATAGCTTGATTTGCATATAGCAAAAAAGAGAGCTATGTCAAGTAAGGATATAGAGAGCCTTTTTAGATATGATATAGGGTGAAAAAAAACATTAATTTTACGCTCTCATAGTCACAGAACTCCTCCGTCATCTGTTATATAAGGAGTTTCAAATATAAAATGCTTACTAATTCCAATGCTGCTGAGGCTTATGTAACATGCGTGTCCTTTTCTCCCAGAGCCGAGGGCCGGAGATGGTCCCTGGCATCACTCCCCTCGTCAGGCTATGGAACCAACCCGCCGAGCTCCACTGTCTCGGTAAGTCATCCCAAAACAACACGCCACTGTTCTCCCCAGTCGATATCTGGTGGCCATGCAATTCTAACACCTCACTCGGCCCAAATAGCACATTCAAATTATTAAATGTGAATGCCAAGACGGACACGACCTTTAATTGTACTACTGTATCATCTTCTTGAATTAGTCATTCTCCAGTCTGTGGAAGTCATTGTTAGAAGTAATATTCACTGTCTATGCATGGGCATTTTATTTTAGGAGATAAAGTGTGTGTTATTAGCGTTTAGATTTTTAAAAATTAAGATCAGCTTGTGGTACTTATGTGACTTTAGCCTTAAAATCTGCCATTTTTCGGCGTGTTATGTTTGATTTCCTGATTTACTATTCAAGGCTTTTTGGATAAATGTTTAAAAAAAACAAGAAAAAAAAAACACAGTATGAAAGTGTTTTTCACACAACAAACTTAGTGAAAATTAGTTACTCCAAAGTCCTTTCAGAATGAGGTTTTTCAGAATACTAAACATCAAATTCTGTTCCTAAAATAAAGTAGTGTAATTGTATTGTCATGGTGAAAGTCTGCCGTGTGCAGCTACAGGCCCAGAGATCAGTGGAGACAATGGGGCTCTTCAGTGGCCCTCACTGCCCTCTTTATACTGAGGCATTAGAAAGAGACTTCACAGATGTCGTCCCTCTGCCCCTCCATTGGTCAGGACACATGGTCCACATTAAACCCATTGTTGACAGCATACACTCAGCACTCCCATTAGTTTTAAAAGAGTTCACTCAGTGCCTCAGTAGATCTGGAGCACAGAAATTATCTTCATAATTGTAGCTTTACCTGTTTACACACCAGCTGAATATTTTAATCATTAGTTGAAGAGGGTAATTTTTTTCACTCTTTGATACCAGATGAGTTTATGTTCCTCATTTTTATCCTCCACATTCGTCAGCCAGGCGCTGATTTGAAGGTGCCGACGGTACAAACATTGCAGTGTAGAGTTTTTATTTCAGGTCCTTCGGAATTCTCTTGAGTCATTATTAGCAGTTATCGTTCATTATTCTCAAATCAACTATCTGAAAAATAGTATCAACATTTCAAGCCCAATTAATGATAAAAAAAGTAACATCATGTGAGTAAAATAAAAAACAGACTTTAAAGTAAAGCTACTGTCTCTTCAATCACTCATCACTGTCAAAATAAAAATCAGATGAGAACCACTAACTGTACATAAGATTGACATGGCATAAAAATGACTGTACTGCTTCCAGGTGATGCTATCCTCACAATTCAGTTGTGATCGCCCCATGTCTTGGCTAGCAAATACATGTGAAGATTTTAAGCTGCTGAATGTAGAAATCAGACTTGTGTTAACTCAACGGATGGATCCATTTTTGTGTCTGTAGTCCTCCTCATCCTCCCAGGAGCGCCTTCACCAGCTTCCCTACCAACCGACACAAGATGAGCTGCACTTCCTCTTCAAACACTTCCGCAGCACAGACAGCATGACTGATGAGGACGGGCGGCCCTCGACGGTCATAAGACCTCGATCACGGAGCCTCAGGTAGCTAATCTTGATTCCACCTTGCATTGAAATGAGTCCGATCGTCAAATAGATAGTTTTCTTTTAATAATGCTGCGTGTTAATTTTAGGGGTAAAATGGTTACAAGTTAATGACTGGGAGCGGAGTCTCAGGAGACCTGATGATTCGATTCTGATTCAGAGGGCTACAATGAACTGATTAGAATTTGGTTACCACTGTAACTGTAGCTCACTCATCCCCTCTGTAAGAATAACTCCACCTTTGTTTAGGAAAACAAATGTTTTTATTAACTTTGGACTATGAAAGCAAGTTTTGCATTGTTCATGAGATCCTTGGTCTCATTATGTAACAGCAGACTGTCAGAAGTCAACATGTCTATGCATCAGTATGACCAACACACATTTACAAGCAAACACTTCTGAAGGGCCTCGGATCGATTGCACATGCCTCTGTGGGACGGCAGGCAGGCGGAGATCTGACTGCAGAGCCGTGTGCCTCTGACAACTTTCGTCTGTGCTCTGTGCCGTTTGTGTGATGCCTAAGTGCTCTGTGTTCTGGCACCATGTTGTGCCGTGCGTGGGCACGTTAGCTAATAGAGCGCCTCAGGGATCTAGCTGCTCAACTGTAGACAGGGTCGGGGGTGGTTAAGGAGGATAGAAGGCCTGAGATGGAGGCATCTTTCATGACAAAAAAAATGGCTTAAGGAGCCTGTTTGCATGTGATAGGTTTTCCCTCCATCTGTTTGAGGAAGGTGTTTCAGTTAATGAATAAGCACATGATGATTCACATGGTTTGTCAACAGAGGTTTGCTCTGACCAGTCGGTGTACAAACAAGACATCAAAACCCCTTATTGTAGTTTTACCAGCAAAGGAGCCACTGAAATTGAATGTTGCTTACAATTTAGCATTTTAGCAGGACAACTGTAGATGTTAACGACAAAAAAAAATCTCTGTCAAATCCCAAGCTATGAGTTTAGAGATGATGTGTGTATGTTTGGGTGGGCAGAACTGAGTCAATAGCCACAATGACATAACCTCTTTTACAATGCATCGTCGCTTATTAGCTCATAAGAGAGTTGTGTTTGATTGTGGCTCTGTAAAATGAAAGTACATTTGCTATTAACTTCAAATATGCTAATCTCTTTCTTGTGTTTGTGTTGCAGTCCCGGGCGATCGAGCGTCTCCTTTGATAATGAGATCGTCATGATGAACCATGTTTACAAAGAGCGTTTTCCAAAGGTATGCAAAATGCAGCTAAGACACTGCACATTGCTGTTTTTCCAGTTTGTTGAATGTTTGTGTTGTCCCACATTAACAAAACATAATTTGTTTGTTAATCCAACTGAAAGAAATGCTTAAGACATGGTACATAGTAAAATGTGAATTGTCTTGAAACTCAGTAGGTAGGGGTTTTATAGTGGGTGGAAACCAAGGTCAGAAAGCTATAATCTCCAGCAGTTGGGGATTTGATCACTGGGTTAACAACATATGAATCCGCCCACAGAAATATTATGAACATTTAGTGCTGCAGAGATTAAAAATCCTAACAATAATGTCCCCTCAAATTCTTGAACTGTGTGTTTGTGTGGTTGCAGGCCACAGCCCAGATGGAGGAGCGCTTGTTTGAGATAATCACCCACTGGTCTCCAGAGTGTTCGCTCCCTTTGTCTGACGGGGTGCTGGGCTTCATCCAGCACCAGCTTGTCGAGTTGGTCAGAGACTGTCTGGACAAGTCCCATAAAGGCCTGGTCACGTCCCGCTACTTTGCTGAGCTGCAGGAGAAACTGGAGAAGCTGCTTCACGAGGTGAGGAAACGGCCGGCTTATTTGTGATGCAGCTATCTTGTGGGTCACAATGGGTTTGATGGCTGCATGCTTCGCCTTTAAGCGTCAGCTCATGAGCTGCTACATGCAAACGATTGATTGAGCCGGGTGAAATGGGCATTCATGCATGTTGCTCAATAACCATCTGATAGCCAAAGGCAAACACATCGATCTGGTGGTGGAAACTGTCACTGCCATTGAGTTACTTTTCCGTCACAGCACTTATCTGTGTTGTGATAAAATGTTTCTATAGCAACCTCTTCTGTTCCTCTGCGAGCTGTCAGACAGAAGGCATGGCCAACTCCCTGTACCTCAAGCTGAACTGATAAGTCTGTTCCCATGCAGTGGAACAAATTCTGTCAGACTCACACAAATACAAACCTGAAAACTCAATCATGTCAGGGATAAAATGACCGGTGAGTCATCTAAATTTTCTGTGGCTCCTTGTTGGTTTCTTGCGTGTGATTGGATGTATCTCTGCATCTCTGGGAATCCTGGAGAAAGTTTAAGTAATATATTGACCTTTTAGATATGCTAATGGACAGATTATGTTACCTTTGGACAGAGCCAGGCTAGCCGTTTCCCCCAGTTTCCAGTCTTAATGCTAAGCTGCTGAGTATGACCTTCTATTTAACAGACAGATCAGTGTGATCAATGTTGTCATGGTCCAGGCTGCACATTCGACTTGGACACAAATGCATAGTCTACCATGCAGCCACTGTTTCATCAGTAGAGACTGTCTCTCCAGTCATCCGCAAGAAAAGCTGTGGATGAATCATCAAGACTTCACCCACCCATCCAGTGATTATTTTAATAATCCCCCTAATTTAAGTTTTTATCTCCTCTATCATTGTCTGTTGTCATGTTTCTCTTAAAGTAGTTCCCATCTGCTGTTACCATGCTGCTGTTATGTATTTATATTTCCTTAGTCAGCACTTTCGCTATTGCTAGAATGTTTTTTCAGGGGTGGAGGAAGTGGCGCTAGAGGTTGAAAAATGTACACCTCACTGTTGATCAATTGTTTTTCATTGATCTATCTAAGCCCTGGTGACAGAGGAGGTTTGCATCCTGTCTGCATACCCAATTTTTCATTTTGTAAACATTTTAGTTGCTTCATAAGGTCACATTATTAATGAATTGTGTTTGAATATACTGTGTTGACATTAAACTGAGAAATTCTTCTCAACATTTTAGATTAGAATTATCCAAGAAGCACATATTGGCGTCTTTTATCATATGTCCCAAAATGTGCCAATGTGGAAATAATTTTAACCTTTTCTCCTTTATTTTTATTTCCCTTTCTATTGCTAAAAAATGTCACTTACAATTTCATTTTAAAAAAAATGTTAGTTT
This sequence comes from Chaunax sp. Z400, assembly GCA_037577475.1. NCBI lineage: Eukaryota > Metazoa > Chordata > Actinopteri > Lophiiformes > Chaunacidae > Chaunax > Chaunax sp. Z400. The sequence continues at coordinate 20,875,966 of CM075188.1, read as the reverse complement.
CATAAAATTCCACAGTGCAAAAACTGAAGAGTAGTGGTGTGCAAAGTTTAACATAGTTAATCATGTCTTGTCAGTGAAACAATGTTTAACTTTTCAACATCACTCGCACACATTTGCTCACTTTTTCTGGTTTCAAAGTATTATTTTTAATCTGTGTTCAAGTGGGGGTTTTTCTTCTCTTAATTGGGCTTATTACATAATAAACATGACATTTTGTTGCCCTTGCTCCTATTCTGTTTTCCAGGCGTACGAACGCTCTGAAAGCGAGGAGGTAGCTGTCATCATCCAGCTGGTGAGGAAGATCCTCATCATAATCTCCCGGCCCGCTCGCCTCCTGGAGTGTCTGGTAAGCCGCGGAGGAAAAAATCTCTTCCTAATTGATAATTAGATGACGTTGTTTGTAGAAGTCGGTTCACGTTAAAGTGGCACTGAAATGAGATTCTGACCTTTGTTCTCGTTTAGAGCGCAGATGTTGTGTCACCAGAACATGACAGGAAGAAAATATTACAAAAAGTCACTTTGATAAAAACTCAATCAGAACCTCAACAGTTAAAATATCCACTCTAAATACCACTAGAGTCAATGTTTTCTTTGTGGTGGGGCTAAATTGACAGGACTGGAAGCCTCTTGAAAGAGAAGCTGAACATCTTTTGAGAGCCGTGGCCTTTGATTTGGACCTGTGACATAAATGCTTTTGCTGTCTTCCTGCTTTGAGTTCAGTTTGGTATGATATGAGCCTCAGCCAGTCCACATAGATTAAACTTGGATGCTGTTCACAGGAGTTTGACCCGGAAGAGTTTTATCACTTGCTCGAGGCAGCAGAGGGTCATGCCAAAGTTGGCCAAGGAATCAAGACGGACATCCCGCGGTACATCATCAGTCAGCTGGGTTTGACACGGGACCCATTGGAAGGTAAAAGCCTGTCCCGAAGTGAAGCCTTACGCTCAGTTCACACTGCAGTGGAAAGAGTCCTTGATCTGTAAATGTAGCTCCGATCTAAGAGCACACCCTGACAGCACAAACTGTGTGTTTGTAACATGTCAGACATAGTCTCTTACTGTGTGCCTGTCTTTCGTGGCACTTTGTGTTGATGTTGGATTTAATGTACATCCTAGAATAAACTTTAATGACCAATGATACGAAAAAAATGTAAATAACTGCATCAGCTCTAGCTAAAGTCCTGCAGTTTGAACGTAGCCTGAAATTCAGGTTTTTACTGCCACAGATTTTAGAACCAGTTTCTGCACAGATAAGTATGTACAACACATGACAACCCTCAGATGGTCTAACAGAACATTAATTAAACTCCAACAATGTGTGAAATCTCTCTCTCTCTCTCTCATATTTCATATATTCTAGACATGGTGCAGCTTGAACAGTATGATACCAACCCTTCAGTGTCTGTGGACCCAGATGCTAATATGGAGGTAAACTTATGTTATTCCTCATACCTATTACTAAATATTTGGTTTAAGATTAAACATTAAGGACAGACACACACACACACGCTGTCTTCCAACATGTCCCTTGTTTTAGGTTGTTTTGAAGCCACCACTGAGTGCTCTGCTAAATGTGTCCCCAGAGGTTCTGAATAATAATTAGAATTGTTTGGGGTTTTTTTCGTTTACAGTGGCCAGTTTTAGTTTGATGGATACCATATATATTTTAAATCATAATTATACTTTCTTTTTGTTTTTGTTTGGGTAACAAGAAGCAAAGAAAATTGCCTTGAAATATGTGACTGCAAATCACAGGGAGCATTTGCCCAGATAGTATCCTAACAAATACTGATGTCAAGTCAGTTTTATGTATATTGTCCCAAATTCGGATTTATGGACATGATGTAAGTGGCAGAATTGCATCTACTGAGTTTAATTTTTAACTTAGCCTTAAACAGCCACGAGCATCACGTTTCTGCTTCCTCTCTGTAGAATAAGGCTCCACTGACACCGACTCGAAGGAAACCACTGGAGAGCGACTTTGAAACAATCAAACTGATCAGTAATGGAGCTTATGGGTAAGAGGAAGTGGCCCTTTTTTAAACTGTCTGTGCTTTTTCTTGGCATGGTTTATTAAGTTTCCAAAAGATTTATTCCTAACTTGTTTCATTCTTTTACACCAAGAGCGATGTACGTTTTCATGATAGAAAAGAAGTCAAAAGGCACCTTTTGGTTCCTCATTGTAAATATATGACTTAAGTTCCTTGAAAATCTACTGCCTTGTGGTTTTGCTGTCTTTATTCATTAAATTTATTTAATTATCTGATCAGAAACCAATTCCTAATATACCACTTTCCTCCTTCTGATAAAACAGCAAGTAATTAATTGTCCCAAACTTCAAAACCGTTTTTTTGACCATGTTTCCTATGAGAATAGTTTTCTTGCTGCCTTTTTCAAGTGTAATGTGAACATAACGGGTCTCATGAGGCTCACGTTGTTTTTGACAGGGCTGTTCATCTGGTCCGCCACAAGGAGACCCGCCAACGGTTTGCCATGAAAAAGATAAACCGTCAGAACCTGGTCCTGAGGAACCAAATCCAGCAGGCTTTTGTCGAGCGAGACATCCTAACTTTTGCTGAGAACCCCTTTGTGGTGTCCATGTTCTGCTCTTTTGAGACACGACGACATCTCTGCATGGTTATGGAGTATGTTGAAGGTAAAGTAGAGACTGGCTGATGTGAATGACCGACATGTATTTTTAGGATTTAGACATTTGGCTCTATCTGATTTAAACTATCTTAGATTTAGTTGTAATGTTGAAGGTAACAGAAATTGAAGCAAACATCGCTTATGGGTTTGTGTTTCATTAAGGTGGAGATTGTGCCAACCTCCTTAAGAACATGGGCCCTCTGCCTGTAGAAATGACAAGGATGTACTTTGCCGAAACAGTCCTGGCCTTGGAGTACCTTCACAACTATGGCATAGTGCATCGGGATCTCAAACCTGACAAGTGAGAACACAAATCTGCTCTCGATTGACTCCACTTTAAGATTTCTGCATGAAAACAGCACTGTTTGTACAAAATGCACTGAGAATGACGCAGCTCTGACCCAGAACTCCGCTTTTCTTTAGGAGTCATTAGCTCAAACGTCAGACTGCTTATGTTGTTTCTGTGTTTTACCACCAAACAGCTTGTTGATCACATCAATGGGCCACATCAAGCTGACGGACTTCGGCCTGTCTAAAATCGGCCTGATGAACATGACCACCAACCTGTACGAGGGTCACATCGAGAAAGATACGAGAGAGTTTGTTGACAAACAGGCGAGTCTACTTTGGATGTAACACAAATCGTCTTCTTGCATGCGCGAGACAAACGACACTCAATAGGAACAGCAGTGATTTCTGTTCCCCTGACCTGTGTTGGTTTGGTTGTTCAGGTGTGTGGCACTCCAGAGTACATTGCCCCAGAGGTGATCCTCAGGCAAGGCTATGGGAAGCCAGTGGACTGGTGGGCTATGGGGATCATCCTCTATGAGTTCCTGGTCGGCTGTGTTCCATTCTTTGGAGACACCCCTGAAGAGCTTTTTGGACAAGTTGTCAGTGGTAAGCACTTTAATTAGATTTTTTTATTTATTTTTATTTATTTATTTTTTTTACATTTTAATGTTAATATAAATTTACAATTTGGTGTTCTTGTATGTCTTGCCAACCTTTTTGTTTGCAATAGTTCCACTCATTAGAGAGCTCTGTATCACTTTGTTTTTCCTGCACTGAACACAGATATGACATAAAATATGGAAGCAATTAAACTTATTGCTTTTAGAAGTACAAAAATGTGACTTTTCTGTTTTTGGCAGATGAAATCATTTGGCCCGAGGGAGATGATGCCTTACCAGCTGATGCTCAAGATCTTATCACCCGCTTGCTCAGACAGAGTCCTTTAGACCGACTAGGAACCGGTACTGATCAGTTTTCTGCTGATGAATCCATGAAAAAGCTGCAGATGATGTTTGTTACACTCTGATACTGAAAAATTAGGATGTTCTGTACCAGAATTTTAGAAGCAAGGGGGAAATTGAATGGTGACTCTCTTTTAAGAATAATTATATTAACCCACTTTATAAAAAGAGCATATGTAGATCCAGAATTCAAAAGTGAAGTAAGAAATAATAAAATTTACAAGATAAATTCAGAGTTGTAAATATTTATCTAGTATATATCGCTTATTTGTCAAAAGTAATTAAATTAAAGTAATACTTTTTGCCCCTTTACTTTTATGTCGCTCTTGAAGTGTCAATTTTTAAAACTTTATCTAGTATTTGATTGGTTGTAAAAACTGTGCTGTTGTAGGCGGAGCCTCAGAGGTCAAACAACACCCCTTCTTCCTGGGTATTGACTGGACTGGCCTCCTGAGGCAGAAAGCTGAATTCATCCCTCAGCTGGACGCGGAGGACGACACCAGCTACTTTGACAGTAGGTCACCACTGAGATGATATGAAATTGTAATTAGTACTGACTTCAGGCACTAAGACCACAAGGTTTTATCTATTAGTGTGAGTCCAAACAGTATTTGTTTGGCTGTTTCAGACCTCCCTTAGGATGTACAAATGTTCAACACATGACAAATAGAAACTTAACTGTTATTTTTATTGTATTTTCTATCAGTTTCCTTTGTCTGACTTTCTCTGAAATTGTGTCTTGTCCCCTCTCTGTTTTCAGCACGTTCAGAGCGCTACCATCATTTGGCGTCTGACGAGGATGAGGAAACCAATGATGAAGAGTCTTCCTTGGAAATCGGACAGTTTGCTTCCTGGTCAAATCGATTTAGCAAGGTAAGGGCTGCGTGTGTTGGAAGACGGTAGCTTTGGAGGTTCAAAAAGCGGTCAGCCCTTTGAAAAATTGTTTGCAACATTATTTATACAGATATTTAATATATATTATATATATTTACTGTCATCAAACTGGCCACTGCCAGTCTCAGAGTCCATAAGTGTTTCCAGTCTACTGTGCTTTACATAATCTGGAAGCGCTTCGATATTCAGCCCAGCTCTCTGTTTGCTCAACCTGTTCTATCCTGTACAAACTCTTAGGTTTACAGTAGCACAGAACATCTGGCGACGCCGTCCAACCTGAGCTTCTCCTCTGACCGCAGCCACAGTGAGGACAAGGAGGAGCGCTCGGACATTGGGGGTTCCTCCCCAAGCCCAGCAGAGGGCACCGTGGAGCGCAGACATGCCGGACGCATGGCCAGGTAGGCTTAGGTGTAAGATGTTTGATATTTTGTATCATAAGCTACTTTCATTCCTATTATAGCCTTTTGGAGGGCATTGTCAACTTTGGTGCAACATTACAGGTAAAATCGCGGCTGGAAAAAACAAATGTATGAAATGAATGGTTAAACCCATCCAATGAGAATACTCTTGTATCTGTGTGAAAAGCAGCATGCAATCAGAACACAGTGTCGGTGTGTTGTGTTATCACTTGTACCAGTTGATTTACCCTTTCACCGTTTTTTTTTTTTTTTTTTTTTAAGCCTTCGCCCTCGGGCCTCCTCCAGCTCCTCCCAGTCTGAGAGGAGCACCAGTCCTCTGGTGATGAGCAGCACCCACAGCCTGGAGACGATGCCTCGCTTTGCCCTCTCGACAGATGATGAAGGTATCCAGACTGATAGTTCATGTTTTTGACATTTCTGTTCACAACATGCAACAGACATGAACAGAGAGTATACCTGTGTTTCCTGTAGCCGAGGTGGTTGTGTCAAACCTTCGGAGGATCAGGATTAGAAGCAACAGCACCGGGGCGAAACACTCGTCACCCAAGGACCTGGCCGGCCCTCGACGCTTCGGTAACCAGCTGGAGACACCAGACAGACAGAGGCTTCCCTGTGGAGGGAAGGTTCCCAAGTCGGCCTCTGTCTCGGCCCTTTCTCTCATCATCACTACAGGTGCAAAGGGATTTCTGTAACATCTCAAAATCAAGCAGACAGAATTAGTGTGAAAATTAGCGACCGGTCTTAAGAGATGCATATAGATATTATACCTTTACTGCTGTGAGGTAGAATATGTTAGATGCAGATTCCCAACCTTGTGGTACTCATATATTGGTCAGTATATGTTTTAATGGGCTAACAAAATCTAATCCTGTAATATCTCCTTGTATTTTTAATCATAGAAGTAAAACACACCTACATTTAGAATATAGTTAAATATAATTAAAGTAACTGAACTCTACCTGAAACTCCTGAATGTTATGTGTGTGAATATCAGATGTACTGTATATTCATAGCTAAAAAGTACTAGTGATGTTTTATTCGTAATGCAGCAAAGCCTTTCCTGAATCAGGAAGCTGTGGATCACTGATGTAATCAGAAGGAAATGGCCCTGTTTGTTTGTTTCAGATGACTCACATGGCGGCCTCCAGCCCAGTCCCATCTCCCCACGCTCCCTGTCATCCAACCCTTCGTCCCGTGACTCCTCCCCAAGCCGTGACCTGTCTCTCAGCCCTGGCAGCCTGAGGCCTCCCATTGTCATCCACACCTCAGGGAAGAAGTACGGCTTCACCTTGCAGGCCATCCGTGTCTATATGGGCGACAGTGATGTCTACACTGTGCATCACATGGTGTCGGTGAGTGTCGCCACAAGACTTAAAAAGCGCCGTCTTCCTAATAAGACACACGGATTTAACTACCCCAGAGCTGCTTTTAAATGTCGTGTGTCCGTGTGGGGTAACATGCTTTACTCTCATGACATTAAACCAGAAGACAGAGGATAATACTTGTTATTGAATGCTCAAAGGACACTCCTCTCATCACCCATCACTGTTTTGCTGTTTTAACAGACTGTAGAGGAGGGTGGTCCAGCTCACCAGGCAGGTCTACACACTGGAGACCTCATTACCCACGTGAACGGAGAGTCTGTCCAAGGCCTGGTCCACCCTGAGATGATAGAACTGCTTCTGAAGGTACTCACTCAGACCGCCGTAGCAGGTTTTCACCTAGTTTGATCATCAATTTAACACAAATTAAACATCATCTGTTCCCTTTAAAATGCTCAGAGTGGCAACAAAGTGGCGCTTCAGACTATAGCACTTGAGAACACTTCAATCAAAGTGGGTCCAGCACGCAAGACCAAAAACAAGGGCAAGATGGCTCGTCGCAGCAAGAAAAGCAAAAGGAGAGACAATTATGACAGGTGAGAAACTGTGGTGTGGTTTTCTGTAGGCTCTGCAGTCTTATTCTTTGGTTTACTCTGTGTAGTAAACATCCTAAATACTTTGCAAGGCCATCAAAACACGCTCGGTCTTGGTGTCGGTGATATTGCTCAGCTTTCTGAACAACACAATATCACATATCTGACTCCTTTTCTCTTCTTCCTCCAGGCGACGAAGCATCTTGAAAAAGCTCTCTAAGCAAAGCACAGTGATGCACAGCAGTCGTAGCTTCTCCTCAGGTCTTCACCACTCAGTTTCCTCCAGCGAGAGTCTCCCAGGGTCCCCGACACACAGCCTTTCTCCTGGCCCGTCCACGCCCTGTCGAAGCCCCGCCCCCGACCAACAGGCCTTTGGTGAGCTCAGTGTGGTTTCAGAATTATTCATGATGATGGAGTAGTCTCTAGTTGCAATGATGCCATTGTGAGCATCCTTCCTTGAGAACTGGTTTTGGATAAATATGGTAAAATATTGAGGTTTCTCCAACTTATGAAGTGCAATATTTGAAACAGATTTTCCTCTGCTTCCCAGAAAATAATTCGCCTCAGAGCACATCTCCTTGCTCCAGTTCTCCCAGTTCCCCCGCTGCACACATTCGGCCCAGCTCTCTCCATGGCCTTGGCTCCAAACTCAGTTCCCAGCGCTACACAAAGGTGGGCCGCCGGAAGTCGACCAGCAACATCCCCCCCTCGCCCCTGGCCTGCAACTCCTCCACCCAGCCTCTTTCTCCACAGCGCTCTCCCTCTCCTCTCTCAGGCTTTGCCAAAGCACTTCACGCCTACCACGGCAAAACTCTGTCCCCACCCACCATTGTTAGACACATTGTCCGGCCCCGCAGCGCTGAGCCACCTCGATCCCCTCTGCTGAAGAGGGTGCAGTCAGCTGAGAAGCTGTCTGGTATGTATCACACAGATAAAAAGTCATACACCCCTTGTAGGCATACACTGGAAGTGCCATTTTACAGCGAAGGGGACCTGCTGGGGGATTCTGAGGCAGAGGGCGCTTCTGGAGGCTCCTACATAGGGGCTGATCATGGTAGGCTGGGGGGATACATCAGCAGCAAAAGGATAAGGGACTCTGGGATTGAACAATCAGAGCAGCTGGTCGTGATGCGAAAGCTGAACTTATCAGAGCGGCGGGACTCTTTTAAGAAACAGGAGGCGGTGCAGGAGGTGAGCTTTGACGAGCCGGATGAGAAAACCAATACCACAGTGACGACCACAGCTCCAGGAATCCAAACACAACATCATCATCATCATTATCATCAGCAGCAGCAGCAGCAGCAGCAGCAGCACAGGATGGCCTGGAATCTCTCCCGACTCCAGACCAGCGAGGAGGTGGACCTGGAAGTGCCAGTGGTGAGAAGGTTCACATTGGTGCCTCAGATCGCCGTGCAGGGCTCAACGGAGAGCGAGCAGGACGAGTGGGAGCCGTGTTCAGATGGAGAGGAAACCAATGACAAACCTGAGCTGGAGGTGAGCGTCTCTTCATCTCAGCCACAACAGGCAGGACGTCCTTTAAGTGGCTGCAGTCAAGCAGCAGAAACCACTTCCACTGGTCCTCAGGTTGGACCATCAGGAGAGTGCAGAGAGGAAACTCCACAGAAGGCCATCTGAGAAATGGACGACGCACCACTGCACACGTTTGGTTTAGTCATATCTTTTCTTTTTTGTAAACTTATTCACAAACTTGTTTGGCTGAGAGCAAGCGGAGAAGATTCTACTTGAATTTTGTATTGTAAATAGTTGCCGCAAGGCAGTGCAGACGTTCTGGTCTTATTTATTACACTTGTAAACAATGATTGAGTTAGTTAAAGGGAAAGAGGGAAGTTTTCATCAGGCAAAGCGCAACATTTCTTTCCATAAAATGTGGTGTTTTGTCTTTTGACTTTTTTAATAAATGTCTATTTTTTAAATAGTAAGGGTAGTAGTTAGACAATGCCGTGGTGTAATTGTTGAAGGACCAAAAGGTACGAGAAGTAATTTTAGTGGCTGAAGTTGTGGTTCTTTTTTCTTTTCTCGTTCTCCAGTGAACAGTGCAGCTTCCAATCGTGTAACACTGCTATTATCTTGATCTCTGTGAACATAAGAATGACCTTTGTTTCACACTGTGAGCAACATGGTTGATGTCTCTAATCAAGTGTCAGCCAGACTCTTCAGCTGTACCTACAATACTTTTTGCTGCCTTTCTTCAGCCTTTAATAAAACTGCATCTCACCAGAAGACTTTAAAGCCTGTCAAACACTAAATAGCATGCAGGGGGGGGGAATGCAGTTTGAAAGTTTCTCAAAAATGGGAAACTTTGGAATTCATACATTTTGCAAAACTTCTGTTCATGAAACAATCACATTTGTAGGGACAGACGTAGCGCTGCATTAAGGTGTTCTGTAAAAAATATAAGTACATCCTCTGACTTGTTGACGATGATTCCTGCCGTGCGAATTCATGGTCAAAACATCGGTCCTCTAAAATGTGGAACCAGTCATTACAGGGTGATATTGCACACTGAAGTTAAAGTATAATTTGTTATGAAATCAATTTACAAATGGTAATATGTGCTGTGATCTTAGTGCAGTGTTTGAGGACAGAGATGTCAGTTGGAATCATTTGTGTTGTTTGCGTTCTCGCATCAACAGGAATATGTTTTTTCTCTCACCATCTTGACAACATCTCATAAAAAAAAGAAAAAAGAAACGAAGCTGCTCGTCGGTGTGGTTGTATCACTTGGTGCGATGCCACATCATTGAGGCATCTTAAATCACATTTCATTTGGTTCTTCCAGCTCCACGTCTTTAAACACTTGTTCAGCATGACAGCGCATCTCGCTCGCTCTAATAACTTGTTCTGCTCCAAGCATGCAGTTTGCAGGAAAAAAAACATTGACTAGCCAAATCAAAGTCTGCATCATCTTCAGAGCCTGGAGGGATTATCTTTGCGTTAAAAGCCTTTTGGTATTTTTGTCTTTTGGTGTTTTCTTAGGACATTTTGTACCTGGGAATGTGCTGGATCCTCATTTATTTTTGGAGTTTTTTGTTGTTTTTTTTCTTTCCTGAAACCGGAGGTTTCATCTTTTTTCCCCCCACACAACAGCAAACAAGAGACATCATGCACAAAAAACTGTTCCCACTTAATTTACTGTGTAGTAATGTTTACATTGAGGGGAAAGTGCACTATGAATTTTGGAGGTAAACTGAAGATGGCAGAGACCCGTACATCGAATTCAAACCCAGGGCTTCTTGGAACAAAAGTTTTATGTCTTTGTATTGCACAAATATTGATGTGTATTTTGATTTTAAAAAAAGATGTTCAGTTCCAGATGTATTGAAGAACGAGATATGCACAATGACAATGAGGCAGTGGGAGTTTGGATAGTCTGGTTTGAGGGATTGTGCTGTTTTTACAACAACAACAACAACAAAAAAACTTAAAGGATTCATAACAGTATTTGAATCCAGAACAGACTGGATGTACTTCACTTTATCCACAACAGAGTCAGTAAGGTTTATGGTCTTAATTGTCAGTGGCTGTTGCTGTCTTTTGTACCAGCTTTCTCTTGAGTCTTCTTTTTATAAAATCTGAATTTGATGTGTTACTTAAATCTTTCTTCCTCCTTCAAGTAAGTAATTTAACACCTAGCTGAGAAGCCTTTAATGTTTTACATGCATTTTACTGGTTCGTTGTCACCTTTTGAAAACCTGTTTTCATAAATGTGATGCAAAGGAGCAACCCAGTTTTATTAACTGAGCTAAGGGATGAAAGGGAACCTGGTTTACACAGCTATATTTCTGCCTGAAATCCCGATTACACGGCCACATATACTTGGTTTTGTAATGTTTTTCACATGGGTACATGTGCATGAAAAAGATGTCACACAGGGAAAGTTATGCTACAAAGGGAGTGGTGAATAAAACTACAGTATATTACTCTAGAGGTGTGTTCATAAATTGGAAACAGACTAGCAGCTAACAGCCAGTTTGACACTATTTGTACAATTCACACACATTTGGACAGCAAGGAACAAAATATCTCTACTGTTAACAGGCTTCATAGTTAAGGAATGCATCACTTACTGTACACATATAAAATAGACATGGCTTACTTCCAAAATGACATGGCAGACAGTTTGGAAGAAGCCTTTTTGAGATGCATGTTTACCTGATTTGTCCCAAGTAATCTGGTTTTATTTGAATGTAAATGCAGTCAGTGCTTGGTTTAACAGTAATGTGACAAGCTGTATGGTCAGAAATGTCGACCACTGGGGTTTAGCAAAGACCGGATTCTCAGCTGCTGTTTAACTTACTCTTGAAGAGCAAACTGGCAGGTGAAATTGTTGTACATGTACACGTGTTCTCTGTTCAGTGCATGCTGCATGAGATAAGCACACATCTGTAATACTTGATTGCATGGTATACCGGCGTTGTCGCGCCTTTACTGTGTTTTCTTGTGCCACAAATTAAATTTGTATTTCTCTTTGCCTCAGTCTGAGTCCACTGGTGCTTGGTTTTGTGTACTTAATCAGTATTTACCACACAGAATTAATTTGAGCCACAAGCAGCGCTCTGACACCACTTTCATATGGGAAAATGCACTCAAGGAATTAACAAATGTAAATTATTTTTGCCAAATTTGAGAAAAACGTTTTCTCTATTTTAAAATTAATTGTACATCTATATGTATGTCACATTTAGTAACATGACAACCCAGAGAAAATAGCCATGATGCCTTTTTCAACCTGATCTATTTAACTATTTAAACTGACCTTTTATTAAAAGATAAGGAAGGAACAAAATTACATTACAAACATGACATATGTAATTCCTAATAACTAACAATAAATATCAGTAATCAGATAAACTATAGTAAATGTTGCATTTTTGCCATCATTTGGTTTTTCACATTTTGCTCAGTAGCTGGCACAGCAATACATGATTCACTTGTTACTTGTTCACCTGTCATGTGTGTGTTGGTTAAAAAAAAATAGGTTGAAAAATAAAGGGCATACTTATTCAAAATTCTTTTGAAAAATAACACAATACATTTTTTCTGAATAACTGGATTAAAATAAAGACGCTCATGGGATATCTGCATATTAATGCCCTTTTAAAATATAACTTGCAAGAGCAATATCAGCAATGAACAGTAGAGGGTAGCAGTGCGCCATCGTAGCGTCCAGCCTGCCATACAGAAATCCGAAGAAGTCGTGTGTCCTTCACAACAGCCAACATGGCGACCGCCACCAGACTTATTCAGAGGCTCCGGAATTTTTTATCTGGGGTAAGCTACAAAACTGTGGACAAACTTTAACCGAACCAGGACGTATTGTGCCAGAAATATAACTTCATCCCCGGGTGACTTCTCCTAATCAATTTGAGCTAGCCAGTCGAGCTAGTTGGATGATAGCTAACCTAGCTACACGAATGAAGGCACCTGTAATAATTAGTCTGTTTTAATCATATTAGCAAACGTCATCTATAGCGAGAATATTAATCCAATTACGTCTCTTTTTCAGCACAACCTGCAAACGAAACTACAGCTGAGATATGAAGAAATTGCAAAGAGGTAAGCTGTATCAGCTTTTTCCACAGTGCTATCAAAGTCTAAACTTAAAATGGTCTTATAGTCTCTGACGGGCGTTGTTAATCAAAAAGCTCTGATGGGGCACAGGCCCCTATATTTTATTTATTGAATACCAGCTGCGTGCCTGAAATGTGCACATACGATGCGAACTGTTCTTGCTTAACCCACTACTGCTGCTGCTGAAACAACTACTGTACTGGTGAAGATATTATTCTCTTTCAAAATAGTTATTTCATCATATATTATGAATACCGTCAGCATGTTTTTATGGCGTCAAAGTCATACCCTACTCTAAAAATAAAAACAAAACCCCAACTCACATTATTAAAAAAAACTACAAATTTGTATTCGTCATTCCACAAATATGAACAACTTCAAAAAATATATATAATGTATAAAAGCAAACAAATTATTCCCCAGCAGATTCAAATAAAGCTTTGTATCGGCTTTTTTCTCACATGCCCTTATGGATGAATGATTATTATACTATTGCAGCTCGCTAACAAACTTGATTGCCAACGTTAGCTAATGTTAGTTGTCAGTAGGGTAACATTTATATTTAGTTGTGCTTGACCTCAAACTTGTTAAACACTATATTAGTGTCCTTTTGATTTGCAAGTCCACCGCTGGTTGATCTCACATTTTCTCAGCAGTGGGTCTAAAAAAACAACTCAGATTGGGTTTTTTCAACCCATTTTAGAATTTATAGCCTCCGCAAACACATTTAATCTGTCAATTTTTTGCATTTGCCAGACCTGCAAATAAATACGCTGTACTAGTTAGCTTGTGTTATCACCAAAATGAGATCAATGGTATTATTTAAAAACATTCTGTAGTACCATCATGTTATTATAACTCAGTCATGATTCTTGTTTCACACCAATACATGGACTGCTAAGTGCGTGCAGCAATGCACCAGCTACAACATGCACACTGCAGTGCATGAATGTGTGCTGTTCTGTTCGGTCTGGTCTGAAACTTGATTTAATTTTTGCTACTCAAATTTAGACTGGTTATGGCATTTATGTGCCTGCTACCAGACCATATTTCTGACGTGAATCTGAAGTGTAACTCTAATCAAATGAAGTAGAACTTTTCTCGCTTTAGAAATTTAGTGACTTTATCTATACATTGTTTTTGTTTTTTTGTACAGGACACAGCCACCACCTAAGTTGCCTGTGGGCCCAAGCCACAAGTATGCCAGTAACTACTACTACACCAGAGATGGACGCAGAGAGTCGGTACCCGCCACAGTTGTCATGTCTTCACAGAAGGCTCTCACTGCTGGCAGGTAAATGACTCAATCAGTGTGTTTTCATATTAATTATAAGCAGATAATAACACTAATCCTCTGCTCCTGCTCTCTGTATTTTGAAGCATCCTTGGGCAAGACACTGAACCCCAAATTTCCCCTGATGGTTAAGCCATCAGTGTTAGATTGTGTGTGAATGTGTAATCAGAGGCAAACTCTAAAGTGCTTTGGATAAAAGTGCTGTTAAAATTAATCAATTAACGTTAACTTTGCTGAATTAGGGTAAAAACTGGACCAACTAAACCTGATGATCAAGGCTGGATTGATCATCCATTTAAAAAAAGTGACCTTATTTCTGTTTATGAACAGAAAGGTTACAGGTCACAAAGTGAACGCTAATAGATTCAAGATTCAGGAGGTGATAGGAAATAGGTGATTGGAAAATGTGTTTTATCCATGCAGCAATAAGCGTCTGCAGCTTCTCGTCTTGCCAACTAGTTACCATCAACTATTGGAAAATGATGAAAAGATTTCCATAGATTTTGATCAATTCTTGGAGGGTTAAAAAAAAAGTGTTTACATGCTAACAACTCCGGATGTACAGTATATCACAGATTTCTTCATATTTCTTCATATTTTAGTGATGCACACAGTAATCCAACTACTTGGATTACTATCGATAAGTGATATATTCTGTTTGTAATGAATGTTAACTATCTTTGGTATTTTGTTGATTCTTCTGATCTGTTCTAGTCAAGTCTCTGAGACCCCGAAGCTTCCAGTGACCCCGGGTGGTGTATATAAGGAGCCATCGCTCTCCACAGACCAGCCGTACCTCTGAGCAGCAGGATCAACCCCTCCAGCCTAAAGACCCTAAATTCTCTATCCAGACCTGCTGTAGAGGCTTATCTTGTAGTCTGTACAGTTTAAAGTGTGAATAAAACATGTTCTATATAAATTTTTTGTCTGCTTTTTCCAATTATATTTTTAACTAAACACCTCTGGGTTAGCTGATGGTTGACTCTTATTACCAGGTTAACTGTATTTTTTAAACTATGCAGAATTTGTAGTCGGTTGATGTGGAGCCAATTTTAATCATTTTGTAATCAGCTAATAATTATTTTTACTATATGGACATATCTCCAGATTATTTCCCCAAGTAATTGATTTGATTGTTTTCTTTGGAAAGTTACAGAAAGTTATAGTGTTTGTTTTGTCCACCCAGTAATCCTCACCTCAAAATTACTTAAAATAATATATATTTATATAAATATATATATAAATATTTATATATATATATATTTATATATATAAATATGTATATATAAATGTATATAAAATATATAACATATTTTTACATTTAATATAAAAATGATAAATAATAGCAAAAACAATCAGTAAATCTGATGATTTAATAATTTTTAATCAATCTCTTTTAGTGCTTTCTGCAGTGTTTGTAACAAAACGTATATTAAACTCTTGTTTGGAAATGTTAATATATAATAACTAGAGCTGTCAGTGTTAGTGCAGTAAAAACTATAATTTTTTGTCTGATATGTAGTGGAGTGTAAGTTTGATGTAACATGAAACAAAAACACTAAAGCAGGTGATAAAAAATTTCTTTTGGAGCACAAAATTCCAAAAACAACACAACGCTGTGATTCTGCCTTAACACTGATGTTAATTTTCCATCACCAAAAGTAGAAGACTCAGAGAACAGTGTTAAATCTGGAAGCAAGATTTATTTATTCAACTGTTGAATACTATTTGCTACACTATTTGCTGTCCGAGCCCCTCAGGGGTGGAACTCCATGCCGGGAGATCTCAGGCTGGCAAACTCGGTATCCTCCTTTAAATCCCTTCTCAAAGCCCACTTGTATCATATGGCTTTTCTGTAACAAATGGTATTTGTTTTTAATTATTATTATATTGTTTAAAATTTTAAGTTAAATTATTTTATCATGTATTATTGTGTGAAACACTTTGTAACTTTGTTTTTGAAAGGTGCTTTATAAATAAAGTTATTATTCAACTGCTTAGATAGAGTATCTGAGTAAATGTACTTCATTATATTTGATGACAATCTGCAGCTTCCAAGTGAGGTCTAATCAACAGAGGAGATTGGAAACACCTGTGTAGATGTGCAGACATGTCGACTCACAGATAAGCTATTTGATAACAGGATTTATTTACACCCTTAAAGGAGATTTAGAAGGTATTTGAATTGTGTACACTATACATAATAAAACATTTACTTCCAAGCTAGAAAAAAAATGCAATTTTTAATTATATGGTCACGTTGAGCAGATTTTGTTTTAATTTGCAGAAAATGCGTCATTTGTACTAAAAGCAAAAACTGACACCAAGGAAACATTTTAAAAATTCATATAATGTATTTAAATTCAAGCCAAGTCCAAATACTCTGCGCTAAAATGTCCATCAACAACACTAAATACTCATTTACAATGACTTTCAGTTAATTTAAGCTGTTTGTGGGTTTAATTACAATTTAGAATGGTACATTAACTGCGTCTGCAAAATGTTCTGCTAGACACCAACAAATTATCGACAATGAGTGACGGAACAGGTGAAATTAATTAACCAGTCAACCCAGTTTTTTGTTTTTTTCTGAATATAACTTTATTACTGAACGCACAACGACATCAACAATACATACAAATTTTATTTTAAAGATAAGAGCATCAGAACAGAACTTGTTAAACAGAAAAGAAATAAGGGGAAGAAAAACTAATGACATAAATACATAAATAACATAAAAGCAAGAGAGCATTACAAAAATTCAGTGTCTGAATTTCTTTTTTCAAAAACCTGTCACAAGCAGCTATTACGTCATATTTCCGCGCCGTATGCGATACAATTGTGGAGGACATCGAGCATGGGACACTGCAGAGGTCTGCTTCTTCTGGTCGTTCCTCTAACCTGCTTTCATATCTGGGGTAAGATGCTTGAATTAATTGTGCATGTAAATAAAAGAAAAAGCTGAAGATTTTGTGTTTTTGATGGACAGACAGAGAGTTTGCAGTCGAGCATACCATCTATTTGAATGAAGTGTGAAGTCATTTACAACTCAAACCACATTGAACTTGGTCTTCTAATGTTTTCCTAGTTTTGAACTTGTTAAACAAAATATACAAGGTTATAGTAAGCCAAGATGTTACAGTCTAAAGCCAGTACAAGACACTTCTCTTATCTGTAATGAAACATATGCACAACATATGTCAATAGAAAGCTATAGAAAGGCAAAGCAGTTTAATTTGTATAGCACATTTAAACAAAAGGACAACTCAAAGTGCTTATAGAAAATGTGAAAGGAACGAGAGCAACATATAAAAGCAACATTAGACAATATAAAAAAAACATTTAGACAGAAAAAAAGAGTTAAATAGAAGATAAAAGAATAAATAAAAAGTGTAATAGTTATGGTGCAATTCAAGAAACGAGTGTTAAATTGATTTGATAAAATGCAGTGACAAACACAAAAGTCTCCAGCCTACATTTAAAAGAACTTCCAGTTGTAGCAGACCTGAATTTCTCTGGGAACATAAAAGCTGAAAGCTGCTTCTCCATGTTTAAGTTGACTCATGTGGACAGACCTGTCCCAGATTAAATGACCTGAGGTCTGGGTGGTTCATAAGGGAGCCGCAGATCAGAGATGTATTTGGCCTCAAACTATTCACTACTTTATAAAACAGTAGTAGTATTTTGAAAATCAATTGGACAGACTGGAAGCCAGAGATCTCAGAACTGGACTCATATTATCCACTTGATTTACATGTTAAAATGTCCCAGCATATGTGGAATAAAAAACCAAACGTTCCCTCAAACAACGGATATTGGAGCACAAAACTGCAATCTGTGTTAATTATATGGATTATGCAATTGCAAAACATAATGCCGAAACAAATCATGGGTTAGCCTTTTCATTAAAACTCTGTGGGATTGAGAAAGACCTGATGCCGACTAGAGGAGATGATCTCCTAGAGGAACTGGTTTAGAGAGAAATGTTCTGAACAACACAGTCAACACTATGACACCTAATGGACCTAATTATGATTCCAGTTTAAAATGCCTTTAGGTAAACATGAGAAGAGAAGATAAATTTGGAATCCATTCCCATTACTGCCATCTAGTGGTTGCTCTTAATGAGAGAAATGTTCTGTATGTGAGTTTGGTCCTTAGAACTAAGAGATAAGAAGGATGACTGGTTTCTAAATGACTGGGTCGAGGTCCCAGCTGTGCACTAAGTCTACCTTTGTGTATATAACTGAATCAGACTTGCTTATTTCAAATGCTCTGAAGAAAACTTTGCTGAAACGCATAAGTATGTTGCTTGATTTGAGGCAAATAAATAGGTGAAATGTGCGTGTTTTGTAATGAGTTGGAAATCTGAGATGTGCCATCCTTTCTTAATTTTTTTTTTTTTTTGGGGAATAATTTAATTTTGTTGTTTTGCATATTTTGTGGTGTTTTGTGATTGTCATGATTTTTTCAGACTCCTCCTCTGCCATATTATGTTACTAGAAAACACATAAAACGTCATTGTCTCTAAAACCTGAACAGTTGGAAAATAGTTTCCAAACTTTGCCAAAACAAAATCCTGTAACTAAACCACTGTGAGAAGATCAGCAGTTGTTGCATCATTGCACGCAGGGAATATCACACTCTATGATGGTGTTGCTTTACTCTGATCTGTCTCATACCAAATAAAGTAAAACAATCTAATTCTTTGACCCTGGAAATCTACTCATGACATCTGGAATCATGCATTTATCTCAGTAGTTTATGAGTTAACAACATAACTATTACTTTCCGTAACGTCTTACCTTTCACACATGCATAAAATCCATGCGGAATGCATTTTCTCAGCTACATATTGGTGGCAGTGCCATGTGTCCAGCCCTCTCTGTTGTCATACTGTGACCCAATACATATTGACACCCTCCAAATACATATATATTCTTATATCCAGATCTAATTGTGGTGGAAAATCATAAGTTTTCCAAGAACAGTAACAGTTAATCAGGATCTAATGACAACTTTGAGAACTTGTGGATAAACGGCGGTAATTATTATTGTGCTGCCTTTGCCCAGTCATCTTATTGACTGACATGCTGCACGGTAACAGTAAACAGTCTGTTTGTATGTGCCTCAGGTGCTGCAGGTCACTCCCTGCCCACCTCCCACAAGTTCAGGTGCAGCGATGGCTCGTGCATCCTGAAACTGAGCGTGTGTGATGGACACACGGACTGTAAAGACGGATCAGATGAACAGCGCTGTGGTGAGTACAATGCCTGCATTGTGATCGCATCCCAAACAATGAACAACCACAAATACACCGGTTTGGGTTTCACAAGCTCTTTTTGTTTGGCAGCACGAACCAAACAGTAAGAACAAAACTGGCATTTCTCGACAAGGAAATATGTTTTTTTTTTTTTTTATATAGCAGTACGTAAGCCATGAAAAGTCATTCAGAAAAGAGACAATGAAACACAAAACTGTATAAAAAAAGATAGGGTGTAACATAAAACATGGGATAAAACATTAAATAGAAGAATTAAAATGCTATAGCAGGGTTAGTAGTGAAGTTAGTCCCGTACAGAATCGACTGAAACAAAGTGGCAAAATGAAAGGTTTTCACCATCAGTTTAAAAGAACAGAGAGTTGGAGCAGACCTCAAATTATTTTTGAATTGGTTTAAGATGATAAAAAACTATTCTGCTTCTCCATGTAAACCTATAACTGATCCTTTAACTGAAGGATTCTATAACTCAGCTGTGTGCGTCCCTCTTGATGAGAGAGATTGGTGGAAAAATAATAAAGGGATATTGAAGACTGACGCCATCCAGTCTTGATATACAGATGAAGCTCGAGCCAAAAAAATGACTGAAAGACGTCGTCTTGCCAGAGAAATATAGTGCAGTGCATTAGGAGTGCAATATCATGAGGATTGTGTGGTACTGAAAATGCACACATTGCCAAGTCATGGCTGCAGACTGGAGATCAATCTGCTCTAAAGGGTGTCGTCAGTGTCTTTCATCTACGCTTGATGTCCTTCAACAATCAGTATTGTGTAATAGGAGGATTGGCTGGTTATCATTTCCTCTAAAGCAGAGTTGTGTAAGTCCTTCTGGTCTGTTTTTTTTTCCTATTTAAAAGCAGAAAATCCTGAGTAATCATTTTTTGACATAATCATCATCACAAGGCCTTGAATTTAAGCTAATTCTAATAAAGCTTGATGTACAGTAAATGCTTTTTTGTAAAAATGTATTTACCATAACTCCATGATTCTCGCCTTACAGTATATATCAGTCTACTTTCTGTTTCATTTCTGTGCTGCAGCTAATCTTCCGGCACTGCGTCGGGAAATACCGTTGCAGATTTGTCTCCGGTGCCTTGTTGAACTCTTTAGACTTTGATATTGAATTCCAGTGGGATTTGGTTTCAGCACAAACAACAAGCTGCATAAGGCTTTCAGAAAAAAAGAAGAAAAAAACCCTGCAGAGGAAAGTACTTAAACAGGCTTAATGTTACTACAGGCACTAATCATTGTTGATGTAAATAGCAGCGTGTCTTAAAGGTTAGAGATGTGAGTCTCTGACCTAAATGCCACTTCTTTACTGTCTGCCATCCGGAGAACTCTGAACTATTTGTCCCACTAAATATGTACCAGAGCAGGGATAAACAGGTTAGTCATGTTTTAATGTGTTTTCACACCACATGCTGCAGACAATGAGTCTTGTAGAACAGATGGAAGTCATCTTCAGTTTGTGCTCCAGTGTGATGATGAATCTTGATTCGAATATTGCTGTGACTCGCGCCCTCCACAGGTCACCCGTGCAAGAAAGATGAGTTCGCCTGCCACAGCGCCCGCTGCATATCTCTGCATCTCCTTTGTGATGGCGTGGACAACTGTGGTGACGGTAGTGACGAGGCTTCCTGCCAGAACTGCACCACTTTGTCTGGTTTGTCTCGGCCACGTCCGCAGAATTCTCCCACATGTACGTCGTCCGAGTTTCAGTGTGGAGACGGGCAGTGCATCCGTCACAGCTGGAAGTGTGACCACTCGCCAGACTGCTCTGATGGCAGTGATGAAAAAAACTGTGGTGAGTGAGACAGCTTAAAAGACAAAAGAAAATCAGTGGTTTGGGTTATAGGTGCCCATAAGGGAAAGTTTTAGACTATGCGCTTTCAATAATGTGGCTACAGTTTGAGTACGATCTCTCTTCAAAGTGGAAGTAGGAACGTTTGACCATCCGACAATGACTTCTGCTGCCGACATCCACAATGCTGCTCTCGCTGAGTGGAAACAAATCCCTGCAGCTTCCTAAATCCAGGGAAAGCCTTTCCAGTGGAGTGAAGGCTGTTATGGCAGAACGATAAAGTCCATCATTGTAGGAGTTCTCTTGTTGATGTTGCCAACAGAGGGCAGTATTAGCACTGCTCCTTACTGTTTGTCTCTCTGAGTGGCCTGCATGAAATCTTACTAGATTCTTGAGAACTTCGACGTTGAGTGTCATGAAATACCTGAAAACACAGTTTGAGCTTGTTTTCACAGACCTTTGGTCAAGTCAGTCTTTATTATGTCGAGAATTGCTCATTCAAATTCGACTGAAATTTGAGCAAGAAATTGTGATCAAAATGTGTTCATAACTTTTTGAGTAAATTTGACCCCCTTGGCAAAAAAAAACAAAAGTATGGTTGTAGACCCAGATGGTCACGCTATTGTTAATGAAGTTGTGGAAATAAATATTTATGGGTCCGGCGGTGATAAATCAGATTCCTTCCATACCTTAAGGAGGTTTGTTCTTCACGTTTACCATGCTAACAAACACCTTCATTCATCCTTGTATGAAACCGCTGTAGTAATGTTTTTTTTTTTTTTTGTGTGTCTTTTTGCAGATCAGGACGAGTGTAAGGTCAATAATGGAGGCTGCTCTCATCATTGTAAGGATCTATCCATGGGTTTCTACTGCTTCTGCCCTGACAACATGAAACTGGTCAGGGACAGCGAGTGTGAAGGTGAGGAGAAGCGTCAATGATTGAGGATTCTCAAGTTTTTACAGGGATGGTTTATTTTGGAGGGAGAATATGATGAAACCATTTTTTTTGCTATCGAATAAAGGGAACTGGACTTCCATGGACACTACATACAGTATATTTAACACAACCGCACGCTGCGTCTTTGAAACTCCTTTTCATGCATCTGTTCTTTTATGTAGAGATCGACGCATGCCTGGAAAGAGATGTGTGTGATCAGCTGTGTGTTCACGTGAACGGCAACCTCACTTGCGATTGCCACGAGGACTATCGGATGAATCCAGCAACCAGAGAGTGCCGGGCCAAAGGTGAGAAACAAATGATCGATGCTGCTGGTAACCAACCACTGACAATATAAAGGATAGATGTAGTTTTGTGCATTTTTTTCCATTATTTTGTGATGTAAATAATCAACAATCTAGGTACTAGATGAGTTATAGAGGAGTGTTTAAGCTCATTATATATGGAGCCTGTAGTGCCTTGATTTGCTTTCCTTATATAATCTTTGAATTGACACACAGTCTGTCTCCATGTTTGCCATCTAGACTGTATTGTGCGCTCTCTCAGTTGTCCATACATGCCGTCATGGTAATTGCATAAGAACTCATTTATTTGTATGTGGCCGGTTTTGTACTTTGTACTTTAACTCATTTAAGCTTTAAAGGCAAGAATGGCTTCACAAACATATTAGCTAACATCCATCAATTTAGTCGTGGGGCCCCCTGAGATAAGAGAGTATTATTCCTATTGTGATCTGCTATTGTGCGACATCCTTTCCATTGTATTGGTGAGTAATCATTGTCAGGATAGATATTGTTGGTTTATTTTCTGACGTGGTGTTGATATGACATCTGAGATTTGGTTTTTGATGACTAAATATGAACCTGAAATTTTGCACTCTTCCACTGATGACATCACAGTTTTTCTTGAATGCGGTGCCTTTTATTCATGTTACACCGATGCTGCCGACACGTTGGACTGTTTTCTTTTTCCAGTTCAAAATTACTCCGAATGCTAAAATCTGTGACTTTTTGCCACTTGAAAATATTTGCATGATACACGTGTGAGAACTAGCATGAAGAAAAATGTCAAAACAAACAATTATTTGTGTCTTTCCAGGAGGTGATGCTCAGCTGGTTTTCACTTCTTCCAAAGGAATGAGATGGATAAGCATGACTGGCACTGACTACAGGGAACCGGCTCGACATTTAGCAGGGCTGGGGCCATTGGCAGCCTTGGCCTCTAACCGAACACTGTACTGGGCCCGGCAAGGACGAGGCTCCATTTACAGGTACCAGAGCTAAGTGATTATAATCCTGAGGGGGACATAAATGTCTTAAAATGTCATGGCAATCCATCCAATCATTGTTGTGATACACTGCTGAAAACTAAAAATATGGAACTCTAACTGACGCTAGAGGGACCATCATCCAAAGTCATTAGGCTTCATCCTTTGGGGATTATGATTATCTAAACAAAATGTCATTGAATTAATGTTTGCTTTATCGATTATACATGTTCTTCTCACCCCTGGATCTCTTTCAGGGTCTCCATGGATGAAACGCTACAGGATTCGGTGTCGGTGCTGAAAGTTCAAGGCTCAGTGTCGGGCCTAGCTTTGGACTGGATCCATCAGCTCCTCTACTGGACCAGTATGGAGACCGGTTCTGTTAATGTTGGCCTGTTGGACGGTTCGGCTCAGCGTCAGCTTATCAAAGGGCTGGACAAACCTTCTGCAGTGGCTGTTGATCCTCTCCAAGGGTAGGAGGACCCACAGACATTTACTGTTCATTAAAGTTAAAGGTTAAAGGCAACATCAGGGAAGTTTATTTTACTCACAGTTAAAAGCTTTAGCTGTGCTGACGTCTTGCCGCGTCATGATCTTCAAATTACAGATATTTGTTTTTAAGAAGCATTTCCCTAGGTTTTTATGAGCTATTACCACGAGTACAATTACCGTATATTTACCCATGGAGAGGCAATACAGCACATTCTTATATGACACACACACTAACAGGCAGCTGCACAATAGAGAGCTGTGTGAGGTCATGTCATGCATCATCAGTCAAGAGTTAAGGAGCTGAAAGAGCTGCGAGATGTGAGTGGAGCGGGGTGAAAACTGATAAAGAACACATGGTAATACTGAAAGGGTTTGAGAAGGAGATGAAGGGGCCCAGTGAGCAGTTCTTGCTCCACTCGGCTAACTTGTTCTGATGTGGAGGCGTACGACTAGGAGGTGGTAGTTCAAGTTTCTACAGTTTTTACAGCATACATCTTCTGCCATCCTTTAAGAATACTAAATTCATGTAGCACATTTCATAGAAAAGTATGCACACGTGTTTTGCGAGAAGGAAAAATACAATGCAAGAGATTAGAACTTAAAGAAGTGAACAAAGCATCCCAAAACCCAGCTGCATCTTTTTTTTTTTTTTTTTTTTTGAACAGCGGCTTCTGTTTTTTTCAGGCTGCTCTTCTGGGCCCAGTGTGGCAGCTCTGCAAAGATTGAGAGGGCTAGTTTGGACGGTCGGAACAGGATGGCTCTGGTCTCTGACTCGATACGCCACCCTGTCGCTCTCTCTCTGGGTACGTTCTGAAATTTTACTGAGATAAATGTACAGTGAGATTTATATTCGGAGGTATTGTTTTGTTCTTATAAGATTATTATTTTCAGAGTCCTATCAGTGTAAAAGAAGGGGAAGTTTGAAGATGGGGCAACACCCACCGCTTTCTCCATTAAAACAGGAACAATATGCAACATGTTGCACTTCATGGTGTGAGTCATATGCTCATGTGATTTTATTTGTTTCTAGACATGCCTCGTCAGCTGCTGTACTGGGTTGACCAGGGAACTAAAAGCATCTCTAGAGTAAACCTTGAGGGCCGTCACCGTAAAACAGTGGTAGAGTCTAACGGTTATCTGGACCGGCCCTTTGGACTGGCTGTGTTTGAGGTACAGTAAAACAACCACATTAAAGCCCTATGATGGAATGGACAGGCATCTTTGGACAGGCTATAGCTACGCATTCACTGGAAAAATACCTTAACAACCATAAAAGAAAGTCTCTCACTATTGACAACATTAATGAAACTAGTAATCATTTAGAGATAAGAGATTAGATATCATATTATATATACAGTGAAACCCTTTGTCCAATAACCTTTATGTGGAATAAAGGGATTAATGGAGTCTGTTTGCCACCTTTTTATATTTGATCTATTGAAATCCTTGAGTGTCAAAGCTCAGGAGCAAAAACGGTCCATAGAATTCAGATATTATATTTTCCTTTATATTAAATGATTGGTGAGTCATGTTTAAAAAGTTTAGAAATTTCTGTCAATGCCGGCCTCTTGCATCTGGAATATATTGTTGCATTTCTTTTCTTTTTTTTTAACCAACTTAATAGTGGAGTTCTTGAGCACTACTGGTCAAAAACATATTTGCACTGTGGAGCAAAGGTTTTTTTGATTGTGCCAACATTTTATTGTATCTTTTACTCCAGCAGCACCACACAGAAGAACAAAAGATTACATTTTAAAAATGAAAAATCCACTTTCTGCAACCAGGCCTGCAAGCAGTGTGGTACCTTAATGATTGACCATGGCAGTATGATGACACCAGGCTTCACATTAATCCTCTGATGGACAGTTTGAAATGTTTATTTTTGCATTGAAATCGTAGCTCTGCCATGTCTGCCCATTGTGCTTCAGGGTTTTGTATACTGGAGTGAAGAAGTGACGCGCTCCATCTGCCGGGCCAACAAACACGATGGCAAGAACCTCCGAGTACTGTTGTCAAATGCTTCATCACCTGGTGGTGTGGTCATCATTCAGCCTGCTCTTCAACCAAACGGTATGACCAGTTAAACAAGTGAAACATAAACTGGGGTGGTGATTTTGTTTATTGATGTTTTTGTCAGGGACTGTTCATTATTTATCAGAGGACGGGGGTGACTTTATTTAGTTATTTATTTATTTTTATTATGACCCTCCTAGGAGGAACAAATATTTTTCCTTATGCCATAAATAACCACCTTTCTAATATTTATGAAAAATGCTATTGGAGCCATTGCAACAATCAAACCGGAGTGAGAGCAAAGGCAAATAGATGATGTCAAAATCCTCATTACAAATCATATCCTCACATAATGTGCGTGTGCATTTCAGCACAATATGCGCACATGACACACGCCCCACCACCACAAAATCAACAACATTTAATTAATAGACACACACAGCCAGCAGCAATATTTGCATATTAAAGACTGTTTACCCAAAATAACCTTAACGCACACAGAAGTTAGGGGTTGACAGTCCGATTCATGGTTTCAGCTGCTGTGTGACGCTGCAGGTGTTTAATAAACACGAAACAATCTGACAGTACTGTATATATACTGATGTCTCTGTGAAATCCTGGATACTTCAGTGACATGGAGTGAATAGGGGGATATAGGTTCTTTCTGCCGCTGGTTCTGGTTCATTCTGGGCCGAAGCAGTGGCTGCCTTCAGGACGGACCCAAAACTTTGTTATAGTGCTCACAGTTGTTGTGTCCACTGTTACTGTTGACATGAACTCAAACAAGATGCAGGAGGTTTTCTGAGAATGAGCTCTGGAGTTCAGGTGGACTTTCCCATAGGTGCTGGAGACGTAAAACCTTTGAGTCACAGTAATGCCACCTTGCTGTCGTTAATTCCTTTCCACAAATTGTACGTTCCTCTGGTTCTTAGGGCCGTCTGTGTGCGGAAATACCAGGACAGTCTGCCAGCATGAGTGCGTGGTTGACCTGCTGGCTGAGAGTCCAGAATTCCGCTGCACTCCGCCAGAAACGGGACAAAAGAAATCTCCAGACATTCCATCCATTTCTCGCACCGTACCTGCATCATCTTTATCTGATCCTACATTTGCTGGAATCCTCTCTCTCATCAGTAAGAATCTGTTCTTGATAAAACAAAACAAAAATCCTCATCCTCATCCTGACTGCCCTCATCTTTTTGTACAATAAAAAAAAAAAAACCCCTTTCAGGGTGGATCAACACAAGTGTGACTATATACTGTAATATAATGGTATAACAAAAAAAATGGCTCTTTGACCATTTAGAGTTTCTAGCACAGATTTGCTGTTGAAATGACTCAGGATAAAATATTGATGTAAATTTGTCATTTTCTCAGCTGCCTCCTAACATGGGTTTCATATTTTCAACTGCATCATTGAGGATAAAAATGTGATGTCACCGTACGATGAGGTCGACATAGTCACGCCCAGTTGAGTCATAAACATGCAACAGGCAGCATTTGTGACACTGGTAAAAAAAAAAAAAAAAAAAATTAATGAAGAATTCAGGCATTTTTTTAAACAGACCACTTATATGTTGTCAAATATAAGTTTAGATGCACTATGCAAATTAAGTGTATATTAATAATAATGATGATAATAAAAAAAATGGGTAATTTTTTCCCTTTTTTCTGTCATAACAGCCAACATTTGTCTGCCCACTTAGAGGAGGGGAGTGGAAGAAAATTGATGTCAACTTCTTAACCTCTGTCATGTCTGCAGCAGTCCAGGAAATGATTCATGATGTGTGTGTGTTTCCCAGTGTTTCTCAGCATGCTGCTAGTGGGAATGGCCCTGTGGTGGTGGAGAGAGGAGTTCAGGCCATCCAGGCCTATCGCTGAGCAGACCTTCTCCCTCAAAGAGTCCCAGGACCCGCTTATCATTCAGGTGTCACCGATGGGTTCAAACGCGTGTCTCACAAAGTCAAGAGAGGTCTGCAGATACGCACAGTAACACATATACAGTAAAAAAAAAAAAAAGTGTACACTTGAGATATATTGTGATATGTGATCAAATCACAGCTGTTGGGTTCGGCTGTACTCTCAATCAGATCGGAACGACCCACACCCACAGAGCTCTGACGAAGTAGATGAGCTTTAGTTGTAACTCTATAAGTCACAGAAATGTCACTGTTTTAACTTCATTAATGTGACATACAGTATTTCTGAGTGAAAATCAGATCTAAAAACCTGTGATTGGATTGTTAAAAAAAGAGGGTGATTACAGCATGATATGGAGATGTAGAGAGAGATAGAACTGCAGATGCTGTTGACTCGCTCATCATTGTTGGATCCATAGGAGGATCCAGCTGAAATGAACCCACTAGACCTCAGCCACATGCTTTGAAAATGTAAACACACATCTATGATATAGCTCTGTTAGCTACACACCAGCTAATGGTGCGGTTTTATCATATGGATGGGGTTAGCAGCCATTCCAAATTAGTATGAAGTTGGAACTGCCTCCAAATTCAAGTTTAAACCCCAAAACACAATATTCAAAAAAAATTTTTTTTTTTTTACAAACATGAGATGTAACAAGAGATAAATTAATATTCAACACAAAGGATTAAACAATCCCAGTGACTGTGTAACAGATTATGAACAGATTATGAGGTGATAAATCTTCTGTTTCTATTGCTATAGAGAAGTTAGATTTGTCGTCTTGACATATTGAACTTTGGCTCATATGTCCATTATGATAAACTGTTTGTTGTAAGCTATATTATTGAAAGAAAAACTGTTGTTTTCATACTTTAGTGATGTAGGATTTCATGTCAGTGCAGCCATTGTTTTTGCCCCTCTGCTGAAGAAAAGCTTACAGGATCCACAGGTGTTTCCTCTTCAGGAAGGCATGCTTTTCACAAAACTTGAGGTCGGGCGCTACGTCACTGAGACCATGCTGAGACTAACACATCATTCCCAAACGAGTAAAACATGAACACAGTTGCAACTGAGACCGAACAATGCAGTCAGTAGGGAAAAAAACAACAACAACAAAAAAAACCATGGCTGTTTGTGAGGTTTTTTTGGAAAGAAATGTCATGATAAAATTTGGGGTTATGACTCCTCACCACCTTTGTCACTTACTGGTGTGCTAGAATCTGATTCGGTTTTACAACATGGTTAGAAGTAAGCATACATGTTGAAGGTTCCACATTACAGCATTCATTGTTTCTGATGAATGGCAGCGTAATGTAGCACCATAAATTAGTAGTTAAACGATCATGTCGACTTGAGTTCTACACCACACCTTTTATTATATGACCATAAGTTCAGTTGAGTCTAATAGGCCATTTTCACATGTTCATTAATCCTTCATCATTATCACAGTATGACACTTATGAGTGTTATTTAATATCCATACAGTAGCATTATAATTAGTTATAAATGTGACGTAAGCAGAAGTCTGAAGTACAGCATCGCCTGCAGTTGTGCAGTTATGAGTAAAAACAAAAGAAAAAACACAGTTCATCCATATGAGTAAGAGGTGTCTCTTGAGTGTCACAGTTCCTCTTATGAATCAATTTAAATGTTTGCTGACATTCTGTCGACCAATTTATAATTTGATTGATCAAGGAAATAATCTGTAGATTAATAGATAATGAAATCGTAAATTGGATCCCTATGATGAATTAGTCATTGGCGAGTGGCTACTTTATCAGACATGAAATGTATGTAATGTATGAAATGTTAATCATACAGGATTTCCCACGCTTCATTTAAAGGCTTATGGTGTGCAACATGTCAGCTTAGCTGTGTTTGGTCTCTGCCACCAGGAAACTCTGCTCAAGCTGGACTTGGATGGTGAATGAAGAGGGTGTGAAACAGATGGCCAGCTCACTGGGTTTCACCTAGTGCGATTCTCACAGTGAACATCTGTGATAAACAAATCTGAAATCCATTGAATTACCATAAGGTACAGATGTCCTCTCTATTTATCACTACTGCTGACGGCTATCTGCTGCTGTTTTTGTCTCCATCACAATAGAAAATTCCAGAGAGATCTAGATTTATCCTCTTTATTCTAATGCATTTCAATGTTAGAAGAAATGATCTGCCTCTGAGCCTTAATGAAGTTATTTTTGTATTGCAGTATTTGATGTCATAGAAATAGCTCAACATTTTGGGGGAATTCACTCATTTGCTCTCTTGCTGAGAATTAGATGAGAAGATCGACTGTAAAGCTTGTGCAAAAAAAAAGTTAAGATAGCTAACCACTTAGCTTTGCTTAGCACAAAGGCTGGAAACATGGGGAAATGGTAAGGTAACAAAATCCACCCACCGGCACCTATAAAGCTGCTTGTTGTATTTATATTCTGGGAGAAACTTTGTCATATCCTTATGTACTTAATAATAATATGCTAAGTTATTAGTTAGCTTTAGAGGTGCTGGTAGGTGTGCTTTGGCTGTAGCTGTTTTACCGTACAGACATGGCATCAATTCTCTTGTCTAATTGCAAGAAAGCATATTTCCAAAGTGTCGACCTCTTCTTTCAAATAAAAACCTATGTGGGGGAATAAAGCTAGAAAAAACATAAAGCCTTGCATGCCGAGTGTCAAAACTGTAATGTAAATAATATCTGTAAATATATTATCAGAGAGGGGTTTGGTGTTTTGATGCCTTCTGATACACTGGGAACAAATGTGTTTTGTTAAATGTCTCATGCTGGCTTGGTTGGCTCTTGTGCACAGGCCCTTTGCTGTAGTGTCGAAGTCAATGTTTGGTTGGCGGACCTACTTTCTTTCATTTCAGTATTTGTTTTTGTTTTTTGTTGTTGTATGTGATCGTCCCATCAATTGTTGAACACTAAATTACAGAGGAATATGTAAAAGCACTCAAACTGCTGAGGTGTGTGGTGGGTATTTATTTTTAGGGAAGGACTATTTATTTAGGGTCAGAATGACAGTCGTCGTGCTGTATTTGCATCATGGATAAAACTGTTAAAAAAACGTTAAATGCTGTGAATGAATCGAATAAAGTATTTTAAGTTTTTTCTTACTTATGTTGAAACTCTTCTCTGCTTCTTAGACTCAAAACTTCCTGTGTGGAATCCATGTTTGTTGATTTGTCTGTGTGTACACAGAATTACCTGCAGAGGATTCTGTGCCAACACTATGTCCCCCATTTAGCATACATAAGCAGCATATTAGTATATGGTTTATAAATAACACAGTTGTAAGAGGATATACAAATGAGTTTATGACAATTGTACAACATTTATTTGAAGGAAATAGGTCTAGGTCTTTATTAAAGACATAGAAAATATAATACCTGACAAATACTGTACATTGATATATATTTTAAAATATCCTTATATCTGCATCAACATTATGTGCTAGAACTACTAAATGTCTGTGTGCCTTATAAATGCTAAACGGGAGACTTCATACAGTGTTTACGAAATAGATGAAATTAAATGTTTTTTTGAGATGTTTAATAGACATAATAAAGAGAAGGGTATAAGTTAGAAATATGTTTCAGAGAGAGATTTATAATAGGTGTCAATGGGAATTTCTTTAGTGGTTGTTAGTCATAACCATTTAAAATGAACTAGTAAAGTAGATAAAAGTGAAGAGTTATGAGGATTGTTGTAATATGGTTACTTCCTTAAAACCTTGCAACACATGTTTTAGCTGAAGTCGGCACATATTTTGACTGCTAAAAGTAGAATTTGTAGAACTGGGCAGCAGCGGAATAGTCTTTGCCCAGGAAGGTTCCTAACTCAGTAAAATGACCCAGAAGTGTGGGTAAGAAGCAGCCATGATAGGATGGTCGAATTCTCTAAATGAAGATGCCTCAGTGCTTCCTGTCTTTTTCTTTAAGTGTAACCTTAAGTTCTCCACTCTCTCAGGCTGTGGGTGATAAACAGGCTACAGTTTATCTAATTATCACCACAGACACACTGGTTCTTCCTATTCAGAGGCACATGTCAGCAACCCCTGCAACTCCCATCTGTTAAATTCTCCTTTACATTTGTCCTCAACCTCAGGATGTTTTTAATCGAGGTCAAGAGAAAGAGGAAAAGACACGAGACTTGATTTCAGTCGACTGTTCGACTGCAGGCCAAGAGTTTACAGCCTTGCTAGTGGCTCTGAGGCTGTGCTTGGGAACTGCCGTGCTAACACACACACTGAGACATCTTTGTTTGGTGTGTAAGCTTGTTAATATTTGCTATTACTATAACTGTGGATGATGGGAATGTCAATAGATGTGCAAATATTTGTTCACAAACCAAAGTATTTTTAAAATAAAAAAAGACCTGCTGATTGCAGTTTTATGGTAACCCTCGACTGCACAATGATTTGCAAATTTGAACTAACGATTTCTTGAGTCAAATAGAGGTGCTGCAACACTCGATGTTTGTCATTTCATCCTCCTTTAGAGTTATTGGCTACATTAATTTATTGATTTTTCCCCCCCAGTTTTAACAGCATCCGGGTGTTTAAAAAGATGTGAAATTAGCTAAACACAAGACAAAAGAAAAGAGAAAATCCAACTTGCTCAAAAACTGAACAAAAACAAAATAAACTATTATTTATCAAGCTGTTTCCTTGTGTGGTAAAAATTAAAAGACATTATGATGGGTAGATGAGCATAGCACCATTATTGGAATTCAATTTGTTGACATGTTGACATTTTTAGTCTGCAGATCTTTTCCCACTCATGTTTTGTCTCCTGGAGCTGCGTTGTCATCATTTTGGACTCAAGGCCCCAATAAAAATAGTCGAGTCAGTTTTTTTGTATAGCCCAAAATGACTCATTACGACTTATGTATGTCCGTTTGTGTTTAGACCTATGATTTGAGTGAGGAAAAACAGGACAATACACAGTAATTGGGAAATGGATTTTTTTAAAGCATCAATCAAAAACTTTTAAGGAACAGAACATACGTGCTCTTAAAGCCTCTTTGTGCAAACAGATGAGGGGTCATAAGTTTTCTCAGGTTTATCATGCGGGTGTTGGCTGGTTTATTGGTACCTACTGTTATTCTGATTTGCAGATGCTTCTCACTCAATGCCATAAAACATTGAACATCTCATTATCTACAAGTGAGTCATCCCTCCATCCCACAGGATGAATTGTATTTACTTTGGTTAATCCTTTGTGCTCAGTCTGTGCTCAGTATGAAGCTGAGTACAGACTGTTCAAGCTCAGACTGTACTCATTATGAAGCGGAGTACAGTCTGTTCAGGCTCAGTCTATTAAAATGAGAAGAATAACCTTCAAATGATTTTTTCTATCAAAGTCAGTAGTAATTTCTGAAATATGAGGAGCATCTGATGTGGTCTAGGATAACAAAACTCTATCGCTCCCTTCATTTTCCTGTTGATTTTTTACCTTTTGTTATTTACGTTTAAGCAATAGATGATATTTGTACTGAGTAGCTTTTATATTTGCTGTTCCATCTGCTGGAACTGTCAGCAATTAGATCTACAACCGTTGTGTCTCTTTGACATTTGGAATTATTGTATACACTGGATGCTCTTTCTTCTGGTTGCTGATGTTTCAGCTTCACGTGTTTGCCTCATCCAGCCATCATTTAAGACCGGTCAGCTCAGCTCTTTGATTGTTTTAAGGTACAATTGACATAAGGATTTAATAAATTATATGAGTGTAATAGACATATTTAGTGGCCAGATGATGAATCATAGCTACTTTGCTGATCCCCTGACTCTTCATACAAATTGTAATTTGGCCAACATTTTGGTTAATGACCCGAAAACTGTGCAGATAAGGACATTCCAATCAGTCTCAACCATCCTTGTGTTGAGTGTTAGTAAAACATGCTGTTGTAACTCTACTAGTACTAACTTAATGGGGGGGGGGAATGGCATCTACCCTCAAACAAGTACCAGTTTCATAACCTAATTTTGCTCCTGAATCTATTAAAATGAAAAATATTAAAACATGAAAGGCCTGAATCTCCACCTGCCTCCACTGTATGTTAAACTAAACTGGCCATCAAGTGAACACCATTAAAAAAGATGCTTTGCCATAGTTGAACCTGCTTTATGTTGATGTACAGATATAATGTAGGATGTTATATATTTCAAAATTAATTGCACTTGATGGGTTTAAAAACAAATGAACTCATACACCAGAAAACCATGAAGCGCACATCAAGTGTTTTCTTTTTGCTAGCGTATTCTACATCTGTATGCAGTCCACAAGGAACTTGAAAAATGGAAGGAAAATGGAAAAATGGAAGGAGACAAATGTATATTAAGAGAGGAATAAGAAAAGAGGCCGCTCAACATAAGGCCTCAGTTGACTCTCTTCTGTTCAAGATCAACTTTGTTTCCTAATCCTGTCTCCCAACTGATATTTACTACCTCTTAAAGAAACTTGGAGAGGAACCAATGGGATTACATGGATGACACCCCAGCTGCTTGCCCTCGATCTCCAAGTCTGGTGAATTAAATGGCTTCACACAATTAGACAGGGGAATCTCTTCTTCACCTCATGAATTCTATGGACTACAATCTCAACTGAGCCAGAAAAACAGGAAGAGCTGCTATTCACCAGGATATCAGTCCCTGCAGGAGCAGACACACTCTTTCTGCTGGTTCAGCAAGATACCATGTGTTGCTAGAATCGTTTTCCTGGAGTGTTTCCTGTTATGCTTTTTTTTCTGTTTCATTGGCTTATTGATTTGAGCCACAGTTGCCATGGCTTTAGAGAATGTTGAACTGCAGAGATGTTTGCAAAGCCGTCAACTGTCTTTCAAAAGGTGTCGTGGACTTCAAAACATTCCCATTTTCTCAAGAGAAAACAGTCAAAGCCTGGAGATCTCTGGAGAATATGGACAGTCCTGGCGTCAAAAAGGAGTTCCCCAAAGCAAAGGACAAACCTGAGCGACAAAAGAGCATCAATCTTAATGTTGGGGGAAAAGTGTTTCTTATCCCCAAAAAGTATGCAGTTAAATATCCTCAAACCCGGATAGGTTCATTGGCCCTCTGCAGGGACAGAGCAAAACTCCTCACACTGTGCGACGACTACTCTGTACAAAAAAATTAGTTCTTCTTTGACCCTGCCTTTTTTCCATCACATCTTCTATTTTTACACAAGCGGAGTGCTGTGGATTGTACGGGAAATGTGCCCAATCAACTTCAAGGAGGAGATCGCATACTGGGGTCTGAGCCTGAAGGACACCGAGCTCTGCTGCTGGACGGTGTTCCAGGAGAAGGTTGATGAGGTGAAGGATGGTCTGAAAGAGGAGAGGGAGCTGATGGCTGAGAAAGAAGTCAAGTACAATGATGAATGTTTCAAGGACATGGTCTTTGGGAATATGCGAAAGATCCTGTGGAACGTTGTCGAGAATCTGTACTCTTCAACTCTGGCAAAGGCTTTCAGTGTCTTCTCCAACCTTTTTGTGCTCTTCTCCATCGTTGCATTGACCCTCAACACTGTAGAAGACCTTCAAAAGTATAGAATTAATGACAGAGCATACATGGAATGGGTGGAGATCATCACCATTGTGTTCTTCACTTTTGAATATTTACTTCGCCTTGTCGCCACTCCTAACATAATAATGTTCTTGAAGAGTGGACTCAATTTTGTGGACGTGGTGGCAGTCGTACCTCATTTTTTCCAGATTGTCTTTGAAGCCTTTTCTGACACTGAAGACCTGAATGCACAGGAAGACCTGAAGACCATGGCTCGGGTCAGTAAGCTAAGCCAGGTCCTCAAAATTATCAAGCTGATGCGGATCCGAATTTTGAAGCTGGCTCGACACTCCACTGGCATGAAGGCATTTGGGTTCACTATGCGGCAATGTTACCAGCAGGCCAGTTGCCTTTTCCTTTTCATTGCCATGGGAATCGTCACTTTCTCTGCTCTCCTTCATTCAGCCGAGAGGGATACAGAGGGATCTCCAATCAGCAGTATCCCATATGCTTGGTGGTGGGCTGCAGTGAGTATTTGAATAAGTCAATGTCATGCTTCTAAACTAGAAGATCTCTAGGAATATTTAATTTCTACGATGAAGTGAAAAAGGCTTAATTTGCTTCCACCACTAAATAAATCATTTGATAAAATCCTTCCAGTTACACCACTTTAGCAGCAGTTCAACTAAAAAGGGTCGACATAAACTAGGTTAATGCACTATAAGTCATTCTTGGTTGGCAACATTGGAAAGACCAAGAGCTAAAGTAGCAAGATTTTGAAATTATGACTGCACCAGCTGAGAGATCCTGCTCTCTTAACTTTTATAGTTTGATCATTGTATTAATAAACAACTCTGTTAAATGCCACAATCATATTAACACATACAAAATAATTAACACACAAGTACCTCTGTCCAAACAGGCAACCCAACCTGGCTGTGACTGCTCACTGCTGTGGCCATGTGTTTTGAGCTAACTGAGTTAATGTGTTAGCTGTTGAACAAGTCTGTTGCCGCTGCAGCTACTTGTTCTTCGGCTCAGGCCTGTGTATCTTACTGTCAGCGCATTGCATCACTGTCATTGCTAACCATATCCATCTACTTTGCAGGCCTGGGAAAGCCATAGACACCAGATTTTTTATTTTATTTTGTCAGAGCATTCAACATTCAACATCTCAACATTACCTGTATTTTCTATAAATATAACAAAAATAAAATCCAAGCTTTAATGAACTCTGATCAATACTGACTGTTCACTTTCCTTTCGTAGGTCAGCATCTCCACTGTGGGCTATGGAGATGTGGTTCCTGTAACTATCCTAGGCCGCATAGTATAGAAAGCCACTGTGAATGCCCACACTGAGTGAATCTTAAAATGATGTGGCACCTATAGGGTGTCTTCAGTGTGAATGTGTTGCTTAGTAAACTTGAAACTGAGGTTTCAAGCATGACAGACAGAGAAAGTCTGACATTAAAGGGGATGTGGGTGTGTAAGAAGGCAGGATGTGGTGGGTTTCTTTGCACAGATGCACTGACACCATCAGTCCTTTGCAATGACCACCAATATTTTCCACTTTAATTTCTCATCAGACATATAGTTGAGGCCATATAGTTTGCAGGCCATGTAAGCCATTTTCCTTTACATTTTATTTTCAAATAACTTGTTATGGTACTGCAAAAAGAAGGGCGAGTGTCAGGAATGCGGCCCCCAAGTTGTAATAAGCTCCCAAGTTGCACATAAGTTGCACAGGGGCTCTTCACTTGAGATTAAAACAAAAAAAACAAAAGCGGATGGTAATGAGCAACAGTGCTTTATGTTACTGTCAGAGTTATGTGGGCTATTGTCTCCCCTTTGGGTTGAATTGTTTTAAGATATAATATAGCTTAATAACAGACATCTGAGACTAGTTTGACTCACTGTGGTTCCTCAATAAACTGTCAAACCAATTTCAAAACCACTTCCTGTGATCTGACAGCTGTGCACTGAGCGCCTGTCTGCTCATGTTCACGACTTATTTAGAGAGCCTAAGATTAAAGATGGAACTGATAAAGATGAGATGGAATATGACATTTTATCTACATTTATTTTCATTGCAAATGATTTTACTGTGTATGTGTAAAATAGTTGAAGCACAAATTCAACTGTTGGAGAAAAATACATACAGTGATGTAAAAAAAAATATTTGTTTAGTTTCACACCACACTTTGGTGGATCTTCAAACAAAATTGTGCAAACACAAAATGCAAGTTTAAATGATCATTTTATTAAAAAATGCATACCTTAGTTACCTTTGTGAAAAGGTATCGCCCCCCCCCTGAACTGCAACCAGAGGCTTATAATAACTGAAGATCAGTCTCTGACATCACTGTGGTGGAATTCTGGCCCACTCCTCTCTAAATGTCCCCAGTGAAGCCACATTGGAGGGTTTGTGAACATGAACTGCCCCTTTCAGGCCCCGCCACAGCGTCTCACTGATCAATGATCAATGTCTCACTACATGACCCAGTTGTGCTTGAATTTTAACTAACAGACTGAGACCTGAGATTCTGGTGGAGATCAGAATTCATGTTTCCCTCAAAGTCCTGAAGCAGCAGCAAAGCATCCCCACAACATTGCGTTGCCACCTCCATGCTTGATCGTTCTTTTTGTGGAATGCTGTGTTTGGTTTACACCAGATGTCTTCCAAGCTGTTCAATTTAGATTCATCAGTCCATAGAATAAACACAGACACAGAGCAACATTAGGATTCATTTGGAGTTTTGTTTCTGGCTACTTGATTCATCTGAAGTTCATTTTTAACTCTATTTTTGCCTTGTTTTGATTTCCACATGTTTTGGGGATGTGTTTGAAAATGATGCCGATGAGAAGTGAGATTAATTTATGACAGTGAAGCTGTGAAGCTGTGGGTAATATCTGAAAAAAACACTATCAAGCTCTGTATAGCTGAGAGGACCTGCACCATCAAGTGATAATTCTGTCTCCTTTTTGTCTGTGTGTAATTTTTGTTTTATTAATGTGAAATAAAAGATCTGTGAATAAATGTTTGCTTGATTATAACGCTTTATTCCTTTAAAAATGTTTTTAAAAAGACAAAAAGGTTTTTGTTCTTTCCTCATAATTTTGTTTTCCCCATTTTCTTTTAACTTGAAGTCTTCAGCCTCAATGCTAACTCAAGTAACATCACTGGACTGCATGAGGAAATGTAGCTGTAACCCACCCTTTTATTGAAAAGCTATAAATTGAACATTACAATAAAATGAAATAGAAATATGTCTTTAAAAGGTGCTGAGCCACTACTTCTACATGTAGAAGAAACTTAAGGGGTTAATTAAACCCGCATTCTTCCAAAACTGTTCCTATAAATTGGTGTTTTGATGATGGTGGTGCAGAGTGGGGTCTAATATAAAATCTCACATAGATGTTCAGTTGGTTTGAGATGCAGGTGCGAATGAGGATAATCTTTAACATCTAGTGACGCCCTTTAAGGAAGCGTCTGAATCCAGGTTTTTCATTCATCTCAGAATTTCACAGCTTAGATGATTATTTTGGGTTTGTAAAGCTAGACATCTCAAGGACCCAAACCAGCTGATCATCACTATCTTGTACATCTACAGTAAATAAAGATGAAGGAAGCCTTTGAGCCTTCATTGTGCTCAAAGGCAATTGGATCTTCACAGACATTTCTGACTCTTGAGCTTTTATCCTCCCAGTTCCTATTAGCATTGTTTTTTTGTGTTTATGCTCTAGTTTACCCAAAAATAATAAAACAAGCAGGAAGATACTTATTTTGATATCATGAATACTAAATAGAAAGGCGCCTGAGAACCTGTTCTGATAATTAACCCTAGATTGAGTTTAAAAAAAGAAATTAACCAAGCAGCACCAAGTTGTCATGTTTCTATGTATAGACCCAATAAAATTATGTACATTTCTCAAACAGCTTTACAGGCCCATATTGTCTCAGTACAGATAACGCAAACCAGACCATAGACCATTATCATTACCTTTGCACTGGGCATTGTTGCCAAGGAAACACGTTATTGTCCGTGGATTACTGATTTATAAGCTGTAAAGATCACTGTTTTGTTCAAGAAAGGTGACTTCAGAACTTGCCCTCTGTAGGCATTTTTTGTTAAACCTTTTAGGTGGAAAACTCTATTAATATATCATGGTAGTCATGGTCGAGAATGTTAGCACACCTTTAAACGTGTTTAGAGGGCAGAGGTGACAAAAGCATACACTTTCTTTATTCAAGTAGAAGTACAGTTACATGTGTAAAAACAGACTCTGGTAAAAGGTATCGATTCAACTTCTTTACTCAAGTAAAATTGAAAAAGTACAGGCTATTAAATGTACTCAAAGTATACAAGTAATAAGTAGTCATTTGAAAGACATTTTAACAAACCTAAGTGAACCTCATAATACTAATATAATATCAATCCAAGAGATTTAGGAACTTTACTTCAACTTCTATTACTGCCATTCACAGGCAAAGAATGTATTCTGCTTGAATCCATTCATGCAGCTTTAACCATTATGTAGAACCCAAGCAGAGAAAAACAAAGTGGATAGATCCCATGGTATACTGAACAAAAATATAAACGCAACACTTTTGTTTTAGCTCCAATTTTTCATGTGTTGAAAGCAAAGATCTAAAACTTTTTCTATATACACAAAAGGCCTATTTCTCTCAAATTTTGTTCACAAACTTGTTTAAATCTGTGTTAGTGAGCACTCCTCCTTTGCCGAGATAATCCATCCACCTGACAGGTGTGGCATATCAAGATGCTGATTAGACAGGATGATTGTTGCACAGGTGGGCCTTAGGCTGGTCACAATAAAAGGCCACTCTAAAATGTGCAGTTTTATCTTGAAAAGAGACATTTACAGGCACTGAAGTGTCAGTATCTGGTGTGACCACCATTTGCCTCA
The DNA here is from genome assembly GCA_037577475.1 of Chaunax sp. Z400. Classification (NCBI taxonomy): domain Eukaryota; kingdom Metazoa; phylum Chordata; class Actinopteri; order Lophiiformes; family Chaunacidae; genus Chaunax; species Chaunax sp. Z400. The sequence continues at coordinate 20,835,783 of CM075188.1, read as the reverse complement.
CGCAGTGCAACACATCTCCTTTGCATGGAGTTGATCAGGTTGTTGATTGTGGCCTGTGGAATGCTGATCCACTCCTCTTCAATGGCTGTGCGAAGTTGCTGGATATTGGCAGGAACTGGAACACGCTGTCGTATACGCCGATCCAGAGCATCCCAAACATGCTCAATGGGAAAAAGTTTTAGATCTTTGCTTTCAACACATGAAAAATTGGAGCTAAAACAAAAGTGTTGCATTTATATTTTTGTTCAGTATAGAATCGTGTCTTTTCTTCGTGGTTGAGTTTCTTGCACATGTTTCGTTTCTGCACCGATGGACACTCCAGGGGATCGTCTTTTCTATGTTTAATTGCCCATTTACTTTGAAATCAGTCTTGATGTCGGGAAAGCAACCAACGATGCAAAATAAAAATAATCTACTAAAGTAACAGGCCTGTTTTGAAAATGTTTGGAGTAGCAAGTTCAGATATCTGTGTTAGAATGTAGGGAGTAAAGGTAAAAAGATGTCAGAAAAATAAATACTCAAGTAAAGTACAGACACCTGAAAACTGTACTAATGTACAGAAATGAACTTTCATACATCCCACCTCTGTTGGAGGGGAACTTTATTTCACAAGAGATATCTCTAGACTGATAAGTCACACTGAAGCCCTTTTTACACAGAGATCCTGCATTTGTGCCACAGTAAAGACCCTTCTCTGCGCCGCCTTAGTTTATTTACACTGAACAAACCAATGACTGCATAACACCTCTCCAAAGTGTTTTTACATAGCATTCTGCAAGCAAAAGAGGCATGATGTGATGTTTAACATACCCGTCTTAATGAAATGTCTAAAAGAAATAACATGGCAAAAGCAATCGATTAACTTACTTGTTAAGTGATTGATCTCATCCTCTGCCCAGATGGAATGGAGCTCCTGTCCTTGCGCTGTCTCCCCTATTCGAAGACATCTTCGACTTATTTAATTCTTCTTTGAATTAGCTGCTATAGCTGCTACCAGCTGCTCTTTAAATCTCCCAGGTGTGGGGTTGTGCTCATAATACGTCATCAAATGTCAGACTGACTCCCTCCGTTTATGCAAACTAGAATTTTGCGTTGTTACTACCTCCAAGAAGAGGAACAACACTAACCTGCTAAACATGCCTTTGTAGCATTTATGCAGAACAGTGAGGCGCAACAGTCCCGCTTTCAACAGGCCATCAGCTTTCAGCAAAATTAATGTGGAAGTTGTGGGATGTTTTCACCTGTGCCTGTTGGTTTGTTGGCTGGTTTGTTAAAAAAAAAAAAAAAACTACTGAATTAATTTCCGTGAAACACGGCAGGAGGACGGATCTTTGGCCAAAATAGACCCCATTACATTTTGATGAGAGGGGTGGATCCAGGTATTTCTTTTTTCACTTACACTTAAAGGTATAATTCAATTTGTCAGGGAATAATGCACAGATCTTGGTGAAAATAGTCAGGCAAATTCAGGGGTTTGGTATCTGTGAGTGCAATTTGGTGCAGATTAAAAACCAAAAAAGAAAGTTTACTTTCCGCACTGACACAGACTAAAATGAGGCAGCAGTCTATAGCTCAGGTTTAGGAGAGGAGGAATATATTATACAATATATTATTGTATAACACATCTTCCTTATGTTTAAATATTGTTTGAGGCACTTTTCTATAATTCAAATCCAAAATGATGCAAACTCAAGCACAAAGAAAACGAAATAAATAAGGTGTATTCAATTTGATCACAGAGGGAGAGCGAACCAATAGTAGGGGATGGATCATTTCCTGTAACATTCTCATGTATTACATGCTTGACAGGTCATTTATGCAAGTGCCCACTGGTTTTAAAGCTACTGTTATCTGTATTTTGCCCTCCAAATGTCTTAAAATACAGATCAGGGAAATACTTCTTTTTTCCCCCCCGGGGGGCTTGTCCATGAACAACCCTACCCTGCGCACTGCCACGGTACACCTGCTTCGGGGCTCGTAACATCCGAAGCGTGTGCATGGGACAGATCATCAGATCACCACAGGTCTGACGCAGACGAGCAACCATTCACGCTCACATCCACACGGACAATTAAGAGTCACCGGTTCATCAGCTTTGCATGTTTTTGGACTGTGGGTAGATGCTGGAGCACCGACAAAGGACGAGTGACAGGTAGAAGAACTAAAAACACAATGTAAACAAGCGAGATTAACGGGTTTACGGCTAATGGGCACCGCCCAGCAGGAGCTGACTGCAGCGCAGTCATGCTGCTGCTCCTCACTGGATTTATTAATAATCCACATACAGAGACCCACGAGAGGATCGATCTCCTTGTAACTGTAAGTTCACTTCACTTATCCTCAGTTATAACAACCTTATTTAACGCTGTTCTCTCACTTTTCAGTTTCCGTTTAGAAGTTAATAGATATATCTCAGATGATGGCGAGCTAGATTGTAATATTTTATTTCCCCCCGATACTGACCCCATCTAATTGATCTGAAAACACAATGTCACCTCAACAACTGCGCGTAAAAACAACGCATTATAAATAGAAATCATTTTAAATGTTTTTTTTTGCCTCTAGAAAAACTTTTTCTTACACAACCCTCTGTTGTACAGTCTATAGTCTGTATAATTACTATGTAGGCCTATTGTTAAACCTAACCTGTTGTGCGACCTAAAAGCTGCGTCACATTATCACTTCCTTGACCACTCGATCATCAGCTGACTGCTGCGTTTATTTCGATCTCAATGCGCTTATTGAATTTAACTTTAAATGTTGTATTCTTTCATCTCTGTATCGATCAAATAAATAACTAGACAAAATAAATAAACAACATTTAATTATGATAAACCATAAACTTCTTACATTATTTTGCATCGATCCAAAATGTATTCTAAACGTTTTTGGGGGAGTTTCCAAGACGAAATTCTGACAATTTAATCCATTCTTCCAGTCATTTTCATCATGCATGCTTTTGTTTTGCAGTGTCTTTCTGGAGGTTATTGACATTATCATAGTTATTCTTTTGTCCAATTATGACTAAACAACGTTTGAAAAAGTACTCAGTACTACTTGATCAATTCAGCAATGTAGAAATACTCCTTTACAAGAAAGAGTTCAGCATTTTAAATAAAGTTTAAATGTTGTTATTTCAACCAATGAAGTAGTTAAGGGATTAGTTCCATTTGTTTGTGTGTTTGTTTGTCTGTTAGCTGGATTACTCAAAAACTACTTGACGGATTTTCATGTAACGTGGTAGAAGGGTTGGCCATGTGGCAGGGATGATGAAGGGATAGATTCAGGATTCCCCCCCCCCCCCCCCCCCCCCATTTCTCTGAACATTGCAAGATAAGGCTTTTTAAATATAGTTTCCCCTTCGCCAAAAGTTATGGACAGATCTAAGTTCTAAGAGTAAGTTTTCATGGTCAAAGAATCTAAATAAAGGTGTTGCATGTAAATAGGAATGTAACCTTTGGGGAGGAGGGGCTCTTAGCCTTGGTCTCTGAGCATTTTTGTAATCTGTTACGCAATTAAGCTAAATACTGATGAATCAATCCACAGGCAACATTTTACTGTTACCAGGTGGAGCTGGAGCTGTTTAACCTGCTTTCGATACACTACGGTTCTTAATCCAGGGACTCCCAACCAAGGTGTCACAAAATTTATTGGACTGGTCCAGAGGTCATTCACAGGAGAGGGAAGGACAGCGTTCTCATCGGCTTACGTGAATCCATTTTTGGACTTCTTGCTTTCTGTAAGCCTTGCTTTTTTGTGAAATGTTGGATAAATGTAGTTCTGTGGGATTTAAATTAAACCATGGGAGATGTTTTGAGGTGAAATGTCTCTGCCACTGGTTGGGAACCACGGATTCCCAGATACTTATCATATGTCTTATTAAGGAAAAGTAAGTTATAGAAGTATAAAAGTAAGATAGGTCACCATTTCCAAGGAATTCAAACTTGTGTTGAATACAGTCGTAGATTTGTTGTCGACGTCTCTTCAGACAGGTGAAGTATATGAGAATGAATGCACATTTTATGAATATTTTGAATGAAGAGGCACAAATATAAAGTAACTATTACTATTTTCCATCTTGGAACAACACATGTTGCCATCCAGACGACGTCTTTTTCAGGGACGCCCCTGCTTATTCCTGTGAGACAATATCTAGCCACATTCTGCTGCCTTACAACAGCGTGCCTTCGGAGTAAAAGAGTACTAGATAAGTAGTATATACTAGACTGGCCTCCCAGCAGTCCAGACCTATCCCCCATTGAAAATGTGTGGCGCATTATGAAGTATCAAATAAGACAACAGAGACCTCAGACTGTTGAGCAACTTCCCAAATACTGCATGTACTTAGTGGGTGTGGTTTAATGAGAATGGGTGTAGTTTAATGAGAAGGTGATGTAACACAACAGTAAACATTTCCTTTCCCAGCATTTTAGAAATGTGTTGCAGGCATCAAATTCAGAGTGAGCATTATAAAAAAAAAAAAAAATTTTTTTCAGTTTGAACATTAGATATCTTGTGATTGTACCATTTCCAAACTTTGCATTTTGGGGGAAAAGGATTTGCAAATCAGTGGATTCTGTTTTTTTATTTATTTACTTTTTAAGTTTTTACTTTTTTGGAATCGGGCTTGTATGTTCTTGTCTCTTTGTATACTATAATGGGAAAATACCCTGTGAACGAGTTGTTAAGAAACACTGCAAAGTTGTTAAATCGTGAGGCAAAGGAAAATGTCTTAAAAGTCAGGATAACATTATGCAAAATTCAGTAAACATGCAGGAGAGAGGACGGCAGAAACTTTGGTATGTTAATAATATGTTAAGAAATGAGCTCTGACAGTCTTAACAGAAACATAATAGTGTAGTCTTAGTCTAGGAGAAAACACATTAGAATATTATATGCATGCAGTGTGAATAAAACACACTGACTGTGGTAAATTTGAAGGTTTCATGCAGTCACTGGTGTGTTTTTACTGCATTTTTACTGTAAATATTATTATTGGGTTAGGAGCTGCCCCTTTTTCCCCACTTTTCACTGCATGGGTATTCTAATGACTACATCTCTGACATCATCTACGTTACATATTCCACCTATTTATAAGAGACATGACAGCATTTAATTTGTCGCCACCCCACACCCCATGGAATAGTAGAGCATATGAGGATTCAGGCAGATGCCAAGACACCTCATGTCTGCTCTGAAGCTCAGTCTACTCACTCCAGTTGATTTAGTGTCAGAGTGGCAAGATGAATTGTGTGAAAGCTGTAATTTATTGGCCTTAGACTTAAAGCACAAATTATCAAAATGTTGTCTTGTTAGTCCAGAAGAATTTCTTTCCCCTTATTCTGTGTTTTGTGTGATGCATTAATTTCCTGAATACAATCGTCTTTCAACAGTTAAAAAAAAAAAACTAAAAGAAAAACCTGCTATAAACCTGTGCTTCTACAGTAGCAAATTAAACATTTTAAATGGTCAATATAAAAAAGGTAGGTAGTTTCAAAAAAGAAGTGTTGCTCCATCTTTGATCATTTTGTATTTTGGATCAATTTAAAGCCACATCCCGACTAGCTTTGGTGTCTCCAGTTAATCATTTGCTGGTTGAAACAATACTCCAGTCATCTTTTTTTTCCAAGCTGCTATCTCTTCCTTAAATGCTAATCATTTTAACCTTTATCTGCTGAGAACTGATGGCTGAAAGTCATATTGTCTGGTTTCTGGTAATGGCTGCTGGTAAGTAACAATGCAAAGAATTCACATGGAAGGAAGACAAATGATCATCACTGAGCCTAAAGACATCATGACATAAGCCAGTATTTTGGTGTAGATTCCCATTAATGCAGGTCATGGTAGTCCTTGAAGGTTGAATCTGAAGCAACTGGACTTGTGTTCGGGGTTTGAAGACGTTTCATCAAAGAGGCTTCCTCAGTTCTGAATGACTGGTGGGGAGTTTCAGATATTTAAATGCTTCTGAGGTCACGAACACGTTGACAGTCGTTAAGGTCACATGTTTACAGTTGACTCAAGAGCACTATTATGGGTTATGGTTAGTGGCAACCATGTGGCAACCACTTCTGTCCTCAACCACTGTAACAACCCATAATAGTGCTTTTGAGTCAACTGTAAACATGTGACCTTAATGTGTTGGCGAGGATGGATAGATAGATAGATAGATAGATAGACAGATACAGTAGATAGATAGATAAATAGATAGACAGATAGATAGACAGATAGATAGATAGATAGATCAGACTTTGACTAATGTGCAAGCAAATAACCTGCTTACTAACCCATTTATATGCAACTAGATTTTATTTAAGCAATCAATGACAAATCGGTGTCATCTGTTGCTTTATGTCACACTGAGATGTGTTTTATTTCATCACCGCAGGGTTTCAAGGATGAGAAGTATCGGAGGAAAAAAGTTATTGCTGGCAGTCCCTCTTGCTCTCTTCTTCCTCCATCTCTGTAAAGATTTTATTGACCCCAAAACCATCCACCCTCACGGACATGTAAGAAAGGATGACAGTCAAATAAGACGACCCACCAAAAAGAGCCCCTATGTATACTCTTGGTCAACAAAATGTCTACAAAATGTGTCTGCCTCCAACGTTACCGGTTTCCACTCTCTTCCTGATGGTATCAAAGATTTCCTCTACTATCGACACTGTCGCCATTTCCCCATGCTACTAGACCTTCCAAACAAATGTGGTGGACCCGATAAATCATCAGAAGTCTTCCTCCTGTTGTTGGTTAAAAGCTCTCCTATAAACTATGACCGCAGAGAGGTGCTGCGCAAAACCTGGGCTAAAGAGAGGTTACACAACGGTGTGTGGATTAGAAGGATCTTCATATCTGGAACATCCGATTCTGGTTTTGAGAAAGAGAGACTGAACAAACTCCTGGAGCTGGAGCAACAGGAGTACAGTGATATCCTCCAATGGGACTTTAATGACACGTTCTACAACCTCACCCTGAAGCAGATACTCTTCCTGGAATGGATGGAAAGAAACTGTCCGAATGCCCGCTTCCTGCTAAATGGTGATGATGACGTCTTTGCCAACACAGACAACATGGTGGAGTTTCTCCAAGGCCTCAAGGATAATGATGGAAGCAAGCACCTCTTTACTGGGCATCTCATTCAGAATGTGGGGCCCATTAGAGGATCATGGAGCAAGTATTATATCCCAGTTCAGGTGCAGGAGTCAGACTCATATCCCCCCTACTGTGGGGGTGGGGGATTCCTCTTGTCTGGCCATACAGCTTCAGTTATATATAATATGTCCCAGACTATTACCATTCTTCCCATTGATGATGTTTACTTGGGGATGTGTCTGGCCAAAGCAGGACTTGGTCCTACTTCTCATATGGGTGTGAAGACAGCAGGACTGTACATTCCCTCCAGCAAACTCGACACATACCATCCTTGTTTTTTTAAAGAAGTTTTACTGGTACACAGATTTCTTCCAGCTCACTTGTTTCTTATGTGGCACCGAATAAATGATCCTAATCTTAAGTGTTCGCTCGAGGAAAGGCATTAGCACCACCAACCTGTACCTTACAGGTAGTGGCAGAGCTTGATGACTCTTTTCTTCTTGCTCTTAGTTTGTGAGGCCAAGTAAGACCTTCATTCTATTTTAAGAGGTTTGGACTGTTTCTCCTGCCACAGCTTTCACAGCTGTTCAATGAAACCTTTTGTATTCGTAAATTCATTGGCTACATCCAAGATGACAGATGATTACCCACATATTTCTTACTTTGTCTAATAAAAATAAATGTCTACATACCCATCCAGCAGACATGGGGCATTATTATCAGATCATGCCACTGCTTTCTTTATATCAGTATGTCTGTTTGTTGCTGTTTAGGTAGGGCACAGTTGTTTTTTGAGCTTGATTGCAGCAAACCGCTGTTAACTGCATAAAGCAGAATAGAGCACTTATTCGTAACCATGTAGTCATAGCTTAGGGGGTAAGAGAGGTCGTCCACTTAACAGGTCGATGGTTCGATCCCCACTTCCCACAGGTCTACATGTCGAAGTATCCTTGAGCAAGATACTGAACCCCAATTTGCTCCCCGGGCGCCGTAAAGGCACCCCACTGCTCCTCAGGGATGGGTCAAATGCAGAGAAGGAATTTCCTCGTGGGGACAATAAAGTATAGCTTATCTTAACTAAAACTAATAAAGGCTAAAAGCTGGGGAGAGGGTAAAGCTCACTTTACATGTGGTCGTTTCATGTTCAAATAAAAAACAATGATTAATAGAGTTTAGTTTTAGGCAGTCATTGCACCTAAAAAAGTCATACTTCACAACATCTTAACAAGGCCTGTCTCGGTTGACACAGACTTAGTCTATAAAGGAAAAATACATGCAGAATAATGTCAGCGAGAACCAAACGCCTTCCAGGGTAGGGTAGTAACAGATTGCATGAAGTTGGGATTATTTTGACTGATTACAACAAAATAAGTAACTAAAATTAGTTCAGATTACATTAAAAAAAAGGATTTTTATTTGGATTTTTATTACATCCTTAAAATAATAGCAGGGCAAATTTTAAATTATTTCATAAATATTAATATAATGAATATGTTTTATTGTATATCAAAGTAAGCTACTCCTCTCAGGCTGCCAGTTTTATTCATGGTGATTTAATCAATTATTTTTGTTTTATAATGATCAAAATTGAGTCTCTTTATTTTTGTTTCAACTAAAATGATAAATTGAACATTTTGAGAGAGAATAAGCGTAAGAGTAAGTCGTCCATGGACCCTTTGATGAAAAACAGCAGGAAATTGTCATTATAGATTTGGTGTATCTGTACAGGTGCACATTTCCACTGATGATGACTGTATCTGGGAGAGTGTGTTTTCTATATATTTATATAACTGTTGTCAGCTTTGGTATTGTGATTGCTGTGACTACGGCTGGCTGTTGAATCACAACACATTCTTACTGCCAACTGAATCATGTCCATACAAGTAAGTATAGCCTATTGTATTTAGGCAAACTTATTGTATACCTTGACACTGCTATTGAAACCATTCATTGCATTCAAAAATAATTCCTCAGGGTTTCTTAAATCTTATAACGTAATGCTACTAAATGCTCTTAAATTAATTGGTTCATGGTTTAAGTCTAAGGTTCAAGTTTTTTTGTTTATACTTCATATTTGTGTTTGAACAATGGGTTCAGAAAGACGTTTAAGTATGCTTTTTGGCTTACATCAGTGCATCTCAAGATTCATGGCAAAATTGAGATAAGATATTGTGGAGGACTGACAGCGTGTCTGTACTGTCAAATATATACAAGGGATCTCGCCTAAGAATTATTAAGCATGATTGATGCGCTTTCAGGACTTTGTAAGTTGAAAAAAATTGATTGCCAGGTTTTTCTTTTAAACGTTTTCATGCTGTTAAGAAGATGTTACATATTCTGTTATTTTATAATAAACAGCTTTGAAATGAAAATCCAGGCTTGGTGCCTTTCTATAGAGTGTTGCATGTTCTCCCTGTGTCTGAGTGGGTTCCCTCTGGGTGCTCCATGTTCCTTCCACAGTCCAAAAATATAGGGGAATTGGTTCCTCTAAATTGCTCATAGGTGTAAATGTGAACACAAATGGTTGTTTGTCTCTCTGTGTGCCAGCCCTGTGATGAACTGGTGACATCTCCAGGGTGTGCCCCGCCTTTCGCACAAATGTCAGCTGGGATAGACTCCAGCCTACATATGACCCAAAGTATAAGCGGTTATAGAACATGGGTGGATGGATGGAGATTATTTTATTCTGCTCAGAAAGCTAAACTGTATGATTAGAGAAACTGACACCTTTCTTTTTCCACTAAAATAAACGTGAGAACATTATTCATTGAGTAATTCATGGCTACTTGTACATGTATATGTATACATATGTATTTACAGTTAAAACCCTGCACACAGCTGTATACATTCCAACACCAATAAGTTAGTTTTTGCAAGTGGCCTCAAATTGAAACGATTAATGGGCAGCACAGACATGCAGGGCCCCTTTGCCATAATGTTGTTAGTCTGTGTGAAAATCCTGTCTGATGTAAAGAAGTCAGATATCAGCCAGAGTACATGAAAAGAGACTTTCTGTCTTATAACTCTTTGTGACTGTGTTACACCTACGTATCACACCTGAGAGCAGCTGCAGCTGTCAGAGTTTACACATGATGAAAAGCACATTTATGACCCTGAGAAGACCCTGAGAGCCAGAAAGCTCACAGTAACCAAAGAATCTGCTTCATCACAAACCAAATGTTTCCTCCCCCCTAGTTAATGAGCAAAAGCGCCCACAGTGTCATTAACATCCAATGTTCTGACCAGGCCAATATGAGTGAAGCTAATGGTACATGTGAACCATTATACCATCACTTCTGTGTACCACTCATACCTCCATTTCTATGGAATCATGGGAGTCCCGTAAAAAATTAATCCGTACAAATAAAGAAAATAAATGTGGAAATAAGGAAAAATAAGAGAGAGACAAACAAATAAAAGAATTAATACGTTTTAAAGAAAATGTAGAAATATTAATAGATATACATAAAATAAATAAAAATGAATGTAGAAATAAAAGACAAAATACAAAAGGAATAATTATAACAATTTTTTTAATCACTTTTCAGCTTCTTCAACATTGCAAGATAACTTTTTGTTGACATTTTGTCAATATCATTAAAAAAATAACATTAAGCCAATCAAAATAAAAATACCCAGGCATGGACAACTTATGATGTTCCACCACGATGTGCAATTTGATCCAGATCCAAATCACAATCCAGATCTGGGAGATTAAAATATATATGTTTATTGGGTCACATTACGGTAACAGAGAGGGATAGAGATAATACAGATTAAGGCAATCAAATGGATTTCATGTATCTGTGAATAGTAAGACGTTAGTAGAAAAATCAATCCAGATCCACCATTATGGAAAATCATATTTTTGTTGATAACTCATAAGCACATTATTCCAAATGCTTGGGTATGTTTTCAGGGTCAAGGAATAAGGTGGTATTACTACTTTATTTAGCATGAGGAAGATCCAAGTAAAGGTGACACACATCTGACAAACAATTGTTCCAGGATTTTCATTGCAAAGGAATACAGAACTAAAGTGCTCTCCTGTGTCCAAAATATGTTACTGCAAAATTACCTGACGACCAATACTGCAGAAAACATGTGCTTTGAGGCGACACATACCATGATAATACCTCTGTAAGAAAGAAAATGCCTGTTCGTGTGAAATGTTACATGATACTGCCATAGATGGTTCACGTGCAACATACTAACAACATGTCTACCTTTAATACAAAAAAAGGGCAAAATCTTCCCACAGGAGTAAAAACAGACAGAGCATTTCAGATAATTGAAGTAAAAACACACAGAGAACATTTCAGATAATTTAAGTAAAAACTCACAGAGAACATTTCAGATAATTTAAGTAAAAGCAAATGGGAAACATTTCAGATAACTTTAACCTGTTCCTATAATGGCAATGAACAGGAGTTGTATTATGTATGATATGAAAAACAAACAAACTCTAAAACAGGGAAAACCTAAATGGGCTGAGACCAATCACAGGTGTGTGTCTAGGGATGGTACCATATACTCACCGCGTGTAAACACAGCAACCTAAACACACTCATTTGGGTGAACCACTCGTGTTTCCCGGTGCCATACCACAGCAAACAGTAAGGGGACCTCACCCAATGTGACTAGCCTCCCCCAAAAGACTGGACCTTAGCTCAACTAAATTAACAAAACCAACTACAAACAAATAAACTACTAGTTGGCCCTGTGAGGTTACAAGTTGAAACTAACAAAGCAGCAACAGTTCTCAATCACTACAGGAAGACACTTAGGTGGCACCAATGAGGAAGCCAAAACAAAGGTCAAAGTTAGAATGTAGCAATACAGATTATTATAATAATTAAACATTTGTCTACATACCTTTGACCAATGTATGTAACAGCAACGAAACAAAGCAACCTAATTCCTCAATGCCTGTGGGTAGGATGAGTGACAGGTGCTCTAGGAAGGAAGCTAAAGCCACAGTCAAAGTTATCCTCATAATAATGCAGATTATGGCAAAGTGGCAAACAAGCAGCTTACCTTCCTCTGACCAGGGCACATTTAATTAGCATAGGGGAGCATTACCCACCACATTCTACCCCTTGGTTTTGAATCGTCGGCTCAACGATTGACACTTATTGCCAGGGCCTAAAGGTAACTTCAACATAAGGCACAGGTACATGGGTATTCATAGCCCCTATTGCTCTACTCCCTGCTGCCTGGGGTAGGTGATGCAGGTTTGGGTGCCTCCCAGCATTGGCACCCACTGTTACCTGGCAGACCAGCAGTACCAGCTGTTGGATTTATCTGCTTCCTGTTTGTAGAAGGAGGGGATATCACCACTGGTGGATTTATTTGATCCTGTTTTGTAGATGATCCTGCTGGGATGTCACCCCTGGCTGACTTAATGGAAAGGAGTCACCTGGGTTATACGAATAGCACCAATAGCTTCCTGCAATGGTATTGGGACTGGAATGCCAGAGGCTACACACTCTGATGCATTTGAAGTGGACAGTGCTGTTGAGAAAGGGCATCTGCGTTCTGATTACTTCCTGTATTTGATGGTAAAATCAAATGCTGCAAGTTGTGCAGCCCAACGCTGTTCTGTAGCACCAAGTTTGGCTGTGGATAGATGACTGAGGGGGTTATTATCTGTGTTCACCACACACTTTTGTCCCAGCAGTTAATCCCTGAATTTTTCAGTCATGGCCCAAAGTGGCAGAGCCTTTCTATCAGAGGGTTATGGATAATATAAAGTAAATATTACAGCCAACAGCAACAGTGCTGCTGCAACGAAGGAATGAGATGAATACTGGGTGGAAAACATTTTTCAAACAATTTGTATTTGTCTTATACTACAGTACTAAATATTGTCTCAATGCCCTTTTTTATTTCTAACGTGAAAACTGAGCATTCTCGAGCTCAGCTTATAAACTATTATACTCAGAAAATGCGTTTGGGTCTGACACTGTCCTGTAATCAAAGGTGCGTGGAAATCACTCGTTTTTGGGCACTTTTTCCCATTGATTCATGTATTATAAACATCAATATCATTTTAAATCAGTGTTGTTTAACGCAATGTGGACAAAGAATAAAAATATCTAAAAATCTTCATTGTTCTTGGATGTTATGGTTTCTAATAAGTGTCATTATTACCTGAAGCTACCGAGCAAAAAACAAGATGCATACAGTTTACGGAACTATGCAGTGACTGCACGGCTTCGTTTCCATGTAAAACATAGCATTTGCCATCAGATCCTGACATAGCCTATCCTCCCCTGGACCGCGTCAGGTGTGCAGCCAATGTTAACATGCAATGATACGAGCTGCATTCTTCATATTGAAAGACAGAGATCATAAATAACACAAGCCAAATCAACAAAACCACAGAGAAAGGCTGGCTGCCACATTGCTTGCATTCCAGTCGGGATCTGATGACCCCGTGATGAGTCAACTTCGTCATATTGGGAGATTCCAAGGAGTTCATTTCATTAGTTTTGCTTGTAATAACAGTACAGATAAAAGACGGCATACCTTAAAAGTAAAAGAGTGGGCTCAATAAAAGCCCCTTGTTTTTCATTATAAAAACATAAAGGTCCTGGTTTCACACTTTGCCTCAGGCACCGCCTGTCATTGACGGAACTGTTCCTCCCTTCAGGCTATCACAAATTAATACATCACACAAGTTAAGTGTCTTATCGTTGCCTCTTATTTCTCTCCAGGTGTCTTCCTCTCAGGCAGTTATAACTATATGGATCACCTTGGGCATATTCCACTCGTAATTTTCGCAAAATGTGCCTTCTTAGCTCACACATCAGACTTTTATTTGATTTGCGTAGCTTTTACAGAGCATGCGCCCGCTGACGATGGAGACAACCTCATGGGCAAGACTCAGGGCAAAATACGCCTACTGAAGATATTTTCACCTTTACAGTTTGTACTTAGACAGTGAAATGGACACAGGCATAATCATCGAGCGCTCACGTGGATCTACAAATATGCGCAGGTATTTATTACTGGATTTAATTATGAGCTACATGTTTTTGTGAATTATTTCCTTATAAGTAGACCCATATATTTTACACACTTAGATTCATTTGAAAGCTAATTTGGAAGATGCTTTGCTTATGGAGGTTAGATTGGAAACCTTAACTCTTCGTTCATTCTTAAAAACACCATCACATTTTTTATGAGCATTTAGCCTTGACCACAGACCTACAACTAGTAATTGTCTTGTCTTAATATTTCTAGCTTTGGGCATTGTTAATTTTAGCTATGCAATTTAGCCTTTGCTAAAAAGAAAATCACAGTATCACCTTGAGAAGAAGCATCATACAAAACACAATGCCTTGTGTCACAATCTATATAAGTCTAAACTTATTCTGGCTGAACCTTCTCTCATTTTTCATGATTCTTTGTATTCACATGCTTTGGATAAAATTAACCATCCAGCTTCAAAATCTCAAATTTATTCTGTTAGTTTTAAAAAGTTATACTTTCTTTAACCACCAAATCACACATGTCCAATATTTAGTGGAAAATTGAGTGGAAGGGAGGGTGGAAAGGACAATATGACAAACTGAAGAATTTTACAGTTATATCAAAATTTTACAGTAATACAGACATTTTAAAAAATGACAGAAATGTATTTTTTTTAAAACATTGAGAACAGCTGCTCTAAAAGCAGAATTGCTATTACAACTTTAACCACATCATCGATCAGATACCACAGGACATACCACAGGTATTTCTGATCCCTGTAAAAAGGTTATTGTCAAATTTAAGCTCAGTCCACATACCAATTAGTTCATCACTTTCCCAAAAAACTGATGTTCACTGGTAACCTATTGAAAATCAAATAAAATAAATAAAATAAGATGAAAACAAACAAAAAAAAAGCCAATCATGAACATGGGCACCAGCTATTGGAAAATAGCAGTACTGATTACAATAGTGTAATTACTTGTATAGCCGTTTCACTACAACAACTTCTTTTGCAAATACACAAAGTCCTTGTCAATATCCAACATGATGAAGTCACGGAAATCGCTCTCAAATTCCATGCTAGGCTGGATTTCACGGCTAATGCTCTTGAATATAAGGTGCAGGTTGCCATCAAACTGGTAGTGCAGGAATGTTTCTGTGTTATCATAAACATTTTACATAATACAAGAAACAGTGTCATCAACACACCCTGTAACACTAAATCTGTGATGACATGGTGTTGAAACAGACAGTGTGAAAATATGCAGTAGTATGATAAAAGTAATAGTGTCTGAAATTCCCTGTGGTCATAGTAACATTCTTAGTATGCAGCTAAATGAGCAAAATCATGTTACATACAACATACAGACAAGAGTGGAAATGTTATACTTGACATAGTGTTTTCTAAAAGCTACTAAAACAAATTGTAAAAGAAAATCAAAACTCACTAGAATTTCTTTCTTGTTTTTTCATTTAAATCATGTAATTTCCTCTTAGTGACGTCACCTAATGGTAGTAGTTTAGTGTAGAAATAACATGACCCTTATTGACACACATACATTGTGCTTTGTAAAGCTTAAACAAAAACTATTTTTGATGAACACATTTTGCATGAAGAGGGGAAGCGTTCATGCTCCTGAACACAAAAAAGTCGGAGATTTAGGCAACAGTATTTTACCAGACATGACTGTGAAAAATGGTCAGAATGGCAATTAGAAAATATGATATTTAACAGAACAATCCAAAAATGCAATTTTATCATTTAACTTTAATTTTACTTCATGTTAATAAGTGCACTTGAATAAGTGTTTTCAGCCACTGACACCATTTTTCATAAGCCAAAATTGTGTCTTGAGAGTTTTTTATGCAAGAAATAACAGCAAAGTTTAGCAACTTAAAAATGTTACCCAAAATGAAAATAAATCCCATCACAGTGTTCATAAAAATATATCCACTGTTTAAAATACAAGTGTTTTAAAACATAGACCTCCATCCATAAATACCCTTAGAATCACTTGTGAAATTGACTTTAAACTTTTTTTTTCTTTTTTGCCCTTTTAAATCCTTCAAGCGCCTTTTTTTGGGATGATAGCACTGCATCTTTCTAGTTTTCTGAAGGTATAGAAAGATTACATACTTCCACAAATCAATATAGGAAAGTTATCATCAAAAAAAACATTAAGAATATGAATTGTAGGATCTTTATGAGATTTAATGTCAAATGAATGCTATGTAAAATAACATGCAAATTCAAATTCAAGATGATTCATTCTGTACTTAACCAATATATTTTGTCTCATCAATCATTCTAACTTAAAGTAATGTTTACTAATGGATAGTCCCTTGAGATGAACCATCTCGTTTTCAAGGGGGTCCAACACGAAACATACAATGTATACAACAGACGCAATCACATATAACATACACACATAAAGGCTCTCATTTACCGATCTACCCGCACATCATTCCCATAAACCCACATCACCCACACAAAATACATGGGATGTAGATTCCACAAAATATGTAGTAAAGAAAAAGCCATACAGTGTTAAAGGCGCAGGGAGACATTACAATTAAAAGCAGCAGCAGGATGTTTTGAGAAAGAGTAAAAATGAAATCTTAAAGAGGCGTAGTGAATTTATTGTTCTTATGTTGGTGGGCTGATTGTTCCAGTCAGAAGGAGCTTTGTATTTAAAGGCACGTCTGCCAATTTCTTTATTAGTTGTGGGGACAAAAAAGTAAGGTTGCTGAATATGTCGAAGAGATTATGAGGAAATGTATGGTATTAGATATTGCTTTGGATAAGAGGGACAATTAAAATGAATACATTTGAAAACGCACTGGAGCCAATGGTAATGTCGTCTTGCGTTGAGAGGTAACCAGCTCAAGGCTTCATACATGGAGCAGTGATGAGTTCGATAAGGACACCTTAAAATAAATCTACAGAGACTATTGTAAATAACGTTAAGAGATTGAAGATTTGTGTCAAAGGTATTCTGGTAAACATTGTCCGCATAATCCAGCAAAGGCAATAACAGCTGTGTGACAATTCTTTTCCTCATCTGAAAATTGAAATAGCTTATGGAGCGATACAGTATACTTAGGTTGCAACTTATTTTGTTTATAATGGACTCTATGTGCTGTTTAAAAGAAAGCACTGGGTCAATCCAGACACCCAGGTATTTAAAGGAAGTCACTTGTTCAAGGGAGGATCCATCATTAAAAGAAATAATAAGATCTGAGGTACCTCCAAGGCCCAGTTTGGTCCCAAACAACATACTGCATGATTTCTTTTTATTCAGTAATAGTTTGTTGGATGAGAACCACTTCTGAACAGAGTCAAACTTGTATTGTAGAGATCTTTCACTCGCAGATCTGTTGACATTAGATATATAAATTACAGTATCGTTGGCACATAAGTGAAATTGAGATTGAACAAAAAGTGAAAAATAGTCCATATAAATACATTTTCATACATCATTAACTAGCAGTAACTACCAGGAAGAGTTTATCTTAAATCTTAAGGAGGATTACAAAAACTTCCCCTGATGTAGGGTGTGTCTCTGAGTCTCTATTATGAAGGTTGTGAAATCAGCATTTAGAGTCACATGGCCACATTTATGGGAAATACAGTACCATTCAAATGTTTGGACACACCTTCCCATCCACTTGAATGGGAAACTGTGTCCAAACTTTTGACTGGTACTGTATATAAAAGGCTTCCTGTGACCTGCTCTACCAGTTGAGTCTATTTCGAAAATATTACACATTCAATTTGAATGACAAGGCTGTATTCCAGGTTGCCATATTATTAACTCCATTCAGAGGAACGTAGAGGCCAATAAATGATCTAACATGTAGGACAGCCTATAGAGCACTACACTGTTTACTCAGCTTGAAATGCATTTGGAGGTTTATTGAGAGGATTGAAACTTAATTAGAGTTTAAGATAATTTTCAATAAAGATCAGTTAAGTTTTAACTTTACCAAGACCTTGTGGGCATCCAGAGGTCTCTTTAGTCTGGTACAATGGTTTTCAAACTGGGATTGCAGGAGAAGAAGGAAAACAATATTTTAAGTTTCATCGCCTTTTTTGGAAGTTGAAACAATAAGTAAAGAATAGGATTGACCTTTTTTAACGTATTGTAATTTATGGTGATCTATATTTCATCAGTGACTGACTTTACAAGAAAATCCATTAAGACAAACTCCTCTGAGACTGGGGGTCTGTGGACTTACGGGCATCTTTTGTGGGGCCCTTGACATGAGAAAGTTAGGGAACCCCTGATCCAGCAAAATCACAAACGAAAGAAAATGCATTCACATAAAATTGTTCAACAGAAGTATTTTTTTTCTACTGTATCTTATCATTATTCACCTAAGTAGTCCTCCATATATTCATTTATATCTGACTGTGTTAATCAGATTTTTGTCTTTTCTTTTCTAACTGCAGAACTTTAATGGTGAGAGGGGTCAAAACAGGACTTTTCTTGTTGTTTTTGGTAGCTCCTCTCCTCCTTGTTCACTTCCCGAAAGATGCTAAAAAGATTGTCCAAAATGTGAGGAAATATGACTGTCCAACAAAGGCACCCACCAAAAACAACTCCACCTCATATGTATACTCTTGGCCAAGATGTCAGCAAAATAAGTCCGTTGAAAACATAAAAGGTTTCCACTCTCTTCCTGATGGTATCAAAGATTTCCTCTACTATCGACACTGTCGCCATTTCCCCATGCTACTAGACCTTCCAAACAAATGTGGAGGACCTGATAAATCATCAGAAGTCTTCCTCCTGTTGGTGGTTAAAAGCTCTCCTATGAACTATGAGCGCAGAGAGGTGCTGCGCAAAACCTGGGCTAAAGAGAGGTTACACAACGGTGTGTGGATTAGAAGGATCTTCATATCTGGAACATCCAATTCTGGTTTTGAGAAAGAGAGACTGAACAAACTCCTGGAGCTGGAGCAACAGGAGTACAGTGATATCCTCCAATGGGACTTTAATGACTCTCTCTTTAACCTCACCCTGAAGCAGATACTCTTCCTGGAATGGATGGAAAGAAACTGTCCGAATGCCCGCTTCCTGCTAAATGGTGATGATGACGTCTTTGCCAACACAGACAACATGGTGGAGTTTCTCCAAAGCCTCGAGGATAATGATGGAAGCAAGCACCTCTTTACTGGCCATCTGATTAGACGTGCAGGTCCCATTAGATCGTCAGGGAGCAAATATTTCATCCCAGTTGAAGTGCACAAATCAAACGCATATCCCCCCTACTGTGGGGGTGGGGGATTCCTCTTGTCTGGCCATACAGCTTCAGTTATATATAATATATCTCAGACTATTACCATTCTTCCCATTGATGATGTTTACATGGGGATGTGTCTGGCCAAAGCAAGACTTCCTCCTACCTCCCATATGGGTATAACGACACTAGGATTTAACATTCCCTCCAGGAAAATAGATGCACATGATCCTTGTTATTATCGAGATGTTTTGGTGGTGCACAGATTTCTCCCTGCTCACTTGTATCTCTTGTGGCACCGGATAAATGATCCCAATTTGAAATGTGAATTTTCCAAGAACTACAATTTCTGGTAGGTTTATTGTCTATTTACGTCATGCATGTTATTTACAAGCCATAAATGAGTGTCATTATTTAATGTATTGGAGATCAAGAATTAAAAGCTGCATACCAGTGCTGTAATTTGTAGCCTTATCAAAATATGACATTCTTATTTTGCAGACTGCCATGAAGCTAGTCCTTCTTTTTAAAAGGCACTTTTGGAGGAAAGGTAAAACATATTATTACCTGTTGGTTGTTCCTGCTGCTTTATTGGTGTTGATTCCTTGTAATTATGGGAATGTTATAATGTCTTAATATTGTTTGATTTGATGGGGATCGGAGTGAAATTCATATTTTCAAAACAGAGATTCACCAAAACGGTCAGACAGTGAGGAATGTTTAATGCTATCAAGAAAAAAACAATACTTGTAATTTTTTTTCAACTTGAACTTTGAGTGATTCTTATTTATTTATGAATATTTAATGTTATCAAAAATATGGAAGATTTATAAACAAGTTTTCAGGGTCCTTTAAAAAGCTTTTTAAAAATGTATTTTGTTGTATTTTCTTTCTTTTTTTCCCCATGAGTCACTTTGGGCAACATTGCTTGTTTTTAAATATGGTTTACTGCATAAATAGAATATAAAATTGTGAAGTAATTATTAAAAATGAATTGTAATGCAAACAAAGCCAATCACTGTTTTCTCAGACTTGCTTTGTCTTCATCAAAGTTACTGGGCCATTTTCATTGTAAGCTATTTTTGTTTTGTTTTTTTAGCTATGTTAAGGGGGAATCAAGTATAAGTGGCATGTGCTCTACTGTGTAGTTTGAGTCAACTTAGCATGCTGTGACAAGGAGAATTTTAGTGCTGTAGTACAGCTTAAATTAATTTTTTTCCAGTGATCTGTGTGTAGTGGTGTTTAAAAAATATGCCTATATATTTTGTGACCAAATTCATTCTATATATAACTCTACACTGACCCATGGTGACACAGTTCAGCCTCACATTTTCTCTGATTATTACTTTATTGTTTGATTTAAATATTAACTGTAAAATTTACCTCACCCCTCTTTCTTTTATTGTCAGCAATTAGCGTTAAACTGGGTTAGTGTCATGACATCATATTGAGAAAGTTTACTTTATACATCGGTAATAAATGTATATTTTGGTATTATTTGGCTTTATTCAGAGTCCTGTGAATTGAGAATCACTTGGTCACAACAAGATTGCTTCATAACTTCATGGATAATGTCTACAATGCTTGGATAAAAATTACACGATGACACCTCAATAAGATCTACCACACATCACAATTTGATCGGGAAGTAATATTCCAGATCTGATGATCCAGAATGTTTAAATATATAGGGCTCATGGAAAATTCACTACTCTGAGATAACAAATAATAATGCTACAGACTTGCAACTAAGATCAAATTATAGCTGAAACTGTGCTGACGTTGACTTCCAAAAGTTACTGAGCTAGATCCTGAGGAAAATGTCATTAGTGAAATGCTGTTTTTCTTGAATAACTATCAAACTTATAATGATACCAATGTGATTCCAAATCCCAGGGCTCGGTTTTCCTGGTCAAGGAGTCA